>CM022299.1:633010943-633679676 GCA_011799875.1 Thinopyrum elongatum | reverse complement strand
TTTGGATTTTACCCGTGCTAGGTAGAACGCAACGGCCATGCCTGAATGGACATATTCTCACACGTAGGAGACATATATATGGATAGATGGAATGGGGAACATGCATAAGCTCGGTTAGGGGATATTTACATAATTTAATGAAAAATTCATGTCATATTAGAATTGAGTTTAACCCCACAAAAAAAAAGAATTGAGTTTACCTTACAACTATCCTCTCTAGGTTCCTACAAACTTAATTATTTAAGCCAAACAGGAAGGACTCTTTAGATTACAATGAATTACTCCCTCCGTCCCATAATGTAAGATGTTTTTTTACAACTAGTGTAAAAAAACGTCTTACATTATGGGACGGAGGGAGTAATTATGAGTCTTAACAAAAATTTACTAAATTATAAGACATCATATATATATCTCAGCACGATAATCTCTCTGGACCTACCAAAACCTTTAGTTTCTGAGCTCATACCAATATATATTTTTTAGACAAGAAGATCTATAAGAGCTCGACTTTGAATTAATACAGCCAACAAGAAGTGTAGTTATAAGACATCATAAATATATCTCAGCACGATCATCTCTGTGGACCTACCAGAGCATTTAGTTTTTTGAGCTCATACTGATATATAGTTTTTAGAGAAGATGCATTATTTATACACGTACGTAGTATACATAGTAGCCACAGGGGTGCATGGTCGATCGTGCGTGCAATTAATTCCCACCATGCATTTTTAGGGAGACAACCAAGGCACCCACTCAACAGTTGTGTATTGAGGCAGCGCAGCGGTATTCACGTACACGCCATCCAGCATCATCCTACTTCCTCCTCCTAGTTTTCTTAGCTCATACTAATTTATATTTTTTTAGACAAGAGGATCTATAAGAGCTCGACTTTGAATTAATGAAGCCAACAAGAAGTATAGTTATAAGACATCATAAATATATCTCAGCACCATCATCTCTCTGGACCTACTAGAGCATTTAGTTTTCTGAGCTCATACTAATATATAATTTTTAGAGAAGAGGATCGACACTTGAATTAACCAAACCAACAAGATGTATAGTTAAAAGTAATAACAATGACAAATCAAGCGCTGCGAGCGACGAAGCGAACGATACCACCGATGTACGAACATACCATCACAACTGCAGACTCCTCCTTTAGGAATAGAGAAGATACGCTCCTACACACTACATCGACAAACTCATCCACGGGAGCCGAACACACAGCCAGGTAGAGACGCGCCAGCTTCGGCGGCGGCGAGGAGATCACGACGATGCGCCCATGGAGACGGTATGCTCGACGAGAAACACACATGCCCTGGTCCAGTCCGGCGTACGCAAGACCAATTTTCCCCTGGCGAGAGAGAGGGACTTGATTGCCAAACCGAGGCACGGGATTACCTCAAGGGCGATGGAAGTTTGTACGTCGCCCCGCTTTGTGAGAGTTTTGAAGCTTGGGAGAGTTTATTGTGTAGGACGTGAAAGGACTTCCCACGGACGGGAGGGAGAAGCGGAAACCGTGAAGATGAATGAAGCACACCGCCCCAAACCATAATTTTTCTACATTGTTGCAGAAAGCGGCAATGGGTTTGAAATGGCTGTGACTATATTGTGTTGTGTTCTGAAATGTGTGTGAAACGCCTCTGGATGGAAACTAGAATGTAGAACATGCAAGCCTGCGCAAGAAAAGGAGAAACGCCTTGGTTGGTTGATCAATCGATCTTGTGGAGCATGTGCATGTGCACGTACTCCTACTAGTATGCTAATTACGTAGTATTAAGTACAAAACGGCATGCATGTACGTGCACGCAATGCAGGCAATGTAGATGTGCGTGGTCGGCCACGGGCATATAACCAACAGTTACCGTGCATGCATCTCCAGATTCATCCATTAATTTTACGTGGATTTTTTTAATACTTATTACACCAGTCAAACAGACTTACGACCGAAATAGTCCGTTTCATTACAACAGAGTCATGATCGATAATACTCTTCACTTTATTTCTAATTATTATTACTAGGAGTAGTACGTAGTATTCCAGTTGACTGGCCAATACATCATTAAAAAGGGCTACTTATCAACCATGCAATTGGTGGCTGCAGGACAACACCAGGTTTTTCTTGGCCGACGCCGCGTCGACAATGGGCGGCTGGCCCAAATTGTGGATAACGTGGCTCCCCGATCTTGTCCCACTTTTTCTTCTGATCGACTTTGATCAAGGCGAGCAAATCTCTTCCAATTCTGGAAGAGCTGGTGGCTCGGGGAGTGACGTGGCCACCGTCGTTCCAGGCTGCGCCACCTGGTCCCGGACCATGGGGAACCTTTCGGCTCGCATAATACGAGGACGAACATGGCCATGGCGTTCCGAACCTCTGTTCGGCCATGGCGGTTCCCCCCGCCTTGAAGCGGGCAAGGATGGAGGTCGCCTGGGCAGCAGCGGGCCTTCCCGACGGGTACCTGCGCCATGACTTCGATGTCGCCGCTGCCGGTGAGACCACGGTAAGTGCTGTTGAAGGAGAGCTCTTTGGAGCCAGGAAGCTTGTCGCCGTCCTTCAGGAAGGCGAACCAGTCGCCGGTGCGACTGGAACCCAACCAGATAGAGGTTGTCAGGCTTGATGGCGAGGGTGGCGCGGTGGTTGCCGGACTTGAGTTGACATGCAGCATGTTGTAGCCCGGCTTGGTCTGTGCGTCTGCAGCTTCGGCACGCCCTGCACGTACCCGACGCATGTCTTGAGGACAAGCGCGTGGAGGACTGCTTGGTGAAGCGCAGGTACTCCTTGTCGCCTCCTCCCACCTCCCACTCCACGGTCGGGTCTCGGCAAGCCTGACAAGACAAGAAGAAGGAGCAAGTAAAATTTTGTTAGGACGATGGCGATGGCATGCAATGCAAACGAGGAGAAGCTAGGATGGCTTAATTATTACACTGCAAGTGGCTCAACGACGACCAGTGGAGCAGCACGAGGAGAAGGAGCATCGCTTGCTAGAGCTAGAGACGCGGGCCATTTTCCCTTCACTTTTGTGATGAGATTGCTTCGATCGGTTCAGTGGTGCCTACTGGGTGGGGGCCTTATATACCCACGTACCAATACGTAGTAGGCGCAGGGTGCATGATCGATCGTGCGCGTGCAATTAATTCCCACCATGCATTTTCAGGGAGACAAAACAATTGTGTTTTGAGGCAGCGCTGCGGTATTCACGTACACGCCAGCCCGCATCATCGTACCTCCTCCTCCTCCTTAATACGGAGAGAATGCAACGCCACCACTAATTTGCACCGGCCGGCGACAGCTACCACCTGCCAATCCATCACTAGGAATTAGTAGTACTAACCAAGACCAGAATAGTGGGCTTCTTCTTTTCTTTTCTTGAAATTCATGATAGTGGGTTTCTTCGTGGGGAAGGAAGAGAAGGCATCTCATTCTAAGAGTTTTCATAAATAATCAATTAACGCTGACCACGTGTATAATAAGTGTGGTTACTCAACTTACAAAAAAAAAACTATTTCGGGTCCACGCCTTCAAATTCTTTGTATAGCCGTTTCAAATTTGTGTCAAGCAAAGTTTCTCCCTTGAGTTTCAGTGATAGAAAAAAAAATGAAAATGCGAGAAAAATTTGCAATCCCTACCGTACGTGTAATAATTAATGCAACTACATGCCTTCTTCGATGTGTTTTCTTTTTTACCGGAAGACCTAGAGCTAACTATCGACATTTTGGCTATCCGGACACGTAATACTACTTCGAGAAATGGTTTACGATTGTTTGTTACCAGCTGCAACAAGATCCACTTGGCAAGGATGAAATACCCTTTCTTATTGGTATGGATCTCTCGGAGATGATGATCATAGAGGAGCTCTTTAACCATTCTGTTAAATGGGCTCTTCTATTTGTATAGATATGGTTGCATGCATGGATGAAAATGAATACTTGGAAAAACAAGACTAGACAAAAAAGGGATTTCTCCCTCATCATACTCTATTCTTTCTCTTTCTTTTTCTCCCAAGCCCTCCGCTATGTACCCCAACTGTTTGTGCAAAAAGCCACTCCCTATTTACTTTAGTGGATATATAAATTACAAGAAAAGCTCTTCTCTATGACGCTCACGGCCCAAACCCGAAATAAAAACGATATCAAAATCAGAATATTAAAATTTTATCAGAAAATAATGAATTAGTAACATCGGTATTACCCTTGAGAGAAGAAAGAAAATGAAACAAAAACAAAAACTAAATGAAAATCAAAATATTGAAGTTTTATAAGGAAGAATGAATAAGTGGCATTGGTATTATTCTTCAAAAAGAAAGGAAATGAAATAAAACTAAATCAAAAATCAGAATAATAAAATTTTATAACGAAGAAAACATATAATAGTGCAATTTCCGCAGTCTAGCATAATTTAGACACATATTGTATACAACTTACATGTATACATTTTCAAATAAAGAATGAATTAATAATTGGTATTACCCTTCAAAAGAAAGAAATAACAAATACTAAAAATAATTATAAAATTAGCACACAACTTACACAGAAATTGTGAATTTTTATAGTATGCAAGTATAAACATATAATAGTGGACTATTTGCAAAATATTTTTTCTTAGAAGCAATGAATTAGTGGCAATGTTATTACCTATAAAGAAAGCCCGTCCGGCAAAAGTCAAGGGGGTAGATCTACGGGTCAACGGGGCCAGGGTTAGGCACGACGGGGGCCTCCGGGGGCTAGCTATGCCGCCAAATCTTGCACTGGGCCCTCTAACACATCTGGAAGTGTGGTGGCAGGTGCAAACAGCCGGACGCGGCTCCGGATTGTGACCCACCTCACGGACGGCGCTGCAGCCGTCATTGGATGGGGAAACGGCCATGTTGGGTCGACACGGAGGGAATCTTGCGTTGGGTTGGGACCGGACCTTGTTCTGAAGTGCTCCCATGGGCTGACCTATCACAACCAGGTGAAAAGTTTCATTGGTCAAAACCCATCCTGCGAAAGTCAAAGGGGTAGATCCGCGGGTCATGGACGAGCGCCGACAGTAGCGGGTGAACCCGCCGGCGTGTGCGAAGAAGCCGACGAGCCGGTCCGGCAAGGCTCTCGCACGTGGGCATAGGCGCACCGAAGTCCGCCCCCATAATGGTGGTCCCAGGTGTGCCCAGCGGTCCACCCGTCACAGATTCTCCAATCGGGTCGCCCGGGTCGGAGCAATCTGTGCAGATGGGACGGCTCGGAGTTGCCCCGAGAGGCTCGTGCCGCGAGGCACCCAACAACGGCGGGCAAAGAGGGTCTCTTCACACTGACTGTAACGATATCGTGCCCTCGGTCCACCCGTCATGGACACATGCCAACTGTAGCGATTGCACACCCTCGGTCCACTGTTGTCGACCCTCTAGACAGGTCACCTTGGTGCGACCCATTCGAGCAGATTGGATGACTCATGTTGGCCCCGAGAGACTCCCGCCGCAAGCCACCAAGCAAATAAACATTCAGGAGTTTCCCTTCGCCCTCAAGCAGCCTAGGAAGGCGAGTACTCCATCATTCTTTTGTAGGAGTAATGTGTGGAGGGATCCGTACTGAAGCACATCAAATCAAAGGGGCCTCTCTCCCGCATAGCTTCACGCTCTCTTGGTCTAATCGGCCGCGTAATTAGGATGAGACGTAAGATGAGCTTTCTATGTCAAGATAATTATGGGTTTGCTAGGAAGAAGGGTCAAATATTGATTCACTGACAGAATGGTTAGAATTTTTTCTCTTTGCCGATATGTTGCTAGCTCTATGATAAAATGTTGAAACCATGAATTACTATATCGTATGGTGTTTGCCATGTGATTTATGCTAGTATGAGTAGATGTCGAATTGAGTCATTTCTATTTTGCCATGATGTACATTAGTATCGGACTAACCTAATTCTACATGCTTGTAACTAAGGGGATCTGATTTTTCTGTTACCATGAATAAATCTCAAATGGTTCTTGCGTATTTCTTGCTGCTATGTGAAGTCTCACTTCTCTGCTACATATATGTGTGCTTGATGTATGCTTACGCTAATTAATTTCATTGTAGGCTTGATTTGTATTCCGCGATAATAGAGAACAACATTTTTGATCAAAATCGGGGACGTGAACCAAAGCTGGCCAGGTGCTAGGTCCGAGAATTGTCCTAAAGTTGACCTTCTGCTTCAGCATCGGAATAATCTCCGGCATCGGCAGGTTCCTCACCGACATCACAGTTGAGAACATCGCTTGGTTCTAGCACTAAGCTGTTCTTGCCTCCATGTAGGTGATCACTTGGCTCTGTTGCAGTGTGTAATGTGGTAAAGCCTCCTGTTGACTGAAGAAAAACGCTTGGCGCAATCCATGTACATGAATGAACCCGCGCTTCTCCGTTCATGACCTCGCCGCTACAGTATTTTTGTTTTATTTGAATAGCTAACAGTGCTCCCATTGGAATGCAACACAAATATTACATTCCTCCTATATATGGCGGTTGCTTGCGTGCCGGTGGAAAAAAAGCGCGTGATGGCATCGTCATCACGGAGCCATAGGAGGAGGCAGGACCGTCGCCGGGGTATAGACCATTCCAAATAAAGAGCAATTACGATGCAGCTTGTGCTTCAAGAGCTTACGCATGACAATTTTCCCCTGGCGAGAGAGAGCGGGACTTGATTGACAAACCGAGGCACGGGATTACCTCAAGGGCGATGGAAGTTTGTACGTCGCCCCGCTTTGTGAGAGTCTTTGAAGCTTTGGAGAGTTTATTGTGGAGGACGTGAAAGGACTTCCCACGGACGGGAGGAGAAGCGGAAACCGTGAAGATGAATGAAGCACACCGCCCAAACCATAATTTTTCTACATTGTTGCAGAAAGCGGCAATGGGTTTGAAATGGCTGTGACTATAATTGTGTTGTGAATTCTCTGAAATGTGTGTGAAACGCCTCTGGATGGAAACTAGAATGTAGAACATGCAAGCCTGCCGGCAAGAAAAGGAGAAACGCCTCTGGTTGGTCTGATCAATCGATCTTGTGGAGCATGTGCATGTGCACGTACTCCAACTAGTATGCTAATTACGTAGTATTAAGTACAAACGGCATGCATGTACGTGCACGCAATGCAGGCAATGTAGATGTGCGTCGGTCGGCCACGGGCATATAACCAACAGTTACTGTGCATGCATCTCCAGATTCATCCATTAATTTTACGTGGAATTTTTTTAATACTTATTACACCAGTCAAACAGACTGACGACCGATAATAGTCCGTTTCATTACAACAGAGTCATGATCGATAATACTCTTCACTTTATTTACTAATTATTATTACTAGGAGTAGTACGTAGTATTCCAGTTGACTGGCCAATACATCATTAAAAAGGGCTACTTATCAACCATGCAATTGGTGGGCTGCAGGACGAACACCAGGTTTTTCTTGGCCGACGCCGCGTCGACAATGGGCGGCTGGCCCAAATTGTGGATAACCGTGGCCTCCCCGATCTTGTCCCACTTTTTCTTCTGATCGACTTTGATCAAGGCGCAGCAAATCTCCTTCCAATTCTGGAAGAGCCTGGTGGCCTGGGGAGTGACGTGGCCACCGTCGTTCCAGGCTGCGACCACCTGGTCCCGGACCATGGGGAACCTTTCGGCCTCGCATAATACGAGGACGAACATGGCCATGGCGTTCCGAACCTCCTGTTCGGCCATGGCGGTTCCCCCCGCCTTGAAGCGGGCAAGGATGGAGGTCGCCTGGGCAGCAGCGGCCTTCCCGACGGGTACCTGCGCCATGACTTCGATGTCGCCGCTGCCGGTGAGACCACGGTAAGTGCTGTTGAAGGAGAGCTCTTTGGAGCCAGGAAGCTTGTCGCCGTCCTTCAGGAAGGCGAACCAGTCGCCGGCCTGCGACTGGAACCCAACCAGATAGAGGTTGTCAGGCTTGATGGCGAGGGTGGCGCGGTGGTTGCCGGACTTGATGTTGACATGCAGCATGTTGTAGCCCGGCTTGGTCTGCTGCGTCTGCAGCTTCGGCACGCCCTGCACGTACCCGACGCATGTCTTGAGGACAAGCGCGTGGAAGGACTGCTTGGTGAAGCGCAGGTACTCCTTGTCGCCTCCTCCCACCTCCCACTCCACGGTCTGGGTCTCGGCAAGCCTGACAAGACAAGAGAAGAAGGAGCAAGTAAAATTTTGTTAGGACGATGGCGATGGCATGCAATGCAAACGAGGAGAAGCTAGGATGGCTTAATTAATTACACTGTCAAGTGGCTCAACGACGACCAGTGGAGCAGCACGAGGAGAAGGAGCATCGCCTTTCTAGAGCTTGAGACGCGGGCCATTTTCCCTTCACTTTTGTGATGAGATTGCTTCGATCGGTTCAGTGGTGCCTACTGGAGTGGGGGCCTTATATACACACGTACCAATACGTAGTAGGCGCAGGGGTGCATGATCGATCGTGCGCCGTGCAATTAATTCCCACCATGCATTTTCAGGGAGACAAAACAATTGTGTTTTGAGGCAGCGCTGCGGTATTCACGTACACGCCAGCCCGGATCATCGTACCTCCTCCTCCTCCTTAATACGGAGAGAATGCAACCGCCACCACTAATTTGCACCGGCCGGCGACAGCTACCACCTGCCAATCCATCACTAGGAATTAGTAGTACTAACCAAGACCAAGAATAGTGGGCTTCTTCTTTTCTTTTCTTGAAATTCATGAATAGTGGGTTTCTTCGTGGGGAAGGAAGAGAAGGCATCTCATTCTAAGAGTTTTCATAAATAATCAATATAACGCTGACCACGTGTATATATATGTGTGTTACTCAACTTACAAAAAAAAAACTATTTCGGGTCCACGCCTTCAAATTCTTTGTATAGCCGTTTCAAATTTGTGTCAAGCAAAGTTTCTCCCTTGAGTTTCAGTGATAGAAAAAAAAATGAAAATGCGAGAAAAATTTACAATCCCTACCGTACGTGTAATAATTAATGCAACTACATGCCTTCTTCGACGTTGTTTTCTTTTTTACCGGAAGACCTAGAGCTAACTATCGACATTTTTGGCAATCCGGACACGTAATACTACTTCGAGAAATGGTTTACGATTGTTTGTTACCAGCTGCAACAAGATCCACTTGGCAAGGATGAAATACCCTTTCTTATTGGTATGGATCTCTCTGGAGATGATGATCATAGAGGAGCCCTCTTTACCATTCTGTATAAATGGGCTCTTCTATTTGTATAGATATGGTTGCATGCATGGATGAAAATGAATACTTGGAAAAACAAGACTAGACAAAAAAGGGATTTCTCCCTCATCATACTCTATTCTTTCTCTTTCTTTTTCTCCAAGCCCTCCGCTATGTACCCCAACTTGTTTGTGCTAAAAAGCCACTCCCTATTTACTTCAGTGGATATATAAATTACAAGAAAAGCTCTTCTCTATGACGCTCACGGCCTCAAACCCTTTGGATTTTACCCGTGCTAGGTAGAACGCAACGGCCATGCCTGAATGGACATATTCTCACACGTAGGAGACATATATATGGATAGATGGAATGGGGAACATGCATAAGCTCGGTTAGGGGATATTTACATAATTTAATGAAAAATTCATGTCATATTAGAATTGAGTTTAACCCCACAAAAAAAAAGAATTGAGTTTACCTTACAACTATCCTCTCTAGGTTCCTACAAACTTAATTATTTAAGCCAAACAGGAAGGACTCTTTAGATTACAATGAATTACTCCCTCCGTCCCATAATGTAAGATGTTTTTTTACAACTAGTGTAAAAAAACGTCTTACATTATGGGACGGAGGGAGTAATTATGAGTCTTAACAAAAATTTACTAAATTATAAGACATCATATATATATCTCAGCACGATAATCTCTCTGGACCTACCAAAACCTTTAGTTTCTGAGCTCATACTAATATATATTTTTTAGACAAGAAGATCTATAAGAGCTTGACTTTGAATTAATACAGCCAACAAGAAGTGTAGTTATAAGACATCATAAATATATCTCAGCACGATCATCTCTGTGGACCTACCAGAGCATTTAGTTTTTTGAGCTCATACTGATATATAGTTTTTAGAGAAGATGCCTTATTTATACACGTACGTAGTATACATAGTAGCCACAGGGGTGCATGGTCGATCGTGCGTGCAATTAATTCCCACCATGCATTTTTAGGGAGACAACCAAGGCACCCACTCAACAGTTGTGTATTGAGGCAGCGCAGCGGTATTCACGTACACGCCATCCAGCATCATCCTACTTCCTCCTCCTAGTTTTCTTAGCTCATACTAATTTATATTTTTTTAGACAAGAGGATCTATAAGAGCTCGACTTTGAATTAATGAAGCCAACAAGAAGTATAGTTATAAGACATCATAAATATATCTCAGCACCATCATCTCTCTGGACCTACTAGAGCATTTAGTTTTCTGAGCTCATACTAATATATAATTTTTAGAGAAGAGGATCGACACTTGAATTAACCAAACCAACAAGATGTATAGTTAAAAGTAATAACAATGACAAATCAAGCGCTGCGAGCGACGAAGCGAACGATACCACCGATGTACGAACATACCATCACAACTGCAGACTCCTCCTTTAGGAATAGAGAAGATACGCTCCTACACACTACATCGACAAACTCATCCACGGGAGCCGAACACACAGCCAGGTAGAGACGCGCCAGCTTCGGCGGCGGCGAGGAGATCACGACGATGCGCCCATGGAGACGGTATGCTCGACGAGAAACACACATGCCCTGGTCCAGTCCGGCGGCTGCGGATGCGCTATGACGGAGCAGGCAAGATTAGATGGACGTAGTAACACGCCAAGATTGTAAGGCCGTGGATAAACGCGTCCATGGCGTTGCGGCGACACATCATGTGTGTGAGGCACGTGTCGGCGGCAACCCGCGCACGTCGGAGGAATGACGACGAAGGGCAACGGACCGAGGACGAGACACACCGGCGGCAGGAGTGGCGACCCATCATCCATGACGGCGGCCAGGGGCACTATTGATGTGTTGCGGAGCAGTCGGAGGAAAAACAGGCCGCAGGCCTGTGCGTGTGCTGTGACGGACAAGATGTCCCAGCCATGGACATGACATCCATCGTACTGATTACAGGCATGGCATTCATGCCAATGCATGCAACGTGCCTTTTTTTTCTCCTGTGTGCATCACACACGAATGCACGGAGGTACCACAAGAGACGACACCAACGATGATACGGCTGCCCCAGGGATGGCGCCACCGGGCCGGGAGCAGCGGCGCGAAGCGTGTAGCGCGTCCCTAACAAAGATCGGGTGCGTCACGTGCCCAAGCTGGCCTTTGACGAAGCGCCACGCTAGACCGCACGCACGCCGACAACTAGGATGTACGTACAGCCCGTGAAGCAGCACATGAATCCACCGAGCAAACAACTGTAACTGTGCACCCTACGGGAGGAGGCGGCCGACGATGTCCAAGGCTCTATCACCATCTACCTCAACTACGCGAAGAGTGAAGTCATGGCGTTCATCTTCTTTGGTGGCATGCCTGCGTAATTCATCTTGTATCTATCTCTTTCTCTCTTTTCCATCTCTCTCATTTCAGCGTATGCCGCGAGTGGGCGACGGGAATCCTGACGAAGACGATGGCCGGATGATTGTATCTGGCCCACGTGCAACCGGTTGCTAGCTCTGTCCCCACACTACATTGCCAAATACGAAGATCTTATCACCGTAGTGCCGGCAAGCGATCCGGCCTCGCCGCAGACCTCCTAGAAGAAGAAGGAGAGGAGGAGTTACCCGTTTACAACCTGCCCTTCATCGTCTTCACATCTTCATCAACCACACCAGTACCGTCGTCATCAACATCTGACTCGACGGAGAAGCCGACTATACCAGCATAACATTGACATCTTCATCGACTTTGCATCCGACGAGTATGCCGACTGCATCATCGCGCTGCCATCAGTCCACACAACCAATTGACATTGTTCTACATCGACAACTCACTTGGCAGGGGCGTCGTCTACATCGGCGCCGTCATTCAGCTATGTCAACTCTTCCGGTGAGGACGTCGTCTACATCAGTGCGCCTCTGTATGCCTACATCGACATGCCACCATTTCGACTACATCGAAATGATGTCGCAATATTCATCAACTCTTCAGCTTGGAAGGATGTCTTCTACATCGGCGTTGCTGGATGCCTACATGAGATTGCCATCTTCACTGACTTATCGTTTGTCAAGGATGCCTAATACACCGGCACGCCGCCATTCTTCTGCATTAACAGTCGACCCCAAGCAGGGATCGTCCATGTAACAACGACGCCCCGAGGTCAACATCTACGAAATCGTACTATCGTCATCTTCAAGAAACGCCACCACGCGGCGACACCCAAGTCTTCTCCATCAAAACACTTCCCCAACATCGTACAAGCTTCGACGAGGCGAAGCCAGTTCACCGACATGTCTTTCTTCTGATGAAGGAATCTATATCTTGCCGGGCAACGACGAGGCGAAGGCAAGACACCAAGTCTCACACCGAAAAGGCTGACACCACCAGGCCGATCACCGACGAGGCGAAGGCCGCCCATCTATCTGAGTTGACGACCATCTCGTCGGGCATCGACATGACGGGGGGATACGACTAAGAATCGCCAGAGCGACGGACGTACCACTCCACCCTTCAATTTCACCACATCATCACCATCGTCTACACCGAGCCCTTGGAGAAGATGGGACTTGAAGACGATGACCGTTGCAGCACCTTAATCGGTAGTTTTCCGAGGCCCCGTGAACCAGAACTTCAAAATCGCCTAAGTCCTATCGGCCGCGCTAGCAGGCCACAGAGCGCTTATTTAAAGGATCATGTAATTTGTTTCTCCGACGAGAGATTGATAAACTACAAGTTTCCCGATATTTTATTTGTCTACTTAATACACTGGCACGTCCGAAATATTTATTACCCCTAGCGGGCAGAGAGATAATAACATAACAACCATCGATATTTTTATTATTTCTCGTGTCAAACAAATACATAAATTGTATTCGGAGTATAGAGTTTGTATTTCTTTATAATGTATAGTAATCTGACTTGCCATGTAATAGGCTTGGTTTTTCGGTGATTATTTTCCTTTAGATGAGGATTAATATTGTGTGGAACATATATAATCTTAGCTTAAAAAAATCTATAGTTGTTTGTAATTGACGAAAGTTACAATATTGATATTTGGGTAAAAATTCTTTTAGCTTCATATGGTAGAAGCCTGTATTATGCCCATCTACTTCTAGATCAATTGACTCTACCATCTCTTGTCTTAATTCTCAGTCAAAATCATGATGTGACCCATCAGCTTAGCACACGTACACTACAGTCCAAATGGTTTTTGTACGCAGCATGCAGCAGTTGATTGTTTTCGGGACAGGCTATAGATCAGTCAACTGAAAATAAAATTCGGGTCAGTCGACTGACCACAAATATTGTTTCAGTCGATTTGCTGCCCGGCTCGAACAGAGGGACAGAACCCTAGGTGGATCGATCTTGAGAGTCCATGCATGATGCATGCATGATCACGTGTGGCCGGCACGGAGCTGGAACCGGTCCTTGTCCACTTCCATGCACGCAGCTGCACAATCTCTCGCCCCCACACCTTGGGTGGGACACATGCATCCACAGCCAACCGGCTAATCTCATTAAGCACCTGCCATTAGCATGTAATTAATCACAAGCAAAACACCCGTCACAGCCATTACCCAAACGACAACGCGATGTATTATACGCAACGCAATCGTTAGTGACTATATGTGCACTCTCACATTTTTTTGACATAGTCTGTACAATACACATATACACATATAAGTACATACGTACATATCATTTTGAAGGGAGAGAAGAGGCTATTGAAACTAATATTTCTAAAATATTTATGTCTAGTAATCATCACACAAGACAACCTAATATTAGAATCATTCTGATAATTTATTCGGGCCATAGTGAATATTCAAAATATTCTTACAGAGGACACGTAACATTTTACCTGAATTGGGTATCGATCTAGTAAAGACGTCACACAAACATTCATCACCTTTAAGCCGCTACCGGCAACATCAAAAAAAGAAGTCACACCAAAACATTAGATTATAAATGAAGAAAAACACACTATTAGATACGAAATATGGTACTTGTGTTGGTTTCACCATCAAGAATAAAATGCAGGAAAAATAAAAATAAAAAAATGAAAAATAAACTTTTCTAAGAAAGAATGAAATAGGGGCATTGGTATAACCCTTAAAGAAGAAAGAAAATAAAAATATGAAAACAAATCATGACAAACTTGCATATAATTTACACAAGAATTGCACTTTTTATACACTATGCAAGAATAAGCATATAATAGTGAAAGTTTCGCAAAAACTAAGACTTTAAGAAGGAATGAATTAGTGACATTGGTACTACCTTTAAAGAAGAAAGGAAAAATTAAATTAAAACAAAATAATGAAGATTTACAAGGAAGATTGAATTAGTGACATTGATATTGCCCTTTAAGAAGAAATATAATGAAAAAGGAAAACTTAAAAAAACCTACACATAACCTTCATTAAAAATGCACCTTTTATAATACAGAAAGACAAGCATATAATAGTGTAATTTCCGCAGTCTAGCATAATTTAGACACATATTGTATACAACTACATGTATACATTTTCAAATAAAGAATGAGTTAATCATTGGTATTCCCTTCGAAAGAAAGAAATTATAAAATACTAAAAAATAATGGTAAATTTGCACACAATTTACAAATCAATTGTGAATTTTTATAACATGCAAGTATATTCAAATTAAATCGAATAATGACAAATTTGCACAAAATTTACACAGAACACACGTCGTTATAATATGCAAGAATAAGCATATTATAGTGAAAGTTTGACTAAACAGTAGATTTCTAAGAGGAATTAATTAGTATCATTGAATTACCCTTAAAAGAAGAAGGAAAGGAAAATGAAATAAAAACGATATCAAAATCAGAATATTAAAATTTTATCAGAAAATAATGAATTAGTAACATCGGTATTACCCTTGAGAGAAGAAAGAAAATGAAACAAAAACAAAAACTAAATGAAAATCAAAATATTGAAGTTTTATAAGGAAGAATGAATAAGTGGCATTGGTATTATTCTTCAAAAAGAAAGGAAATGAAATAAAACTAAATCAAAAATCAGAATAATAAAATTTTATAACGAAGAAAACATATAATAGTGCAATTTCCGCAGTCTAGCATAATTTAGACACATATTGTATACAACTTACATGTATACATTTTCAAATAAAGAATGAATTAATAATTGGTATTACCCTTCAAAAGAAAGAAATAACAAATACTAAAAATAATTCTAAAATTAGCACACAACTTACACAGAAATTGTGAATTTTTATATTATGCAAGTATAAACATATAATAGTGGACTATTTGCAAAATATTTTTTCTTAGAAGCAATGAATTAGTGGCAATGTTATTACCTATAAAGAAAGCCCGTCCGGCAAAAGTCAAGGGGGTAGATCTACAGGTCAACGGGGCCAGGGTTAGGCACGACGGGGGCCTCCGGGGGCTAGCTATGCCGCCAAATCTTGCACTAGGCCCTCTAACACATCTGGAAGTGTGGTGGCAGGTGCAAACAGCCGGACGCGGCTCCGGATTGTGACCCACCTCACGGACGGCGCTGCAGCCGTCATTGGATGGGGAAACGGCCATGTTGGGTCGACACGGAGGGAATCTTGCGTTGGGTTGGGACCGGACCTTGTTCTGAAGTGCTCCCATGGGCTGACCTATCACAACCAGGTGAAAAGTTCCATTGGTCAAAACCCATCCTGCGAAAGTCAAAGGGGTAGATCCGCGGGTCATGGACGAGCGCCGACAGTAGCGGGTGAACCCGCCGGCGTGTGCGAAGAAGCCGACGAGCCGGTCCGGCAAGGCTCTCGCACGTGGGCATAGGCGCACCGAAGTCCGCCCCCATAATGGTGGTCCCAGGTGTGCCCAGCGGTCCACCCGTCACAGATTCTCCAATCGGGTCGCCCTGGTCGGAGCAATCTGTGCAGATGGGACGGCTCGGAGTTGCCCCGAGAGGCTCGTGCCGCGAGGCACCCAACAACGGCGGGCAAAGAGGGTCTCTTCACACTGACTGTAACGATATCGTGCCCTCGGTCCACCCGTCATGGACACATGCCAACTGTAGCGATTGCACACCCTCGGTCCACTGTTGTCGACCCTCTAGACAGGTCACCTTGGTGCGACCCATTCGAGCAGATTGGATGACTCATGTTGGCCCCGAGAGACTCCCGCCGCAAGCCACCAAGCAATAAACATTCAGGAGTTTCCCTTCGCCCTCAAGCAGCCTAGGAAGGCGAGTACTTCATCATTCTTTTGTAGGAGTAATGTGTGGAGGGATCCGTACTGAAGCACATCAAATCAAAGGGGCCTCTCTCCCGCATAGCTTCACGCTCTCTTGGTCTAATCGGCCGCGTAATTAGGATGAGACGTAAGATGAGCTTTCTATGTCAAGATAATTATGGGTTTGCTAGGAAGAAGGGTCAAATATTGATTCACTGACAGAATGGTTAGAATTTTTTCTCTTTGCCGATATGTTGCTAGCTCTATGATAAAATGTTGAAACCATGAATTACTATATCGTATGGTGTTTGCCATGTGATTTATGCTAGTATGAGTAGATGTCGAATTGAGTCATTTCTAATTTGCCATGATGTACATTAGTATCGGACTAACCTAATTCTACATGCTTGTAACTAAGGGGATCTGATTTTTCTGTTACCATGAATAAATCTCAAATGGTTCTTGCGTATTTCTTGCTGCTATGTGAAGTCTCACTTCTCTGCTACATATATGTGTGCTTGATGTATGCTTACGCTAATTAATTTCATTGTAGGCTTGATTTGTATTCCACGATAATAGAGAACAACATTTTTGATCAAAATCGGGGACGTGAACCAAAGCTGGCCAGGTGCTAGGTCTGAGAATTGTCCTAAAGTTGACCTTCTGCTTCAGCATCGGAATAATCTCCGGCATCGGCAGGTTCCTCACCGACATCACAGTTGAGAACATCGCTTGGTTCTAGCACTAAGCTGTTCTTGCCTCCATGTAGGTGATCACTTGGCTCTGTTGCAGTGTGTAATGTGGTAAAGCCTCCTGTTGACTGAAGAAAAACGCTTGGCGCAATCCATGTACATGAATGAACCCGCGCTTCTCCGTTCATGACCTCGCCGCTACAGTACTTTTGTTTTTTTTGAATACCTAACATCGCTCCCATTGGAATGCAACACAAATATTACATTCCTCCTATATATGGTGGTTGCTTGCGTGCCGGTGGAAAAAAAAGCGCGTGATGGCATCGTCATCACGGAGCCATAGGAGGAGGCAGGACCGTCGCCGGGGTATAGATCATTCCAAACAAAGAGCAATTACGATGCAGCTTGTGCTTCAAGAGCTTACGCATGACAATTTTCCCCTGGCGAGAGAGAGCGGGACTTGATTGCCAAACCGAGGCACGGGATTACCTCAAGGGCGATGGAAGTTTGTACGTCGCCCCGCTTTGTGAGAGTCTTTGAAGCTTTGGAGAGTTTATTGTGCAGGACGTGAAAGGACGTCCCACGGACGGGAGGAGAAGCGGAAACCGTGAAGATGAATGAAGCACACCGCCCAAACCATAATTTTTCTACATTGTTGCAGAAAGCGGCAATGGGTTTGAAATGGCTGTGACTATAATTGTGTTGTGAACTCTCTGAAATGTGTGTGAAACGCCTCTGGATGGAAACTAGAATGTAGAACATGCAAGCCTGCCGGCAAGAAAAGGAGAAACGCCTCTGGTTGGTCTGATCAATCGATCTTGTGGAGCATGTGCATGTGCACGTACTCCTACTAGTATGCTAATTACGTAGTATTAAGTACAAACGGCATGCATGTACGTGCACGCAATGCAGGCAATGTAGATGTGCGTCGGTCGGCCACGGGCATATAACCAACAGTTACCGTGCATGCATCTCCAGATTCATCCATTAATTTTACGTGGAATTTTTTTAATACTTATTACACCAGTCAAACAGACTTACGACCGATAATAGTCCGTTTCATTACAACAGAGTCATGATCGATAATACTCTTCACTTTATTTACTAATTATTATTACTAGGAGTAGTACGTAGTATTCCAGTTGACTGGCCAATACATCATTAAAAATGGCTACTTATCAACCATGCAATTGGTGGGCTGCAGGACGAACACCAGGTTTTTCTTGGCCGACGCCGCGTCGACAATGGGCGGCTGGCCCAAATTGTGGATAACCGTGGCCTCCCCGATCTTGTCCCACTTTTTCTTCTGATCGACTTTGATCAAGGCGCAGCAAATCTCCTTCCAATTCTGGAAGAGCCTGGTGGCCTGGGGAGTGACGTGGCCACCGTCGTTCCAGGCTGCGACCACCTGGTCCCGGACCATGGGGAACCTTTCGGCCTCGCATAATACGAGGACGAACATGGCCATGGCGTTCCGAACCTCCTGTTCGGCCATGGCGGTTCCCCCCGCCTTGAAGCGGGCAAGGATGGAGGTCGCCTGGGCAGCAGCGGCCTTCCCGACGGGTACCTGCGCCATGACTTCGATGTCGCCGCTGCCGGTGAGACCACGGTAAGTGCTGTTGAAGGAGAGCTCTTTGGAGCCAGGAAGCTTGTCGCCGTCCTTCAGGAAGGCGAACCAGTCGCCGGCCTGCGACTGGAACCCAACCAGATAGAGGTTGTCAGGCTTGATGGCGAGGGTGGCGCGGTGGTTGCCGGACTTGATGTTGACATGCAGCATGTTGTAGCCCGGCTTGGTCTGCTGCGTCTGCAGCTTCGGCACGCCCTGCACGTACCCGACGCATGTCTTGAGGACAAGCGCGTGGAAGGACTGCTTGGTGAAGCGCAGGTACTCATTGTCGCCTCCTCCCACCTCCCACTCCACGGTCTGGGTCTCGGCAAGCCTGACAAGACAAGAGAAGAAGGAGCAAGTAAAACTTTGTTTGGACGATGGCGATGGCATGCAATGCAAACGAGGAGAAGCTAGGATGGCTTAATTAATTACACTGTCAAGTGGCTCAACGACGACCAGTGGAGCAGCACGAGGAGAAGGAGCATCGCCTTGCTAGAGCTAGAGACGCGGGCCATTTTCCCTTCACTTTTGTGATGAGATTGCTTCGATCGGTTCAGTGGTGCCTACTGGAGTGGGGGCCTTATATACACACGTACCAATACGTAGTAGGCGCAGGGGTGCGTGATCGATCGTGCGCCGTGCAATTAATTCCCACCATGCATTTTCAAGGAGACAAAACAATTGTGTTTTGAGGCAGCGCTGCGGTATTCACGTACACGCCAGCCCGCATCATCGTACCTCCTCCTCCTCCTTAATACGGAGAGAATGCAACCGCCACCACTAATTTGCACCGGCCGGCGACAGCTACCACCTGCCAATCCATCACTAGGAATTAGTAGTACTAACCAAGACCAAGAATAGTGGGCTTCTTCTTTTCTTTTCTTGAAATTCATGAATAGTGGGTTTCTTCGTGGGGAAGGACGAGAAGGCATCTCATTCTAAGAGTTTTCATAAATAATCAATATAACACTGACCACGTGTATATATATGTGTGTGTTACTCAAATTACAAAAAAAAAAACTATTTCGGGTCCACGCCTTCAAATTCTTTGTATAGCCGTTTCAAATTTGTGTCAAGCAAAGTTTCTCCCTTGAGTTTCAGTGATAGAAAAAAATGAAAATGCGAGAAAAATTTGCAATCCCTACCGTACGTGTAATAATTAATGCAACTACATGCCTTCTTCGATGTTGTTTTCTTTTTTACCGGAAGACCTAGAGCTAACTATCGAAATTTTTGGCTATCCGGACACGTAATACTACTTCGAGAAATGGTTTACGATTGTTTGTTACCAGCTGCAACAAGATCCACTTGGCAAGGATGAAATACCCTTTCTTATTGTTATGGATCTCTCTGGAGATGATGATCATAGAGGAGCCCTCTTTACCATTCTGTATAAATGGGCTCTTCTATTTGTATAGATATGGTTGCATGCATGGATGAAAATGAATACTTGGAAAAACAAGACTAAACAAAAAAGGGATTTCTCCCTCATCATACTCTATTCTTTCTCTTTCTTTTTCTCCAAGCCCTCCGCTATGTACCCCAACTTGTTTGTGCTAAAAAGCAACTCCCTATTTACTTTAGTGGATATATAAATTACAAGAAAAGCACTTCTCTATGACGCTCACAGCCTCAAACCCTTTGGATTTTACCCGTGCTAGGTAGAACGCAACGGTGATGCCTGAATGGACATATTCTCACACGTAGGAGACATATATATGGATAGATGGAATGGGGAACATGCATATGCTCGGTTAGGGGATATTTACATAATTTAATGAAAAATTCATGTCATATTAGAATTGAATTTAACCCCACAAAAAAAAAGAATTGAGTTTACCTTACAACTATCCTCTCTAGGTTCCAACAAACTTAATTATTTAACCCAAACAGGAAGGACTCTTTAGATTACAATGAATTACTCCCTCCGTCCCATAACGTAAGATGTTTTTTTACAACTAGTGTAAAAAAACATCTTACATTATGGGACGGAGGGAGTAATTATGAGTCTTAACAAAAATTTACTAAATTATAAGACATCATAAATATATCTCAGCACGATAGAGTCTCTCGGGACCTACCAAAACCTTTAGTTTCTGAGCTCATACTAGTTTATATTTTTTAGACAAGAGGATCTATAAGATCTCGACTTTGAATTAATACAGCCAACAAGAAGTGTAGTTATAAGACATTATAAATATATCTCAGCACGATCATCTCTGTGGACCTACCAGAGCATTTAATTTTTTGAGCTCATACTAATATATAGTTTTTAGAGAAGATGCCTTATTTATACACGTACGTAGTATACATAGTAGCCACAGGGGTGCATGATCGATCGTGCGTGCAATTAATTCCCACCATGCATTTTTAGGGAGATAACCAAGGCACCCACTCAACAGTTGTGTATTGAGGCAGCGCTGCGGTATTCACGTACACGCCATCCAGCATCATCCTACTTCCTCCTCCTCCTCCTTAATACGGAGAGAATGCAACCGACACCCCTAATTTGCACCGGCCGGTGACAGCTAGCTACTGATCCAGCCACCACCTCCCAATCGATCACTAGGAATTAGTAGTAGTAACCAAGACCAAGAATAGTGGGCTTCTTCTTTTCTTTTCTTGAAATTCATGAATAGTGGGTTTCTTTGTGGGGAAGGAAGAGAAGGCATCTCATTTTAAGAGTTTTCATAAATAATCAATATAACGCTGACCACGTATATATATGGGTGTTACTCAACTTTATTTACGTATGTTACAACAACAACAACAAATATTTCGGGTCCACACCTTCAAATTGTTGTATAGCTGTTTCAATTTTATGTCAAGCAAAGTTTCTCCCTTGAGATTCACTAAGAAAACAAAAACGAAAATGCGAGAAAAATTCGCAATCCCTACCGTATGTGTAATAATTAATGCAACTACATGCCTCCTTCGACGTTGTTTTCTTTTTACCGGAAGACCTAGAGCTAACTATCGACATTTTGGGCTATCTGGACACGTAATACTACTTCGAGAAATGATTTATGATTGTTGGTTACCAGCTGCAACAAGATCCACTTGGCAAGGATGAAATACCCTTTCTTATTGGTATGGATCTCTCTGGAATTGATGATCATAGAGGAGCCCTCTTTACCATTCTCTATAAATGGGCTATTCTATTAATATAGATATGGTTGGATGCATGGATGACAATGGAAACTTGGAAAATAGGACTAGACAAAAAAGGATTTCTCCCTCATCATACTCTATTATTTTTCTTTCTTTTTCTCCAAGCCCTCCGCTATGTACCCCAACTTGTTTGTGCTAAAAAGCAACTCCCTATTTACTTTAGTGGATATATAATCTACAGCAAAAGCTCTTCTCCATGACGCTCACGGCCTCAACCCCTTTGAATTTTACCTGTGCTAGGTGGAACGCAACGGCGATGCCGGAATGGACATATTCGCACACGTAGGAGACATATATATGGATAGATGGAATGGGGAAGAGGAATAAGCTTGGTTAGGGGATATTTACATAATTTATTGAAAAATTCATGTTGAATTAGCAAGGACCTAGTTAAATCTTGGGATGTCATACTAGAATTGACTTGACCTTACAACTATCCGTTCTAGCTTCCTACAAACTTAATTATTCAGTAGAAACAGTAAGGACTCTTTAGATTACAATGATTTAATTATGAGTCTTAACAAATATTTACTCCAAAGTTGTTGCGAGTATAGATACCAAAGTGATCAAAAGTACTGATCATGGGACAACAGTGAAAAAAGGTCATTGAGTACTATAGTAGCACTGATGACATGTTTTCTCGCAAGCGGAGATCATGAAGAGTTCGTTGTAAAAGGTTACATCGATACAGTCTTTATCCATGCTCCAAGCGATTTTCGATTAAAGTTATGGGTTTTGTGCAATACACAATATGGTGGCACGGTAGTTGGAAATTGTTCCAAACAAGATACTGAGGCGAATTCTATAACAAAGGCTAAGTATGTTGACGCTTTAGAAGCGACAAAGAAGTTGTTGAATCATATAGTTCATTCATGAACTTAGTATGGTTCCAAGAAGGCTTGGTCAATGGGACACTATTGCAGATAGTTGCTCATAGCTCAGTCTGAGGAATCAGGTTCGACCAATGATTCACACATATACAAAGCAAGGTGTACACAAAATATGAATTTTGTGAGTTGAAAACGCGAGGATATCAAAGATACACACACGATCTAAGTCGTCAGATCCTTGGACTTCAGGCTATACCACATGCGAACATATTTTACACCAATTGCCATAGTGTAAGTGAGTGCTTAACATTAACTAGATTATTGACTCTAGTGCAAGTGGGAGTCTTTAGGAGATATGCCCTAGAGGCAATAATAAATGTTATTATTTATCTCCTTGCTCATAATTATGTTTATGTTCCATGCATAACTGCTTTGGTTCCCGAGCCCTTATATCCTAAAGGCTCTGGGGAAAACCCATGTGCACGTGGTGAATAATAACGGTTAAAAAGTATTCTAGTCATGCCTCTAAGACTAGCTCAAGTGTTGCATGATGATATGTTTTCCCAATCATGGGCATGTCTGCCAGCAGCTTTGAGGGCACAATGTTAGAAGAACATTTGTGTTGAATCACCGATTGATGTTATGCTATGAGATTCATTCGTCACAAGTTAATGGTCATAACACAGAGATGGTTAACGTTTGCATGATTCCTCAGACCATGAGAGTATCGGTTTCTTCTGCTTGATTCATGAACTTTGGGGTTTGTTAAACGTCATCCGTAACTGATGGCTATTACGGCGGCTTACGGGTTCATGGGAAAGTATGTTAAGTAACTTGATAGCTCAAGATTGGGATTTGCTCCTCCGACGATGGAGAGATATATCTCTGGGCCCTCTCGGTGTTAAGGTTCCATCATCGTCTGGCCAGACACTTTGTGATTTATCACGGGGATGCCGGAACACGGTAACGAGAAAAGAGAACAATACCGGTAACGAGGTAACTAGCATAGTGGACAAGTTGTTGATCCACGGGAATGCCAACATGTCTCGCCTCGGTATTTGTAACATATCGCGAAGCACCAGAATAGCACACGGCAACTGGAGGTTCACTCGAATATCTTCGTGTGGGTATAGGGTCAATATGGGTGTCCACGGCTCCGATGTTGATCATTGATCGGAAGGGGTTCCGTGTCATGTCTATACTTCACCGAACCTATAGGTCAACACCTTAAGGGTCATCTATCTGCTGAATACTAGACAGGGAGTCTGAGAGAAAATCACCGAAAAAGTTTCGGACACCGAAAAGTTTCGGACAGCGGAAAGTTCCGCAGAGAAGGTCACCGGATGAGGTCCGTGAAACTGAAAATTAGTTTCAGGGGATACCATAAGTCAAAATGGTTTCGGCACATGCCTGATAATTCTTGGAGGATGCCAGAATCATTCTGGAAACTTCTGGGAATTTTCTGGAAGAAAAACCGGAAATGTTCCGGGGCTGCCGGAACCGCTTCAGATGCTTTTCGTAGATGAAATCACTAAACGGGAATGGTTCCAAACGCGTTGAAAATTATTTTAGTGGGTACTGGAAATGTTCCAAGCCCACATAAATATTTTCAGTTCTACGGACGCTGAAAAATGTCGTCGTGAATAGTGAAGTGCTTTTTGGGAATTTTATGGAAAGCACCTTTTGGGAAATTTCCCAAAGGCTTCTAGAAGCCTTAGCACTAAGGAAGCCCCCTGGGGGGGCCCCCAAGGGGTGGCCGGCCTGGAGGGTGGAGCTCCATGGAGCTCCCCATGGCACTCCTTTTTGCTTTATTCTTTATGTAAATGCACATAAAGTGGGGTACTTTTGGGTATTTGTGAATGCCAACTTTACCCCTTGGTTTTCCTATAAATAGAGGAGAGTGGGCTGCCCACAAATCCATCCCTTCTCACATACAAGTGCCATGCAATGATCTGGCTTCTCTCTCCCTCCCACGAAAAGAGTTTCGTAGAGCCGAAAGGCTGTCTGGGTTCCGGTGGGAACTAGTTCTGGACGGCGAAGCCCTGCCGGATAGATGACACCGTATGTGTGCAACTCTGTAGAGAGGTCGTAGTTTCGATCTTAGTGCCCGAGGGGCTGTTCGAGAGTGCCTCCCGAAGGGCTGTCCAAGTGACGGTTCGAGTTCTGTGAGTCCTCCCGAAGGGCTCTCCGAGTGACTGTTCGAGTTTCGAAGGTCCTCCCAAAGGGCTGTCCGTGACACCGTCCGGGGGACTGTTCGACCGCCTCCCGGAGGGCTATCTGAAGGGAAGACGAGGGGATACATCCTCGCGGTTGGGAGGTTGTAAATCCTAGCTGCGGGGATCTGCACCGCCGATCGTCATCGACTCTACTTCCGCTGCGCTACGAGTCGGTAACGAAAATGATCAAACCTTGTATGCAGTCTCCATAGTGGTCCTGGGCTGGTGCGTAGGTCAGAAATTTTTGTTTTCTGCTGCGTTACCCTACAGTGGCATCAAGAGGCGTGCTATGCGTAGATGCAGGTTGCGATCTAGAATACATAGTGATGTATGGGAGTTGCACAATATAATTAGGTAGTAGATGAGTTCTATTACTGAAAATTATTTGTGCGGGTAGCAGATGAAATCTGTTACCCGATATTCTTGTTGCTTCCCTGGAATTTGCATATTTCTGATCTTGATAACAGCATGGTGGAGTTTCAATGTTCTGGCAATCCGCGATCCTGATTGATCAACGAAGTGCTAACAGTTCATTGAATTCCATCGTAGTTAAAAAGAAAGATGAAATTTCGCAAACGAAAGGGCAATGCAGATATGATCTGCACGGGGGTCATGCGTATGACGAAGTTTAGTATGGGGCTCGAGATTTTATTATCTCGGTTTTCATACACCCTGGAATGTTAATCTAGCGACTTGAATTATCATACTTGATGATGGACGTTGGTAGCTTTGGTTTGTTTCGAAACCATAGAAGCCACGAAAAACTAGTTTTTTTGCATGAACCAATTAGAGGCGTCTAACTTGGTTTTGCAGGAGGGTTTACATGTGCATGTGATGTGGTATAGCGGTGCTCATAATAATTTGATTATGTATGAGATGACTATATAATGTAAATTGATTAACATGACCTGCGTGTCATGATTCGGCATGATGGCTGGAGCCATATGATTGCACTTTAAATGACCTGTGTGTCAACCTTGTGTAATGCATTATTTTATTAGCTATAGAGATAGCAATATTATCTGCTGCATCGACAAGGTGGTGGCAATCTTCGCGAAGGTGATCACCGACGTGAATGCCGAAGACGAAGGAATACAAGACTTCTCCGTCAGCAAGGGCTATACCATATCATGCTATTATGAATTGCCTGAGATGTTTATCCCTTATGTTGCACCCTTCTTGATTGCGCGGTAGTCGCTTTTATTAGGGTGATCTCTCACAAAAATAACAAGTAGTTAGTGTTCTCCCAAGTGTAGCACCGTCACGGCACCTAACTTTTCGGGGTATCACATGCTAACATGGGTACGAACGATTAGGGATGTGTGAGGCGGGTGAGTTGAGACCTCGCAGCGAGATCACTTGGTTGTCTTGACGTTCAGGCATGAAAGTCATGAGCTCGGAACACACGCATCGAAAGATGAACAAGAGTCACATAGAGATGTGATTGGCAAGTTTGCCTACCGATTGAGATTTTCGTCATCAGTGATGCTACCATCAATGGCGTTGAATTGAAATGCGGATCTTGAATCACTCACAATCAATTATGAGAGATATTGATTTGAGTGGGAGCGCACTGTAGAATTAATTCTTTTAATTCTCAGTGCAATTAATTTTGAACACTGTCTAAGTGTGATTTGCATAATAGTTGTAGAATAATGGCTCGCGTTTCCACCTTCCCTATTAAAATTGAATAGCTGTTAAATATCTGGTTAAAACTTTATGGTTGGTAACGTAATGTAAGGATTGTCCTCAAGAGTGCCGAGAAGGACTTTGTCCTATCGCATACTTTCGGTATTCTCTCGCTTATGCTATGGATCATGTGACTCTCGCCCTACGATCCAAAAGCTAGAATTCCGTTTTCAGTCAAGTGCAATACATTTGCTTCCATGAGACCCGAACTTCGAAAGTTTGGATAGTTATGTGATATTCATGGAATCTGAAAATCATTTTTAGAGACAGACAAAGGCTAAAAGATATGAGATATCCAAAGCAATGTTTGTTTGCAAACTATTAGTAAAGGAGTTTACTATGCATTAGACTGATAAAAGAGGGATCCAGGAGAACGCCTGTCATATGATGAAAGGTGAATAAAACAACAACTTAAAGAGAAAGGAAGTGTCCAAAGGGTGTTAGTGTGACTTACATGCCTAGGAAGTCCAGGGCTAACGCCACTCTTAAGTTGGGTGCTTCTTCTGAGAGTAGGAGAAATACTAAAAGTTAAACTGTTAGAAGTATAAAGGCAGAAAGAAAGAAGACTGGAATATCCAGCTCATGTATGAATGCCATACAAGTCTTTGATGTATAGAAGGCTGGTCAAAGATATAGTTCTTGGGAATTATGATTAAATTGTTAATCACTGATTCTTGGTATTGTGAGTTAATCACAAAGATACCCGCTCGATTGCTTTCTATTGCAACTCGATGTAAAAACTACTATGGCCTGAAAGACTAGCCAGGAATAAGGTTTTGGTATACACAGGGAACATAGTAAATGTTACTATACCTTCCATCGGTGTATTACCGTCTGTATTTATTTTCATAATTCATTTAGAGTTTTACAAACTCTAGCCTTTGCATAAAGTAATCTTGCAAGAAGGTTGTTCATAAGAGAACTTTTTATGTTCGATGTTATGAATAACATAAGGGCCATACTTTCATTGAGAATGAGATGCATGTTATGAATAATGATAATAATATATTACCTCTGGATTTACTTTCATAATTCATTTTAGAGTTTTACACACTCTAGCCCATTGCACAATGTTTGTTGCAAAAGAGTTGTTCATAAAAGAACAATTGTTGTTCAGTATTATGAATAACATGAAGGGCCATACTTCCATCCAAGATGGGACGTATGTTATGAATATTGATGGTAATATGATACATCCATAACACTGACGCTAAATGTCATAAGACTAAAAGAATACCACACAAGTGTGGCACTGCATTCGGTCACATTGGAGAAACCCGCATGGAAAATTCCATTATGATGGATTTTTTAAGTCCTTTGATTTTGAATCATCTGACACTTGCAACTTTCCTCCGAAAAGTGAAGTGACTGAAATACCGTTCACAGGCCATAAGGAACGGACAACAAACTTATTGGTGATCATACATTTGATGTGTGTAGTCCGATAAATGTTGTTAGTAGTGGGTTTATCTATCTTCAGAAATGACTCAAGTAGATATGTGGATATTTACTTGATGAGACGTAAGTCTGGATCTTTTGAATTTATTCGAAAGGTTTTCAAAAATGAAGTAGAAGTTATTGTAACAAGAAAATTATGTTTCTACAATTCGATTGCAGAAAGGAATATTTGAGTTACAAGTTTAGCGAATGTCTGATGAGTTGTGAAAGTAGTTTCATAACTTACACCTCCCGGAGCACCACTGCATGTGGAAAGTCCGTGAAGATGTAATCAAACCATTTATGACATGGTAAGATCAAAGATGACATATATAAATTTGCCATTATCCCTTTTAAAGAGTGATGCTTTAGAGACTACGGCTTCAACACTGAAAAGAGCTCCATCAGGTCTGTTGAAATGACGCCATGGTATGGTACGCCCAACCATGTTATATCTTTTCTTAAACATTTGGAATATGGGGCATGTGTAAAAGGTTACAAACCTATTCCAAATAAGACAAGTGCTACTTTGTAGGTTATCCCAAGTCATTGGGTATTCCTCCCTCACTATACCGAGGCAAATAGGTTTGCCACAAAGAACGGTATGCTTTTTGAAGAAAATGGTTCTTTTAAAAAGGTGAGTGGGATAATAATGCAACTCGACGAGATAACCAGTATCTCCGTCATCAGGTCAAAGGAAAGAGACCTTGGAAGTAATTCCAGAGTTTCCTACTATGACTGATACGGAAGTCTCTACAATAAAATGTATGGACTTCGGTCGAACTTGCAGCTGAACCACGTAGGCAAGGCTCGTGCAAACCTCTCAGGAGCGCAAACGAGATATTGTTGTTAGACAAGAGTATACCTACGATACACAAGGAAGCGTTGATGGGCCCTGACTCCGGAATTGGCTAAATGCCAATACAATCCGAGATAGTCTCCATATAAATGTTTCAAGATTAAAACCTTGATACACCTTTCGAAAGACTTAGAGTCTAACGAATTTTATGGAACTAAAAACTGATACGGGTAAAAATGTTTTATCCATAAAGCTTGACTTGTTGCAATAACAAGTTCAAGGAGTTGACTACGATGAGGTTGTTTCATCGTAGCGATGCTTAAAATCGGTTCGGGTTGAACTAGCAATTAATACATATTTCAATCATGAGATATGAAACAAAGGATGACAAAAGGATTTTCATCTGATGGAAATGAAACCAAGGACTTGCATGTGTTACAGTCCAAGGTATTTTGTCATTCCAGAGGATGCTAGTAAGTATGCAAACTTCAGAGTTCCAGCAATGGACAGAAGAGAGCAAAATGGAGTTGAAATCTTCGTGTTTTGATGAAATGGTCAAAGGGGTTTGACTTCATCAATGGGTAACGAAGATGCTTATGATTCAAGAAAGTAAGTGGGAGCATAATAAAATTTCTAAAAACGTTGTGTGCTTGACACATTGTTAATTGGAAATAAATTTCTTGACATGAATTAGGACTTCATTTGAAAATAGTTTTTCGATGAAGTGCTTGGGCAAAATAGCCTTTATATTAGGTATGATGATCTATGGAGATAGATTTACCTAATGGGGCTGAGCAAAGATACATATTGACAAGATGCTAAAACCTTTTAGCATTAAAAACGTCAAGGAGTGATTCTTGCCGAAGTCACATGGAAAGAGTTTTTGCAAGACTCGGTGTCCCAAAAACACTGATGAGCAAAATACATGATGGAGATTCCACACACCTTCATGTTTGGATTAATCATGTATTCCATGGTATGTAAAAACAACCAGATATGTCCAATACTCCAAAGTTGTTGCGAGTATAGATACCAAAGTGATCAAAAGTACTGATCATGGGACAACAGTGAAAAAAGGTCATTGAGTACTATAGTAGCACTGATGACATGTTTTCTCGCAAGCGGAGATCATGAAGAGTTCGTTGTAAAAGGTTACATCGATACAGTCTTTATCCATGCTCCAAGCGATTTTCGATTAAAGTTATGGGTTTTGTGCAATACACAATATGGTGGCACGGTAGTTGGAAATTGTTCCAAACAAGATACTGAGGCGAATCCTATAACAAAGGCTAAGTATGTTGACGCTTTAGAAGCGACAAAGAAGTTGTTGAATCATATAGTTCATTCATGAACTTAGTATGGTTCCAAGAAGGCTTGGTCAATGGGACACTATTGCAGATAGTTGCTCCATAGCTCAGTCTGAGGAATCAGGTTTCGACCAATGATTCACACATATACAAAGCAAGGTGTACACAAAATATGAATTTTGTGAAAGCGTGAAAACGCGAGGATATGCAAAGATACACACGGATCTGAAGTCGTCAGATCCGTTGGACTTCAGGCTATACCACATGCGAAGCATATTTTACACCAATGTGCCATAGGTGTAAAGTGCATTAACATTAACTAGATTATTGACTCTAGTGCAAGTGGGAGTCTGTAGGAGATATGCCCTAGAGGCAATAATAAATGTTATTATTTATCTCCTTGCTCATAATTATGTTTATGTTCCATGCTATAACTGTTGTGGTTCCCGAGCCCGTATATCCATAAAGGCTCTGGGGAAAACCCATGTGCACGTGTGGAATAATAAACGGTAAAAAGTATTCCTAGTCATGCCTCTAAGACTAGCTCAAGTGTTGCATGATGATTATGTTTTCCCAATCATGGGCATGTCTATGCCAGCAGCTTTGAGGGCACAATGTTAGAAGAACATTTGTGTTGAATCGACCCGATTGATGTTATGCTATGAGATTCATTCGTCACAAGTTAATGGTTGATAACACAGAGATGGTTAATGTTTGCATGATTCCTCAGACCATGAGAGTATCGAGTTTCTTCATGCTTGATTCATGAACTTTGGGGTTTGTTAAACGTCATCCGTAACTGGATGGCTATTACGGCGGCTTACGGGTTCCTGGAAAAGTGTGTCAAGTAACTTGATAGCTCAAGATTGGGATTTGCTACTCCGGCGATGGAGAGATATCTCTGGGCCCTCTCGGTGTTACGGTATCCATCATCGTCTGGCCAGACACTTTGTGATTTGATCACGGGGATGCCGGAACATGGTAACGAGAAAAGAGAACAATACCGGTAATGAGGTAACTAGCATAGTGGACAAGTGTTGATCCACGGGAATGCCAACATGTCTCACCTCGGGTATTTGTAACATATCACGAAGCAACAGGAATAGCACACGGCAACTGGAGGTTCACTCGAATATTCATTCGTGTGGGTATAGGGGTCAATATGGGTGTCCACGGCTCCGATGTTGATCATTGATCGGAAGGGGTTCCGTGTCATGTCTATACTTCACCGAACCTATAGGGTCACACGCTTAAGGGTCATCTATCTGCTGAATACTAGACAGGGAGTCTGAGAGAAAATCACCGAAAAAGTTTCGGACACCGAAAAGTTTCGGACAGCGGAAAAGTTCCGCAGAGAGAGGTCACCGGATGAGGTCCGGTGAAACTGAAAAGTAGTTTCAGGGGATACCATTAAGTCAAAATGGTTTCGGCACATGCCTGATAATTCTTGGAGGATGCCAGAATCATTCTGGAAACTTCTGGGAATTTTCTGGAAGAAAAACCGGAAATGTTCCGGGGCTGCCGGAACCGCTTCAGATGCTTTTCGTAGATGAAATCACTAAACTGGAATTGTTCCAGAACGCGTTGAAAATTATTTTAGTGGGTACTGGAAATGTTCCAAGCCCACATAAATATTTTCAGTTCGTACGGACGCTGAAAAATGTCGTCGTGAATAGTGAAAGTGCTTTTTGGGAATTTTATGGAAAGCACCTTTTGGGAAATTTCCCAAAAGGCTTCTAGAAGCCTTAGGCACTAAGGAAGCCCCCTTGGGGGGGCCCCCAAGGGGTGGCCGGCCATGGAGGGTGGAGCTCCATGGAGCTCCACATGGCACTCCTTTTTGCTTTATTCTTTATGTAAATGACATAAAGTGGGGGTACTTTTGGTATTTGTGAATGCCAACTTTACCCCTTGGTTTTCCTATAAATAGAGGAGAGTGGGCTGCCCACAAATCCATCCCTTCTCACATACAAGTGCCATGCAATGATCTGGCTTCTCTCTCCCTCCCACGAAAAGAGTTTCGTAGAGCCGAAAGGCTGTCTGGGTTCCGGTGGGAACTAGTTCTGGACGGCGAAGCCCTGCCGGATAGATGACACCGTATGTGTGCAACTCTGTAGAGAGGTCGTAGTTTCGATCTTAGTGCCCGAGGGGCTGTTCGAGAGTGCCTCCCGAAGGGCTGTCCAAGTGACGGTTCGAGTTCTGTGAGTCCTCCCGAAGGGCTCTCCGAGTGACTGTTCGAGTTTCGAAGGTCCTCCCGAAGGGCTGTCCGCGACACCGTCCGGGGGACTGTTCGACCGCCTCCCGGAGGGCTGTCTGAAGGGAAGACGAGGGGATACATCCTCGCGGTTGGGAGGTTGTAAATCCTAGCTGCGGGGATCTGCACCGCCGATCGTCATCGACTCTACTTCCGCTGCGCTACGAGTCGGTAACGAAAATGATCAAACCTTGTATGCAGTCTCCATAGTGGTCCTGGGCTGGTGCGTAGGTCAGAAATTTTTGTTTTCTGCTGCGTTACCCTACACCCTCCTCTCCCTTTTCCACTGCCGCTCGCGGCGGGCGGTGCACGCCTCTGATTCCGGCATGCGTGTCCGGGCCGGTGGGGTGGGCACAAGCACCCACCGCTGCCCACGTGGGGGAGCAGCGGGAGTTGGGGGCAGGGGACGGCATAGAGGAGGACTGGATTGTGTAGGCCGCCTGTCGGAGCTGCGCACAGGCCGGGACGGGCCAGCGCCGGCGACCGAGCTGCGCCGCCGAGGCCGCCGATCCGGAGCTGCCCCGGCCTCCACATTGGACCGCTCCAAGGCGATGAGGGCAAGCTCATAGTCCGGATCCAGCTCGGAGTCGGAGCGGCTGCCGGACCTCGACATTGTGCCGCATTCGATCAGAATCGGTGCGGGGAGAGGAGAGGACAGGGCGAGAGAGGAGAGTGAGTGAGCTAGTGTTTCGGAGCGATGAGCTGGATGGATTTTGTTATGGGACAGTCGTGGGGTTGGTGGTGGGCCGGGCTTGTCAGGCGGACTCGCCTGGGCGTGCCTGGGCCACCCCATATTTGGGCTGGATATGAGGGGTCCGGTTAGCCCGGGCGTTTGAGGCCCGTTTGAGGTGTTCATCTAGGTCAAAAAATCGTGACCGGTCAGTCACCGGGCGGGGCGCCTGGGTGTTTGAGGCCGGTTTAAAGCGCCGGGTTGTAGATGCTCTAAGATCTCGACTTTGAATTAATAAAGCCAACAAGAAGTATAGTTATAAGACATCATAAATATATCCCAGCACGATCATCTCTGTGGACCTACTAGAGCATTTAGTTTTCTGATCTCATACTAATATATATTTTTTAGAGAAGAGGCTCGACAAGAGCCCGACTTTGAATTAAGAAAACCAACAAGATGTATGGTTAAAAGTAACAACAATGACAAATCAAAACCAAAAAAAAAATTCACAAATTTGTAATGTGCATATAGATTGTACAACGGAGGACCCGTAAAAAGAGAGAGAGACCAAAGGAAAGTACGCCGGATCTCCCTGAAGAATACACACAATTGTGAAAGCTGGTAGATTTCCGACTGGAACACGCACAACAGGACCGATTGATTTCTCATTGAACCGGGCACACACACCGTAAAGCTAGGATAATTCAACGGTGGAGATTTGTTTCAATCCACGTGCAGTAAACCCAAATCTGAGTAGCCGCCCAAAAAAAGAGAGAGAAAAACAAAGTACACTTGACGGATCTCCATGAACAATACACACAGTAGGGACGGCTGGTAGATTTCCGACTGGAGCACGCGCATCAGGGCTGATTGATTTTTTATTGAAGCATGCACACAACTTGATTAACGGCAGGAATATGAACATGCAAGCTGAGAAGGTCACGCCTCCGTATGCCCAGCGAATCTTAAGATCGATACACTCAACACTGCCGCCACACATCCAGGAGATCGAGGACACAACAACAGCACGTCTATACACGCCAATGTTGGAGGCACATCATCCGCTGAATCGAAGGCAGGATATCGGCACATCCATTCAAAGCTTGAGATGCCAGGAAGCCCAACAGATAAAGCCATGACAACAGCGTTATCATCAACTTTGGGTAATATATCTGCAGGTACTATTTCTGTGATTCATTTTTTTTTGCAGCCTAACATGTCTCTACAACTTCCTTACGACCAACCTATTATCATGTGCACTGTTATATATAGTTTAATAAATTTATGGATAGTTTATCAATAAAAAACTATTTTAAAAAGGCTTTAAAGGCAACAACGGTATGGTGTAAAGGAACTTGAATGGGCTAGCTATAAGAAACCTGCAACATCAAAGTGAAAATTACGAGAAGAGAATAATAAATGTCTAATTATGTGATACAATTGTCTATTCCCTGCAATGAGACATACTAAGAATATAGGTACCCTAGAATAAAGAATATCAACATGTATGGTAAACAACCAATGTTCATAGAGCAATACATTGTAATATCAACCTTAAAGAGTTAGTGCTGTTGTTACAGAGAAGCACTTAATTACATTTTAAAAGGAAAAGAAATATATATTCACACCCGATTGTCAAGACAACAAGAAAAGGAACCCCATGTTCGTATGAAAACAATCCACTCCTACATGTTGCGCACAAAAACCATTTGGACTGTTAGTGTACGTGTGCTAAGCTGATGGGTCACATCATGATTTTGACTGAGAATTAAGATTTTTTTTTCAAAACTATCACGTTTTTTATAGCAAATTCGGAAACTATAGCACCTAATGCAAAAAAAAAAGAAACCAGAACTATGATCCCATCGGCCTACTGTGGGCCGAAGAGGTTGTCTTCAGTCATCATTTGGCCGAAAAGGGCTTTTCGGCCCGCAGTTGACCGAAGACATGCGTAGCTGGGCCGAAGACTTGGCGTCGGTGGAGGGCCGGCCGAAAATAGTAACTTCGGCCACGCGGCGACCGAAGTGGGCCTTTTTGGCCTGGCAGCGGCCGAAGAGAGGTTTTCGGCCTCCCATCGACCGAAAAGGTCTGGATAAGCCCCGCGCCCGTCTCCTTCCTCTCGTCTGTTCGCCTCTGTTCTTCCTTTCTCTCTCTCGTTCTTCTCTGTACCTCACCACCCCGCGCCGATCTCCTCCATTTGCCACCCATTTTCACATCCAAGCCACAGAATCGGTAGATCGTAGCAATCCCCGACGGCCTACGGTGTTTTTTTTGCTATGGGATAGTTTTCTGTGCGTTTGGGGAGGAGTAGCCATGGTGGGGAGGAGGAGGCATGGTGGGGAGGAGGAGGTGCGGTTGGGCAGGAGGTGCTGGTGAGGAGGAGCAGCAGCTGTGGAGGAGGAGGTGCGGCTTGGGGGTGACCGGAGTTGAACCTCTGGTCGTCAAGGAGGCGGCGCTGTCGTTGTCCGCTGATGCAAGTACTCAACGAGGTGGCTGGTGCCGCTGAATCGAAGAGAGGAGCAAGAAGCTAGGGACACACGCTTCGAAGGTATAACCATGTCGTCACAAATTTTCTCTGAATTATAAAGTTTAGTTAGTGTAGATAAGTCATATTGCGAATTGTAGTTTTAATATGTTTGTGGAGGCATTTTAGCGCATAGTTAGTGTAGCGGGTAATAATAGTGTTCGTTGTGATTAATGAGAAGATGACAATGTCTGACAGGTGAAAATGTCTGAATCAGTAAATTTGACAGTTTACTACGGCGCTGGTAATGTTCGATATAAGGAGTTGGGGGTTGACCTTAGCGAGTTTAAAAATGGCGTCATGGCACTAGCAGACCCGGACAGACTGGACATTAGACAGTTGAAGTACTGGTTGACAACTAGTTTCGGGCTGGATCCTCAAGTATGTTCCATCAGTATTCATGCATTGTGGATGAAATCCTGTAAAAATGTCAAGTGGGAGTCGATGCCGATAGATAGGATCCAACATTGGTTGACCCTGTTAAGACGTTGTCGAGACCGAAGAATCCACCCATATGCCCTTGTGCAACCTATGGAGAAGGAGGAGAATACCGTACAACTTCACAGGGGGTATGAACCCAGCCAGGGCAGTCAAGTGGCTAACGAGATTGATTTATCCAGGTCACAGCCACCCGATGTGGATGCTAGCCAACCCAAGAAAGAGTCGGACTACATGCCACACAATGTTTGAGGTCATGATACTGGGCAGAGTAGCCAGTCGATAATATTAGCTGGTTCTGGTTTTGCTGATGGGGATGAGAAAGGGGATGAAATGCAAAGGGTGATGGAGGAAGAGGACGAGGATGGACTGGCGGAGGATCTGGATTCTGAAAATTTCGAGGATGAAGTTGAGGTACCGATTCCTTCTGCATGGGATCAGGACATATCCACCGGCCTTACGGTCAACGATGGCCATGAGACTCCATGGTAGTATAATCTGAACCAAGTCCAGATAGGGGCTATGTTTGATACGAAGAAAAAATCAAAGTATGCGGTGATAAAGTGGGCTATGTCTACACAGAGGGTTTTTCGGACACACATATCAAGTCCAACAAATTATACCGTGAAATGTGTTGAAACAGGTTGTCCTGATAAGGTGCACGGGCACGTGCCAAAGTATGACATCCACTAGGTTGTCACCGATGTCGTCCCACATAATTGTGTGAGGAAAAACCTCCTGATGAATCATCCTAACCTGACTTCAACTCTCATTGCGCAACTCATGTATACTGAGATAGTAGAGAAGAAAGATATGGAAGCAAAACACATCCGGACAGCAGTGAAAGTCGGATGGAATTATGTCATTCCTTATGGAAAGGCTTGGAGGGCTAAGCAGAAGGCTATGGAGGAAAGGTTTGGGACGTTCTTTGACTCATATGATAATGTTGTCCGTCTCCTTAACATACTGAAAGAGAGGAATCCCGGCACTTATGTGAACGTACAAAACACGAGGTTCCCGAGTATACCAGATTTGAAGGTGTTGAAACGAGTATTCTTCTCTTTCGCTATGTGCATCGAAGCTTTCCGGCATTGTCCTCCTGTTATGTTTGTGGATGGTACATTCCTGACCGATCAGTACAGAGGGCAAATCCTAACTGCTATTGGTGTGGACGGGAACAATCAAATCATCCCACTTGCCATGGCATATGTCGAGTGTGAGAACTTTTCGAGCTGGGTATGGTTCTTCCGACAAGTGAAAATTTCCATCGTGCAGGACCGACCAAATGTGTGTGTCATTCATGACAGACATGCTGGTATATTGAAGGATGTGAAGACACTAAGTAATCCAACAGCTGACGAACCAACACATTGGAGGAACTTGCAGAGCCGGTGGTGCATGCGCCATCTTGGGGCTAATTTTTTTCTGACAGTTCAAGAACAAGCGGTGGATGAACTTGTTCAAAAAATTATGCAAGCAGAACCAGCAGCACAAATAGGGATTTCTTTGGTCAAAACTAGATGAGTTTACTAAGAAGCAGGTCCGTGCGAGAAAGAAAATGGAATAAGATCAGGTTAAATTAGCAGCACTCATCGCGGAGCTAGAGGAGCCAGTAGGTCTCTGTGACTTGCCAGCAATTGACCCTCCTAATACTAAGAGAAACAAGGGGAGGGCAATAAAGAATTTTTCTGAGTGGATAGAGAAAGAGCCTCCAGTGAATTGGTCTTTGCTGCATGACACCCATGGAGCTAGGTATGGCACATGACAACCAATCTTGCAGAGGTGTATAACTTTGTACTTAGAGTGAATAGAGCATTGCCACTCATAGCTATTGTGGAGGCCGTATTCCATGGCACTTTAAGATATTTCAGAGAAAGGCACGAGTTAGCAAGGAAGAATATTGCAGATAATCACAACACACCTTATTGTAGCCGTGTCATGGAGTACATGGCAAAGAAGATAGAGAAAGCAAAGAAGCACACTGTCAGACTCATAGGTAATCAGGAAAGGAGGTATGAGGTTCAGCTTCCTACCGATGGTTTTGGTTCTGCAAATGAGGTGAAGATGCACGAGGTAAAAATTGGAACAGATTTTTATCCAACGTGTGAGTGTACATGCAACAAACCGAAGTTGTTGCACCTACCTTGCTCATATGTGTTGGCTGCCTGTGACCAGATTGAGTTGGACGCTATCTCCTTCGTGTCCCCATACTATTTAAAAGAGGCAGTACTCAACACATGGACAGGTGAGATGACAGGGTTTAGAGTCGTCGGCAATTTCAGCAAGGTAAACGACAGTGAGAGAGTATACATCCCGGATCCAGAACTTCGCCGAACAAGTAGGGGGAGACGAAAGGCCCGTCGCATCCGAAACGATATGGACCAATCTGAAGCTGGTGGAGCAACCAGACAATGTTTGTTATGCGCGGCTTATGGGCATAGGATGAAATATTGTCCCGACCTGAACAAAGACGGTGCTTCCACATCGAAGAGTGCTTCCACATCGACGACTGCGACAATAGGAGCAAGAGGCAGACGTGGTCGTGGCAGTCGAGGCCGAAGGGGTGGACGAGGAAGAAATAACTCACAAGCTATATAATGTGTCGTACTATGTTTTAATTTGTAATATGTCTGGACTATGTTTTAATTTGTAATATGTCTGGACTATGTTTTAATTTGTAATATGTCTGAACTATGTTTTACTTTGTAATATGTCTGAACTATGTTTTATTTGCACCTGAGATTTGTTGTTTGAATTGCAGATATGTCTTCGTATCCGTTGCTTAATAGTAATATCGATAGAAAGCACCGAGGCGCCCTTATGGAAGCGGGCAAGAACTTAAAAGTGTTGGTCACTCGCACCCCAAAGTCTAACTGGATGATACATCCTTCATGGGTTAATAGGTATGTGTGCATATAATGGAATCCATATAATGACTTACTATGTTTGACATATTTTTGATAGCCGCTAACAGTATGCTACATTCTCTTTATTTTGTAGGTTAAGTTGGGCTGGACTTCTACCCTTGGCACGGCTAGTTGAGGGTACATTGGATGAGTGGGTTGATGGTCCGGACTTAGATGAGGCAGGTGAACCATTGCAGTTATGCAAGAGGCAAGTGAAACGTTTCTCTTACGACAAGTCACTCCTTACCTGCTTAGTAGATAGATGGAGACCAGAGACACATACGTTTCACTTTCCCTTGGTAGAGATGGCGCCTACTTTACAGGATGTGTCTTACTTGTTGGGATTACCTCTGGCCGGTGCTGCCATAGGTCCTTTAGAGGCAGAATCTGGTTAGCTAGCATCGATGCAGACCCGTTTTTTGGCTGCGGTGCCAACTGCTATGGGCATAGGCAATGATCCTCACGGGCCTCTTTTTAGATGGTTGAGCCAGTTTCAGGTAACCTTCAGGGCCACTTAAACAAATGTTATTTTTATAGTTGCCCGATGTTCATACAATCATTACGTTTCGATGTAGATTGTCTCATTAGGATATCCTGATGTTCAGTTGTCAGAGGCACAGATTGACCGGTCCCTAGAGGCATATATTCTTTGGCTGTTCGGCAAGACGATGTTCACGGAGAACAACATGACCACTGTCGATGCACGACTCATCGGTATTGCACGAGATATAGCTGATGCACGTTGCCCTGGGGACATTCTGCAGAAGAGTTTTGGTTCTGTTGTGTTAGCAGCTACGTACAGAGGCCTGTGCAAAGCTTGCTTGTTGAAGTCTAGAAAATCAAGACTTGTTGGATGTCCATTATTGTTGCAGCTCTGGTCATACGAGAGATTCCCTATTGGATGACCCTATGTCTACGTTGATAAACTTTTTGGTTTGGAGGACTTAGCTGGGGCTGATGTGCCTGCTATCGGTGACTTGCCTACTACGGGATCTGCTTGGGCACGGCGAGAGGTACTTTCATATTAAGTAACAATTAATTCGATTATTTATGGCCATTCAATAGTATTACTAATGCTTATTTGTTATCATGCACAGAGACAGTTTGCTCATAGCCAGGTGAGGGGCTGCTACCCGTCCTTCACGGCGCAGTTTGATAGTTTGCACGAGGATCAAGTTATCCGGGAACCATACTCGCATCAGGCTATATTATCGAGGTGCCCAGTTGGGATTTCTGGATTGTGCACTAGAGATCAGCACTATTGGATGACCAAGGCCAAGTTGGTGTTCGACGTGACGGTTGAGGAGATGGCTCTTCATAGGGTGATGAGACAGTTCGGTCTATGTCAAGAGCCTGACATTCCAGTTATTCCACACTTACCAGAAGACGTGCACAAGTAAGTAGTAATACTATTTTAGTTCTCAGCTCTGCATTCAGAATATACCTAATCATGTAACGTGCATGTCAATCTCAGGTACAGTCGCCTAGGAGGAAACAAATCCATGGCTTCAGAGCATTACCCCTTACGTTGACGAATGGACTACCACGCCGACAAATATCTGGGATGAGGTTCGGCCCTTTAACTGGGACAAGTTCGGGTTGTATCTGCAGCGTTACCGGCATACAACGAGGATCTACTTGGTTCCATCGATCAACTGCTCCTGATCAGATCGAAGCCCCTCTCACCAGCAATATGTACCCAACTGCCTCTGTTGTGGGAACCAGACACCATGCGGTACGTGGCATGGTTCTCATATGTTAAGTCTTTTCTTAACCTGGACATATTCAATTGGTTATCTATTCGTGTTGTCTGTCATACAACGAGGATCTAATTGGTTAACTCTTCGTGTACAGGGTGACTTGACAAGAGAGGCGCGAGAGGAGGTTTCCGCTTTAATGCAGCACTTTCAGAGGGGAGATACTATCCCACCGCGAGAGCATGTCTCATGGTTGAGGCGTCTTGATGACAAGCTACGCGGGATTTACGGAGCTGTTACGTGTAGACGATCTTCAGATGTTGCACTTCCTCCTCCAGCACATCGTCCGCCACGTCCCTCTCTACAGCATTCAGAACCACAACCCTCTGTGGACCATTCAGAACCACGACCCTCTGTGCACCATTCAGAACCTCATCCTTCACAACCAGGGAGCGCTTACTGGCATCAGCAGATGGAACTAGGTAACACTACTCACTACATTCTTTTCAACATTGTAGTAACCGTTCATGCATTCTGTGCAGTCACCGATGCTTAGTGGTGGTGCTTCGTTCATGCATTTGTATCAATTTTACATGTTTTACTTTACCGCAGGCGGCAACCAGTCGCAACCGTCCATGCATTCAGTGCAGTCACCGATGCTTAGTGGTGGTGCTTCGTTCTTTGAGGGCGACGGCGAGGATGATGACCAAGCTGCAAACACATATGACTTCTCGCAGACAGTGTTTCACAATCCACCACCACAACCGACGCAGGAGACATAGACCGTGACAGACGAGGTTAACTATGGTCATGGTTATCGCGAGCCTCGTCCACCACCTCAGTGCCTATCGCCTTCCGGTCCTCGCCCGAGGAAGACCCAGATTCATCGTTGTCCCCCGCAGTGATATGGTTATCTATGTATGAGTCATTATCTATGTAAGTTTCAGACTATTCGCATCTGTGAGTCAGTATTTATGTATGAGACATGCTTCATGTATGTGTTACTATCGCACTTGCTTCTATCTGATCAAGCGACATATATCATTTTATGTATGCGAGAGACATATTACTATTAATTCGCATTGTTATTCCAGTTACATTTCCTAACAGACTGCAACCGATAATTAAGATACAAGTACTTCTGAATAAAACGGTAGGGCTGAACTTAAAAAATATAGCTTACATACTACATGAAGGCATCATCGTCATCCTCCGTCGATGCAGTACTCTTGCCCTTCGACGATGCGGTACTCTTGCCCACCGTCGATGCAGCACTCTTGCCCTTCGACGATGCGGTACTCTTGCCTGCCGTCGATGCAGCACTCTTGCCCTTCGACGGTGCAGTACTCTTGGCCTTGGTGCTCGGCATGAAGATATCGTCTTCGACTTCGCTGTCGGTAGTCCATAAATATGTATGCTCTGCTGCAGTCCTTATGAAATTTTCACTCTTCGTCTGCACTACCTTCTTCCACCTTCCATGCAACCTATGAAGTTCTTTACGTACCTCCTCATAGGTCCTTTCAGGCCACCCAGACCTACGTAATACGTGAGCCAACTCATTCTGTATGGTGTCACTACCGATGAGTTCGTCCCATGGAACTATCCTATTGTCCATCCTGAAATCCTTGGCTAGCCTAAGAAGACATTTGCTCATCCCAGGGTGAAAACTATGATCAAAAGGATAATCAGACATCTTGACTATACTAAACTGGACTGCTTATCCACCTCCGTCTGAAGGGGGTTTTATAGGTAGAGAGGAGAAAATGGTGGAAAAGAACGACTACGGTATGGAGGGAAAGGGTTGGTGGGAACATATGGCGGGAAGGGGTTGACAGGAAACGGATGGCGGGAACATATGGAGGGAAAGGGTTGCGGGAACATATGGAGGGAAAGAGTTGGCGGGAAAATATTGAGGGAAAGTGTTGCGCGAAAATATATTTTTTCAATGTCTAAGATGGGCAATGGTTGCACAGCATTCATAAGTCAAAATCCAAAAAAAAACATTTTGGCCTAACATAAACTGAAGAGCGCAGCCATGCATCTTCGGCCACACGTTCACGTAAAAAGGTGGGCCCCAGGATCTCTTCGGCCTACTGTTGACCAAAACCCACTTTTCGGCCTACTGTTGACCAAAACACAAATAAAATATTGGGAAACTTGTACTTTATTAATCTCTCGTTGGACAAACAAATTACATGATCCCTTTACATAAGCGCTCTGTGGCCTGCTAGCGCGGCCGATAGGATTTAGGCGATTGTGAAGTTCTGGTTCAGGGGGCCTCGGAAGGCTCCTGATTAATTACTATCGCGAGTCGAAGTCGTAGACAACCTCTGATTTAAGCTGTTGCAATGGTCATCGTCTTCGAGTCCCGTCTTCTCCAAGAGCTCGGTGTAGACAATGGTGATGATATGGTGAAATTGAAGGGTGGAGGGGTACGTCCGTCACTCCGGTGATGCTTAGCCGTATCCCTCCATCTTGTCGATGTCCGATGATGGTCGACAGCTCATTCAGATGGGCGGCCTTCGCCTCGTCAGTGACCGGCCTGGTGGTGTCTGCCTTTTCGGTGTCGGACTTGGTGGCTTGCCTTCGCCTCGTTGGTGCGTGGCAAAATATTTACTAAATTATAAGACATCAGAAATATAGCTCAGCAAGATCATCTCTCTGGACCTACCAGAGCATTTAATTTTCTAAGCCAACAAGAAGATCTATAAGAGCTCGACTTTGAATTAATAAAGCCAACAAGAAGTATAGTTATAAGACATCATAAATATATCTCAACACGATCATCTCTCTGGACCTACCTGAGCCTTTAGTTTCTGAGCTCATACTAATTTATATTTTTTAGACAAGAGGATCTAGAATAGCCCGACTTTGAATTAATAAAACCAAGAAGATGTATAGTTAAAAGTAATAAGAATGACAAATAAAAACTAAAAAAATCATAAATTTGTAAGGTGCATATAGAGTGTAAGAGAAACATTTCAACACTGCATGTAGTGATCTCCATCAAGGTTTTGGTTTCTGATTTCAAAATTTTAAACAAGGGGTGCTGGGAATTGTTGTTACCGCATCCTTAATAGAAGATCGAGAATGTTTTACGTTTTAAAGAGTTATTAAGCTTGAGCTTCTCCATTTTACGCCATGTTTTAATAGGTTTTCTTTGAAGGAGATAGAGATGTTACATACCTAACATAATGGTTCTCATCGATGGTTTTCTGTTGCCTTTTGGAGTGTCAATTAATCAACAGAGAAGCTATGCCAATTAGAATAACAGAAAGACAAAAGGCAATTGACTTGAAAGGACATTTTTACTTCCAAATAACAGTTAGGTGAATCTCCTTGAGCTCAACAGCCGCAACTAACTAATTATATGTCAACAGTCTCATGTACACAACATAGAGCTAATCTATCTATCTATTACATTATAAACGGACAGAAAACGAACGGTGAAGATTTCTCACTCTAAGCGAACATATAAACCATGATAGCGTACCCGCTATTCTGGGGGGTTTGCCTCGAGCGATCGATCAGGTCCACCCGTTCTGCATCGGTGTAAAGTTTTCTGTACATTGCAACTCCTGTCAAAGATCTTGCCGTTGGTCTTACCTCACATCATGGGTTTGGGTTTGGGTGGATGATGCCTGGGCCAGACAAATGCATGGGACCAGCGGCGTAGTGTGTCGTGCGTGCGTCGTTCGTGTGAGAAAAAAGAACAGTCAAAGAGTTGTCGACTGGAGCGTTTGTCTTTCGCGGGTGGACTGCAGCGCTTGTCGCTCACACGGCATTGGCTCTGGCGTCTGTGCACCGCATTAGCTTGGCCCTGGGCATGGGCTGCTGGGCCTGACCATGTCGCCCTGCACCCGCCCGCGTCTCCTCCACTTCGGTTGGGTTGGGCCCATGCGTCGGTGACTTGGGCAGGCGTAGTTGCTCGGTGTTGGCTGCTGGTGCGAGGTATTCTATTTTGCTTGCTATGTAAATAGGTGCCACCCTTTGTTCGTTCTGCTACCCGACTTTGCTTCGGCATGTTCCACTTCTGGTGGGCCTTTGTAGTGCCTGGCCCCATCTGCCGGTTGGAGGTTTGTTCTGTTTTTGGTTTCTTTAGGAATTACAGCGCATGTTGTCACTGTTGCTTCCCAGGCGCCCTCCTTTTCCTCTTTTCCCTCGTCGCCTGCCACTCTATGTTTCGAGTCTGCTTCGCCTGTCCCCATCGCATGTCTCAACTCTTTTCCCAGTTCTTCCTCATCTTTTAGCTGCCCTCGCTCTCCATCGCCTTGTGCTCTGCTGGGAAATCGCCATGGCTTCTCACCTCTTCATTCCAATCGATTTCTTCTTTACACTACTTCAAAACCTTGCATTTCTCACTGATTAGTTCTTCTTTTCCCCTTGTGCTTTTCTCTCATCTACAAGGTCGCTGCTTTTGGTTAGGCGCACGGCTCACTGTGTTCTTGCAAGGTGATTCTTTTTACTGTTTTCTATGCTTGTCACCTGTTCGATGGGATTTCTAGCTTGGTTCCTCTGCTTGATGGATTTTTCTTGCCTTGCATGAGGTTTGCTTAGGCACCTATTAGATTAGATCTGTTGTGTTAGGCTTCTAAGCGTTGGGTTTTGTACATTCTACGGTGTTAGTCAATGTTTGGCGTCCTTGATGTGTGCTCATAGGCTTGTTCTCTTTATCTGTTTTCTTACGTGTTGTTCGTGCGTTTGCATGTGCATGGACATGATATCTTGCTTTTTATGTGTGTTGTCGTGGCTTCTATGCGTGTCTTTGTGCTCGCTTTCAGGTCTTGTCTTTCTCTGGCAGATTCTCCATGTCTTCTTTCTATGAGCACTTTGGTTGTATTCTCTTTTGTGTGCATGGTTTATTCTTTGTTTTTTCCCTTCATGTTGTCTTCTTATGCTACTGTCTCCAGTTTGTTTTTTATGCCCGGTGTTTCTTCCATTTCTTTATTTGGTTGGTTTTCAGTCTGGTGTTTAGGGGATTGGTTTGTTTTTACCATTGACGTGGTTGATTAAACTGGTTGATTCAGGTTTACCTTGCTTGATTTGGGTTCAAGGCCTTTTTGATTTGGTATGACTTGACGCCTGTTGCGGTTTCGTTTGCGTGCGCTTGCTCACACTACTGTTGTTTCGCAAACCTGGTTGTTGCCAAGGTTTATTTCACCTAGCTACCATTTGTTGGTGCTGTAGGGTGTCCTATGTTTGCTTTTATGCTTTGGTTTGTTCTCTGAACTTTGTCTCTTTGTTACATTTTGGGAGTTCCCCTTGTAAACCATTGTAGGATTTATCTTATGTTGTTATGTGGTAGCATTTAGATAGAGTAGGTGCAGTCCTTTTTCTTCGAATCAACTAATTGCATGCTGTAAGTTTAAATCCTATAGTGTTATCTTTCAAGTGTTTGCCATCAACTATGTGTGAGTATAGGGCAAAGGTGAGATATGATGCTATGGGGAATTATGTAGCCTTTTGTGGGTTGACATTTCTTTATGTTGTCTTCTTTAGGTCTTGGGTATAGTTTGTTAGTCATGCTTAGTATAGTCTTGCATGCTTGTTGCTCAAGTAGAGGTATATTACAATACAGCAATACATAGGAATTATATGATTTGTTCTTTGCCTGCTAACGTTTTCCTGTGTTTACATGTGGTCCAGGTATTGCTGCAGTTTAGCTCTTGTCGAACTTCTTTTGTGAGCCTCCTTGGCTGTTCTCTTTTGGGTTTTCAAGGTTTCATCTTCCTCCTCCAACCTTACTTTCTTATGCTCGTTTTATACTGTCTTTTATTCAGTTCTAACTGTTCCGTGCATTGTGAATTTTCTTACCTATTATTGCTTAATATCAATTATTATTTCTACTTGTTGTTACTTGATACATGCGTCATTTATGTGCTCGTTGTTGCTGTCTCATTGTTTCATATGGCCAGCATGTGTGATGTAATACCTTTTGTGAGGCTAATGCTAGAAATAGTAGCGGTGCGCCATGCTTTGCCTCCTCCTAGCTACCTATGTGAGGTGGATGGGGATGGGCACGTCCTTGCTGGAGTAGAGATTGAGATTCCTGGGGACAGTGTCTTGCTAATGTCGCAGAGAAGGATTTTTTGGACCTCTGCGAGTCAGGGTTCTACATATATGCACAAGCTGGAATGCAAAGGTTCTGGTGTCTCGCATATGGCACTACCGAGGTGGAACTATAAATCAGCTTACCTTTCTGGAAGCAAATATCGTTGCTCAGACCATACTTGTCCTTCCATTAATGCAGATGCTTCGTGTGTGATTTGCACAGTAGTGGTTTCACTTCCTTCTTTTTGCTAAGTTGTTTCTGAATTCAATTGCTCTGTAATGGCTAGGTCTGTATATGCACTTTTGGGAGTGATGGCGAGGTTGAAGCAGAGTTCATGTTCTTTGATAGAGCTACGAGGAGCGTTGTTGGCAAGCCACTCATCAAATTGCTTCACCAGAAGTACCTAGGTTGTACAGAGGTACATGAAATTGCTCAGATCACTAAGATAGGAGGAGCTGATGTCACAACTCCTGTTGACATAGTGCACATGGTTAGCCTGAAGTATAGGCTTGTGGTTTCTATCTCCAACAAAAGCTTTCAGCCTACAAGCACGCAATTGTGCTTCCAAGTCAACATGATTGATCATGCTTTCAAAATTGACCTTGCGCCTTTGGGATTTTGTCTTCCGTCGCATGGTTCTGGAGCATCTTCTTCTGCTGAGAGTTTAGGCGAGGTGGTGCCTGTTCTGACATCTTTCCCTGTGGTTCCAGCAACCACACCTTATATCTTGCCTTTGGATGAGGTATGCCTACTGTTGTTACTTGATGTTGAATCTCCTGTGCATGATCTAATTGTTATACTAAACTACAGTGTATTATGTATGTTTAACAGATGAACACTCCTTTCTCTGCTTTCGAAGGAAAAGGGCAGGCTCATGTGCCTAAAACACCTAGGTACCAACCCCACCTTTGTATTCTGCTATGTTTTCCAGACTCTCTTTCTTCACCAATATCTGATGCACGCCACTCTCTTTCTTGACCAATATCTAATGCACTTCCACATGTCAATGTAGCAAATCACCATGACCCAAGAATGCCTGTCGCAAGCTCTTTGTGTCACCTACTAAGGCCAAAGAAGCTAAACTGCACGAGTTTGTGCCCAAGCTTGATTCCGAGGCCGAAGAAACTGCTTCTTCTGCAAATGTTGTTGATCCTGCAGCCAAACCAGATGTTACTGTCTGTGTTCACAATGTACTTTATTCCCTTTCTGTTCACAGTCCATCCTTGGTTTTCATGGCTATCTCAATGCAGGAAACTAAACAGGTTACTGAGGAAGCTGTTGCTGCAGCTGTTGATGATCCAAAGAATGTTCTCTTAGGCCAGGATAAACCCAAGAGGTATGCTCTCATAGCCTGTGCCATTTCCCCGGTTTCTTATAAAATGTGTGTGTGCTGCTACACTTGGTGCAAGAAGTGTTGTTGTTCTTTAGTGTGTATGTTTTCGACTCCAGGGCATTGCCTTTTCCTCTCTCGCCAATGCATGCTATTTGATTGATCTCCTTTATCTTAAACTGTTATTTCCAAGCTCACTACCTGTCCGATAAACAAACTTTGATGCTTGTTACTCCTTGCTAATACATACTACATAATACCTAGGTTTTCCTATTTCTAGCTAATGCATGCTGGCTGATTAGCAAAAGAGTTAAATGAGCTCGGTAGCTCTTTTGTTTATTTTTGTTATTGTTTCCTTTATTCTACTGTATGCCTCTAGCTAGATTAATTACACAAAAAAGCAAAATTATAACTTGGCGCATATTTCTGCTGATAACTGTGTCTCAGGACCAACACTGCTGCAAAGGGCGCCACCTTTGCAAAGAAAGCAAGGCAGCCACACTTCTATGCCCTAGGATGGGCGCGTACGTATGGTATGGCCATCACTGCCTAAGTTCCAGTCTTACTGCAATCACAACAAACTAACAAAGTCCATCTGCTTCGTCGGGATATTTTGTGTCTTCTACTTAGTTCTCGAGCTCAGGTGGTTGTGTTGCTGAAGGAAGTTTCTTCGCTGTGTTGCGTCGCAGCTCCAGTCTCGCCATCGATTCTCAACATTGTCCCACTGGCACACTTTTGAGCATGCGCCTAATGTGTTTTGTGCATGTTTGTAAGACAAGCCCTTGACACTTGTGGAACTATGCCAGGCCACTATCAATACAATCCCTTTATTTAGCTCCCTTGACGACTCAAGTCTTATGCGTTGCAAATATCGCCGTTGGCCCTTCCTGCCTTCCCTAGCTGCTTATGACAATTTCTACTCTTTGAAAATACCAATGGATCATGCTCCTTAATAAAGGTCTTATCGTTGTTGCCGTGTTGTCTATGCCTTTTGTATGTTATTGGTCCACTGGATTGGCTGAGCTATAAGCCTTTCTCCTTCACTTACTTACTTCCCAAGAAATGTCTTTTCGTTTTGTCTCCGCAAAAAGACAAACTTCAGTGCTTCTAAATAGTGTTCCACGACACATTTTTTTGTCTTTTTTACAGGCCGCAAAAAAGTTATATTTTCGTGAAACTTTATGCACGCACATAAAACATGAAGACGTATCCGTGCAACCTTCCTCAGATTTTTTTAGCATTTAGATATGTGTTTTTCGAAGTGGGTTTATCCGTGCATTTTGAAAAACACATTTCTAAATGCTAAAAAAATCTGACAAAGGTTGCACAGATACGTCTTCATATTTTATGTGTGTGCATGCATAAAGTTTCATGAAAAATTAAATTTTTTTGGCCGGCGCAATAAAGACAAAAAAATGTGTCATAAAACGCTATTTAGAAGCACTGAAATTTGTCTTTTTTGCGAAGACAAAATGAAAAGACAATTTTTTAACAAAACCTTTTGCCGCGCACACGCATTTGTGAACATGTATGCGTTGAGTTTTCTTTTGATTATTCAACATTTTAAAACGGTGTGTATGTCCATGGGTTCAGGATGTGCCGACTCAGTGATTGCTATACATTATAAAAAAAGTACAAACTCTATACTCCCAATACAAATTTATGTATAAGGTCTAGCTGTGGGAAAAATATAGTATATGAATAGATATTCCAAGTCACGATAATCTCTTTCACTTATACTGAAATTTAAGTGGGCAACAGACCTAACTGATTCACTTCACTTAATCAAGATAATCTTGTATTCAAGTACTTTTGTATTGCTTGATCGATGATGATACACATAATTAATCAGAGCACGTGTAGCCATTTTATCATATTTCCATAAATAAAATACATGTGGACTAAGTAATCAGTTTGACGTGCTTTACTTAAACAGGCTGTGCTTCGAATCCATATAGCCCTACCATGTCCTCCGTTTTGGCTTTTAGGATATATGTCATATGTTTTCTTTAATATATTTCATGTAATTTATGGACTTCATTTGCAAATCGACAATACAAGGCATATAAATGAGGACATTGCTAAATTTGGAATTTTACTTTCTATGGCTGCTTGATTGCAGAGTCAAAACATGCTTGCCATGCTTTATTACACAAGACGCATTTGAATTTAGAGCAACTACCAATGAAAAATTCATGTAATCACACGGATTGCACTCAAAAGAGGCTTTCCAATCTTATTCAAGTTCCTGTGTCTCTCTCATGTTCAAGAGCTCCTGAAGTCACGATTCCAACTCTCACATCTGCCGCACCTAATCCCCAAAACCTCATCTGTTTTCTACACATCTGTCTTGTATCTCTTCTATAATCTCTCTTCCAAGAACAGCTGCAACATGGAGATTTTCATCTCTGCAGTCATTTCTCTAAAGTGTTGCTGCGACATGCATGAAAAATCGGCATCAACGATTTCTCATGGGTATAATTTTTTGTTCTGTGGGGTCGAGAGGACATCGGTTATATTCTGCAAGATAGTGAAGATAGGAGGATGGGCAGGATGGCGTAAGACTTAGGGGAAGGGATTCAGCCAATCATATGTGTGCATGCTTACTCCTCCATCGAAGCTCAATGGAGAAACCACCCGCGTCGCACCGCCCGCTGTATCACCTAAGGAGCACCTACTATCCAACATGAGCAGGTTCCGGCCACCATGAGAAAAGTTAATTAGATTTAACTTAATCAAAAAGAGAATTTAAACTTGTGTGTTGTTCCATATATTTTTTGTTGCCGACAATGAAATTCAAGAATGGCGATGGCATAACGGGGATAACGTGGCATTTTTCATTCCTTTTTGGTTCTAGCTATCGCATTTTTAATACACCATACTCACACCACCATTTTCACGCATAGATTTATTCACGTCCTAACTTAGACTCACACTACATCTATAGCAGAAGTGGTACGAACACACACTTCACCAATGCAAGCGTACGCATCTGAAAGTGCTGACACCTCATTTCTCTTTGGTTTTTACATTTTGTTTCCAGTTTTCTCTACTGTTTTGGTTAAAATAAGCTTGTTTGAAAAATAAAATGGCATGTACGTCAAACAATATTCATGCATATCAAAGTGCGGTCAATTGTATTTCAATTTTTTCTTTTTACACTATTAAACACTAGCAAGGTACACGTGCATTGCACGCATGAGATTTGGCAACCAAATTATGAATAAATACCACATTATATATGTAAGCTTTGAGTCATATATGCATGATGTAGATGTTCATTTAATTCTTATAGTTCATCTCATTCAAAATCAATTAGTTTTATAAAAAAGATAATCTATTTTAAGATTCATGGAATTGTGCATTGTAAAGCATAAAGTAAAAACAAATAATGTTAATTCATTTACAAAAAAAAGTTTGGGCAATTATGATACAGAAGATTTTAGAACAAAGGAGAAGTGCTTGTGTTTTGAGGTTTGTGCATTATGCTTAGGTTTAACTATGGAGTCTTCTAGATTGTACATGTGGCAGAATCTGGTGGAATGTAGATGATATCAAACGGCCAGTAATGCTCGGATTTGCCATCTCTGCACTTTCAGATTGGCTTCATCCAACGACCATCTTTCAAAGTTATTCGCACACTATATAGGGGTATAGATATGCTCATCATGAATTAAAAATGTCCATTTGGTATTGAAAATATGTTGTATATTTAAAAACGTGCATCATGTATTAAAATTTTCATCACGTTTCCCAAAATTCCCATACTGTATTTAGGAAAACTTTGTCGCGCATTAAAATTTTCATTATATAATTCAATTGTGTCTAAGTACGTATTTTAGTTACACTAGTGCAGATATTGCTAGCCACAACTTTTGTTCGTGGCACGCCATTTCTCATCAATGCAGCACTATTTTTTTTCAAATAATGCTGGCGTCCGCATATTTGGTACGACAATGATATGACCCTAGTGCTGGCGTAGTTTCTTTTTGTCACGCCAAAGGTATTTTCTAAGTTTCTTTTCTGTTTGCTACAATTTGTTATGGTGTAGCCCATTGGGCCCACGCCAGCAGTAGTACGTCTTCTAACTACCCTGGCTATATCCAGTAAAAAAAACTAAGTTTGATTCACCTTATCTTTTTCATTTCATCCCCTTCTCGACCAATGCCGCCGCCGCCACCTCCCGATCAGGCCGCTCGTCGCCGCCGGACCAGCGCCGCCGCCGCCACCTCCGGGTCAGCAGGTGAGACCCCCCCTCCCCGCGCATATTCTTCCCTTCATCTAGCATCTCCCTCGTCCTTGGACGACATGGATTCATGGAATCCATGGATTTGGTTGATTTGTGTAATAAATTAGTAGTGTAGAATTAGATTTTGTAGTGTAGTATCCGATTATGCTTAGTAGAAATTGATTTATTAGTGTAGCTTAGAAACTAATTTTCCACTTCGGGTAGTTTTTTAGTAGAAATTGTCAAATTAGTTTGTCATGTTGGGACATGGAGTATTTGATCCCGAGCTCATATGCTCCTGCATGAACAGTAAAATAAAAAAATAGTAAAGAAATTCAAAAAAATCTGAATTTTTTTTGTGATGAACATTGACAAAATTTCTAACTGTGTGCAAAATTTCAGGCTGAAATGACATTCGTGGAGGTCTGGGCAAAAAGAATAAAATCGATGCTCCAAAAAGACTATTGTTGGAAGCATTTTGAAGCATCGATTTTGTTATTTTTGCCCAGACCTCCACAAATGTCATTTCGATCTGAAATTATGCACGCAGTTAGAAAATTCATCAATGTTAGTCATAAAAAAATCAGATTTTTTTGAAATTTTTTACTATTTTTTTCAATTTTGCTGTTCATGCGAGAGCATATGAGCTCGGGATCAAAACATCACTTTTGGTCATGTCGCTTCTACTTGACATGCCAATTATCCCAAGAAAGACCCCATGACACACCCCAACTCGGGATGACCATCTCTCGCGAGACGTCTCGAAATGAATGGCACCAAATCAGACAGCCGCACCTGACTCACGCGCCAGCCGACCAGGACCCGCAACGGCAAGGGTCCGGGCAGGCCAAGCCCCTTCACAAACGGACATGCCCCCCATCCCACTTCAGCCGGCCAGGAAAACACAACACTGTCCCGGACCTCTTTGCCGCCGCAGGCGCCCATGTGATACCGGCTACTCCGACCAAACCATCCTGGCTGGTCCAACAAAACCGGCTCGGAGGGTGGAGCAGGTGTTAAGCGAGCCGGCGTAGACGGGTGAACTGCACACACCGACTGAACCAGACTGGCACAGGCAAAGACGTGGCAGACTGCACGCTCCGATTGTAGCCACCAACCCACGGAGGGCGTGGGCGTCTCTACAGCCGATGCAAGAAGGAACACCGCACGCGCCTAATGTAGCTACCCAACCAGCTGACTCTCGCACAAAGACAGGTGGGTATGGCCAGGCTCTCGCGCGTGGTTGGGGGCGCTATGATGTCCGCCGCAAGATGGTGGCCCTAAAAATGTCCTACGTCCACATGTCATCAAAACGCGCCGACTGTAGCGGCTGCACCAGCCGGTGCGTGTGCAAATACCGACGGGCTAGTCCGGCAAGGCTCTTGCCCGTAGGCATAGGCGCACCGAAGTCCGCCTCCTGATGGTTGTCCCACGTGTGCCCAGTGGTCCACCCGTCATGGACTCTCTAGCCGGGTCGCCCGGGTCAGAGCCATCCGGGCAGATCGGATGAGTCGGAGCTGCCCCGAGGGCCTCCTGCCACAAGCCACCCAATAACGAAGGGCAAAGAGGGTCTCTTCGCACCGAAGTTAGCAATATTGCACCCTCGGTCCATCCGTCAATGGACACATGCCGACTGTAGCGATCGCACGCCCTCGGTCCACTGTCGTCGACTGCTACTTCTTGACCTTGCGCTGGTTTTTCCCTTGAAGAGGAAAGGGTGATGCAGGAAAGTAGAGATAAGTATTTCCCTCAGTAAGAACCAATGTATCAATCCAGTAGGAGAAACACGGAAGTCCCCAATATATGCACCTACAGAAACAATAAAATACTTGCACCCAACGCGAAAAAGGGGTTGCAATCCCTTCATGGCACCTACAAAGGTGAGATCTGATAGAGATAGATATAAAACATTACTAAAATATAAAAGTAAATAAATTGCAGCAAGGTATTTTTGGTATATAGATCTGAAAATATATAATGGAAAATAGACCCGGGGGCCATAGGTTTCACTAGAGGCTTCTCTCTTGAAGGAAAATAATACGGTGGGTGAACAAATTACTGTCGAGCAATTGATAGAAAAGCGTAAAGTTATGACGATATCCAAGGCAATGATTATGAATATAGGCATCACGTCCGTGTCAAGTAGACCGACTCCTGCCTGCATCTACTACTATTACTCCACACATCGACCGCTATCCAGCATGCATCTAGAGTATTAAGTTCATAACGAACGGAATAACGCCTTAAGTAAGATGATATGATGTAGAGGGATAAACTCAAGCAATATGATAAAAACCCCATCTTTTTACCCTTGATGACAACAATACAATACGTGTCTCGCTACCCCTACTTTGTCACTGGGTGAAATCACCCAAGATTGAACCCAAAATTAAGCACCTCTCCCATTGCAAGAAAAACCAATCTAGTTGGCCAAACCAAACCTATAATTCGAAGAGAAATACAAAGATATTAAATCATGCATATAAGAATTCAGAGAATATTCAAATAATATTCATAGATAAGCTGATCATAAATCCACAATTCATCGGATCTCGACAAACACACTGCAAAAGAAGATTACATGGGATAGATCTCCAAGAACATCGTAAAGTTTTATTCCGTTTGGACTCCGATTGATATTCCTTTTCTGTAAAACTCAAAAACAAGGAAAAACAGAAACTGGGACTGGGCTCTAGGTTAATAAGTTAGTCCCAAAAATAATATAAAATATCATATTAATGCATATAAAGCATCCAAAACAGATAATATAATAGCATGGAATAATAAAAAATTATAGATAAGTTGGAGACGTATCAAGCATCCCCAAGCTTAAATCCTACTCGTCCTCGAGTAGGTAAATGATAAAAACAGAATTTTTGATGTGGAATGCTACCTAACATATTTATCCATGTAATTTTCTTTATTGTGGCATAAATGTTCAGATCCATAAGATTCAAAACAAAAGTTTAATATTGACATAAAAATAATAATACTTCAAGCATACTAATAAAGCAATCATGTCTTCTCAAAATAACATGGCCAAAGAAAGTTGTCCCTACAAAATCATATAGTCTGGCTATGCTCCATCTTCATCACACAAAGTATTAAATCATGCACAACCGCGATGACAGGCCAAGCAATTGTTTCATACTTTTGATGTTCTCAAACTTTTTCAACTTTCACGCAATACATGAGCGTGAGCCATGGATATAGCACTATAGGTGGAATAGAATATGATGGTTGTGGAGAAGACAAAAAGAAGAAGATAGTCTCACATCAACTAGGCGTATCAACGGGCTATGGAGATGCTCATCAATAGATATCAATGTGAGTGAGTAGGGATTGCCATGCAACGGATGCACTAGAGCTATAAGTTTTTGAAAGCTCAAAAGGAAACTAAGTGGGTGTGCATCCAACTCGCTTGCTCATGAAGACCTAGGGCAATTTGAGGAAGCCCATCATTGGAATATACAAGCTAAGTTATATAACGATAAATTCCCACTAGTATATGAAAGTGACAACATAGGAGACTCTCTATCATGAAGATCATGGTGCTACTTTGAAGCACAAGCGTGAAAAAAGGATAGTAACATTGTCCCTTCTCTCTTTTCTCTTTTTTGTGGGCTTCTTTGGCCTCTTTTATTTTTGTAAAGTCCGGAGACTCATCCCAACTTGTGAGGGAATCATAGCTTGGGAACAACTTGCCAACTTCAATAACAAGATTTTCTTTGTCATACACACTTACAAGCTCATCATCATGTGCATCAACTACATCATCTGCAGCATCTTTCATCAGATGTCCATCCACATCTTCACAAGCATCTATGTTAGCATTATTAGGCAAACTCGATTCACCCCTCTCTTCCTCATCTTGATCATCTACTGGATCTACTGGAATGCCAAATTTTTTGGCCATCTTAGTGTCAGCCATTGGTGCAATGACCAAATCAGTAGTGTCTTCTAATTGTACTGAATTCCAATCAGCACAAAAAACCATTGCAGCACCATCACAACCCTCTTCTGCATCTTGATCAGCCCCCTCTATTACTGTCACTTCACCCGTACACATGGGCGTTATCTATCTCTGTGAAGCCCAATCATCATCTACCATCTGCGAAGCCAACTTTGGGGGCACATATCCAACCTTAGAATCTGATTTCAGATCAACGAGCTCTGCATGAAAGGTAGTTTGTTTGCTTGCCCAGCCGTCTTGCCAATAGATTTCATCAACCATCTCTTCACCATTCTCAATTCTCACATACTCACTGATACGTCTCCAACGTATCTATAATATTTGCTTGTTCCATGCTGTTATATTATCATTCTTGGATGTTTTACAAATATTTTATAGCAACTTTATATCATTTTTTGGGACTAACCTATTGACATAGTGCCCAGTGCCAGTTGTTGTTTTTTGCTTGTTTTTTACTTCGCAGAAAATCAATACCAAACAGAGTCTAAACGCAGCGAAACTTTTTGGAGAATTTTTCTAGACCAGAAGACACCTGTTGAGACAAAGAAGTATCAGAGGGGGGCTCCAAGGGGAGCACAACCCACCTGGGCGTGCCTAGGGGCCCATGCGCGCCCTGGTGGGTTGTGCCCACCTCGGCAACCTCCCGCACCGCCTCTTTGTTCTATAAATACCCCAAAAATCCAAAAACCCTAGGAGAATCGACGAAACACAATTCCAGCCGCCGCAAGATCCAAACACCAGATCCAATCTAGACACCATCACGGAGGGGTTCATCATCCTCATTGGTGGCTCTCCGATGATGCGTGAGTAGTTCATTGTAGACCTATGGGTCCGTAGTTAGTAGCTAGATGGCTTCCTCTCTCTCTCTCTCTCTCTTGATTCTCAATACAATGGTCTCTTGGAGATCTATTTGATGTAACTCTTTTTGCGGCGTGTTTGTTGGGATCCGATGAACTTTGAGTTTATGATAAGATCTATTCATCCATGAAAGTTATTTTGAGCTTCTTTGATCTCTTATATGCATGATTAATTATAGCCACGTATTTCTTCTTCGAATCTTTGGTTTAGTTAGGCCGACTAGATCGATTTTTCTTGCCATGGGAAGAGGTGCTTTGTGATGGGTTCGGTCATGCGGTGTTCTTTCCCAGTGACAGAAGGGGCAGCAAGACATGTATTGATCTTTGCTATTAAGAATAATAAGATGGGGTCTATTCCTACATGAATAGATCTTGTCTACATCATGTCATCATTCCTATTGCATTGCTCCGTTTCTCCATGAACTTAATACACTAGATGCATGCTGGATAGCGGTCGATGTGTGGAGTAATAGTAGTAAATGCAGGCAGGAGTCGGTGTAAGTGCATCTAGTGCAACCCCTAGTTGGTTTTGGAGTATTGACGACAAACGTGGTTGAGGGACTAATGTGTTTGTGAGAATTGCAGGATAACACAGGTAGTAGTCCCTCATTGATTCGGTTTACCTACCAGAGATGACCCCTAAAAATGTATGAAGACATTGAAGACAATGGTGGTTCGTGAAGACATTCACATTTAAGATAATGACCTGTGAAGACATTCACTATTAGACTATGGAGTGCGAAGACATAGTTTCTTTCGTAGTTTCCTTTTCTTCTTTATTGAGTCACACGAACCACCGTACTGTTAAGTGGGGTCCAAGTGAACAAAGTCAGATGGCTGAAGTGATGCTCAATGAAAATCCTATGTCTTCGACGAAGACAATGAGAGCAAATCTTATCCAGAGTTGGATGAGTCAGCTTTGCTTGTAGCCCAAGCCAAGCTGTCGCGTGTGTTTGAAATCCGACCGTTGGACACGTGTTGGTTCCTTAGTGACCCAGGGTCATTTAGAACATATCATGTCAGGTTGCCTCCTCGCTATAAATAGCCCACCCCCTACACCATAAATTGGTGGCTGCTCAGAGGTAGTGCACGGCTTTTGTCGTTTGAGAGCAACCCACCTCCGAAGCTTTTGAGAGAGAGATCCTTGCGAGGACAAAGCCCAAAACACCCAGAGCCAAAAGAGTGTTATGCATCACTGAAGTCTTTCTGTCCGCGTGACCTGAAGACTTGTTACACTTGAGGACTGTGCATCCTCCAGCCGGTTAGGCGTCACATTCTGAGGATCCAAGAATCATTGTGCATCGCCGGTGAACGGAGTTTGTGAAGGTTTGGAATTCTACCTTGAAGACTTACCAGAGTGATTGGGTGAGGACTGGGTGTCCTTAGCTCAAGGGGAATAAGGTGAAGACACGGTCTTTTGAGCTCAATCTCAGCCTCCCTAACCAGACGTACAGTTGTCACAGCAACTGGAACTGGTCTACCAAATCCTTGTCTTCACCAAGCCACTGGTTCTATTCCCTACCTTTTTTACATTTCAGTTTTTCTTCGTGAAGTCATTGCTTGCTTGCCTGATCTGTTTGACTTCACTGTGTGAAGACTATTACCTGTTTGGCTTCATACTGTCTTCTATTCCGATCCGTACTACCTAGCTGCTATTAGTCTTCGTGCTTTCACTATATTGCTTACTTGACTATGGCTTGTCTAGTGTAGTTCATCCTCCGTTGCATATCATATAGGTTCAATTGATTGTTTGTCTTCAAAAACCTCGTGTCTTGAAGACTTTCATAAAAATCGCCTATTCACCCCCCTCTAGTCGATAACTAGCACTTTCAATTGGTATCAGAGCAAGGTGCTCCCTTGTTCTGTGTGATTCAGTTTAACCACCTGGAGTTTTAGCTATGTCGACTGCAGGGATAATCAAAGTCTCCATTATGTGCCCAGTCTTCGATGGCACTGATTACCCCTACTGGAAGAATAAGATGCGCATGCATCTTGAAGCCATTAACATCGACCTCTGGTATGTCATCAGGACAGGCGTTCCCAAGGTCGGTGAAGGTGTCACTGCTGCTGATGTCAAGAGGTTCGCGCAACTGGACTCGATTGCCAAGAACATCATCTGTGGTCATCTGACCAAAGGACAGTATGGCTGTGTGAGTGCTCTAGAAACTGTAAAGCTAGTCTGAGACTGGTTGTCCAAGGTAAGCGAAGGCTTCTCAACTCAGAGAGACTCTAGGATTGATGTTCTACGCAATCTCTTCAACCGCTTCAAGAGAAACGACAATGAGAATGTCCAGCTCACATTCGATCGCCTCACCGATATCACCAATGAGCTTCGCGCACTTGGCGCCACTGAGATCACCAAGCATGAAATTGTGAAGAAGCTACTGAGATCACTTGACAGCTCATTTGACACTTTGGCCCTGATGAATCAAGAATGCCCTGACTTCAAAGATCTCGATCCGTCTGACATACTTGAGAGGCTCAACACACATGAGTTCCAGCTATCTGAGAAGAGAGATATCTATGGCCCCAACTATGGTCGATCCCGTGCTTTGAAGGCAAAAGTTGTTTCCTCATCTGAAGAAGAATCTGACTGCAGTTCTGGTGAACCTGAAGACATTGGCAAAGAGCTAGCAATGCTTGTGAAGAAGTTCCAAAAGTTCTCCAAGAAGAATCACTTCGGAAAGTCTTCATGATCCAGCTCAAGAAATGATGAGGCTTCCTCTCATGACTACAAGAAGAGAACATGCCATAAATGCAAGAAGCCAGGCCACTACATATCTGAATGTCCTCAATGGGACAAGGAATCTAAGAAGAAGAAGAAGAGCAAGGAATATGATTCTGATGACAAGAAGAAGAAGAAATCTTCAAAGTCTTCATCGAAGTCTTTGTCTCACAAGAAGAGCTCATCAGGCAAGGCTCGTGCATTCATTGGCAAGGAGATGGATTCAGAGGAGGAGTCTGCTCCTGAGGAGGCAGATGTGGTGTCTGAGGAGGAGTCTGATTCAGGCGTGGCAAGCCTGGCTCTAGCTTCGGCATTCGTGGCCAAGTCCATCTTCAACACTGAAGACAATGGTCATGCCGCCGACGTTGAAGCCGATGATGAGGACGACTCTGCTCCGACCTACTGCTTCATGGCACGAGGTGCCAAGGTAAACTCACGTGAAGCTTACTTTCAAACCTCCAGTGAAGATGACTCTGAGTGTGAATCCAAACCCAGCTATAAAACACTTGCTAAAATTGCAACTGAACAACAAACTTCTATGGAACACATTCAAAAGTTGCTAGACAAAAGCGATGACCTGTTGGACGAGGAAATGAATCAAACTCAGTCCTTAATCGCAGACACAAAAAATCTTCATGTTAAGTACGAGGAACTTGAAAGTTGTGATGAAACCCTCTCAGCCACTCATGAGAAGCTTTCCTACGATTATCTTCAAAGGAAGCAAGATATAGAGAAACTGAGAGCGTCTCATGAAGATCTTCAAAAGGAGAACGATTCACTACTCGCTCAACAGATCAGTTCCGCTCGGGAAGATTTTGTATCACCATGTTTAAAATGTCTTGAGCGTGATAATGTTGTCTCTGTTGCTGAATGTTCTACTGCCTCTGATGTTGCAATATATTCAACTACTGATGTGGTAACTGACCCCTCTACTGAGGATACCACTACTATTGCTGATGAGAATGCTAGGTTGAAGACATTGCTTGAAACAGGCATGTACAAAAGCCTCAAAGGGCATCAGACACTATGTGATGTCCTCAAGAAACAGATTCTGAACCGAAACCCTAGGAAAGAGGGTGTTGGGTTCGAGAGGAAAATGAATGTTGATGGTTCTTATTGGAAGCCTGAGCAGTACCCCAAAACCACATGGGTTGCTGCAAAGGGCCCTTTAGTGGACCCATCCACCTTATCTGGCTTCACTTGTGCTAACCCCATTATCATTGATGAATCCTTTGACGCCAATTATAAGTTGTTTAAGAATCAGAATGGTGAAGTGTTTGCCAGGTTTATTGGTACTAACTATAGGAATGGGCCACCTTTGAAGAAGATCTGAGTACCCAAAAAGTTGTCTTGAGAAGCTTCCCATGAATGTCATCATGACACCACCTGGGAAGAATACAAACCCAGACCAATGGCTTCACATGGCCCAAAGGCTTCATACATATAGAGGACCTCACAAGGTCACCCTAACGCCAATGTTTTGCAGGGAAACTATCATCAGACTCATGAATATGATCGTGTTTCTTCTAACCGCTATGTTCACAAGTCAAAGAACTTTTCTGCATATTCTTATGAGTATTATTCACCTCCTGCAAAACTATTTGCTAGGACTCCAAAGCCAAAGTTCTCAGATGCTGCTCTTAGACTCATTGCTTCTAATCCACCCCTTAAGATGTGGGTGGTTAAGAAGAATGAACTTCTCTTGCAGGGAAAGGTCTCCAGCCATAAATCAAAGACTTCTGACGCCAATGCTGGGGACCTAAAACATCTTGTGGGACGCAAGATAAAATGCCAAAATGGTCTTACCATTTATTTCGTCCCAGGGTTTCTTGATGAGCATCCTATCTTACCAAACAAGAACCTTAACTTTGATAGTATGCTTGTTTGTTACATGTTTGTGCTTCACACACTAGTAGAAAAAGGGCCATTTGTCCCGGTTCATAAGGCCCATTTGTCCCGGTTCAGGAACCGGGACTAAAGGGTCGGGACTAAAGCCCAACACCTTTAGTCCCGGTTCTTATACGAACCGGGACAAATGGGGCTCCACGTGGCCGCCTGCTGGAGCTCGGGCTGGAGGACCTTTAGTCCCGGTTGGTGTTACCAACCGGGACTAAAGGTTGAGCCTTTAGTCCCGGTTGGTAACACCAACCGGAACTAAAGGATTTTTTTGAAAAAAAAAATTGATTTTTTTTTAAATTTTTTAATTTTTTTTTCTGATTTTCAAATATTTGAATTATTTGACAATTTAATCTCTAATCACCCCTCCCTCCTCACTGCTTAAGAATTTAATCTCTAATCTATAATCAGCACTCATTCCAAATCGTCTAACTTCCCGGCCGGTCACCCATCCTCTCACTACTCCAGCCTGAGCACGCTTAACTTTCGAGTTCTATTCCCCCTAGTTTCCAAGTCTGCAATTGTTGTTTTCCCGACAATACTAAGCTGTCAATCCTATTAACCCTTAGGAGTTGAACTTGAGCATTAAGCACCGTTTGAGTTTGAAACTATTATTCTAAAAAACAATAATTATTTAGTAACACTAATATTTCTTGAATAAATAGTTTGACCATAGTTTGACCTGATTTGACCATAGTTTGACCAAAATTCAAGAAAACTAAAATAATTATTTAGTAACACTAATATTTCTTGAATAAGTAGTTTGACCATAGTTTGACCACAGTTTGACCAGATTTAACCAAAATTCAAAAAAAACTGAAATTTGAGCATAACTTTTTTTCCTTTAAGAATTTGAGGATTCTAAAATTTGCAAAACTGCCTTTGGCAGTCGGAATCGGATGCGGATTTTCGTGCTGATTTTTTTGATATATTATGCGTTTTTTTCCGACATCGTATGCAAAAGATATGGCCGTTTTACTTTTTCATAACACTTTTTTGCAAAACATGTCCAAATTTAAGTTTTTAAATTTTCCTAACTAGTAGATGTAGTAACATAACTACATCTCGAAGGATTTTAATTTTTGAAGTTTTTATCATTTTCTTTTGTTTTTTACAAAACTGAAATGACGATACACAAGGGGGGTAGAGTTTGAACCTCTTTAGTCCGGGATGGTGTCCATCCAATCCTACCGTCTACTACATCTGCTAGCACCGTCTAACATGTGACTAGGAGCAAAAAGAATTAAATTAAAAACTATTTTTAAACTCAAATTATTCACAATCTAGGATTTGAAGCAAATTTGAACAAATTCATATTTAAATCATTCAAATTTGAAAACTAATGGCACAAACAGAAACTAGACAAAATTTTGAATCTAATTCAAAAAGAATCACTCAAAAACATCAAATATCCTAAAAGATATAAGCAATTTAAAACAGAAACTAAACACAAAGAACAAATGAAAAAACAAAAAACAAATTTCAAAACCCCTTTAGTCCCGGTTGGTGGCTCAAACCGGGACTACCTTTAGTCCCAGTTTGAGCCACCAACCGGGACTAAAGCCTCAACCCCTTTAGTCCCGGTTCGTGGCTCAAACCGGGACTAAAGGTCTAACCTTTAGTCCCGGTTTGAGCCACGAACCGGGACTAAAGGGCATCGCACCCTTTAGTCCCGGTTCGTGGCTCCAACCGGGACTAAAGGTCACATTTGAACCGGGACTAATGCCTGCCCAGCGCCCTAGCCGCTCGAACCGGGACTAATGCTCACATTAGTCCCGGTTCATAATGCAACCGGGACTAATGCTCCGATCCGGCTGTGACGAAAGCCCTGTTTTCTACTAGTGACAATACTCTTGGTGAAGCCTATCCCGATAACTGCACTGTAGGGTACGACTCCGAAAGCTACTGAGTGGATAATGGATAGTGGATGCACTAACCACATGACTGGTGATCGAAGTCTTCTCATGGATTCAACACTACGGCCATCTACTAAAAGCCAAATCACGTTCGCTGACACTGCTAAAAGCAAGGTATTGGGCCTAGGTAGAGTTGCTATCTCAAAGGATCAACACATGGATAAAGTGATGCTTGTTGAATCCCTTGGTTACAACTTAATGTCTGTCTCAATGCTTTGCGATCTGAACATGATTGTGATATTTGGAAAATATCATTGCCTTATGCTTATGGAAACTGACAAATCTCTATTCTTCGAAGGTTATCGAAGAGGTGATCTGTATATGGTAGATTTCTCCGCAGGACCACAGCTTGCCGCATGTCTTCTAGCAAAAGCTTCAGAGTGCTGGCTCTGGCATCGAAGGCTAGGACATGCGGGCATGAGGAACCTGCACACTCTCGTGAAGAAGAAGCATATCATTGGCATCGAGGGCGTCAAGTTCAAGAAAGATCATCTATGTGGTGCCTGTGAAGCCGGGAAGATGACTAGGGCCAAGCACCCCTCGAAGACAATCATGACTACATCACGGCCCTTCGAACTGCTTCACAAGGACTTATTTGGCCCTACTCCCTACTCTACCCTTACTACCACTCCACATCTCTATGGCTTCGTTATTTTTGATGATTATTCAAGATACACCTTGGTGCACATAATTCTCTATAAGACTAAAGTGCAGGATGTCTTCCGACGCTTCGCCAATCGTGCCATGACCAATTATGGCATCAAGATCAACCACATTAGGAGTGACAATGGCACAGAATTCAAGAACACTGGCCTTGACACTTATCTTTATACATTGGGCATCACACATGAGTTCTCTGCTCCATACACACCTCAGCAAAATGGCATCGTGGAGCGCAAGAACAGAACCCTCATTGAGATGGCACGCACGATGCTTGATGAGTACAAGACTCCAAGAAAGTTCTGGCCTGAAGCCATTGATACTGCTTGCCACATCATCAACAGAGTTTATCTACATAAGTTCTTCAAGAAGACATCCTATGAACTCTTGACTGGTAAGAAGCCAAACGTTAGCTATTTCAAAGTCTTTGGTGCCAGGTGCTGGATCAAGGATCCACATCACACTTCAAAATTTTCACCGAAAACACATGAAGGTTTTATGCTTGGTTACGGAAAGGATTCACACACCTACAGAGTCTTCAACCTCTTTCACTATAAAGTGGTTGAAACTATAGATGTGCGGTTTGATGAGACTAATGGCTCGCAAAGAGAGCACCTGCCAAATGTGCTAGATGAAGCCTATCCTAGTGAATCTATCAAGCATATGGGTACTGGAGAAATCATACCCACCGAGGAACCGACTAAAGAAGAAATCATCATTTCAGCACCTAATCAGTCTAAAGACAATGCTCAGTCTGAAGACATTGCTGAAGCTGAAGATGAAAATCAACAAGAGCAAATTCTTCATCCAGCCCATCCTCGCATGGCCAATGAAGTACAGATTGAGAAGATCATTGACAGTATCAATGCACCTGGTCAACTCACTCGTTCAAGAGCAACTCAGCTAGCAAACTTATGTGGACACTTTGCATTTGTCTCTATATCTGAACCCAAGAAAGTTGATGAAGTCTTCATGGAACCTGAATGGATTCAAGCTATGCAAGAAGAGCTTCAACAATTTGAGCTGAATAATGTCTGGGAGCTAGTCAAACGTCTTGATCCTCGCAAGCACAATAATATTGGCACCAAATGGATCTATCGCAACAAGCAAGATGAGCATGGTCAAGTTGTCAGAAACAAAGCTCGCCTCGTTGCCCAAGGTTACACACAAGCGGAAGGAATTGACTTTGATGAAACCTTTGCTCCTGTGGCTAGGCTTGAAGCCATTCGTATACTGCTAGCCTATGCTTACCACAACAACATTCTTCTGTACCAAATGGATGTGAAGAGTGCCTTCCTCAACGGAAAAATTGAAGAAGAAGTATATGTAGCTCAACCTCCTGGTTTTGAAGATCCAAAGCGTCCTGATATGGTCTACAAACTCAATAAGGCACTGTATGGCCTCAAACAAGCTCCTCGCGCTTGGTATGACACACTCAAAGACTTCCTGAAGAGCAAAGGCTTCAAACCTGGTTCGCTAGATCCCACTCTCTTCATGAAGACATATGATGGAGAATTATTTGTATGCCAAATCTATGTGGATGATGTTATCTTTGGCTGCACAAATAAGAGATACAGTGATGAGTTTGGGCATATGATGCAAGAGCAATATCAGATATCCATGATGGGTGAGCTGAAATTCTTTCTTGCTCTTCAAATCCGTCAACAGAGAAATGGCATCTTCATATCACAAGAAAAATACCTCAAAGATTTCCTGAAGAAGTTTGGAATGCAAGACTGCAAAGGGTACACGACGCCAATGCCAACCAAAGGCCAATTGGGCCCCGACGACAACGGTAAAGAGTTCGATCAAAAGGTATACCGCTCCATGATTGGTTCTTTATTGTACTTATATGCATCTAGGCCAGATATAATGCTTAGTGTTTGCATGTGTGCCCAATTCCACGCGGCACCAAAGGAATCGCATCACCTCACAGTGAAGCGAATTCTTCGATATTTGACTCACACCCCAACACTAGGATTATGGTATCCAAAGGGCTCAAAGTTTGATCTAGTTGGATTCTCAGATGCTGATTATGCTGGTGACAAGGTTGATCGCAAGTCCACATCAGGCATATGTCATTTTCTTGGACGATCTCTTGTCTATTGGTCTTCAAAGAAACAGAAATATGTATCACTCTCCACTGCTGAATCTGAATACATTGCTGCTGGATCTTCCTGCGCTCAACTTCTCTGGATGAAGCAAACTCTCAAGGATTATGGAATCAACATGAAGCATCTGCCACTCTACTGCGACAATGAAAGCGCCATCAAGATTGCTAACAATCCAGTTCAGCACTCGAAGACAAAGCACATTCAGATCCGTCATCACTTTCTCAGAGATCACGTTATGAAGGAAGACATTGATATCATTCACGTCAACACTGAAGAGCAAGTGGCAGATATCTTCATGAAGCCCTTGGATGAGAAAAGGTTTTGCAAGCTGCGGTGTGAGCTAAATATCTTAGAATCCTCAAATGTCCTGTGAATGGACACACATCTTAACGCTTATGCATATTGATGCCTTAGGTGCGCAACACACGAAGTAACGTATATCTTCAATTCATGAAGACTTACCTTGTAAGTGTGAATACATTAATATGGAATTTGATTTCGGAGCGCCACGATAATTGTGCGCCATGTACGGGTCTAATATTTCCTATACGGTGGGTAACGCCACCACCAAAACTTTCTTGAAGTTTTTTTATTTGGCGTCATGGTTGCATTATCTTCATATTTGGTTTGTCTTCAACATTGATTTGTCTTCAAGGTTTATCTTCGCAATGTTGATTTGGTCTTCACTGATATATATAAATATATATATATATATATGTGTGTGTGTGTGTGTGTGTGTGTGTGTGTGTGTGTGTGTGTGTGTGTGTGTGTGTGTGTGTGTGTGTGTGTGTGTGTTCTATCCTCTACAGCATTCACTTATAGCTATGTCTTCAAGTTGCTATTTTCTGAACTAAGTGAATGTGATCGGACCCTAACCCCTTCTATGCTTATCCCTCAAATTCTCTCTGTCTCTTCATATGCATTCTGTTGACACGTGTCGAATCTCTTCACCGTGTCCTTGTCAGCTGAAGATATAGAGACAGACATTTAAAACTGTTTTTAATGTTCTTATCCCTTTTGCCTGAATACCGGAGAAGGTGGAATGACCACCCGACAAACCAGGTGTGCGTGGGATCATGGCTCAACCTTCGATAAGTTGCATGCTTGCCATGTGTCCACCAAAGTGAACCGCCAGGGGCACCTGCGTAATTGCACTGTGCTGCCCCTTCTCCTTATAAATACTTCATCCCCCACGCGGTCATTATCTCTTCTCCCCTCGCCATCTCGCTCAAACCCTAGCGCCATCGCTAGCATCCATCGCTGCCGCAGACGAAGCGCTTAGCTGCCGCAACCTCTCCGACGTCATCTTCATGCCGGCCGCGGACATCGTCTTCTCCGCCGCCACCGTAGGTGTATTCCGCCGCCAAGTTAGGGCGCGGGAGATTGGACTGCTCGGTCTCCAACTTTCGCATCTAGCAGTTCATCATGCAGTAAATATGCACTCACTTTTTACCGTTTGTTTGATCCATTGAAATCTTCACATCTTCCAAACGTTGTTTGTACACTTCCAAATCTGGATCTTTCTTTTTCTGCATCTCATAACTTGCAAGTATGTTCACTTATGCTTCAAACCTAGTTAGATTCCTCACTTGTACTATTCATGGATTCGTACAAATCTGGAACCAACTCACGTCGATAAGTGAATGTCTTCGCACTATGAGGTCAATGTCTTCAAACTGATTTATCTTCAAAATCTTCCGAGAATGCATATGACCTCTTCCCCTTCCCTCGCATCTCTAGTGCTGTCATAGGTACATGTCCGTGGGAGAATCCCTTGGTTCTCGTAGTCTGCATTCATTTGTAGAGTTATTACAACATCACACTGAATCTCCTGAAGCCAGCTCTTGTCCAACAAGCAGATTGAAGCCAAACACTGTTGTGAAGCCTTTCAGTTTGAATCCAATGGCAACAAGCAAATCTGCAAAGAAGGGTGGCAGACAGCGCTGGGACAACACTACCTTAGACCTGCCCCAGATCTCTATGAGCAATACAAATCAGCCCCTGAAGAAACCTATGGCGAATGCAGAACACGTGTCCAATGGATTCGAAGATATTGGACAGAGGAATGGTTTCAGTATCATTTTGTTACTCCTGAGTATGCTAAGAAGAATGCTGTGAGGCCACCATGGGCCGATATTGTGTACAAGAAGCTTATTCCCAAGACCAAGGCCGAAGCCATTGCAAAGGGCTTCTATCCTTGCATGGTCAGAGGACCTCAGCCTGGAGATGCCGACCCATCCAGTCTCCGATGGTGTCGCGAAGATGATTTGTTTGAACAAAACTTCCAGTTTGCAAGGGCTTCTGCTGTCCAAAACAAGAAGGAGCTTGGGATTGACTTCAACCCTAGTCCAGCTGCTCCAAGGCAAGATGGCAATCGTGAAGCTGAACAGAACCTCATTGGTCCTTTCAATAGCTTTGATGGGCTTCTCGCCTACGCAGCTGCACAAAGGGCCCCTGTTGGAAAAACTGCTGGAGAAGAGGAACATGTTGCAGTTCCTGAGCCCTTGAAGCCAAAGAAGAAGGCTAAGGCTTCAAAAGCTTCAAGTGCGAAGCCATTGCAATCTACACCTCCTGAATCCAGTGTGCAGTCTAAGGACCCATCTCGCATTTGCAAGAAGTCCAAGAAGTCCAAGAAGATTTCTAGACATGACCTCACCCCTGCCAGCATCCTGTGAAATGAAGAGAATGTTATAGATCTGTCAAGCGATGAAGATCTTGCTGACGATGCTCTGGAAATGCTTATCAAGAGCAAGCAAGAGGCCGAAATCTTCAAGGATTTTCCTCTCTTTGATGCAGATATTCTCAACAATTTCATCGATGAATGGTTTGAAGATCCTACTCTCACCATTGATGATCTGCAGCTGCCCATAGACATCAGTGTCACATTTCAGGGCTGCATAGCCAAGGCTATAGCTCAGAAGATTGTTGAGCTGAAAAACAAAATTGACTATGAGAAGGCCCAGTTCAAGAAGCATGTGGCAAAGCCCAGTGTCGTTGATGTTCAAAACTTCAAGCAAATGATGATTGACCTCAAGGCTGAGTTCAAAAAGAAACGTGATGAAGCCAAAGGCTCTCATGAGCGCATGAAGTACTATGCTGAGAAATGCGTCCAGGCTCACAATGAGGCTGTGAAGAGAAAGGCTCTTGGGCGTCCAGGCATTGACCCCAAGCTGGCTGCAAAGAAGAAGAAGAAGCCTGCTGAAGCTGAACCCGAAGCCCCAAGGCAGGAAAGACCAAGTATTATCTTCCCTGCCAGCAAGACTGGCTCGAAGCCAAATGTCCCCTCAGCAGCTTCTGAGCGGAAGAAGGCTAAGCTGGCTGAGGCTGAAGCCAAGAAGCGAAAGCATCATGATGCTACTGATGCTGCTCCATCCAAGAAGAAGCTGAAGACAAAGTCTTCAAAGTCTTCTCACAAAGAACTTGCTGCTCCCAAGAACCATTGCTCGTTGAGCCTATTTCGGTTGCCCTGCCTGCTTCCACCAACCGTGAGCGTCGTCTCATTGTGCATGAGCCTGCTTCCAGAGAGGCTCATAAGTCTGAAGATATTCCAGCTGTTGACTTCACCGCAGCTGAAGACATTGGTCATGAAGACAATGTTGAAGATGATGAAGTCCTTCCTCAGATCCTGCCTAACCCGGTATCATCGCCTACTCCTACGAGCAGTGAACTGGTAAGCATTGGTGGTCCCACGACGCCAATCACACAAGATGAATTCTGGGAAGAGCAACACCCCAACTCCACATTGCATGAAGTCATTCGTCGCACTCCACCAGCTCATGTGACCATCCGGTGCTTGAGACACCGCAAGAGACTCCCGAAGACATGGAGAAGACCACTCCTTCACCACAGGCGTCATCATCTTTCCAAAGGCTTCGCAGAGGCCCTAGGCCCTCGGTCTCCATGTCAAGCATTCTTGAAGAGGATGTGCATACCACCAGCACAGTAGCACGTCAACTGTTCCCTGAAGCCATCCCTTCAGCAACTGCAAATGAGTTTGAAGCCAAAGAGGCAAAAGATATTCCGACTGCATCAGCCGATGACGAAAAAGAAGAAGACCGTGAAGTTATTCCCCCTATCATTGATCCCGATGTTCAAGAAGAAGAAGTGATTGTGCCAGACCCCCCAGTCCATGAAGCCACTGAAGTTGAGGCAAACGCGGCTGCCACCACCACCACTGATGAAGCCAATGACTCTGTCATGGCTGAAGATAATGTGCAGCCTGAAGCCAATGATGCTGCTGAAGACACTGTGCAGCCATCCACCTCGGATGTTGCTGCTGCTCCATCTGTTCCACACACTATGGCAAGGGCCTTCAATCATGAGGGTGAGCTTGTTACTGTCAAGTGGCCAATCTTGACACCTCCAACTACTCCTGGTCCCCAATACGACTATCATGTGGAGCAAAGGCCTCAAACGCTGAAGCCAAAGCCCAGGCTACCAAGGCTTCCTAGTGCTGTCACTATACAAGGCTTCTTCAATGTGCTAAGCTTCAGAGAGCACAATACTTTCTTCGACAAGGCCAAGAACCCTTTCAAGAAGCCAAAGGTTTCATCTGACAGGTTTTGGAGCCATGATGTCTACTACGCAACTTTATCCTTGTAGACGTTGTTGGGCCTCCAAGTGAAGAGTTTTGTAGGACAGTAGCAAATTTCCCTCAAGTGGATGACCTAAGGTTTATCAATCCGTGGGAGGCGTAGGATGAAGATGGTCTCTCTCAAACAACCCTGCAACCAAATAACAAAGAGTCTCTTGTGTCCCCAACACACCCAATACAATGGTAAGTTGTATAGGTGCCCTAGTTCGGCGAAGAGATGGTGATACAAGTGTAATATGGATGGTAGGTATAGGTTTTTGTAATCTGAAAATATAAAAACAGCAAGGTAACTAGGAACAAAAGTGAGTGAAAACGGTATTGCAATGCTTGGATATAAGGCCTAGAGTTCATACTTTCACTAGTGCAAGTTCTCTCAACAATGATAACATAATTAGATCATATAACAATCCCTCAACGTGCAACAAACAGTCACTCCAAAGTCACTAATAGCGGAGAATAAACGAAGAGATTATTGTAGGGTACGAAACCACCTCAAAGTTATTCTTTCTGATCGATCTATTGGGCTATTCCTATAAGTGTCACAAACAGCCCTAGAGTTCGTACTAAAATAACACCTTAAGGCACACATCAACCAAAACCCTAATGTCACCTAGATACTCCAATGTCACCACAAGTATCCGCGGGTTTGATTATATGATATGCATCACACAATCTCAGATTCATCTATTCAACCAACACAAAGAACTTCAAAGAGGGCCCCAAAGTTTCTATCTGAGAGTCAAGATGAAAACGTGTGCCAACCCCCATGCATAAGTTCACAAGGTCACAGAACCCGCAAGTTGATCACCAAAACATACATCAAGTAGTTCACGTGAATATCCCATTGTCACCACAGATAAGCACATGCAAGATATACATCAAGTGTTCTCAAATCCTTAAAGAGTCAATCCGATAAGATAACTTCAAAGGGAAAACTCAATCCATTACAAGAAGGTAGAGGGGGAGAAACATCATAAGATCCAACTATAATAGCAAAGCTCGCGGTACATCAAGATCGTGCCAAATGAAGAACACGAGAGAGAGAGAGAGAGATCAAACACATAGCTACTGGTACATACCCTCAGCCCCGAGGGTGAACTACTCCTTCCTCGTCATGGAGAGCACCGGGATGATGCAGATGGCCACCGGTGATGATTTCCCCCTCCGGTAGGGTGACGGAATGGGGTCTAGATTGGTTTTTGGTGGCTACAGAGGCTCGCGGCGGCGGAACTCCCAATCTAGGTTATCTTATGGAGGTTTTGGGATTTATAGGAGGTGTTGGCGTCGGGGACATGTCAAGGTGGCCCACGAGGCGACGACAAGGACGAGTGGCGCGCCCTAGGGGGTGGGAGCGCCCTCCACCCTTGTGGTGGCCTCGGGACTCTTCTCCGAAATCATTTCGTTCCAGTATTTTTTATATTTTCCAAAAATATTCTCCATGGATTTTTAGGTCAATTGGACTCCGTTTGATATTCCTTTTCTGCGAAGCTCAAAAACAAGGAAAAAACAGAAACTGGAACTGGGCTCTAGGTTAATAGGTTAGTCCCAAAAATCATATAAAATAGCATATAAATGCATATAAAACATCCAAGATAGATAATATAATAGCATGGAACGATAAAAAATTATAGATACGTTGGAGACGTATCAAGCATTCCCAAGCTTAATTCCTGCTCGTCCTCGAGTAGGTAAATGATAAAAATAGAATTTTTGATGTGGAATGCTAGCAAGTGCATAAGTTTGATCAATGATAATTCCAATCACTTTTTCTAGCATCATTATAAATCATAACAGTAGCTCATATCATAAAACTTCTCATGATCAAGTAGCAAGCTATTCAGATGTTAAAGCATAGATCATAAACTTTCTTGAAAACTAACAAACTAAGTTCTCAGTCATCCAACAATTGCAATTCATCTTATTTTCAGGAAGGGTCTATGTAAGAGCTTTGATTTAGCAAATCCCACATACTCAACTATCATATAGTCTTCCATGATTGCTACCACTCAAAGCATATTTTTAGAACAAATAGCATTAATCGAACACAGAGAAAGATAGGGGCTTAGTGTTTTGCCTCCCAACTTATTTATCATATAGATAATTGTCAACAATAATAATTCATGATCAAATATATTTGAATGGACATATATGCTTAGATGTTTCCCCATCACATGATGCTTGCCAACTAAAGAGTAGGTTGGAATGACAAGGAATACTACTGACTCTTGCATAAAAGTAAAAGATAGGCCCTTCGCAGAGGGAAGCGGGGATATGCAGAGGTGCCAGAGCTTGAAGCTTTTAAAACAGAGATGAAAATAATTTTGAGAGGTATGCTTTCATTGTCAACATAACAACCAAGAGTTCCCAATATCTTCCATACTAGATACATTATAGGCAGTTCCCAAACAGAAAGGTAAAGATTTTACTCCCCCTCCACCAACAATCACATTCCACGGCTAGTCCGAAACAACGGGTACCGTCCAACTATCAACAATCCTGGGGGAGTTTTGTTTAATTTATTTGTGATTTTGTTTTTGATCTTTTGATCATAGGACTGGGCATCCCAATTACCAACCATTTTCTCGTGAATGATGAGCGGAGTCCACTCATCGTGAGAATAACCCACCTAGCATGGAAGATACTGACAGCCCCTAGTCGCTACATGAGCGCTTCAGGCATACAAAACAGATTATTATTAGAAGGTTTAGAGTTTGGCACATGCAAATTTACTTGGAACGGCAGGTAAATACCGCATATAGGTAGATATGGTGGACATTCATGGAAGAAACTTGGTTCAAGGATTTGGATGCACAAGCAGTATTCCCGCTTAGTACAGAAATTTTGGCTAGCAAAATATTCTAAATAGCAAGCACCACATGTTGGAGGATCCATAACAATATAACTTCTATACAAATATACCCAAGCATAACTCATTACGTTGTCTTCCTTGTCCAACTTCAACTAATTTGCTCAAGTTTGAAAATAATTAATGGGGCTCACAATCATAGAAGATGTCCAAGATAGTATATTTATATGTGAAACCTCTCTTCCTTCAATATTCTTTCATGAATTGTTCAAGTGACCAATACTATGTTTGCTAACTTTCAATAAATTTACCACCTCTACTTCTTATATGTGAATTCATTACTCCCCATGGTATAAGCATATGAAACATATATAATTTCATATTTATGATATTCAATTCATTCAACCATTTACTCATAGGATATAAGTGAAGCACACGAGTAAATGACAAACTACTCCAAAAAGATATAAGCGAAGATCAATGAGTAGTTGAATAATTATGTAGCTATGTGAAGACTCTCTCTCATAAATAAAATTTCATATCTTAAGTACTTTATTCAAACAGCAAGCAAAACAAATAAAATGACATTCTAAAAATAGCACACATCATGTGAAGAAGCAAAAAACTTAGGCTCAACCGATACTAACCGATAATTCTTGATGAAGAAAGGTGGGATGCCCCCAAGCTTAGATGCTTGAGACTTCTTGAAATATTATATTGGGATGCCTTGGGTATCCCCAAGCTTGATCTTTTGTGTCTCCTTAATTCTTTTATATGATGGTTTCCCTAAATCTTAAAAACTTCATCTACACAAAACTCAACAAGAACTTGTTAGAAAAGTTAGTATAAATCAAATGCGAAACCTTATCATTCTCTACTGTAGAAAATCACTAAAATTATTATTTAACATTGCATACTAAATGCCTCTGCATATTTAATACTCCTATCCTCAAATAGAATCAATAAACAAGCAAACATATGCAAACAATGCAAATATAACAGCAATCTGTCAAAACAGGATAGTCTGTAAAGAGTGCAATTGTACTCATACTTCCCTAACTCCAGAAATGTTGAAAAACGACCACACTGTATAAAATATGTTGTTGCTCAACGTGTAAAAATTTCAAGATTTTATCATGTTCTGACTTGCCATAAGAATTCAGACAAAAATAGAAAGCTTTCTGTTTTCAAAACAGCAACTTATAGACATGCAAAATAAGCATGGTAAAGGCTATACTTGACCTTTTTATTGAACTAAAAGATGCAAAACATTATTCTAAATAGAAGCAAGCAAATACGAATAAAATAGAATGACGCTCCAAGCTAAACTCATAACATGTGACGAATAAAAATATAGCTCCAAGTAAGGTTACCGATAACGTTGGAGACAAAAGAGGGGATGCCATCCGGGGCATCCCCAAGCTTAGTTGCTTGGATCTTCCTTGAATATTACCTTGGGGAGCCTTGGGCATCCCCAAGCTTAGGGTGTTGTCACTCCTTATTCTCCTCATATCGATATCTCACCCAAAACTTGAAAACTTCAATCACACAAAACATAACAAAACCTTTGTGAGATCCGTTAGTATAATAAAACAAATCATTCACTTGGGTACTGTAAAAGACAAGATTCATAATTGTTCTCACATGATGCCTACTGTACCCTATAATTTTTACAATTTATATTAAGCAATATAAGCCATAGAAACTAAAAAAAAGCAAACTATGCATCAAAAACAGAACAGTCTGTGAAGATCTGAATTGAGCTCATACTTCTGTTACTCCAAAAATTATAAAAAATTAGGTCAACGTAGAAAATTTGTATATAAATCCTCTGTAAAAAAATTGAGTTTTTCCACGTTCCAGTGAATTTTAACAATTCTGCTCCTGTATGCAAAAGTTTCTGTTATTGCACCGAATCAAGTCAACTATCATCCACACTATCCCAAAGGCTTTACTTGGCACTTTATTGAAACAAAACCTATAAAACAAGATTAATACAGTAGCTTAATCATGTGAACACACAAAAACAGTAGGGTTAAATAATGGGTTGACTCCCAACAAGCGCTTTTCTTTAATGCCTTTTTAGCTAGGCATGATGATTTCAATGATGCTCACATAAAACATAAGAATTGAAACACAAAGAGAGCATCATGAAGCATATGACTAGAACATTTAAGCCTAACCCACTTCCTATGCATAGGGATTTTGTGATCAAAAAATTTATGGGAACAAGAATCAACTAGCATAGGAAAGCAAAACAAGCAAAACTTCAAGATTTTCAACACATAGAGAGGAAACTTGATTTTATTGCAATACCTACAAGCATATGCTCCTCTCTCATAATAATTTTCAGTAGCATCATGAATGAATTCAACAATATAGCTATCGCACAAAGCATTATTTTCATGATCTACAAGCATAGAAAATTTACTACTCTCCACATAAGCAATTTTATTCTCATGAATAATAGTGGGAGCAAACTCAAAAAAATAACTATCATGCGAGGCATAATCCAATTGAAAATTAAAATCAAGATGACAAGTTTCATGGTTATCATTATTCTTTATAGCATACATGTCATCACAATAATCATCATAGATAGCAACTTTGTTCTCATAATCAATTGGAACCTCTTCCGAAATAGTGGATTCATCACTAAATAAAGTCATGACCTCTCCAAATCCACTTTCATAATTATCACAATAAGATTCAACACCCTCCAAAATAGTGGTATCATTACTTCCTAAAGTTGACACTCTTCCAAACCCACTTTCATCAATATAATCATCATAAATAGGAGGCATGCTATCATCATAATAAATTTGCTCATCAAAACTTGGGGGACAAAAAATATCATCTTCATCAAACATAGCATCCCCAAACTTATGGCTTTGCATATCATTAGCATCATGGATATTCAAAGAATTCATAGTAACAACATTACAATCATGCTCATCATTCAAATATTTAGTGCCAAACATTTTATAGACATCTTCCTCTAACACTTGAGCACAATTTTCCTTTCCATCATTTTCATGAAAGACATTATAAAGATGAAGCATATGTGGCAATCTCAATTCCATTTTTTTTGTAGATTTCTCTTATAGACTAAACTAGTGATAAAACAAGAAACTAAATGATTCAGTGGCAAGATCTAAAGATATACCTTCAAGCACTCACCTCCCCCGCAACGACGCCAGAAAAGAGCTTCGTTGATGGGATGTGAGTGCCGCTTACCTAGCCTCCCCGGCAACGGCGCCAGAAAAGAGCTTGATGTCTACTATGCAACTTTATCCTTGTAGACGTTGTTGGGCCTCCAAGTGCAGAGTTTTGTAGGACAGTAGCAAATTTCCCTCAAGTGGATGATCTAAGGTTTATCAATCCGTGGGAGGCGTAGGATGAGGATGGTTGTAACACCCCATGTATTAAGCTACAGTGATCACCCTTTTGATTATGCCATGTCATCATGATCAACAGTGCTTAATCATCATTAGTATCATATCTCTTTTCAAATTCAAATTCAAAATGGAAAATTCAAACTTAAGTGAAACTAAAAGTTGTTCAAATTGGAAAACAAAATTGTGCATCATGTTGCAAATATTCCCATAGCATTCATAAAAATGATTGCAACATTTATTGGAATTGTAAAAAGACTCAAACAACAAGAAACAGCAGCAAAATAGCACTATTTAATCCTTTTTCAATTAAATAAAATCCAAACAAAAAGATATGGACACCCAACCAATTTCTAGAAGTGACTAATTTTGCACTGTTAATATTTGGACCAGTCTCATATTTTACAAAAGTCATTTATAATAAAAACAAAAGACAAAAGACAAACAAAACAGAAAAAAACAGAACCACCCCTGGGCCGTGGCCCAGCTGGACCGCCAGGCCGGCCACCCACTCCCGCCCATAACTTCCCACCCCCTGGAACCCTAGCCCACTACCCCCCCACACCCCACGATCCCCTCCCCACTCTTCTCGCTCTCTCCCTCCTCCCATCTGGATCAAAGGGGGAACGCCCCCGCCGCCGCCGGACCTCGCAGTCGCCCGAAGCCGCCCCGACGCTGCCGGACCTCGTCGCCACGCCGCACGTCATCCCCGTCCTCCTCCTGGGCGCCCGCTGCCTAAGTCCCTGCGCCCCGCCGTGAGCTCCCTCCCTCTCCCCTCTCAGACACCGCGCCTCCCCGCGCGCTCACCGCGCCGTTGCCTGCGATCCTGCGCTCCTCTGTCCGCCCGAGGTCGAGCCCTCGCGCACGCTGCCGCCAAGGCCACGCCCTGCCTCACCTCGGGGTCGTGCCCGCCGCGCTCGTTGCTGCACCACGCTTGCCATCGCCGCGCCCGGAGCCTTGCTCCAGCGCGCGCTTGTGCGCCTTCGGCCACACCCCCCCCCCGCGTCGCTAGTCGCGCCGGCCGCCCCGACCAGCCGCGCCTCACTGCACGTCGCCGATGTCTCCCGCCTGCAGCCACCGCCGCCGTTGCTGCTAGCTCTGCCGCCCTGCTTCCCCCCTCTGCGCCCGCCGCCTGCGCCCGCCGCTCTCCGCCGACCGGCCTCGCCCCGCCTGCACGCTTCGGCTCCTCCTCCGCCACACCCACGCGTCGGCCCGTGCCCGTCCACGCCCACGGCCCCGGTCGTGCATGCCCGCACTGCCCCGTCGCCGCCCGCCGGCGAGCGCCCGTCTCACGTCACCGTTCGCTCGCCCCGCGCGCCCCTGGGCGGGCGCCCGATCAGGCTGCGCCCCGCACCCGGTGCCCGTTAAGCCCCCAGGGCCTATGACAAGTGGGAGAAAATGTAATAAAAATAAAAATAAATAGTAATTAATTAATTAATTAACTAAATAATTAATTAACTTAATTAACTCTGTTAGTTTAAACTAATTAAATTAGTTAACCTAATTAGCTAGTTAGTAGCTAAGATGATAGTTAGGTCACACTAGTCTATGACAGTGGGACCCACTGGTCAAATTGACCAGTCAACTGTCATGTTGACTGCTGATGTCAGCATGACATCATTGCTGATGCAGTAAATGATTTTTGAATTAAAATGATTCAAAATCGTTAATAAAACTTTAGAATTTAATATAAAATAAACCGTAGCTCAGATAAAAATATTTTGTACATAAAAGTTGCTTAGAACGACGAGACGACTCCGATTACGCGGTTCGTTCATCCGTCACACGTCCCTAACTATCCGAACATGGAACCGTTCCCCTCCGGTCATCTGTCTGACAACTGTCCGGAACCGGGAAAACATTCCCGGATGGATTCCCCCTTCCTCGGTGGCGTGCAACCATACGTTAGAACACACCCGGCACTGCGTCTTGCCATGTCGTACAATGTGTTGCTCATGCTTGCAGTGTATTTATACTGTTTCCTCCCCCTCTTCTCTCTCGTTAGACCCCGACGCAGTTCCCGGTACCGACGTAGCTCCGGAGCCCGACACCACCGCTGACGACCTTGCCCTTGCCGCCGAGCAACCAGGCAAGCACCCCCCTTTTGAGCATACCAATATCGCCTATTCTTTCTCTCTCATGCTTGCATTAGAATTGCTGCTGTTACTGCTTTACCTATTCTGATGCATAGCTTGTTTATTGTAACCTGCTATTGAAACCTTACCTGCTTATCCTAAACTGTCTAGTATAGGCTGGGTAGAGACCTATTAGTGACCCCACTTATCCCGACTACCCCGCTGGATTATCAGAAGACCCGATCATCGGGATTGAAGACCAGGCCCCGGCACCGCACATCACCCCCCCTTAGTTGTAACGACACTGCAGCGTTACTATCGAGTGCCGAGGGTGAAACCTCTTGTAGCACTTCTGATGTTAACTCTGTAGGGTAGCTATTTGGTCGTGGTCATCGAGGGTGATTCCTCCTTCACCGCTTCTGATAACGACGCCGTCGTACAACACCTCAAGTGCGAACCCAGCGAGGGTGATTCCTTTGAGTTCACCTTGACGGAAACATCGAGTAGGAATCCAACAAGGGTGATACCTCAGATTCCCCTGATGTTATGGACACACGGATACTTGGACTGTACCACTGTTACTTGGAAAGGCGGGTCGACCCTGAGGGGAACCCGCATGAGCCTAAGTGGCGAGTGTTGTGGAGGCGGGTTTACCTGGAGGTTGCCCGAGATATGAATACGAGGCGCGGTCGGGCATTCTTAGCCCTTGCCGCAAGTCCTCGTGACGGGGCGACGGGGTCACACCAATCGTGAGTCTCTGCTCGTTACCGCAAGCCCCTAGTCCACTAACGATTTGGATATTTGATCCGAGAGGGCCTCTGGCCTGATAGCACTAGCAATCACGTGGGCATAGTATGGGCGTTCTGCATCGTAGCATCAGCCGAAAGCTCTGTCAGACGTCTAGTTCAGCCTGGCGGCCGGGCTGGGCCGGCACCATCCTGAGGGGTGGAGCCTGGTTCGCCCGGCACGCAACGACCCGAAGGGCGAGGGGCGATGGCCAAGACCCCCTTGCGCTTAGGATGTAGACCGACGGGGACCTCTCTGCTGAGCTGTAGGTAGGGTTGCGGTGTATCGTTTGGCTGAGGCCGGGCATGACCCAAAAATTGTGTACAGCCGGAGTTAAGCGAGCGTGGTGGGTAAGTTGGTGCACTCCTGCAGGGAAGAAAACTACTATCGATAGCCGGTCCTACGGTAAAGGACACTCGGAGTTGTATCCCAATCGATACAACAAGAACATATTGATGAGTTGAGATATGGATACTATGGCTCTGGGATTGCTTCTCGTAGGGAGTCGAGAAGGGATCTCAGGACGAGGTTGATGACTGTATGGCTCTGGGATTGCTTTTTCGCAGGGAGTTGAGAAAGGATCTCTGGGTGAGGATGAGACTTAATGTTACTACTACTTTATACGGTTCTAATCTACACTCTTCTAATGCTGCAAGACCTCTGAAGATGCTAGTCTTCGATAGGACTAGGCCTTCTCTCTATTCTGGCATTTCTGCAGCCCAGTCCACATATACAGCCTCCTCTTGATAATGTTGCATATGTAGTGTAGATCCTTGCTTGCTGAGTACTTCGGATGAGTACTCACGGTTGCTTTGCTTTCTTTTTCCCCCATACCCCTTTGATGCAACCAGATGACGGAGCCCCGGATACAGCTGCCCCCGCCGATGATCGCTACTACTACCCCGAGGATGGATACTACTACGAGCTTGCCGACGACGAGGAGTAGGATCGTAGGGTCCCAGGCAGGAGGCATTCCCCTTTCGATCGTAGTGTTTTTTCTTTGCCCCACTTTCTAAGGGCCTTTCTGTGTTTTCTTTTATATCTGTTCTCAGATATCTGATGCTTCCGCTGAAGCTTGTATGCAAGCTTATGTATTCGAGCCCTCGAGGCCCCTGGCTTGTAATATAAAGCTTGTATGACTTTATTTATGTTTTAGAGTTGTGTTGTGATACCTTCCCGTGAGTCCTTAGGCTTGATCGTGTGCATTTGCGTGTATGATTAGTGCACGATTGAGGCAGGGGCGTCACAAGTTGGTATCAGAGCCGACTGACTATAGCAACCCCCACTTTCCAATTCCTTGGCCGAAGTTGAGTCTAGTGGTCCAAAAACTAATTTACTAACTTGGCTGTGTGGGTTACGGGCCCACGTCGCCAAATGGGTGATATTAGGATCTTTTACTCCTCGACCTTTACTCTGGGACTCTGATCTCTCATCTATTCGGGTTAAAATTTTACTAACTCCAACATTAGGATCTCGTGGTCACATCCACCCGGTGTTCCGAAATTTCTCCCCTTCCTTCAAGATTGCGTGCCAGGTTCTGCTTGCAGGATCCTTTTATCGAGGGCACCCTATGTTGTCACTTGCAGATCCCTCGCCCCAGCAGTTTTCTCCAACGTTGACGTAGCCTTTGCTATGTCTCGTTGTGTACTTCCTTACCGCGTGCCTGCGCGCCGCCTAGTTTGTCTAGCTGCGAGCGTTCCCGTGCGCGTACTATCCGTTTGAATCCAACTCTGTGCATGGATTGGTATGTCTTTGACGACTACTATTATATATCTAATGCCTTTCCTGTTCTTTCCCGTGTTACATCATGAATAACTTCATACACCTGCAGTTTTACTTGCTAAACTGCCCCTGTTGAATTAGCAGGATGGCTGACGATCCTGCACCTCCACCTTATATTGCCGCAATGATGCAGCAGTTTGAACTGAACCGTCAGGTTATGACTGGGATATTGGCTCAGTTTCCAAACCAGAATGCTCATCAACAGCCTACACCAATAACTCTACCGGAATTCGTGCGCCTCAATCCGTCCACTTTTCGCTGCTCAACTGATCCAATGGATGCTGATGATTGGCTCCGTGACATTGCCTTCCAGATGAAGTTGGCCAATGTTATCCCTGACAGTTACGTCACCTATGCGACGTATCACCTGAGGGGATCAGCTGCTCAATGGTGGGAAAGCCACAAGGGTATGTTGCCTGCTGAAACAGTAACCACTTGGCAGGAATTTTAGTCAGCTTTTCGTGCACGGTACATTCCTCAAGGTCTGATGGACCAGAAGAAGCAGGAGTTTCGCAAACTCTCACAGGGCACAATGACTGTGGATGAATATCAGAGGAAATTTCTTGAATTGTCCCGCTATGCTGAAGATGACGTCTGCACTGACGCACGCAAGCAGGAGAAATTCCGTGAAGGACTGCGTACTGATATAAACCTTGCACTTGCTGTCCATGATTGCACAGACTTCGCAACGCTTGTCAGCCGATCTTTCCAAGTTGAAACTACTCTGACTAAGTACCAGGAGTCACTCAAGTGCACTCGTGATGTTGGTTCGTCTTCGGGTCAGCCTGTTTAGAAGCGTTGAGTGTGGATCCCGCACAATGTACATCACCGACCTGCCCCTGCATCGAGACCGTCATATGTTGCACCTCGTCTGCCTCCGCCGCCGAGACAGCTGACGATTCAGGGTGGACAACACAATGTTAAAGCTCCTCCCCATAATGATGGTTTATGCTGCAAGTGTGGACAGCCAGGGCATCGTGCTTTCAGCTGTCCTCAGGGTCAGCCGCAAAATTCATCATGTTGTTCTGTTGACCGTAAAAAGGGCCGACGAAACCATCCTAGCAGAAATCGTAATGCCAGACCACCTGCTAGTCAGCTTGTTCTTGTTAACCATGTCAAGACTGAAGAAGCTCGACAGGACACCAACATTGTGATGGGCACCCTTCTAGTGAATTCAACCCCAGCTTCTGTACTCTTTGATTTTTGAGCATCGCACTCCTTCATGTCCGAAAGTTTTGCACGAAGTCATGATATCCCTTTCGAGAAGATGTCCACCCCATTGGTAATTCAGTCACCAGGGGCTAATTGGCAAACTGCCAGGGTAAGCCACAGTAATCACATTGTGATTGGAGGATTGATGTTCCCCGTTACACTCATTGCTCTGAAGACCTCCAACATAGACATTATTCTGGGTATGGACTGGTTGAAGCCCAATAAAGCTTTGATTGACTGTGCCACTGAATCAGTCCGGCTCACTCACCCTTCTGGCCAGACAGTCAAATACTCAGCCCGAATAGCTCAGGATGCTGAGACTCAAATATATGTTCTGAATGCATTGAATGCTTCACCTCTTGAATGCATCGAGAACGTTCCAGTGGTTCGTGATTTTCAAGATGTATTTCTAGAGGAACTTCCAGGAATACCCCCTGCTAGAGCTGTTGAATTCATCATCGACTTGAAGCCCGGCACTACCCCTATTGTGAAGCGTCCTTATAAGATGCCTCCGCATCATCTTCTCGAGCTTAAGGAAGAAATCGACACGTCACTTAAGAAAGTTTTCATCCACCCTAGTTCCTCTGCTTGGGGAGCACCTTCACTCTTCGTTAAGAAGAAGGATGGAACTAACCGATTGGTTCAGGATTATCGGCCCATTAACCAAGCCACAATTCAGAATAAATATCCGCTTCATCGGATCAATGATTTGTATGATCAAATTGTGGATCATCGGTATTCTCTAAACTTGATTTGAGGTTGGGTTACCATCAGATCCGTGTTCGTGAAGAGGATATTCCGAAGACTGCATTTGTTACTCGCTATGGCTCTTATGAGTACACTGTAATGTCATTTGGCTTAACAAATGCTCCAGCCACATTCTCCCGTCTGATGAATTACATATTCATGGATTATCTCGACAAATTTGTCATGGTTTATCTAGATGATATTCTGGTCTATTCAAAGAATAAGGAAGAACATGCTGAACACCTCCGCCTTGTACTGGAAAGGCTCCGAGAACACCAGTTGTATGCCAAATACTCCAAATGTGAATTCTGGCTTTCTGAAGTAACCTACCTTGGTCATGTGATTTCCGAGGATGGAATTGCTATTAACCCAGAACGAGTTCAGGCTATTCTTGATTGGACTCCTCCGAAGTGTAGGAGATATGCCCTAGAGGCAATAATAAATGTTATTGATTATCTCCCTGTTCATAATTAGGTTTATGTTCCATGCTATAACTGCAATGATTCTCGAGTCTGCAAATAAAACGAGGCTCGGAGGAAGACTCATATGCACGTGTGGGATAATAAACGGTAAAATGTATTCCTAGTCTGGCCTCTAAGACTAGCTCAAGTGTTGCATGATGGTTCTGTTTTCCTGATCATGGGCATGTCTATGCCAGCAACTTTGAGGGCACAGTGTTAGAAGAACATTTGTGTTGAATCGACCCGATTGATGTTATGCTATGAGATTCTTTCGTCACAAGTTAATGGTTAATAACACAGAGATGGTTAACGTTTGCATGATTCCTCAGACCATGAGAGTATCGAGTTTCTTCATGCTTGATTCATGAACTTTGGGGTTTGTTAAACGTCATCCGTAACTGGATGGCCATTACGGCGGCTTACGGGTTCATGGGAAAGTATGTTAAGTAACTTGATAGCTCAAGATTGGGATTTGCTCCTCCGACGATGGAGAGATATCTCTGGGCCCTCTCGGTGTTACGGTATCCATCATCGTCTGGCCAGACACTTTGTGATTTGATCACGGGGATGCCGGAACACGGTAACGAGAAAAGAGAACAATACCGGTAACGAGGTAACTAGCATAGTGGACAAGTTGTTGATCCACGGGAATGCCATCATGTCTCACCTCGAGTATTTGTAACATATCGCGAAGCAACAGGAATAGCACACGGCAGCTGGAGGTTCACTCGAATATTCATTCGTGTGGGTATAGGGGTCAATATGGGTGTCCACGGCTCCGATGTTGATCATTGATCGGAAGGGGTTCCGGGTCATGTCTATACTTCACCGAACCTATAGGGTCACACGCTTAAGGGTCATCTATCTGCTGAATACTAGACAGGGAGTCTGAGAGAAAGTTTTCGGAAAAAGTTTTCCGGAGACAGCGGAAAAGTTCCGACGAGAGAGGTCACCGGATGAGTTCCGGTGATACTGAAAAGTTGTTTCAGAGGATACCATAAAGTCAAATTGGTTTCGGGACATGCCTGATAATTCTTGGAGGGTGCCAGAATCATTCTGGAAACTTTCTGGAATTTTCGGAGATGAAAACCGGAAATGTTCCGGAGCTGCCGAAACCGCTTCAGATGCTTTTCGCAGATGAAATCACTAAACTGGAATTGTTCTAGAACACATTGAAAATTATTTTAGTGGGTACTGGAAATGTTCTAAGCCCACATAAATATTTTCAGTTCGAACGGACGCTGAAAAATGTCGTTGTGAATAGTGAAAGTGCTTTTTGGGATTTTTTATGGAAAGCACCTTTTGGGAAATTTCCCAAAAGGCTTCTAGAAGCCTTGGGCACTAAGGAAGCCCCCTTGGGGGGGCCCCCCCAAGGGGTGGCCGGCCATGGAGGGTGGAGCTCCATGGAGCTCCACATGGCACTCCTTTTTGCTTTATTCTTTATGTAAATGACATAAAGTGGGGGTACTTTTGGTATTTGTGAATGCCAACTTTACCCCTTGGCTTTCCTATAAATAGAGGAGAGTGGCTGCCCACAAACTTCATCCCTTCTCACATACAAGTGCCATGCAATGATCTGGCTTCTCTCTCCCTCCCACGAAAAGAGTTTCGTAGAGCCGAAAGGCTGTCTGGGTTCCGGTGGGAACTAGTTCTGGACGGCGAAGCCCTGCCGGATAGATGACACCGTATGTGTGCAACTCTGTAGAGAGGTCGTAGTTTCGATCTTAGTGCCCGAGGGGCTGTTCGTGAGTGCCTCCCGAAGGGCTGTCCAAGTGACGGTCCAAGTTCTGTGAGTCCTCCCGAAGGGCTGTCCGAGTGACCGTTCGAGTTTCGAAGGTCCTCCCGAAGGGCTGTCTGCGACACCGTCCGGGGGACTGTTCGACCACCTCCCAGAGGGCTGTCCGAAGGGAAGACGAGGGTATACATCCTCGCGGTTGGGAGGTTGTAAATCCTAGCTGCGGGGATCTGCACCGCCGATCGTCATCGACTACTTCCGCTGCGCTACGAGTCGGTAACGAAAATGATCAAACCTTGTATGCAGTCTCCATAGTGGTCCTGGGCTGGTGCATAGGTCGGAAAATTTTTGTTTTCTGCTGCGTTACCCTACAGTGGTATCAGAGCCGTGCTATGCGTAGATGCAGGTTGCGATCTAGAATACATAGTGATGTATGGGTGTTGCACAATATAATTAGGTAGTAGATGAGTTCTATTACTGAAAATTATTTGTGCGGGTAGCAGATGAAATCTGTTACCCGAGGTTCTTGTTGCTTCCCTGGAATTTGCATATTTCTGATCTTGATAACAGCATGGTGGAGTTTCAATGTTCTGGCAATCCGCGATCCTGATTGATCAACGAAGTGCTAACAGTTCATTGAATTCCATCGTAGTTAAAAAGAAAGATGAAATTTCGCAGATGAAAGGGCAATGCAGATATGATCTGCACGGGGGTCATGCGTATGACAAAGTTTAGTATGGGGCTCGAGATTTTATTATCTCGGTTTTCATACACCCTGGAAAGTTAATCTAGCGACTTGAATTATCATACTTGATGATGGACGTTGGTAGCTTCGGTTTGTTTCGAAACCTTAGAAGCCACGAAAAACTAGTTTTTTGCATGAACCAATTAGAGGCGTCTAACTTGGTTTTGCAGGAGGGTTTACATGTGCATGTGATGTGGTATAGCGGTGCTCATAATAATTTGATTATGTATGAGATGACTATATAATGTAAATTGATTAACATGACCTGCGTGTCATGATTCGGCATGATGGCTGGAGCCATATGATTGCACTTTAAATGACCTGTGTGTCAACCTTGTGTAATGCATTATTTTATTAGCTATAGAGATAGAAATATTATCTGCTGCATCGACAAGGTGGTGGCAATCTTCGCGAAGGTGATCACCGACGTGAATGCCGAAGACGAAGGAATACAAGACTTCTCCGTCAGAAAGGGCTATACCATATCATGCTATTATGAATTGCCTGAGATGTTTATCCCTTATGTTGCACCCTTCTTGATTGCGCGGTAGTCGCTTTTATTAGGGTGATCTCTCACAAAAATATCAAGTAGTTAGTGTTCTCCCAAGTGTAGCACCGTCACGGCACCTAACTTTTCGGGGTATCGCAATGCTACCATGGGTACGAACGATTAGGGATGTGTGAGGCGGGTGAGTTGAGACCTCGCAGCGAGATCACTTGGTTGTCTTGAAGTTCAGGCATGAAAGTCATGAGCTCGGAACACACGCATCGAAAGATGAACAAGAGTCACATAGAGATGTGATTGGCAAGTTTGCCTACCGATTGAGATTTTCGTCATCAGTGATGCTACCATCAATGGCGTTGAATTGAAATGCGGATCTTGAATCACTCACAATCAATTATGAGAGATATTGATTTGAGTGGGAGCGCACTGTAGAATTATCTTGTTTAATTCTCAGTGCAATTAATTGTGAACACTGTCTAAGTGTTATATGCATAATAGTTGTAGAATAATGGCTCGCGTTTCCACCTTCCCTATTAATATTGAATAGCTGTTAAATATCTGGTTAAAACTTTACGGTTGGTAACGTAATGTGAGGATTGTCCTCAAAAGTGCTGAGAAGGACTTTGTCCTATCGCATACTTTCGGTATTCTCTCGCTTATGCTATGGATCATGTGACTCACGTCCTTCGACCCAAAAGCTAGAATTCCGTTTTCAATCAAGTGTAATATGTTTACTTCCATGAGACCCGAACTTCAAAAGTTTGGATAGTTATGTGATATTCATGGAATCTGAAAATCATTTTCAGAGACAGACAAAGGCTAAAAGATATGAGATATCCAAAGCAATGTTTGTTAGCAAACTATTAGTAAAGGAGTTTACTATGCATTAGACTGATAAGAGAGGGATCCAGAAGAACGCCTGTCATATGATGAAAGGTGAAGAAAACAACAACTTAAAGAGAAAGGAAGTGTCCAAAGGGTGTTAGTGAAACTTTCACGCCTAGGAAGTCCGGGGCTAACGCCACTCTTAAGTTGGGTGCTTCTTCTGGAAGTAGGAGAAATACTAAAAGTTAAACTGTTAGAAGTATAAAGGAAAAAAGAAAGAAGACTGGAATATCCAGCTCATGTATGAATGTCATACAAGTTTTTGATGTATAGAAGGCTGGTCAAAGATATAGTTCTTGGGAATTATGATTAAATTGTTAATCACTAATTCTTGGGTATTGTGAGTTAATCACAAAGATACCCACTCGATTGCTTTCTGTTGCAACTCGATGTAAGAACTACTATGGCCTGAAAAACTAGCCAGGAATGAGGTTTAGCTATACACAGGGAACATAGTAAATGTTACTATACCTTCCATCGGTGTATTACTGTCTATATTTGTTTTCATAATTCATTTAGAGTTTTAAACTCTAGCCCATTGCATAAGGTATCTTGCAAGAAGGTTGTTCATGAGAGAACTTTTTATGTTCGAAGTTATGAATAACATAAGGGCCATACTTTCATTGAGAATGAAATGTATGTTATGAATAATGATATTAATATATTACCTCTGGATTTACTTTCATAATTCATTTTAGAGTTTTACACTCTAGCCCCTTGCACAATGTTGTTGCAAAAGGGTTGTTCATAAAAGAACAATTGTTGTTCAGTGTTATGAATAACATTTAGAGCCATGCTTCCATCCAGATGGGATGTATGTTATGAATATTGATAGTAATATGATACATCCATAACACTGACGCTAAATGTCGCAAGACTAAGAGAATACCACACAAGTGTGGCACTACATTTGGTCACATTGGAGAAACCCGCATGGATAAATTCCATTATGATGGATTTTTGAAGTCCTTTGATTTTGAATCATCTGACACTTGCAACTTTCCTCCGAAAAGTGAAGTGACTGAAATACCGTTCACAGGCCATAAGGAACGGACAACAAACTTATTGGTGATCATACATTTGATGGGTGTAGTCCGATAAATGTTGTTAGTAGTGGATTTATCTATCTTCAGAAATGACTCAAGTAGATATGTGGATATTTACTTGATGAGACGTAAGTCTGGATCTTTTGAATTCATTCAAAAGGTTTTCAAAAATGAAGTAGATGGTTATTGTAACAAGAAAATTATGTTTCTACAATTCGATTGCAGAAAGGAATATTTGAGTTACAAGTTTAGCGAATGTCTGATGAGTTGTGAAAGTAGTTTCATAACTTGCACCTCCCGGAACACCATTGCATGTGGAAAGTCCGTGAAGATGTAATCAAACCATTTATGACATGGTAAGATCAAAGATGACATATATAAATTTGCCATTATCCCTTTTAAAGAGTGATGCTTTAGAGACTACGGCTTTTACACTGAAAAGAGCTCCATCAGGTCTGTTGAAATGACGCCATGGTATGGTACGCCCAACCATGTTATATCTTTTCTTAAACATTTGGAATATGGGGCTTGTGTAAAAGGTTACGAACCTATTCCAAATCAGACAAGTGCTACCTTGTAGGTTATCCCAAGCAATTGGGTATTCCTCCCTCACTATACCGAGGCAAATAGGTTTGCCACAAAGAACGGTATCCTTTTTGAAGAAAATGGTTCTTTCAAAAAGGTGAGTGGGAGAATAGTGCAACTCGACGAGGTAAACAGTATCTTCGTCATCAGGTCAAAGGAAAGAGACCTTGGAAGTAATTCCGGAGTTTCCTACTGCGACTGATACGGAAGTCTCTAGAATAAAATGTATGGACTTCAGTCGAACTTGCAGCTGAACCACGTAGGCAAGGCTCGTGCAAACCTCTCAGGTGCGCAAACGAGATATTGTTGTTAGACAACAGTATACCTACGATACACAAGGAAGCGTTGATGGGCCCTGACTCCGGAATTGGCTAAATGCCAATACAATCCGAGATAGTCTCCATATAAATGTTTCAAGATTAAAACCTTGATACACCTTTCGGAAGACTTAGAGTCTAACGAATTTTATGGAACTAAAAACTGATACGGGTAAAAATGTTTTATCCATAAAGCTCGACTTGTTACAATATACAAGTTCAAGGAGTTGACTACGATGAGGTTGTTTCACCGTAGCGATGCTTTAAGTCGGTTCGGGTTGAACTAGCAATTAATACATATTTCAAATCATGAGATATGAAACAAAGGATGACAAAAGGATTTCCATCTGATGGAAATAAAACCAAGGACTTGCATGTGTTACAGTCCAAGGTATTTTGTCATTCCAGAGGATGCTAGTAAGTATGCAAACTTCAGAGTTCCAGCAATGGACAGAAGAGAGCAAAATGGAGTTGGAATCTTCGTGTTTTGATGAAATGGTCAAAGGGGTTTGACTTCATCAATGGGTAAAGAAGATTCTTATGATTCAAGAAAGTAAGTGGGAGCATAATAAAATTTCTAAAAAACGTTGTGTGCTTGACACATTGTTAATTGGAAATAAATTTCTTGACACGAATTAGGACTTCATTTGAAAATAGTTTTTCGATGAAGTGCTTGGGCTAAATAGCCTTTATATTAGGCATGATGATCTATGGAGATAGATTTACCTAATGGGTCTGAGCAAAGATACATATTGACAAGATGCTAAAACCTTTTAGCATTAAAAACATCAAGGAGTGATTCTTGCCGAAGTCACATGGAAAGAGTTTTTGCAAGACTCGGTGTCCCAAAACACTGATGAGCAAAATACATGATGGAGATTCCACACACTCTTGTGTTTGGATTAATCATGTATTCCATGGTATGTAAAACAAACCAGATATGTCCAATACTCCCAAAGTTGTTGCGAGTATAGATACCAAAGTGATCAAAAGTACTGATCATGGGACAACAGTGAAAAAGGGTCATTGAGTACTATAGTAGCACCGATGACATGTTTTCTCGCAAGCGGAGATCATGAAGAGTTCATTGTAAAAGGTTACATCAATACAGTCTTCATCCATGCTCCAAGCGATTTTCGATTTAAATTGAGGGTTTTGTGTAACACACAATATGGTGGCACGGTAGTTGGAAATTGTTCCAAACAAGTTACTGTGGCGAATTCTATAACAGAGGCGAAGTATGTTGCCGCTTTTAAAAGCGACAAACAAGATGTTGAATCATATAGTTCATTCATGAACTTAGTATGGTTCCAAGATGGCTTTTGTCAATGGGACACTACTGCAAGTAGTTGCTCCATAACTCAGTCTGAGGAATCCAGGTTCGACCTGTGATTCGCATACATACCAAGCCAAGTCCACACAAAATATGACTTTTGTGAAAGCGTGAAAACGCGAGGATATGCAAAGATACACACGGAGCTGAAGTCGTCAGATCCGTTGGACATTCAGGCTATACCACAAACGAAGCATATTTACACCGGTGTGCCACAGGTGTAAAGTGCATTAGCATTAACTAGATTATTGACTCTAGTGCAAGTGGGAGTCTGTAGGAGATATGCCCTAGAGGCAATAATAAATGTTATTGATTATCTCCCTGTTCATAATTAGGTTTATGTTCCATGCTATAACTGCAATGATTCTCGAGTCTGCAAATAAAACGAGGCTCGGAGGAAGACTCATATGCACGTGTGGGATAATAAACGGTAAAATGTATTCCTAGTCTGGCCTCTAAGACTAGCTCAAGTGTTGCATGATGGTTCTGTTTTCCTGATCATGGGCATGTCTATGCCAGCAACTTTGAGGGCACAGTGTTAGAAGAACATTTGTGTTGAATCGACCCGATTGATGTTATGCTATGAGATTCATTCGTCACAAGTTAATGGTTAATAACACAGAGATGGTTAATGTTTGCATGATTCCTTAGACCATGAGAGTATCGAGTTTCTTCATGCTTGCTTCATGAACTTTGGGGTTTGTTAAACGTCATCCTAAATGGGTGGCTATTACGGCGGCTTACGGGTTCATGGAAAAGTATGTCAAGTAACTTGATAGCTCAAGATTGGGATTTGCTCCTCCGACGATGGAGAGATATCTCTGGGCCCTCTCGGTGTTACGGTATCCATCATCGTCTGGCCAGACACTTTGTGATTTGATCACGGGGATGCCGGAACACGGGAACGAGAAAAGAGAACAATACCGGTAACGAGGTAACTAGCATAGTGGACAAGTTGTTGATCCACAGGAATGCCAACATGTCTCACCTCGGGTATTTGTAACATATCACGAAGCAACAGGAATAGCACACGGCAACTGGAGGTTCACTCGAATATTCATTCGTGTGGGTATAGGGGTCAATATGGGTGTCCACGGCTCCGATGTTGATCATTGATCGGAAGGGGTTCCGTGTCATGTCTATACTTCACCGAACCTATAGGGTCACACGCTTAAGGGTCATCTATCTGCTGAATACTAGACAGGGAGTCTGAGAGAAAATCACCGAAAAAGTTTCGGACACCGAAAAAGTTTCGGACAGCGGAAAAGTTCCGCAGAGAGAGGTCACCGGATGAGTTCCGGTGAAACTGAAAAGTTGTTTCAGAGGATACCATAAAGTCAAATTGGTTTCGGCACATGCCCGATAATTCTTGGAGGGTGCCAGAATCATTCTGGAAACTTTTGGGAATTTTCTGGAAGAAAAACCGGAAATGTTCCGGAGCTGCCGGAACCACTTCAGATGCTTTTCGCAGATGAAAATCACAAATCTGGAATTGTTCCAGAACGTGTTGAAAATTATTTTAGTGGGTACTGGAAATGTTCTAAGCCCACATAAATATTTTCAGTTCGAACGGACGCTGAAAAATGTCATCATGAATAGTGAAAGTGCTTTTTTAGTGGCTTCTTGGAGAAGCCACCTTGAGGGTCCTTTGGTATTTTTCCCCTTGGCTTCTTGGAGAAGCCACCCTTGGGCTTGGCCTATAAATAGGGGTGGAGGGGGCTGCCTAAAGACTCATCCCTTCTCACATACAAGTGCCATGCAATGATCTGGCTTCTCTCTCCCTCCCACGAAAAGAGTTTCGTAGAGCCGAAAGGCTGTCTGGGTTCCGGTGGGAACTAGTTCTGGACGGCGAAGCCCTGCCGGATAGATGACACCGTATGTGTGCAACTCTGTAGAGAGGTCGTAGTTTCGATCTTAGTGCCCGAGGGGCTGTTCGTGAGTGCCTCCCGAAGGGCTGTCCAAGTGACGGTCCAAGTTCTGTGAGTCCTCCCGAAGGGCTGTCCGAGTGACCGTTCGAGTTTCGAAGGTCCTCCCGAAGGGCTGTCTGCGACACCGTCCGGGGGACTGTTCGACCACCTCCCAGAGGGCTGTCCGAAGGGAAGACGAGGGTATACATCCTCGCGGTTGGGAGGTTGTAAATCCTAGCTGCGGGGATCTGCACCGCCGATCGTCATCGACTACTTCCGCTGCGCTACGAGTCGGTAACGAAAATGATCAAACCTTGTATGCAGTCTCCATAGTGGTCCTGGGCTGGTGCATAGGTCGGAAAATTTTTGTTTTCTGCTGCGTTACCCTACACGAAGAATGTCAAGCAAGTCAGAAGTTTTCTCGGCCTTGCAAGCTATTGCCGTCGATTTGTCGAGAACTTTTCCAAGATTGCTAAGCCCCTGACTGATCTTCTTCACAAAGGCGTTAAGTTTGAATGGATAGAAAAATGTCAGGAAAGTTTTCATGCACTCAAAGACAAGCTAACATCCGCCCAAGTACTATCTCCTCCAGATTCTCGCAAAGACTTTGTGATTTATTGTGACGCATCCCTTGAAGGATTAGGCTGTGTCCTAATGCAAGAGCGTAAAGTGATTGCTTATGGCTCTCGCCAGTTGCGCCCACATGAAGAGAATTATCCGGTACATGATCTAGAACTAGCTGCTGTCATCTATGCACTGCAGTTGTGGCGACATTACCTCCTCGGTAATCGGTGCGAGATATACACGGATCATAAAAGTCTGAAGTACTTGTTCACTCAACCATCTCTAAACCTCTGTCAGCAAAGATGGATGGAGGCCATTGCGGACTATGATGTGGGTATTTCCTATACCCCTGGCAAGGCTAACGTGATGGCTGATGCCTTAAGCCGCAAGTCCTATTGCGACAACCTCATGGTTAGGCGAGCTCAACCTCGTCTTTTTGAAGAACTGTGCAAGCTTAATCTGCGTATTGTCCCACAGAGTTCTCTTAATAACCTTGTGATACAGCCAGATCTTGAGAAAGCTGTTAAGAATGCGCAAGCTAAAGATGCTGAAGTTGATCTGATGAAGAAAAATCTTCACCTTGAAAAGTACTGGGATTTCTTGCTGTCTGAAGATGGAACCTTGTATTTCAGAGACCGCATTGTGGTACCTCGCTTCGAGCTTATGACCGGCAAGGTCATGAGGGAGGCACATGATACCCCGCTGTCTATTCATCCGGGAAGCACCAAGATGTATCGTGATCTCCGTTAAAGGTACTGGTGGTGTAAAATGAAGCAGGATATTGCTCGGTACGTTGCTGAATGTGATGTGTGTCGTCGCGTTAAAGCAGAACATCAGAAGCCTGCTGGAATTCTGCAACCACTTCCTATTCCTCTATGGAAATGGGATAAGGTTCAAATAGATTTCATTACTGGCCTACCTAGGTCACAAAAGGGTCACGATGCTACTCTTGTAGTTGTCGACCAACTCTCTAAAGTTGCACACTTTCTGCCTGTCAAGGAGACGATCACTGCTAGTCAGTTAGGAGAGTTATATATCTCCAGAATTGTTTCACTCCACGGCATTCCAAAAGAGATTAGTTTGGACCGTGGCGGTCTTCTCACCTCCAAGTTCTGGGAAAGTTTCCAAGAAGCTATGGGAACTCATATCACCTGGAGTTCAGCTTATCACCCTCAGTCCCAAGGCCAAGTCGAGCGAGTCAATCAAGTGCTTGAAGACATGCTTCGGGCTTGTGTTATTTCTTTCAGCGAGAAGTGGGAAGAATCTCTCCCGTATGCCGAGTTCTCTTATAACAACAGCTATCAAGCCAGCTTGAAAATGGCTCCCTTTGAAGTTCTATATGGACGTAAGTGTCGAACCCCTCTGAATTGGTCAGAAACTGGGGAACGACCGCTCGTGGGTCCGGATATTATTCAACACGCCGAAGAACAAGTCCGTATCGTCCGTGAAAATCTCAAGGCGGCTCAGGACCGCCAGAAGAGCAACTATGATCGCAAACGATGGGGTTTGACTTATCAACCTGGTGATCAAGCTTATCTTCGTGTCACTCCTATGAAGGGCACCCACCATTTTGGAATCAAGGGCAAGCTAGCTCCCCGCTACATTGGTCCTTTCCGCATTGTTGCTAGACGTGGTCAGGTGGCATATAAATTGAAGTTGCCGCCGCAATTCTCTCATATCCACGACGTCTTCCATGTGTCGCAACTTCGTAAATGCTTCAAGGAATCTCTGCACCGCGCAGTGGATCACGAGATGCTCGAATTGCAAGATGACCTATCTTATAAGGAGCATCCGATCCGCATTCTCGATGAAGCTGAACGTCGGACCCGTCAAAAGGTTACCATGTTCCTCAAAGTGCAGTGATCAAATCATACTGAAGATGAAGCCACTTGGGAACGCGAGGATAATCTTCATGGAGAATACCCCAAACTTTTTCCTTCTACCTCTTAATTCTCCGGACGAGAATTCTTGTTAGTGGAGGAGATTTGTAACACCCCATGTATTAAGCTACAGTGATCACCCTTTTGATTATGTCATGTCATCATGATCAACAGTGCTTAATCATCATTAGTATCATATCTCTTTTCAAATTCAAATTCAAAATGGAAAATTCAAACTTAAGTGAAACTAAAAGTTGTTCAAATTGGAAAACAAAATTGTGCATCATGTTGCAAATATTCCCATAGCATTCATAAAAATGATTGCAACATTTATTGGAATTGTAAAAAGACTCAAACAACAAGAAACAGCAGTAAAATAGCACTATTTAATCCTTTTTCAATTAAATAAAATCCAAACAAAAAGATATGGACACCCAACCAATTTCTAGCGGTGACTAATTTTGCACTGTTAATATTTGGACCAGTCTCATATTTTACAAAAGTCATTTGTAATAAAAACAAAAGACAAAAAAAACAGAAAAAAAAACAGAACCCCCCCTGGGCCGTGGCCCAGCTGGACCGCCAGGCCGGCCACCCACTCCCCCCCATAACTCCCCACCCCCTGGAACCCTAGCCCACTACCCACCCCACACCCCACGATCCCCTCCCCACTCTTCTCGCTCTCTCCCTCCTCCCATCTGGATCGAAGGGGGAACGCCCCCGCCGCCGCCGGACCTCGCCGTCGCCCGAAGCCGCCCCGCCGCCACCGGACCTCGTCGCCACGCCGCACGTCGTCCCCGTCCTCCTCCTCGGCACCCGCTGCCTTAGTCCCTGTGCCCCGCCGTGAGCTCCCTCCCTCTCCCCTCTCAGACACCGCGCCTCCCCGCGCGCTCACCATGCCGTTGCTTGCGATCCCGCGCTCCTCTGTACGGCCGAGGTCGAGCCCTCGCGCATGCTGCCGCCCGGGCCACGCCCTACCTCACCTCGGGGTCGTGCCCGCCGCGCTCGTTGCTGCACCACGCTCGCCATCGCCGCGCCCGGAGCCTTTCTCCCGTGCGCGCTTGTGCTCCTTCGGCCGCACCCCCCCCCCCGCGTCGCTCGTCGCGCCGGCCGCCCCGACCAGCCGCGCCTCCCTGCCCGTCACCGCTGCCTCCCGCCTGCAGCCACCGCCGCCGTTGCTGCTAGCTCCGCCGCCCCGCTTCCCACCTCTGCGCTCGCCGCCTGCGCCCGCCGCTCTCCGCCGACCGGCCTCGCCCCGCCTGCACGCTCCGGCTCCTCCTTCGCCACAGCCACGCGCCGCCCCGCGCCCGTCCACGCCCACGGCCCCGGTCGTGAGTGCCCGCACTGCCCCGTCACCGCCCGCCGGTGAGCGCCCGTCTCACGTCGCCGTTCTCTCGCCCCGGGCGCCCGATCGGGCTGCGCCCCGCACCCGGTGCCCGTTAAGCCCCAGGGCCTATGACAAGTGGGCCACTGCCTAGAACGTTTTTTAAAAAAAAAACAGAAAAGAAAAAGAAAATGTAATAAAAATAAAAATAAATAGTAATTAATTAATTAATTAACTAAATAATTAATTAACTTAATTAACTATGTTAGTTTAAACTAATTAAATTAGTTAACCTAATTAGCTAGTTAGTAGCTGATATGATAGTTAGGTCAGACTTGTCTATGACAGTGGGACCCACTGGTGAAATTGACCAGTCAACTGTCATGTTGACTGCTGATGTCAGCATGTCATCATTGCTGATACAGTAAATGATTTTTGAATTAAAATGATTCAAAATGGTTAATAAAACTTTAGAATTTAATATAAAATAAACCGTAGCTCAGATGAAAATACTTTGTACATGAAAGTTGCTCAGAACGACGAGACGACTCCGATCACGCGATCCGTTCGTCCGTCACACGTCCCTAACTATCCGAACATGGAATCGTTCCCCTCCGGTAATCTGTCTGACAGCTATCCGGAACCGGGAAAACATTCCCGGATGGATTCCCCCTTCCTCGGTGGCGTGCAACCATACGTTAGAACACACCCGGCACTGCATCTTGCCATGTCATACAATGTGTTGCTCATGCTTGCTGTGTATTTATACTGTTTCCTCCCCCTCTTCTCTCTCGTTAGACCCCGACGCAGTTCCCGGTACGGACGCAGCTCCGGAGCCCGACGCCACCGTTGATGACCTTGCCCTTGCCGCCGAGGAACCAGGCAAGCACCCCCCTTTTGAGCATACCGATATCGCCTATTCTTTCTCTCTCATGCTTGCATTAGAATTGCTGCTGTTACTGCTTTACCTATTCTGATGCATAGCCTGTTTATTGTAACCTGCTGTTGAAACCTTACCTGCTTATCCTAAACTGTCTAGTATAGGTTGGGTAGAGACCTATCAGTGACCCCACTTATCCCGACTGCCCCGCTGGATTATCAGAAGACCCGATCATCGGGATTGAAGACCAGGCCCCGGCACCGCACATCACCCCCCCCCCCCCTTAGTTGTAACGACACTGCAGCGTTACTCTCGAGTGCCGAGGGGGAAACCTCTTGTAGCACTTCTGATGTTAACTCTGTAGAGTAGCTATTCGGTCGTGGTCATCGAGGGTGATTCCTCCTTCACCGCTTCCGATAACGACGCCGTCGTACAACACCTCAAGTGTGAACCCAGCGAGGGTGATTCCTCCGAGTTCACCTTGACGGAAACATCGAGTAGGAATCCAACGAGGGTGATACCTCGGATTCCCTTGATGTTATGGACACACGGATACTTGGATTGTACCACTGTTACTTGGAAAGGCGGGTCGACATTGAGGGGTACCCGCGTGAGCCTAAGTGGCAAGTGTTGTGGAGACGGGTTTACCTGGAGGTTGCCCGAGATATGAATACGAGGCGCGGTCGGGCATTCTTAGCCCTTGCCGCAAGTCCTCGAGACGGGGCGATGGGGTCACATCGCTCGTGAGTCTCTGCTTGTTACCGCAAGCCCCTAGTCCACTAATGATTTGGATATTTGATCCGACAGGGCCTCTGGCCGGATAGCACTAACCATCACGTGGGCATAGTATGGGTGTTCTGCATCGTAGCATCAGCCGAAAGCTCTGTCAGACGTCTAGTTCAGCCTGGTGGCCGGGCTGGGCCGGCACCATCCTAAGGGGTGGAGCCTGGTTCGCGTGGCACGCAACGACCCGGAGGGCGAGGGGCGATGGCCAAGACCCCCTTGCGCTTAGGATGTAGACCGACGGGGACCTCTCTGCTGAGCTGTAGGTAGGGTTGCGGTGTATCGTTTGGCCGAGGCCGGGCATGATCCAAAAAGTGTGTACGGCCGGAGTTAAGCGAGCGTGGTGGGTAAGTTGGTGCACCCCTGCAGGGAAGAAAACTACTATTGATAGCCGGTCCTACGGTAAAGGACACTCGGAGTTGTATCCCAATCGATACAACTAGAACATATTGATGAGATGAGATATGGATACTATGGCTCTGGGATTGCTTCTCGGAGTGAGTCGAGAAAGGATCTCAGGATGAGGTTGATGACTGTATGGCTCTGGGATTGCTTTCTCGCAGGGAGTCGAGAAAGGATCTCTGGGTGAGGATGAGACTTAATGTTACTACTACTTTATATGGTTCTAATCTACACTCTTCTAATGCTGCAAGACCTCTGAAGATGCTAGTCTTCGATAGGACTAGGCCTTCTCTCTATTCTGGCATTTCTGCAGCCCAGTCCACATATACAGCCTCCTCTTGATAATATTGCATATGTAGTGTAGATCCTTACTTGCTGAGTACTTCGGATGAGTACTCACGGTTGCTTTGCTTTCTTTTTCCCCCATACCCCTTTGATGCAACCAGATGACAGAGCCCCGGATACAGCTGCCCACACCGACGATCGCTACTACTACCTCGAGGATGGATACAACTACGAGCTTGCCGACGACCAGGAGTAGGATCGGAGGGTCCCAGGCAGGAGGCATCCCCTCGATCGTAGTGTTTTTCTTGTGCCCACTTTCTAAGGGCCTTTCTGTGTTTTCTTTTATATCTGTTCTCAGATATCTGATGCTTCCGCTGAAGCTTGTATGCAAGCTTATGTATTCGAGCCCTCGAGGCCCCTGGCTTGTAATATAAAGCTTGATGACTTTATTTATGTTTTAGAGTTGTGTTGTGATACCTTCCCGTGAGTCCTTAGGCTTGATCGTGTGCATTTGCGTGTATGATTAGTGCACGATTGAGGCAGGGGCGTCACAAGTTGGTATCAGAGCCGATGACTATAGCAACCCCCACTTTCCAATTCCTTGGCCGAAGTGGTCAGTGGTCCAAAAACTAATTTACTAACTTGGCTGTGTGGGTTACGGGCCCACGTCGCAAATGGGTGATATTAGGATATCGATCTTTTACCTCGCCTTTACTCTGGGACTCTGATCTCTCATCTATTCGGGTTAAAATTTTACTAACTCCAACATTAGGATCTCGTGGGTCACATCCACCCGGTGTTCCGAAATTTCTCCCTTCCTTCAAGATTGTCTGCCAGGTTCTGCTTGCAGGATCCTTTTATCGAGGGCACTATGTTGTCACTTGCAGATCCCTCGCCCCAGCAGTTTTTCCAACGTTGACGTAGCCTTTGTATGTCCGTTGTTGGACTTCCTTACCGCGTGCCTGCGCGCCGCCTAGTTTGTCTAGCTGCGAGCGTTCCCGTGCGCGTACTATCCGTTTGAATCCAACTCTGTGCATGGATTGGTATGTCTTTGACGACTACTATAATATCTAATGCCTTTCCTGTTCTTCCCGTGTTACATCATGATAACTTCATACACCTGCAGTTTTACTTGCTAAACTGCCCCTGTTGAATTAGCAGGATGGCTGACGATCCTGACCTCCACCTTATATTGCCGCAATGATGCAGCAGTTTGAACTGAACCGTCAGGTTATGACTGGGATATTGGCTCAGTTTCCAAACCAGAATGCTCATCAACAGCCTACACCAATAACTCTACCGGAATTCGTGCGCCTCAATCCGTCCACTTTTCGCTGCTCAACTGATCCAATGGTGCTGATGATTGGCTCCGTGACATTGCCTTCCAGATGAAGTTGGCCAATGTTATCCCTGACAGTTACGTCACCTAGCGAGTATCACCTGAGGGGATCAGCTGCTCAATGGTGGGGGAAAGCCACAAGGGTATGTTGCCTGCTGAAACAGTAACCACTTGGCAGGAATTTTAGTCAGCTTTTCGTGCACGGTACATTCCTCAAGGTCTGATGGACCAGAGAAGAGGAGTTTCGCAAACTCTCACAGGGCACAATGATGTGGATGAATATCAGAGGAAATTTCTTGAATTGTCCCCGCTATGCTGAAGATGACGTCTGCACTGACGCACCAAGCAGGAGAAATTCCGTGAAGGACTGCGTACTGATATAAACCTTGCACTTGCTGTCCATGATTGCACAGACTTCGCAACGCTTGTCAGCCGATCTTTCCAAGTTGAAACTACTCTGACTAAGTACCAGGAGTCACTCAAGTGCACTCGTGATGTTGGTTCGTCTTCGGGTCAGCCTGTTTAGAAGCGTGAGTGTGGATCCCGCACAATGTACATCACCGACCTGCCCTGCATCGAGACCGTCATAGTTGCACCTCGTCTGCCTCCGCCGCCGAGACAGCTGACGATCAGGGTGGACAACACAATGTAAAGCTCCTCCCCATAATGATGGTTTATGCTGCAAGGGGGGACAGCCAGGGCATCGTGCTTTCAGCTGTCCTCAGGGTCAGCCGCAAAATTCATCATGTTGTTCTGTTGACCGTAAAAAGGGCCGACGAAACCATCCTAGCAGAAATCGTAATGCCAGACCACCTGCTAGTCAGCTTGTTCTTGTTAACCATGTCAAGACTGAAGAAGCTCGACAGGACACCAACATTGTGATGGGCACCCCTTCTAGTGAATTCAACCCCAGCTTCTGTACTCTTTGATTTTTGAGCATCGCACTCCTTCATGTCCGAAAGTTTTGCACGAAGTCATGATATCCCTTTCGAGAAGATGTCCACCCCATTGGTAATTCAGTCACCAGGGGCTAATTGGCAAACTGCCAGGGTAAGCCACAGTAATCACATGTGATTGGAGGATTGATGTTCCCCGTTACACTCATGCTCTGAAGACCTCCAACATAGACATTATTCTGGGTATGGATGGTTGAAGCCCAATAAAGCTTTGATTGATGTGCACTGAATCAGTCCGGCTCACTCACCCTTCTGGCCAGACAGTCAAATACTCAGCCCGAATAGCTCAGGATGCTGAGACTCAAATATATGTTCTGAATGCATTGAATGCTTCACCTCTTGAATGCATCGAGAACGTTCCAGTGGTTCGTGATTTTCAAGATGTATTTCTAGAGGAACTTCCAGGAATACCCCCTGCTGAGAGCTGTGGAATTCATCATCGACTTGAAGCCGGCACTACCCCTATTGTGAAGCGTCCTTTAAGATGCCTCCGCATCATCTTCTCGGCTAAGGAAGAAATCGACACGTCACTAAGAAAGTTTTCATCCACCCTAGTTCCCTGCTTGGGGAGCACCTCACTCTTCGTTAAGAAGAAGGATGGAACTAACCGATTGGTTCAGGATTATCGGCCCATTACCAAGCCACAATTCAGAATAATATCCGCTTCATCGGATCAATGATTTGTATGATCAAATTGTGGATCCATCGATTCTCTAACTTGATTTGAGGTTGGGGTACCATCAGATCCGGTTCGTGAAGAGGATATTCCGAAGACTGCATTTGTTACTCGCTAGGCTCTTATGAGTACACTGTAATGTCATTTGGCTTAACAAATGCTCCAGCCACATTCTCCCGTCTGATGAATTACATATTCATGGATTATCTCGACAAATTTGTCATGGTTTATCTAGATGAATTCTGGTCTATTCAAAGAATAAGGAAGAACATGCTGAACACCTCCGCCTTGTACTGGAAAGGCTCCGAGAACACCCGTTGTATGCCAAATATCCAAATGTGAATTCTGGCTTTCTGAAGTAACCTACTTGGTCATGTGATTTCCGAGGATGGAATTGCTATTAACCCAGAACGAGTTCAGGCTTTCTTGATTGGACTCCTCCGAAGTGTAGGAGATATGCCCTAGAGGCAATAATAATGTTATTGATTATCTCCCTGTTCATAATTAGGTTATGTTCCATGCTATAACTGCAATGATCTCGAGTCTGCAAATAAAACGAGGCTCGGGAAGACTCATATGCAGTGTGGGATAATAAACGGTAAAATGTATTCCTAGTCTGGCCTCTAAGACTAGCTCAAGTGTTGCATGATGGTTCTGTTTTCTGATCATGGGCATGTCTATGCCAGCAACTTTGAGGGCACAGGTGTTAGAAGAACATTTGTGTTGAATCGACCGATTGATGTTATGCTATGAGATTCTTTCGTCAAAAGTTAATGGTTAATAACACAGAGATGGTTAACGTTTGCATGATTCCTCAGACCATGAGGTATCGAGTTTCTTCATGCTTGATTCATGAACTTTGGGGTTTGTTAAAGTCATCCGTAACTGGATGGCTATTACGGCGGCTTACGGGTTCATGGGAAAGTATGTAAGTAACTGATAGCTCAAGATTGGGATTTGCTCCTCCGACGATGGAGAGATATCTCTGGGCCCTCTCGGTGGTACGGTATCCATCATCGTCTGGCCAGAACACTTTGATTTTGACAGGGGATGCCGGAACACGGTAACGAGAAAAGAGAACATACCGGTAACGAGGTAACTAGCATAGTGGACAAGTTGTTGATCCACGGGAATGCCATCATGTCTCACTCGGGTATTTGTAACATATCGCGAAGCAACAGGAATAGCACACGGCAACTGGAGGTTCACCGAATTTCATTCGTGTGGGTATAGGGGTCAATAGGGTGTCCACGGCTCCGATGTTGATCATTGATCGGAAGGGGTTCCGGGTCATGTCTATACTTCATCGAACCTATAGGGTCCACGCTAGGGTCATCTATCTGCTGAATACTAGAAAGGGAGTCTGAGAGAAAATCACCGAAAAAGTTTCGGACACCGAAAAAGTTTCGGACAGCGGAAAAGTTCCGCAGAGAGAGGTCACCGGATGAGTTCGGTGAAATGAAAAGTTGTTTCAGAGGATACCATAAAGTCAAATTGGTTTCGGCACATGCCCGATAATTCTTGGAGGGTGCCAGAATCATTCTGAAAACTTTTGGGAATTTTCTGGAAGAAAAACCAGAAATGTTCCGGAGCTGCCGGAACCACTTCAGATGCTTTTCGCAGATGAAAATCACTAATCTGGAATTGTTCCAGAATGCGTTGAAAATTATATTAGGGGTACTGGAAATGTTCTAAGCCCACATAAAATTTTCAGTTCGAACGGACGCTGAAAAATGTCGTCGTGAATAGTGAAAGTGCTTTTTGGGTGGCTTCTTGGAGAAGCCACCTTGAGGGTCCTTTGGTATTTTTCCCCTTGGCTTCTTGGAGAGCCACCCTTGGGCTTGGCCTATAAATAGGGGTGGAGGGGGCGCCTAAAGACTCATCCCTTCTCACATACAAGTGCCATGCAATGATCTGGCTTCTCTCTCCCCTCCCACGAAAAGAGTTTCGTAGAGCCGAAAGGCTGTCTGGGTTCCGGTGGAACTAGTTCTGGACGGCGAAGCCCTGCCGGATAGATGACACCGTATGTGTGCAACTCTGTAGAGAGGTCGTAGTTTCGATCTTAGTGCCCGAGGGGCTGTTCGTGAGTGCCTCCCGAAGGGTGTCCAAGTGACGGTCCAAGTTCTGTGAGTCTCCCGAAGGGCTGTCCGAGTGACCGTTCGAGTTTGAAGGTCCTCCCGAAGGGCTGTCTGCGACACCGTCCGGGGGACTGTTCGACCACCTCCCAGAGGGCTGTCCGAAGGGAAGACGAGGGTATACATCCTCGCGGTTGGAGGTTGTAAATCCTAGCTGCGGGGATCTGCACCGCGATCGTCATCGACTACTTCCGCTGCCGCTACGAGTCGGTAACGAAAATGATCAAACCTTGTATGCAGTCTCCATAGTGGTCCTGGGCTGGTGCATAGGTCGGAAAATTTTTGTTTTCTGCTGCGTTACCCTACAGTGGGTATCAGAGCCGTGCTATGCGTAGATGCCGGTTGCGATCTAGAATACATAGTGATGTATGGGTGTTGCACAATATAATTAGGTAGTAGATGAGTTCTATTACTGAAAATTATTTGTGCGGGTAGCAGATGAAATCTGTTACCCGAGGTCTTGTTGTTGTCTTCCCTGGAATTTGCATATTTCTGATCTTGATAACAGCATGGTGGAGTTTCAATGTTCTGGCAATCCGCGATCCTGATTGATCAACGAAGTGCTAACAGTTCATTGAATTCCATCGTAGTTAAAAAGAAAGATGAAATTTCGCAGATGAAAGGGCAATGGAGATATATCTGCACGGGGTCATGCGTATGACAAAGTTAGTATGGGGCTCGAGTATTTATTATCTCGGTTTTCATACACCTGGAAAGTTAATCTAGCGACTTGAATTATCATACTTGATGATGGACGTTGGTAGCTTCGGTTGTTCGAAACCTTAGAAGCCACGAAAAACTAGTTTTTTGCATGAACCATTAGAGGCGTCTAACTTGGTTTTGCAGGAGGGTTTACATGTGCATGTGATGTGGTATAGCGGTGCTCATAATAATTTGATTATGTATGAGATGACTATATAATGTAAATTGATTAACATGACCTGCGTGTCCATGATTCGGCATGATGGCTGGAGCCATATGATTGCACTTTAAATGACCTGTGTGTCAACCTTGTGTAATGCATTATTTTATTAGCTTAGAGATAGAAATATTATCTGCTGCATCGAAAGGTGGTGGCAATTTCGCGAAGGTGATCACCGACGTGAATGCCGAAGACGAAGGAATACAAGACTTCTCCGTCAGAAAGGGCTATACCATATCATGCTATTATGAATTGCCTGAGATGTTTATCCCTTATGTTGCACCCTTCTGATTGCGCGGTAGTCGCTTTTATTAGGGTGATCTCTCACAAAAATATCAAGTAGTTAGTGTTCCCCAAGTGTAGCACCGTCACGGCACCTAACTTTTCGGGGTATCAAGCTACCATGGGTACGAACGATTAGGATGTGTGAGGCGGGTGAGTTGAGACCTCGCAGCGAGATCACTGGTTGTCTTGAAGTTCAGGCATGAAAGTCATGAGCTCGGAAACACACGCATCGAAAGATGAACAAGAGTCACATAGAGATGTGATTGGCAAGTTTGCCTACCGATTGAGATTTTCGTCATCAGTGATGCTACCATCAATGGCGTTGAATTGAAATGCGGATCTTGAATCACTCACAATCAATTATGAGAGATATTGATTTGAGGGGAGCGCATGTAGAATTATCTTGTTTAATTCTCAGTGCAATTAATTGTGAACACTGTCTAAGTGTTATATGCATAATAGTTGTAGAATAATGGCTCGCGTTTCCACCTTCCCTATTAATATTGAAAGTGTTAAATATCTGGTTAAACTTTACGGTTGTAACGTAATGTGAGGATTGTCCTCAAAAGTGCTGAGAAGGACTTTGTCCTATCGCATACTTTCGGTATTCTCTCGTTATGCTATGGATCATGTGACTCAGTCCCGACCCAAAAGCTAGAATTCCGTTTTCAATCAAGTGTAATAGTTTACTTCCATGAGACCCGAACTTCAAAAGTTTGGATAGTTATGTGATATTCATGGAATCTGAAAATCATTTTCAGAGACAGACAAAGGCTAAAAGATATGAGATATCCAAAGCAAGTTTGTTAGCAAACTATTAGTAAAGAGTTTACTATGCATTAGACTGATAAGAGAGGGATCCAGAAGAACGCCTGTCATATGATGAAAGGTGAGAAAAAACAACAACTTAAAGAGAAAGGAAGTGTCCAAAGGGTGTTAGTGAAACTTTCACGCCTAGGAAGTCCGGGGCTAACGCCACTCTTAAGTTGGGTGCTTCTTCTGGAAGTAGGAGAAATACTAAAGTTAAACTGTTAGAGTAAAGGAAAAAAGAAAGAAGACTGGAATATCCAGCTCATGTATGATGTCATACAAGTTTTTGATGTATAGAAGGCTGGTCAAAGATATAGTTCTTGGGAATTATGATTAAATTGTTAATCACTAATTCTTGGGTATTGTGAGTTAATCACAAAGATACCCACTCGATTGCTTTTGTTGCAACTCGATGTAAGAACTACTATGGCCTGAAAAACTAGCCAGGAATGAGGTTTAGCTATACACAGGGAACATAGTAAATGTACTATACCTTCCATCGGTATTACTGTCTATATTTGTTTTCATAATTCATTAGAGTTTTAAACTCTAGCCCATTGCATAAGGTATCTTGCAAGAAGGTTGTTCATGAGAGAACTTTTTATGTTCGAAGTTATGAATAACATAAGGGCCATACTTTCATTGAGAATGAAATGTATGTTATGATAATGTATTAATATATTACCTCTGGATTTACTTTCATAATTCATTTTAGAGTTTTACACTCTAGCCCCTTGCACAATGTTGTTGCAAAAGGGTTGTCATAAAAGAACCATTGTTGTTCAGTGTTATGAATAACATTTAGAGCCATGCTCCATCAGATGGGATGTATGTTATGATATTGATAGTAATATGATACATCCATAACACTGACGCTAAATGTCGCAAGACTAAGAGAATACCACACAAGTGTGGCACTACATTTGGTCACATTGGAGAAACCCGCATGGATAAATTCCATTATGATGGATTTTTGAAGTCCTTTGATTTTGAATCATCTGACACTTGCAACTTTCCTCCGAAAAGTGAAGTGACTGAAATACCGTTCACAGGCCATAAGGAACGGACAAACAAACTTATTGGTGATCATACATTTGATGGTGTTAGTCCGATAAATGTTGTTAGTAGTGGATATATCTATCTTCAGAAATGACTCAAGTAGATATGTGGATATTTACTTGATGAGACGTAAGTCTGGATCTTTTGAATTCATTCAAAAGGTTTTCAAAAATGAAGTAGATGGTTATTGTAACAAGAAAATTATGTTTCTACATTCGATTGCAGAAAGGAATATTTGAGTTACAAGTTTAGCGAATGTCTGATGAGTTGTGAAAGTAGTTTCATAACTTGCACCTCCCGGAACACCATTGCATGTGGAAAGTCCGTGAAGATGTATCAAACCATTTATGACATGTAAGATCAAAGATGACATATATAAATTTGCCATTATCCCTTTTAAAGAGTGATGCTTTAGAGACTACGGCTTTACACTGAAAAGAGCTCCATCAGGTCTGTTGAAAATGACGCCATGGTATGGTACGCCCAACCATGTTATATCTTTTCTTAAACATTTGGAATATGGGCTTGTGTAAAAGGTTACGAACCTATTCCAAATCAGACAAGTGCTACCTGTAGGTATCCCAGCAATTGGGTATTCCTCCCTCACTATACCGAGGCAAATAGGTTTGCCACAAAGAACGGTATCTTTTTGAAGAAAAGGTTCTTCCAAAAGGTGAGTGGAGAATAGTGCAACTCGACGAGGTAAACAGTATCTTCGTCATCAGGTCAAAGAAAGAGACCTTGGAAGTAATTCCGGAGTTTCCTACTGCGACTGATACGGAAGTCTCTAGAATAAAATGTATGGACTTCAGTCGAACTTGCAGCTGAACCAGAGGCAAGGCTCGTGCAAACCTCTCAGGTGCGCAAACGAGATATTGTGTTAGACAACAGTATACCTACGATACACAAGGAAGCGTTGATGGGCCCTGATCCCGGAATTGGCTAAATGCCAATACAATCCGAGATACTCCAAAAATGTTTCAAGATTAAAACCTTGATACACCTTTCGGAAGACTTAGAGTCTAACGAATTTTATGGAACTAAAAACTGATACGGGTAAAAATGTTTTATCCATAAAGCTCGACTTGTTACATATACAAGTTCAAGGAGTTGACTACGATGAGGTTGTTTCACCGTAGCGATGCTTAAGTCGGTTCGGGTTGAACTAGCAATTAATACATATTTCAAATCATGAGATATGAAACAAAGGATGACAAAAGGATTTCCATCTGATGGAATAAAAACAAGGACTTGCATGTGTTACAGTCCAAGGTATTTTGTCATTCCAGAGGATGCTAGTAAGTATGCAAACTTCAGAGTTCCAGCAATGGACAGAAGAGAGCAAAATGGAGTTGGAATCTTCGTGTTTTGATGAAATGGTCAAGGGTTTGACTTCATCAATGGGTAAAGAAGATTCTTATGATTCAAGAAGTAAGTGGGAGCATAATAAATTTCTAAAAAACGTTGTGTGCTTGACACATTGTAATGGAAATAATTTCTTGACACGAATTAGGACTTCATTGAAAATAGTTTTTCGATGAAGTGCTTGGGCTAAATAGCCTTTATATTAGGCATGATGATCTTGGAGATAGAGTACCTAATGGTCTGAGCAAAGATACATATTGACAAGATGCTAAAACCTTTTAGCATTAAAAACATCAAGAGTGTTCTTGCCGAATCACATGGAAAGAGTTTTTGCAAGACTCGGTGTCCCAAAACACTGATGAGCAAAATACATGATGGAGATTCCACACACTCTTGTGTTTGGATTAATCATGTATTCCATGGTAGTAAAACAAACCAGATATGTCCAATACTCCCAAAGTTGTTGCGAGTATAGATACCAAAGTGATCAAAAGTACTGATCATGGGACAACAGTGAAAAAGGGTCATTGAGTACTATAGTAGCACCGATGACATGTTTTCTCGCAAGCGGAGATCATGAAGAGTTCATTGTAAAAGGTTACATCAATACAGTCTTATCCATGCTCCAAGCGATTTTCGATTTAAATTGAGGGTTTTGGTAACACACAATATGGTGGCACGGTAGTTGGAAATTGTTCCAAACAAGTTACTGTGGCGAATTCTATAACAGAGGCGAAGTATGTTGCCGTTTTAAAAGCGACAAACAAGATGTTGAATCATATAGTTCTTCATGAACTTAGTATGGTTCCAAGATGGCTTTTGTCAATGGGACAATACTGCAAGTAGTTGCTCCCTAACTCAGTCTGAGGAATCCAGGTTCGACCTGTGATTCGCATACATACCAAGCCAAGTCCACACAAAAATGACTTTTGTGAAAGCGTGAAACGCGAGGATATGCAAAGATACACACGGAGCTGAAGTCGTCAGACCGTTGAACATTCAGGCTATACCACAAGCGAAGCATATATTACACCGGTGTGCCACAGGTGTAAAGTGCATAGCATTAACTAGATTATTGACTCTAGGCAAGTGGGAGTCTGGAGATATGCCCTAGAGGCAATAATAAATGTTATTGATTATCTCCCTGTTCATAATTAGGTTTAGTTCCATGCTATAACTGCAATGATTCTCGAGTCTGCAAATAAAACGAGGCTCGGAGGAAGACTCATATGCACGTGTGGGATAATAAACGGTAAAATGTATTCCTAGTCTGGCCTCTAAGACTAGCTCAAGTGTTGCATGATGGTTTGTTTTCCTGATCATGGGCATGTCTATGCCAGCAACTTTGAGGCACAGTGTTAGAAGAACATGTGTGGAATCGACCCGATTGAGATTTGCTATGAGATTCTTTCGTCACAAGTTAATGGTTAATAACACAGAGGGTTAACGTTTGCATGATTCCTCAGACCAGAGAGTATCGAGTTTCTTCATGCTTGATTCATGAACTTTGGGGTTTGTTAAACGTCATCCGAACTGGAGGCTATTACGGCGGTTAAGGGTTCATGGGAAAGTATGTTAGTAATAACTTGATAGCTCAAGATTGGGATTTGCCTCGACGATGGAGAGATATCTCTGGGCCCTCCGGTGTTACGGTATCCATCATCGTTGGCCAGACACTTTGTGATTTGATCACGGGGATGCCGGAACGGTAACGAGAAAGAGAACAATACCGGTAACGAGGTAACTAGCATAGTGGACAAGTTGTTGATCCACGGGAATGCCATCATGTCTCACCTCGGGTATTTGTAACATATCGCGAAGCAACAGGATAGCACACGGCAACTGGAGGTCACTCGAATATTCATTCGTGTGGGTATAGGGGTCAATATGGGTGTCCACGGCTCCGATGTTGATCATTGATCGGAAGGGGTTCCGGGTCATGTCTATACTTCATCGAACCTATAGGGTCACCACGTTAAGGGTCATCTATCTGCTGAATACTAGACAGGGAGTCTGAGAGAAAATCACCGAAAAAGTTTCGGACACCGAAAAGTTTCGGACAGCGGAAAGTTCCGCAGAGAGAGGTCACCGGATGAGTTCCGGTGAAACTGAAAAGTTGTTTCAGAGGATACCATAAAGCAAATTGGTTTCGGCACATGCCCGATAATTCTTGGAGGGGTGCCAGAATCATTCTGAAAACTTTGGGAATTTTCTGGAAGAAAAACCAGAAATGTTCCGGAGCTGCCGGAACCACTTAGATGCTTTTCGCAGATGAAAATCACTAATCTGGAATTGTTCCAGAATGCGTTGAAAATTATATTAGTGGGTACGGAAATGTTCTAAGCCCACATAAATATTTTCAGTTCGAACGGACGCTGAAAAATGTCGTCGTGAATAGGAAAGTGCTTTTTGGGTGGCTTCTTGGAGAAGCCACCTTGAGGGTCCTTTGGTATTTTTCCCCTTGGCTTCTTGGAGAAGCCACCCTTGGGCTTGGCCTATAAATAGGGGTGGAGGGGCTGCCTAAAGACTCATCCCTTCTCACATACAAGTGATGCAATGATCTGGCTTCTCTCTCCCTCCCGAAAAGAGTTTCGTAGAGCCGAAAGGCTGTCTGGGTTCCGGTGGGAACTAGTTCTGGACGGCGAAGCCCTGCCGGAAGAGACACCGTATGTGTGCAACTCTGTAGAGAGGTCGTAGTTTCGATCTTAGGCCCGAGGGGCTGTTCGTGAGTGCCTCCCGAAGGGCTGTTCAAGTGACGGTCCAAGTTCTGTGAGTCCTCCCGAAGGGCTGTCCGAGTGACCGTTCGAGTTTCGAAGGTCCTCCCGAAGGGCTGTCTGCGACACCGTCCGGGGACTGTTCGACCACCTCCCAGAGGGCTGTCGAAGGGAAGACGAGGGTATACATCCTCGCGGTTGGGAGGTTGTAAATCCTAGCTGCGGGGATCTGCACCGCCGATCGTCATCGACTACTTCCGCTGCGCTACGAGTCGGTAACGAAATGATCAAACCTTGATGCAGTCTCCATAGTGGTCCTGGGCTGGTGCATAGGTCGGAAAATTTTTGTTTTCTGCTGCGTTACCCTACAACGAAGAATGTCAAGCAAGTCAGAAGTTTTCTCGGCCTTGCAAGCTATTGCCGTCGATTGTCGAGAACTTTTCCAAGATTGCTAAGCCCCTGACTGATCTTCTTCACAAAGGCGTTAAGTTGAATGGATAGAAAAATGTCAGGAAGTTTTCATGCACTCAAGACAAGTACTACGTAACTCCAGCCCAAGTACATCTCCTCCAGATTCTGCAAAGACTTTGTGATTATTGTGAGCATCCCTTGAAGGATTAGGCTGTGTCCTAATGCAAGAGCGTAAAGTGATTGCTTATGGCTCTCGCCAGTTGCGCCCACATGAAGAGAATTATCCGGTACATGATCTAGAACTAGCTGCTGTCATCTATGCACTGCAGTTGTGCGGACATTACCTCCTCGGTAATCGGTGCGAGATATACACGGATCATAAAAGTCTGAAGTACTGTTTCACTCAACCATCTCTAAACCTTGTCAGCAAAGAGGATGGAGGCCATTGCGGACTGATGTGGGTATTTCCTATACCCCTGGCAAGGCTAACGTGATGGCTGATGCCTTAAGCCGCAAGTCCTATTGCGACAACTCATGGTTAGGCGAGCTCAACCTCGTCTTTTTGAAGAACTGTGCAAGCTTAATCTGCGTATTGTCCCACAGAGTTCTCTTAATAACCTTGTGATACAGCCAGTATTGAGAAAGCTGTTAAGAATGCGCAAGCTAAAGATGCTGAAGTTGATCTGATGAAGAAAAATCTTCACCTTGAAAAGTAACTGGATTTCTGCTGTCTGAAGATGGAACCTTGTATTTCAGAGACCGCATTGTGGTACCTCGCTTCGAGCTATGACCGGCAAGGTCATGAGGAGGCAAATGATACCCCGCTGTCTCTCATCGGGAAGCACCAAGATGTATCGTGATCTCCGTTAAAGGTACTGGTGGTGTAAAATGAAGCAGGATATTGCTCGGTACGTTGCTGAATGTGAGTGTGTCGTCGCGTTAAAGCAGAACATCAGAAGCCTGGGAATTCTGCAACACTTCCTTCCTCTATGGAAATGGGATAAGGTTCAAATAGATTTCTTATTACTGGCCTACTAGGTCACAAAAGGGTCACGATGCTACTCTTGTAGTTGTCGACCAAATCTCTAAAGTTGCACACCTTCTGCCTGTCAAGGAGACGATCACTGCTAGTCAGTTAGGAGAGTTATATATCTCCAGAATTGTTTCACTCCACGGCATTCCAAAAGAGATTAGTGGACCGTGGCGGTCTTCTCCACCTCCAAGTTCTGGGAAAGTTTCCAAGAAGCTATGGGAACTCATATCACCTGGAGTTCAGCTTATCACCCTCAGTCCCAGGCCAAGTCGAGCGAGTCAATCAAGTGCTTGAAGACATGCTTCGGGCTTGTGTTATTCTTTCAGCGAGAAGTGGGAAGAATCTCTCCCGTATGCCGAGTCTCTTATAACAACAGCTATCAAGCCAGCTTGAAAATGGCCCTTTGAAGTTCTATATGGACGTAAGTGTCGAACCCCTTGAATTGGTCAGAAACTGGGGAACGACCGCTCGTGGGTCCGGAATTATTCAACACGCCGAAGAACAAGTCCGTATCGTCCGTGAAATATCAAGGCGGCTCAGGACCGCCAGAAGAGCAACTATGATCGCAAACGATGGGGTTGACTTATCAACCTGGTGATCAAGCTTATCTTCGTGTCACTCCTATGAAGGGACCCACCATTTTGGAATCAAGGGCAAGCTAGCTCCCCGCTACATTGGTCCTTTCGCATTGTTGCTAGACGTGGTCAGGTGGCATATAAATTGAAGTTGCCGCCGCATTCTCTCATATCCAACGACGTCTTCCATGTGTCGAACTTGTAAATGCTTCAAGGAATCTCTGCACCGCGCAGTGGATCACGAGATGCTCGAATGCAAGATGACCTATCTTATAAGGAGCATCCGATCCGCATTCTCGATGAAGCTGAACGTCGGACCCGTCAAAAGGTTACCATGTTCCTCAAAGTGCAGTGATCAAATCATACTGAAGATGAAGCCACTTGGGAACGCGAGGATAATCTTCATGGAGAATACCCCAAACTTTTTCCTTCTACCTCTTAATTCTCCGGACGAGAATTTTGTAGTGGAGGAGATTTGTAACACCCATGATAAGCTACAGTGATCACCTTTTGATTATGTCATGTCATCATGATCAACAGTGCTTAATCATCATTAGTATCATATCTCTTTTCAAATTCAAATCAAAATGGAAAATTCAAAATTAAGTGAAACTAAAGTGTTCAAATGGGAAACAAAATTGTGCATCATGTTGCAAATATTCCATAGCATTCATAAAATGATTGCAACAATATGGAATTGTAAAAAGACTCAAACAACAAGAACAGCAGGAAAATAGCACTATTTAATCCTTTTTCAATTAAATAAAATCCAAACAAAAAGATATGGACACCCAACCAATTTCTAGCGGTGACAATTTTGCACTGTTAATATTTGGACCAGTCTCATATTTTACAAAAGTCATTTGTAATAAAAACAAAAGACAAAAAAAACAGAAAAAAAAAACAGAACCCCCCCGGGCCGTGGCCCAGCTGGACCGCCAGGCGGCACCCACTCCCCCCATAACTCCCCACCCCCTGGAACCCTAGCCCACTACCCACCCCACACCCCACGATCCCCTCCCCACTCTTCTCGCTCTCTCCCTCCTCCCATCTGATCGAAGGGGAACGCCCCCGCCGCCGCCGGACCTCGCCGTCGCCCGAAGCCGCCCCGCCGCCACCGGACCTCGTCGCCCGCCGCACGTCGTCCCGTCCTCCTCCTCGCACCCGCTGCCTTAGTCCCTGTGCCCCGCCGTGAATCCTCCCTCTCCCCTCTCAGACACCGCCGCTCCCGCGCGCTCACCATGCCGTTGCTTGCGATCCCGCGCCCTCTGTACGGCCGAGGTCGAGCCTGCGCATGCTGCCGCCCGGGCCACGCCCTACCTCACCTCGGGGTCGTGCCCGCCGCGCCGTTGCTGCACCACGCTCGCCATCGCCGCGCCCGGAGCCTTTCTCCCGTGCGCGCTTGTGCTCCTTCGGCCGCACCCCCCCCCCCCGCGTCGCTCGTCGCGCCGGCCGCCCCGACCAGCCGCGCCTCCCTGCCCGTCACCGCTGCCTCCCGCCTGCAGCCACCGCCGCCGATTGCTGCTAGCTCCGCCGCCCCGCTTCCCACCTCTGCGCTCGCCGCCTGCGCCCGCCGCTCTCCGCCGACCGGCCTCGCCCCGCCTGCACGCTCCGGCTCCTCCTTCGCCACAGCCACGCGCCGCCCCGCGCCCGTCCACGCCCACGGCCCCGGTCGTGAGTGCCCGCACTGCCCCGTCACCGCCCGCCGGTGAGCGCCCGTCTCACGTCGCCGTTCTCTCGCCCCGGGCGCCCGATCGGGCTGCGCCCCGCACCCGGTGCCCGTTAAGCCCCAGGGCCTATGACAAGTGGGCCACTGCCTAGAACGTTTTTTAAAAAAAAAACAGAAAAGAAAAAGAAAATGTAATAAAAATAAAAATAAATAGTAATTAATTAATTAATTAACTAAATAATTAATTAACTTAATTAACTATGTTAGTTTAAACTAATTAAATTAGTTAACCTAATTAGCTAGTTAGTAGCTGATATGATAGTTAGGTCAGACTTGTCTATGACAGTGGGACCCACTGGTGAAATTGACCAGTCAACTGTCATGTTGACTGCTGATGTCAGCATGTCATCATTGCTGATACAGTAAATGATTTTTGAATTAAAATGATTCAAAATGGTTAATAAAACTTTAGAATTTAATATAAAATAAACCGTAGCTCAGATGAAAATACTTTGTACATGAAAGTTGCTCAGAACGACGAGACGACTCCGATCACGCGATCCGTTCGTCCGTCACACGTCCCTAACTATCCGAACATGGAATCGTTCCCCTCCGGTAATCTGTCTGACAGCTATCCGGAACCGGGAAAACATTCCCGGATGGATTCCCCCTTCCTCGGTGGCGTGCAACCATACGTTAGAACACACCCGGCACTGCATCTTGCCATGTCATACAATGTGTTGCTCATGCTTGCTGTGTATTTATACTGTTTCCTCCCCCTCTTCTCTCTCGTTAGACCCCGACGCAGTTCCCGGTACGGACGCAGCTCCGGAGCCCGACGCCACCGTTGATGACCTTGCCCTTGCCGCCGAGGAACCAGGCAAGCACCCCCCTTTTGAGCATACCGATATCGCCTATTCTTTCTCTCTCATGCTTGCATTAGAATTGCTGCTGTTACTGCTTTACCTATTCTGATGCATAGCCTGTTTATTGTAACCTGCTGTTGAAACCTTACCTGCTTATCCTAAACTGTCTAGTATAGGTTGGGTAGAGACCTATCAGTGACCCCACTTATCCCGACTGCCCCGCTGGATTATCAGAAGACCCGATCATCGGGATTGAAGACCAGGCCCCGGCACCGCACATCACCCCCCCCCCCCCTTAGTTGTAACGACACTGCAGCGTTACTCTCGAGTGCCGAGGGGGAAACCTCTTGTAGCACTTCTGATGTTAACTCTGTAGAGTAGCTATTCGGTCGTGGTCATCGAGGGTGATTCCTCCTTCACCGCTTCCGATAACGACGCCGTCGTACAACACCTCAAGTGTGAACCCAGCGAGGGTGATTCCTCCGAGTTCACCTTGACGGAAACATCGAGTAGGAATCCAACGAGGGTGATACCTCGGATTCCCTTGATGTTATGGACACACGGATACTTGGATTGTACCACTGTTACTTGGAAAGGCGGGTCGACATTGAGGGGTACCCGCGTGAGCCTAAGTGGCAAGTGTTGTGGAGACGGGTTTACCTGGAGGTTGCCCGAGATATGAATACGAGGCGCGGTCGGGCATTCTTAGCCCTTGCCGCAAGTCCTCGAGACGGGGCGATGGGGTCACATCGCTCGTGAGTCTCTGCTTGTTACCGCAAGCCCCTAGTCCACTAATGATTTGGATATTTGATCCGACAGGGCCTCTGGCCGGATAGCACTAACCATCACGTGGGCATAGTATGGGTGTTCTGCATCGTAGCATCAGCCGAAAGCTCTGTCAGACGTCTAGTTCAGCCTGGTGGCCGGGCTGGGCCGGCACCATCCTAAGGGGTGGAGCCTGGTTCGCGTGGCACGCAACGACCCGGAGGGCGAGGGGCGATGGCCAAGACCCCCTTGCGCTTAGGATGTAGACCGACGGGGACCTCTCTGCTGAGCTGTAGGTAGGGTTGCGGTGTATCGTTTGGCCGAGGCCGGGCATGATCCAAAAAGTGTGTACGGCCGGAGTTAAGCGAGCGTGGTGGGTAAGTTGGTGCACCCCTGCAGGGAAGAAAACTACTATTGATAGCCGGTCCTACGGTAAAGGACACTCGGAGTTGTATCCCAATCGATACAACTAGAACATATTGATGAGATGAGATATGGATACTATGGCTCTGGGATTGCTTCTCGGAGTGAGTCGAGAAAGGATCTCAGGATGAGGTTGATGACTGTATGGCTCTGGGATTGCTTTCTCGCAGGGAGTCGAGAAAGGATCTCTGGGTGAGGATGAGACTTAATGTTACTACTACTTTATATGGTTCTAATCTACACTCTTCTAATGCTGCAAGACCTCTGAAGATGCTAGTCTTCGATAGGACTAGGCCTTCTCTCTATTCTGGCATTTCTGCAGCCCAGTCCACATATACAGCCTCCTCTTGATAATATTGCATATGTAGTGTAGATCCTTACTTGCTGAGTACTTCGGATGAGTACTCACGGTTGCTTTGCTTTCTTTTTCCCCCATACCCCTTTGATGCAACCAGATGACAGAGCCCCGGATACAGCTGCCCACACCGACGATCGCTACTACTACCTCGAGGATGGATACAACTACGAGCTTGCCGACGACCAGGAGTAGGATCGGAGGGTCCCAGGCAGGAGGCCTGCGCCTTTCGATCGTAGTGTTTTTCCTTTGCCCTGCCTTCTAAGGGCCTTTCTGTGTTTTCTTTTATATCTGTACTCAGATATCTGATGCTTCCGCTAACGCTTGTACGCAAGCTTATGTATTCGAGCCCTCGAGGCCCCTGGCTTGTAATATAAAGCTTGTATGACTTTATTTATGTTTTAGAGTCGTGTTGTGATACCTTCCCGTGAGTCCTTAGGCTTGATCGTGTGCATTTGCGTGTATGATTAGTGCATGATTGAGCCGGGGGCGTCACAATGGTCTCTCTCAAACAACCCTGCAACCAAATAACAAAGAGTCTCTTGTGTCCCCAACACACCCAATACAATGGTAAATTGTATAGGTGCACTAGTTCGGCAAAGAGATGGTGATACATGTGCTATATGGATGGTAGATATAGGTTTTTGTAATCTGAAAATATAAAAACAGCAAGGTAACTAGGAACAAAAGTTAGTGAAAACGGTATTGCAATGCTTGGAAATAAGGTCTAGGGTTCATACTTTCACTAGTGCAAGTTCTCTCAATAATGATAACATAATTAGATCATATAAAAATCCCTCAACGTGCAACAAAGAGTCACTCCAAAGTCACAAATAGTGGAGAATAAATGAAGAGATTATTGTAGGGTACGAAACCACCTCAAAGTTATTCTTTCGGATCAATCTATTGGGCTATTCCTATAAGTGTCACAAACAGCCCTAGAGTTCGTACTAAAATAACACCTTAAGACACACATCAACCAGAACCCTAATGTCACCTAGATACTCCAATGTCACCACAAGTATTCGCGGGTTTGATTATACGATATGCATCACACAATCTCAGATTCATCTATTCAACCAACACAAAGAACTTCAAAGAGTGCCCCAAAGTTTCTACCTGAGAGTCAAGACGAGAACTTGTGTCAACCCCTATGCATAAGTTCACAAGGTCACATAACCCGCAAGTTGATCATCAAAACATACATCAAGTAGATCACGTGAATATCCCATTGTCACCACAGATAAGCACATGCAAGACATACATCAAGTGTTCTCAAATCCTTAAAGAGTCAATCCGATAAGATAACTTCAAAGGGAAAACTCAATCCATTACAAGAAGGTAGAGGGGGAGAAACATCATAAGATCCAACTATAATAGCAAAGCTCGTAGTACATCAAGATCGTGCCAAATCAAGAACACGAGAGAGAGAGATCAAACACATAGCTAGTAGTACATACCCTCAGCCCCGAGGTTGAACCGGGATGATGAAGATGGCCACCGGTGATGATTTCCCCCTTCGACAGGGTGCCGGAACGGGGTCTAGATTGGTTTTTGGTGGCTACAGAGGTTTGCGGCGGCGGAACTCCCGATCTAGGTTATGTTCTGGAGGTTTTGGGATTTATAGGAGGTGTTGGCATCGGGGACAAGTCAAGGGGGCCCACGAGGCGACGACAAGGATGGGTGGCGCGCCCTAGGGGGGTGGGCGCGCCCTCCACCCTTGTGGTGGCCTCGCGACTCTTCTCCAAAATATTTTCATTCCAGTATTTTTTATATTTTCCAAAAATATTCTCTGTGGATTTTTAGGTCAATTGGACTCCGTTTGAAATTCCTTTTTTGCGAAGCTCAAAAACAAGGAAAATACAGAAAACTGGCACTGGGCTCTAGGTTAATAGGTTAGTCACAAAAATCATATAAAATAGCATATAAATGCATATAAAACATCCAAGATAGATAATATAATAGCATGGAACAATCAAAAATTATAGATACGTTGGAGATGTATCAAGCCACCAGCAAAGGATTTACTATTAATGCATTCTCTACAATCAAGACAGGATTTTGCCCCACAAGCGTCTGGACTGTGATGCCATTGCTGGGTTGCCATGCCTTGAAGAAGCCTTTGATTGCTTTCGTGAAGTTGGTCTGCTCCCATTTGTCATTGATAAGGAGCACTGGAATGAAGAGCTTCTTCTACAATACTATGCCACTCTACACATATCAGGCTACAATAGGGATCCGAAGACATGGGTCCTTGAGTGGATGACAGGTGATGTCCATCATGAAGCCAAAGCTCAAGATATCATCGAGCTAATTTCCCTGCCCACTCCTGGTGATCTGTATGAGCCAGGTTGTCAGCTTCATCTGCAAGAATTACAGAGTGTATTCCAGAGGCCTGAGCCCAATATGAGTCAAATGCTTAGTATGATGAAGCCATTGCCCGTTGATGCTGAATATCCCAAGGAGTTCTATGTCAAAGACCTCGAGTACCTGCCTCGCACCATATGTCACATTCTAAGGCGTACTTTATGGCCTATCAAGGGGCATTCTCCTGATGACAAGCTTGAAGGCACCATGAAGACATTGGTCTTCTATATCATAAATGTCATCAGATTCAACACTTAAGACTTCTTCATCTGTCAGCTGCCTGCTTCAGGAATTGATCTATTTGGCCTCAAGTTTTATGCTCCATGGGTCATGCGGCTGATAAAGCTTCACTCAACCATCAAGTATCAAGCTTCAACGCGCAACCATGGTTTATTTCTTCCTGAAGTTGATATGTCATATGATGCCATATACCCTGAGCCTACCAAGAAGCCAATACGTGAAGACAATGCTGGCTTCCAAAGCTTCACTCAACCTATTAAAGGCATTCATGTGCCGAATCCTCCTACTCCTACTAGTCCTCTTGCTGGTCAGCTTCATCTGCCGCATCATGCAAACACTGATGCAACAGCCAGCACGGTAGCTCAAAGGCCTCATAAGCGTGCTCGTGTCCTGAATGACAGAGAGCTTCTGGTATCAATTCACCAAAAGCAGGATAGGCATCACGACTGGCTGAAGCGCCAGATGCAGAGTCTGCGCATTGATGTCAATCGTATTCACAACCTGGCAGCCAAGAATGCTTTTGTTGCACATGAAGCCTGCCGGCGTTCCTGGAAGAGCCTCACAATGCTCTGTTCCGAAGATGATCTCCAAGCAGATGGCTTCACTGAGCGCTTGAAGTTTGATTCCAGGCCTCCACAATCAGCAAGTTGGCGTCCAACTCCTTCCATTGAAGATTCAGAGTATTCATCTTCGGCTCCAACTGTTGTTGCGAGAGTCATTGATGAAGAGGATGACACCACTTCACCAACGATGGCTTCAAGATGCGTCCATTTTGCATCATGCTTTTATATTGACATTTATTGCATTATGGGCTGTTATTACACATTATATCACAATACTTATGCCTTTTCTCTCTTATTTTATAAGGTTTACTTAAAGAGGGAGAATGCCGGCAGCTGGAATTCTGGACTGGAAAAGGAGCAAATATTACAGACCTATTCTGCGCAACTCCAAAAGTCTTGAAACATCACGGAGAATATTTTTGGAATATATAAAAGATATTGGGCCAAGAAAGCACCAGAGGGGGACCACCAGCCAGCCACAAGGGTGGAGGGAGTGCCCCCCGTCCTTGTGGGCACCCTGGCAGGCCTTTGACGCCCAGTTTCTGCTATATGGTGTGTTTTGACCTGGAAAAAATAAGAAGCAAGCTTTCGGGACGAAGCGCCGCCGTCTCAAGGCAGAACCTGGGTAGAACCAATCTAGGGCTCCGGCGGAGCTGTTCTGCCGGGGAAACATCCCTTCGGGAGGGGGAAATCGAAGCCATCTTCATCACCAATGATCCTCTCATCGAGAGGGGGTCAATCCCCATCAACATCTTCACCAGCACCATCTCCTCTCAAACCCTAGTTCATCTCTTGTATTCGATCTTTGTCTCAAAACCTCATATTGGTACCTATGGGTTGCTAGTAGTGTTGATTACTCCTTGTAGTTGATGCTAGTTGGTTTATCCGGTGGACGGTTATATTTTCAGATCCTTAATGATAATTAATACTCCTCTGATCTTGATCATGAATATGCTTTGTGAGTAGTTACGTTTGTTCCTGAGGACATGGGAGAAGTCTTGTTATAAGTAATCATGTGAATTTGGTATTCGTTCGATATTTTGATGAGATGTATGTTGTCTTTCCTCTAGTGGTGTTATGTGAACGTCGACTACATGACACTTCACCATTGTTTGGGCCTAGGGGAAGGCATTGGGAAGTAATAAGTAGATGATGGGTTGCCAGAGTGACAGAAGCTTAAACCCTAGTTTATGCTTTGCTTCGTAAGGGGCTGATTTGGATCCATATGTTTCATGCTATGGTTAGGTTTACCTTAATTCCTCTTTCGTAGTTGCGGATGCTTGCGAGAGGGGTTAATCATAAGTGGCAGGCTTGTCCAAGGAGGGCAGCACCCAAGCGCCGGTCCACCCACATATTAAATTATCAAAGTAACGAACATGAATCATATGAGCATGATGAAAACTAACTTGACAACAATTCCCATGTGTCCTCGGGAGTGCTTTGCTTTATATAAGAGTTCGTCCAGGCTTGTCCTTTGCTACAAAAAGGATTGGGCCACCTTGCTGCACCTTGTTTACTTTTGTTACTAGTTACCCGTTACGAATTATCTCATCATACAACTATCTGTCATCGATAATTTCAGTGCTTGCAGAGAATACCTTGCTGAAAACCGCTTGTCATTTCCTTCTGCTCCTCGTTGGGTTCGACACTCTTACTTTTTGAAAGGACTATGATAGATCCCTTATACTTGTGGATCATCAATACTCTTTTCTGGCACCGTTGCCGGGGAGTGAAGCGCCTTTGGTAAGGAAACATTTATATAGTGTGCTGAAATTTACTATCACTTGTTACTATGGAAAATAATCCTTTGAGGTGCTTGTTCGGGGTATTTTCACCTCGTCCGGAAGAGCAAAGAGTTGGTCCTCAACCTACTGCACCTATTGAAAATATTTATTATGAAATTCCTTTGGGTATGATGGGGAAACTGCTAGCTAATCCTTATGCAGGAGATGGAACATTACATCCTGATATGCACCTAATCTATGTGGACGAAGTTTGTGGATTATTTAAGCTTGCAGGTATGGCCGAGGATGTTGTCAATAAGAAGGTCTTCCCTTTATCTTTGAAGGGAAAGGCATTGACATGGTATAGGCTATGTGATGATATTGGATCATGGAACTACAACCGATTGAAATTGGAATTTCATCAGAAGTTTTATCCTATGCATCTGGTTCATCGTGATCGGAATTATATATATAATTTTTGGCCTCGTGAAGGATAAAGTATCTCTCAAGCTTGGGGGAGGCTTAAGTCAATGTTATATTCATGCCCCAATCATGAGCTCTCAAGAGAAATTATTATTCAAAAAAATTATGCTCGGCTTTCTTATAATGATCGATCCATGCTCGATACTTCTTGTACTGGTTCTTTTATGAAGAAGGATATTGGATTCAAATGGGTTGGAGAGAATTAAACACAACTCTGAAGATTGGGAACTCGATAAAGGTAAGGAGTCAGGTATAAACCTTAAGTTTGATTGTGTTAAATCTTTTATGGATACCGATGCTTTTCGTGATTTTAGCACTAAATATGGACTTGACTCTGAGATAGTAGCTTATTTCTGTGAATCTTTTGCTACTCATGTTGATCTCCCTAAGGAGAAGTGGTTTAAATATCATCCTCCCATTGAAGTTAAAGTAGTAGAACCTATTAAAGTTGAAGAAGAAACTATTACTTATAATGTTGATCGTATTATTCCTACTACTTACATTGAGAAACCACCTTTTCCTGTTAGAATAAAGGATCATGCTAAAGCTTCAACTGTGGTTCGTAAGAGTTATACTAGAACACCTACACCCCCTAAATAAATTAAAGTTGAACCTAGTATTGCTATGGTTAAAGATCTCTTGGTTGATAATATCGAAGGGCATGTTATTTATTTCTGTGATGAAGCTGCTAGAATTGCTAAACCTGATACTAAAGATAAACATAGACCTGTTGTTGGCATGCATGTTGTTTCTGTTAAAATTTGAGATCATTGTTAGCATGGCTTACGTGATGTGGGTGCTAGTGTGAGTGCAATTCGTTATACCTTATACAAAGAAATTATGAATGATATTGCACCTGCTGAGATAGAAGATATTGATGTTACTATTAAGCTTGCTAATAGAGATACTATATCACCAATTGGGATTGTTAGAGATGTTGAAGTCTTGTGTGGGAAGATAAAATATCCTACTGATTTTCTTGTTCTTGCTTCCCCACAAGATAATTTTTGTCCCATTATATTTGGTAGACCTTTCTTGAATAATGTTAATGCTAAGATAGACTGCGAGAAAGATATTGTTACTGTTGGTTTAGGGGATATGTCTCATGATTTTAATTTCTCTAAATTTCGTAAACAACCCCATGATAAAGAATTGCCTACTAAGGATGAAATTATTGGTCTTGCTTCTATTGCCGTGCCTCCTACTGATCCTTTAGAACAATATTTGCTAGACCATGAAAATGATATGTTTATGAATGAAAGAAGGGAAATTGATGAAGTATTCTTTAATCAAGGGCCTATTTTGAAACACAATTTGCCTGTTGAAATCCCTGGGGATCCTCCTCCACCCAAGGGTGATCCTGTGTTTGTGATTAAACAATTACCTGATACTCTGAAATATGCTTATCTTGATGAAAAGAAGATATATCCTGTTATTATTAGTGCTAACCTTTCAGAACGTGAAGAAAAGAAATTATTGAAAACTCTGAAGAAGCACCGAGCTGCTATTGGATATACTCTTGATTATCTCAAGGGCATTAGTCCCACTCTATGTCAGCACAAAATTAATTTGGAGCGTGATGCTAAACCAGTTGTTGATCATCAACAAAGGTTAAATCCTAAGATGAAAGAAGTGGTAAGAAATGAAATACTAAAGCTTTTGGAGGCAGGTATAATTTATCCTATTGCTGATAGTCAATGGGTAAGTCCTGTTCATTGTGTCCCTAAGAAAGGAGGTATTACTGTTGTTCCTAATGATAAGAATGAATTGATTCCACAAAGAATTGTTACAGGTTATAGAATGGTAATTGATTTTCGCAAATTAAATAAAGCTACTAGAAAAGACCATTACCCTCTAGCTTTTATTGATCAAATGCTAGAAAGATTATCCAAACATACACATTTTTGCTTTCTAGATGGTTATTCTGCTTTCTCTCACTGTGTCAAAAGATGATCAAGAGAAAACCACTTTTACTTGCACTTTCGGTACCTTTGCTTATAGACGTATGCCTTTTGGTTTATGCAATGCACCTGCTACCTTTCAAAGATGTATGACTGCTATATTCTCTGATTTTTGTGAAAAGATTGTTGAGGTTTTCATGGATGATTTCTCCATTTACGGAACTTCTTTTGATGATTGCTTAAGCAACCTTGATCGAGTTTTGTAGAGATGTGAAGAAACTAATCTTGTCTTGAATTGGGAGAAGTGCCACTTTATGGTTAATGATGGTATTGTCTTTGAGCATAAAATTTCTGAAAGAGGTATTGAAGTTGATAAAGCTAAAGTAGATGCTATTGAAAAGATGTCGTGTCCTAAAGATATCAAAGGTATAAGAAGATTCCTTGGTCATGCTGGTTTCTATAGGAGGTTTATTAAAGACTTCTCTAAAATTTCTAGGCCTCTCACTAATCTCTTAAAAAAGATGTTCCTCTTGTTTTTGATGATGATTGTGTAGAAGCATTTGAAATACTTAAGAAAGCCTTGATTTCTGCACCTATTGTTCAGCCACCTGATTGGAATTTACCCTTTGAGATTATGTGTGATGCTAGTGATTATGTTGTTGGTGCTGTTCTAGGACAAAGAGTTGATAAGAAATTGAATGTTATTCATTATGCTAGTAAAACTCTAGACAGTGCCTAAAGAAATTATGCTACCATTGAAAAATAATTTTTAGAAGTTGTTTTTGCTGGTGATAAGTTTAGATCTTATCTTGTTGATTCCAAAGTAACTGTTCACACTGATCATGCTGCTATTAAATATCTTATGGAAAAGAAAGATGCTAAACCTAGACTTATTAGATGGGTTCTCTTTCTACAACAATTTGATTTGCATATTATTGATAGAAAGGGAGCTGAGAACCCCATTGCAGACAACTTGTCTAGGTTAGAAAATGTTCTTGATGACCCACTGCCTATTGATGATAGCTTTCCTGATGAACAATTAGATGTCATAAATGCTTCTCGTAATACTCCATGGTATGCTGATTATGCTAATTACATTGTTGCTAAATTTATACCACCTAGTTTCACATACCAGCAAAAGAAAAAGTTTTTCTATGATTAAGACATTACTTTTGGGATGACCCACACCTTTATAAAGAAGGATTAGATGGTGTTATTAGACGTTGTGTACTTGAGCATGAACAGGAACAGATCTTATGCAAGTGCCACTCCGAGTCTTACGGAGGACACCACGCTGGAGATAGAACTGCATATAAGGTATTGCAATCTGGTTTTTATTGTCCTACTCTCTTCAAGTTGCTCGTAAGTTTGTATTGTCTTGTGATCAGTGCCAAAGAATTGGCAATATTAGTAGACGTCAGAAAATGCCTATGAATTATTCACTTGTTATTGATCCATTTGATGTTTGGGGCTCTGATTATATGGGACCTTTTCCTTCCTCTAATGGGTGTACACATATTTTAGTTGCTGTTGATTACGTTACTAAGTGGGTAGAAGCTATTCCAACTAGCAGTGTTGATCATAACACTTCTATTAAGATGCTTAAAGAGGTTATTTTTCCAAGGTTTGGAGTCCCTAGATATTTAATGACTCATGGTGGTTCACATTTTATTCATGATGCTTTCCTTAAAATGCTTGCTAAATATGATGTTAACCATAGAATTGCATCTCCTTATCATCCTCAGTCTAGTGGTCAAGTAGAATTTAGCAATAGAGAGGTTACATTGATTTTGCAAAAGACTGTTAATAGATCCAGAAAGAATTGGTCTAAGAAACTTGATGATGCATTATGGGCTTATAGAACTGCTTATAAGAATCCTATGGGTATGTCTCCGTATAAAATGGTTTATGGAAAAGCATGTCACTTACCTCTTGAACTAGAACATAAGGCATATTGGGCTATTAAAGAGCTCAACTATGATTTCAAACTTGCCGGTGAGAAGAGGTTATTTGAAATTAGCTCACTTGATGAATGGAGAACCCAAGCCTATGAGAATGCCAAGTTGTTTAAAGAAAAAGTTAAAAGATGGCATGACAAAAGGATACAAAAATGTGAGTTTAACATAGGTGATCATGTTTTGCTATATAATTCTCGTTTAAGATTTTTTGCAGAAAAGCTTCTCTCTAAATGGGAAGGTCCTAACATCATCGAGGAGGTCCATCATTCCGGCGCCATAAAAATCAACAACACCGAAGGCACAAATCCTAAGGTGGTAAACGGCCAAAGAATCAAACATTATATCTCAGGTACACCCATAAATGTTGAGACCAATATAATTAATACCGTAAAACCGGAGGAGTACATAAGGGACTCTTTCCAGAATGTTTCAGACTCCGAAAAGGAATAGGTATGTGGTACGGTAAGTAAACCGACTCCAAAATGTTTCCAGTAGCAATTTTTCTCCGTTTTGGAATATTTAAAAAATTAGGAAAATTAAAAGTAGTCCGAAAGAGACACGAGTCCACCACAAGGGTGGAGGGCGCGCCCTACTCCCCTGGGCGCGCCCCCCTACCTTGTGGCCACCTCGTGTGCCCTCCGGACTCCGTTTTCTTGCACGATACTCCTTATGGTCGGTAAAAATTCATTATATAATCTCCCGAAGGTTTTGACCACAGTACCACGACAAAATCCCCTGTTTTCATTTTGAGTTGTTCCTGCAGCAGATTTGCAGCAAGATGTCTTCGCAAGAGTCGGTCGGGGAGAGTCGTGTCTCTCATCCGACACCTGGCCCAAGAGCATACAGCGAAGCTAACCACTTTGGGCAATCAATGGAGGAAGAGATGGAGGCTGACTTGAAAAGAGTGGATGCCATGGAGGAGGATGAGGAAGTTACCTCTTGACTTCAAGTTGGATTCATGTTGGAGGAACTTCAGAGCTCAGCAATACGAAACTCCGTCATCCCTCCTAATGCTATATTTCTCTCTTATGAAAATATGAAAAAGAGTGTTAGTTTTTCTCCCGCAGCTATGAAACATCCTTGGGTGATTGGAGCTCTAGCCGTTACGGGTAAACTTCGCAAGGAAATAATGGATATTAAGTAGCAAAATAATAAGCTCGAGGAGGAGAATCGCATCTTAAGGGGCATCATCGCCAAGAATATCACATCATCACCTCCGAAGAAAGAGACTTAAATACATGGGTATGGGCACTCCCCTTGGCAACTGCCAAGCTTGGGGGAGGTGCCCCGGTATCGTATCACCATCACATCTTTATCTTTATCATTTTTTCTTAGTTCGATCCTTTTGGTTATATCTTGATCTAGTAGAATAAAGTTTTAGTATGATCTAGCTTTGAGTTTTGTTTCGATCTCTATCTATGTAATCGAGTCCTTGAGTTATATATAATAAAGAGTAGTTTTGAGTTGAGGGCTTTGCTTTCATGCTATGATCTTGAGGGAATAAAATTAAAGAAAAGAATAAAAAGAAATAAAAAGATCATATATTGATCTTATGGAGAGTAAAGACTTCACATATAAAAAGTATGATGAATAAAAGTTGTTGAGAGTTGACAAACATAGTTTTGGTCATTGTTGCAATTAATAGGAAGTAATAAATAAAGAGAGGTTTCACATATAAATATACTATCTTGGACATCTTTTGTAACTGTGAGCACTCATTAAAATATGACATGCTAAAAAGTTGATGTTGTACAAGGAAGACAACATAATGGGTTATGTTTTCCTATATCCGAATAGAAGTTATATTGTCATGGATCCTCCAACATGTCGAGCTTGCCTTTCCCTCTCATGCTAGCCAAATTCTTTGCACCAAGTAGAGATACTACTTGTGCTTCCAAACATCCCTTAAACCCAGTTTTGCCATGAGAGTCCACCATACCTACCTATGGATTGAGTAAGATCCTTCAAGTAAGTTGTCATCGGTGCAAGCAATAAAAATTGCTCTCTAAATATGTATGATCTATTTGTGTGAAGAAAATAAGCTTTGTACGAACTTGTGATATGGAAGAAATAAAAGCGACGGACTGCATAATAAAGTTCTTTATCACAAGCGCCAATATAAAGTGACGTTCTTTTGCGTTAAGATTTTGTGCATCAAACCATAAAAGCGCATGACAACCTCTGCTTCCCTCTGCGAAGGGCCTATCTTTTATTTTTACCTTCTTCCCTTATACAAGAGTCATTGTGATCATCACCTTTCCTTTTTACACTTTTTCCTTTGGCAAGCACTATATGTTGGAGAGATCTGGATATATATATCGACTCGGATGTAGGTTATCATAAAGTATTATTGTTGACATTACCCTTGAGGTAAAAGTTTGGGAGGCGAAACTATAAGCCCCTATCTTTCTCTGTGTCCGATTGAAGCTTTGAACACATAAGTATCGCGTGGGTGTTAGCAATTGTGAAAGACTAAATGATAGTTGAGTATGTGGACTTGCTGAAAAGCTCTTGAATTGACTCTTTCCGATGTTATGATAAATTGCAATTGCTTCAATGACTGAGATCATAGTTTGTTAGTTTTCAATGAAGTTTTTAATTCATACTTTACCTTGTGAATGAATTGTTACTTTAGCATAAGAAATTATATGACAATATATGTTGCTGTTCTAAAGATGATCATGATGCCCTCATGTCTGTATTTTATTTTATCAACACCTCTATCTCTAAACATGTGGAAAAAAAATTCGATATCGGCTTTCACTTGAGGAAAAGCGAGGTCTAAGCTTGGGGGAGTTGATACGTCCATTTTGCATCATGCTTTTATATTGATATGTATTGCATTATGGGCTATTATTACACATTATATCACAATACTTATGCCTTTTCTCTCTTATTTTATAAGCTTTACTTGAAGAGGGAGAATGCCGGTAGCAGGAATTCCGGACTGGAAAAGGAGCAAATATTAGAGACCTATTCTGCACAACTCCAAAAGTCCTGAAACTTCACGGAGAATATTTTTGGAATATATAAAAAATATTGGGTGAGGAAAGCACCAGAGGGGGGCCACCAGCCAGCCACAAGGGTGGAGGGCACGCCCTACCCCCTAGGCGCGCCCCCCGTCCTTGTGGGCCCCCTCGCAGGCCTTCGACGCCCATCTTCTACTATATGGTGTGTTTTGACCTGGAAAAAATAAGAAGGAAGCTTTCGGGACGAAGCGTCGCCGTATCGAGGCGGAACCTGGGCAGAACCAATCTAGGGCTCCGGCGGAGCTGTTCTGCCAGGGAAACATCCCTCCAGGAGGGGGAAATCGATGCCATCGTCATCCCAACGATCCTCTCATCAAGAGGGGGTCAATATCCATCAACATCTTCACCAGCACCATCTCCTCTCAAACCCTAGTTCATCTCTTGTATCCGATCTTTGTCTCAAAACCTCATATTGGTACATGTTGGTTGCTAGTAGTGTTGATTACTCCTTGTAGTTGTTGCTAGTTGGTTTATCCGATGGAAGATTATATTTTCAGATCCTTAATGATAATTAATACTCCTCTGATCTTGATCATGAATATGCTTTGTGAGTAGTTACGTTTGTTCCTGAGGACATGGGAGAAGTCTTGTTATAATTAATCATGTGAATTTGGTATTTGTTCGATATTTTGATGAGATGTATGTTGTCTTTCCTCTAGTGGTGTTATGTGAACGTCGACTACGTGACACTTCACCATTGTTTGGGCCTAGGGGAAGGCATTGGGAAGTAATAAGTAGATGATGGGTTGCTAGAGTGACAGAAGCTTAAACCCTAGTTTATGCGTTGCTTCGTAAGGGGCTGATTTGGATCCAGATGTTTCATGCTAGGGTTAGGTTTACCTTAATTCTTCTTTCGTAGTTGCGGATGCTTGCGAGAGGGGTTAATCATAAGTGGGAGGCTTGTCCAAGGAGGGAAGCACCCAAGCACTGGTCCACCCACATATCGAATTATCAAAGTAACAAACGCGAATCATATGAGCATGATGAAAACTAACTTGACAACAATTCCCATGTGTCCTCGGGAGCGCTTTGCTTTATATAAGAATTTGTCCAGGCTTGTCCTTTGCTACAAAAAGGATTGGGCCACCTTGCTGCACCTTGTTTACTTTTGTTACTTGTTACCCGTTACGAATTATCTCATCATACAACTATCTGTCACCGATAATTTCAGTGCTTGCAGAGAATACCTTGCTGAAAACCGCTTGTGATTTCCTTCTGCTCCTGGTTGGGTTTGACAGTCTTACTTATCGAAAGGACTATGATAGATCCCCTATAGTTGTGGGTCATCACTTCACTTCACCATGATTCTGCATCAGGCCCCTCTGCACCACCCAACTCCAACTTCGACCCTGCTGCCCCAACAACTTCACCAACTGGGAATGAGTAGACACTCTATGTCTTCAAACCTTTTTGGTCCTTACTGACAAAAGGGGGAGAACCATATGAGTTAATAGTCTTCAAGCGGGTCAATATGGGCCGGGTGCTTGTTTTTGCTAAGTTCTTACAACTCTCGTTCTTGAAACTGTTGGCTTTTTTGAGTTGCAACACTTAAACTTGATGGTCGTCTGCCACTTTTTCTGATACCTTGTGATGCGATGATAAATCCCGCATGAAGTCATTCTGCAGACGCCCATTTCTCATTATGCATTTCATTATCTTCATTACATTTGTCTATGCATGATGTATTGACTTCATGAGTTGAAGATGATCTCCACAAAGCAAAACCTGCCATGTGAAATTGCATTCAAAGTCAAAACATTTATATGCACATCTTCAGGGGGAGCCTCTTTCAACTTATGAAGCCAATGACCACGTACCTTAACTTTCACATAATTTTATCCCCGTTGAAAACTTTAACCAGTTTGTCATCAATCACCAAAAAGGGGTAGATTGTAAGTGCATCAAGTGCCACCCCTAGTTGGTTTTGGAGTATTGACAACAAACATGGTTGAGGGACTAATGTGTTTGTGAGAATTGCAGGATAACATAGATAGTAGTCCCTCATTGATTCGGTTTACGTACCAGAGATGACCCCTAAAAATGTATGAAGACATTGAAGACAATGGTGGTTCATGAAGACATTCACATTGAAGATAATGACCTGTGAAGACATTCACTTGAAGACCATGGAGTGTGAAGACATAGTTTCTTTCGTAGTTTCCTTTTCTTCTTTATTGAGTCATAGGAACCACCGTACTGTTAAGTGGGGTCCAAGTGAACAAAGTCAGATGACTTAAGTGATGCTCAACCAAAATCCTATGTCTTCGAGAGAATACAATGAGAGCAAATCTTATCCAGAGTTAGATGAGTCAGCTTTGCTTGTAGCCCAAGCCAAGCTGCCGCGTGTGTTTGAAATCTGACTGTTGGACACGTGTTGGTTCCTTAGAGACCTAGGGTCATTTCGGACATATCATGTCGGGTTGCCTCCTGGCTATAAATAGCCCACCACCTACACCATAAATTGGTGGCTGCTCAGAGTTAGTGCACGGCTTTTGTCGTTTGACAGCAACCCACCTCTAAAGCTTTTGAGAGAGAGATCCTTGCGAGGACAAAGCCCAAAACACCCAGAGCCAAAGAGTGTTAGGCATCACTGAAGTCTTTCTGTCCGCGTGACCTGAAGACTTGTTACAATTGAGGACTGTGCATCCTCCAGCCGGTTAGGCGTCATGTTCTAAGGATCCAAGAGTCATTGTGGATCGCCGGTGAACAGAGTCAGTTAAGGTTTGGAAGTCTACCTTGAAGATTTACCAGAGTGATTGGGCGAGGACTGGGTGTCCTTAGCTCAAGGGGAATAAGGTGAAGACACGGTCTTCTGAGTTCAATCTCAGCCTCCCTAACCAGACGTACAGTTGTCATAGCAACTGGAACTGGTCTACCAAATCCTTGTCTTCACCAAGCCACTGGTTCTATTCCCTACCTTATTTACATTTCAGTTTGCCTTCGTGAAGTCATTGCTTGCTTGCCTGATCTGTTTGACTTCACTATGCGAAGATTACTACCTGTTTGGCTTCATACTATCTTCCATTCCGATCAGTACTACCTAGCTGCTATTAGTCTTCATGCTTTCACTATATTTCTTACTTGACTATGACCAGTCTAGTGTAGTTCAGCTTCCGCTGCTTATCATATAGGTTCAATTGATTGTTTGTCTTCAAAGACCTCGTGTCTTGAAGACTTTCATAAAAATCGCCTATTCACCCCCCTCTAGTCGATAACTAGCACTTTCAGTCGGTCTACTAATCTTCGCCATGATGCCTATATAATGATCATTTCCTGGATATCGTCATAATTATTTGAAGTTCTATCAATTGCCCAATAGTATTTTGTTTACCCACCATATGCTAATTTTCTCGAGAGAAGCCACTAGTGAAATCTACGGGCCCCGGGTCTATTCTTTATCATATTTGCTTTGAGATCTATTTTTATTTGCTTTTGTTTTCAGATATATTATTCTAAAAACCCAAAAATACCTTGATGCACTTTTTCTTTATTTATTTATTTTGTTTTACTGCGAGATCTATTTATCCAAAATCATACAAACCAATCTATCTTTTACCCGAGAGGGATTGACAACCCCTCTTACGCGTCGGGTTGCAAGTTTTTTTTCTTTGTGTGCAGGTACCATTTACATAGTGTTGCTTGGTTCTCCTACTGGTTCGAGAACCTTGGTTTCATAACTGAGGGAAATACCTACCAAAGCTGTACTGCATCAGCCCTTCCTCTTCGGGGAAATACTGACACGGATACGAGCCATCACTCACCCTTCCAATTATCAAACTGTAACAATGCTACCTCTTGCTCTGGACCTCCAAAAATGCTCTCCCTAATTTTCTCCACAACATTCCTCACGGCCCTCTCTTCCATGCTCTGTATTTCCTATGGATCAATCTCTGCAAATTCAACATCCCATTTCATAATTGTATCTTTCTTTATGTCTCGCACGCTACCATCAACTAGCTTTGCTATAGAAGGTAAGAATTCAAAATTGTTTATCAATGGCGGGCAATGTGAGGCAGCGGAAGCAGACGAGGCACACATCACAAGGTTGAAGAGGTTGGAGAGGGTGATTACCTGGTCGACGTTGTCTCTCGTGGCTCCATCTCGTTCAGCCCAACGCCACCCCACCACCGCTCCCTAGTCCCACCCACCTCCACAATCTGGATCCCGTGGAAAACGGGGGCAAACAGAGGCTCACTTGGTCAGATCTAACTCATGACGGAGGGGAATGGTGCCGAATACACTCACCATATACGGAGCCGCGGCCGTGAACGAAAGCTTCGCCGGCAAAACTAAAGTTACGCCGCCGACAAGAATGAAGAAGGTGTCGGGGCCGGACTTCGGGGACACAACATATCCCAGAAATTTAACCCCTCGTGTTACCACCAGCCCAGGATTACTGTTACTGGTGGACACGTCCTTGTTACAGATTACCAAGCTATTACATGAATTGGATACAAGACCATAAAGGTCTAATGATACAATAGTGATTCCGGTGGTGGATGACGGAAATGACTCGTGGTTCTCCAACGTCGATGGGGCTCCATTCCCACAGGAACAGCTGACCCGGATAACGCCTATCCGCGTGGCCTCATCCTAGGCTCGGCACGGACGCCGCGGTGGTACTCCTTGAAGAAATCCTAACCTGGCCAAGTAAATAGCCAGGGACAAGCCTATGAGTACGTTTGAATGTACTCGCAAACATCATGAACAGATGATATACCGAATGCAGCAGATATTATGTGATCAAGTTGAATTAAAAATTATATGCGTATGCTCATGATGGACTTAAAGGCATGCTGTCAGGAATTAAATCATGGCATGATAACATATTAGCATGTGCAAATAACTGGATATATAAAAATATTATTGATAAACAAGGAAAGTTAAAGGAAAATAAAATAAAGGAAATGCCGGTCGGATGTCTAAAATGACACCACGGTAGGTCTTGAAGAGAAATGCCAAACAGGTGTCTAAAAGAGAAATCGGACGAGACATGACCATCCGAGAACTCAGGCGACGCCATGAGAGGTCTTGAAAAGAAATGCCAGTCGAGTGTCAAGTGACGCCACGGTCGGACTTGAAGAGAAATGCCAATCGGGTGTCCACAAGAGTAGTGGCGGGATAAACCACCTGTTAAATCGAGAGATGCCACGAGAGGTCTTGAAAATAAAGTTGAGTGCCCGGGGTAGTCTAGCCAGCCCCTGAGACACTTAGGAAAAATTCAGAATAAGAGAAACGGGTTAGTCCTCAATATTATGCATAACCATAATAATATTTAACAAGCATAAAATGTTCATGGTAGTAACAGGGTATAAAAAATTTTCCTGCAAATTATTTCAGACATATTAAAATTATTTTCCTCCGGAGACCGACACTAAGACCGACACTTGAACAACCCAGACTGTAGTCCTTAACCACGGACACGGCTATTCGAATAGGTTTAAACTCTGCAGAGGGTGTACTCTTTACCCACAAGTAAAGGATTTCTTTAGTCAGTACCGTGATCAATGTTGAGGATATCGCTTATCGTTATCGTCTCGGTCAGCTAGGGATTAGAGATTAATCGGAAATCGGATGATTAATCGATTTTATCGGTCGACTATTAATCGTTTTTTTGTTGCAAATCTCAGGTTCCCAACACTAAAATACGCTATATTCAACACCAAAATAATATTTGACAGAAGTGTTACCTTGATTTCTAGCCTTTGAATCCTTGTATAATGACAAACAAAATAGGACAATAGTACATATTCTGTAACAAGGCCCACAAAACATAAATAAACATAGTTTTTGCAAACATTGTGCTATGAATAGGTCCGATTTATCGGTAGATACCCGATAAATCGCTTGTCAGAACGATAAATCGGTCCAAAAGATAAATGACAAAGATAAGGCATAATCTTATCGGCCACCCCCCGATTAGCGATAAATCAGAAGATTAATAGGTGAATCGGAAGATTTCTTGAACAGTGACCGTGATACTGACTAATTCCCATTACGGTCTTTGGGTTGAAAACACACCTGACCAGCACACACCAGATTAACTTTCCGGATGCCAGGAATCACCCAAAGCATCATTCAAGAAAAACTCTAAGACGGAGAGACCAACGTCCTGCATGGGATCACTATTAATACGCGCGGATTCCAAGGGGGCACCCCCTCTCGGTCACAACCGGAAACACCCATGCCCCCTGACCCGATGACAGGATTTAGTCCATGGCCCTGGAAACCCTTATCGTGGCCCTCTGTACGGTGTGTGCATGGAAAGGGGTTAACAACTTACTAAACCATACCCCACCTGTGGCAGGGACAAGTGGCAGCATGAATCAAGTATGGGGGTTACCGGAACAAGACTCGATCTACGGTCGACTCAGGAGGTTTAAGTTTCCTGCCATGGTTAGCACCACAAGGTATTCCTTCAACAGCAATACCAACAGGGCCACAACCCTTGCATGCTCCAATAAGCATAACAAACAAGGCATGATCACGCTCCAACGTGATCACCCTTCTGCCGGTAATGGTATTTCTCTTATGTCTGCTCCTGCAGGTTAGTCATGACAAGTACACGATGCACGGTACGATGAAACATGCCAACACTGCATGCATGCAAATTTTACTCGAATTCAAACCATGCAAGCACTGCTAGCAATATGCCAATTTAATTTGAATTCAACATAGCCATGTTCAAATTATTCTCGCAATTAATCTACCATGCATTCACCATATCAAGTGTTCAAGATGCTTGCCTTGAGCATGCAGAAATATTGGGTGCACTCCAAAAGTTTGAAAATTTTATCTTCCCTCCATTTCCTATTTTCAAAAATATTGAAATCACTACATCAGACAAAAACAGTACAAAAAGTTGTCTGGAAAATTCTTCAATCAAATACTAAAATAAACTAGAGGCAAAATGAAAAATAACAGGAAAATGATTCAATTCATTTGGGGTTAATATGAATAACTAATGGAATTTCTAATCTGACTTAAATGATTAAATGGACTATTTCAAAGATCCAGTAGAAACAGAGTTTATGAAAAATGTTCACATAGGCTGAAATAAAAGAGCATGATTTTAGAAATCTACATAAATTTGAATTATCAAAGTTGTATTTGAAAAGGAGGCTGTGGAATTATTTAAATACTACTGAAAAAAAGAAAAAAGGATAAAGGCGCAGAGAAACACCCTGAGCGCGATGTAGACATGCGGCGTCACTGGGCTGGGCCCAGCTCCTAGCCCGCGGGGAGGCAGCGGCGTCGAAGGCGTACTCTCCGGAGTATGTTTCCCTTGTAGGAAAATGCTCCTGCTGAGACGCGCTTCTGGAGAGGAGGGGTGGCTCACCGACAGGTGGGACCCACCTGTCGGGTTCGTCCTCTCCCTCGCGCGCGCACTTGGACAGGGACAGAGGCGAGCTCCGGCAATGCTCGCCGGTGATAGGGGCCACCAGTCGCGAAGCTGGTGGTATTGGCGTGCTCCTAAGGACAAGACGCACCCGTTGGAGGGGGAGGGAGTCACCGGAGAGCTCGAGGTTGAGCAGAGCTTTAACCATGGCGGAGGAGAGCTACGGTGAGATTTGCCGAGCTCGACACGGCCTCGGGGAGATGGAATTGGAGCACGGGAAGGATACGTGGTGGTTCAAGGAGGCTGTGTGTGACGACAGGGAAGGAGAGGGAGCTTGGTGGCGCCAGAACGAACCGAGGGGCAGCGGAGGTGGCTTCGGTCAGAAGCAGCGAAGACGACCCTCTCCGATTGGTTAGCTGCTCTGGCTGGTTTCCAGGTGAGGGAGGGGGGTGCTAGTGATCGAGGGGAGCTGGGGACGGCCTTATATAGCACGGGAACATCGGTTCCCGTGGCTTCCCGGCGAAGCAATGACTGCAGCGGCCATTGATGGAGGTGGTTATGGCCGGTAGAGGGCGGTGGAGTGGTCGGCGGGCTGCGGATAACGTCGGTGGTGACAGCGGCGACAGTAGTTAAGGCGAGGGCGAGCTGGCAGGGCCAGGCAGCTCGGGCGGTGCCGTGCCCGAGTCGACGACCGCGGCGGCGGCTCTGGTCAGCGATGGACGGCACTAGGGGCCAGGGGGGATGTTGGTGAGGACCAGGGGTGACGTGGTGATCCAGGGGAAGGATTGGGATGAGCAGGGAAGGCAGCAGTAGAGCGGCAGGAGTCGATGCCAACGGTGCAGTACGCGTGCTCTGGCCGCGCCCATTGCACGCGCCTAGGGTGTTCGGCAAAATGCCAATGGCATCCACAAGGTCCCAAACAAGTTGAAAATTAACAGAATGGTGCTAGTGTGGGTGGGGATGATGATGGACAAGTTATTTTAGCCATAGGATCCAGTGGCACATGGAGTTCAGAATGGATGCCAAATTCTGTCATGCCCACAACCTGTTTGATAGAATGCCATGGCCACCTAGTGATCTCTTCTAGATGTGAAAACTGGCAGGATGATGTCTCCTTGGATTATAGAAATGGTGGTGGAGTTGGTTTGGCAAAAACAAAAACTTGCTAGTGCAAGTTTTGAAGAATTTAGTTTCTGGACAGAAACTAAAGAGTGGTATCTGGTGTATTAAAAATATTCCAATGGGGCTAAAATTTTGGACTTAAGGGTTTGGTTGGAAGGACAATATGTGGGAGAAATTTCAGGATTTTGGATCAAGGAAAATAGGGGTTGTAGTTCAAAGCTGGATCTGGACCAGAAATGAAAAGAGGTTGTTTCACTCAAAATTTCCAAAGGACCAAGTTGGATTTTTGCATAAAAGTGATATGTAGGCTTCATATGACCTCTGCTAATTTTTGTGGAGATTAAAAAAATTATTTAAATTAGTTGTAGTGCAACAGAGGCATTTAAAATATAGAAATAGCTATTAAAAGAATTGTTTTGGGGAATTTTTATTATGAAAAAAAATTCTTACTGTTATTAAACTATAATTGAAATGTTTTAAGAGAACTACCCAAGCCACAATATTATTTCCAAAAATTTCTATATGGAGGGAAGAATTTTGAAATCAGAAAACAGAAAGGGTTCTGAAATTAAATAAAGACCTAGTATAATTCAAAATTTTATTTCTGGCCAAATTTTTATTTAGTAAAAACATGATTAAATTTTTGGGGTGTTACAAACTCTACCCCCCTTAAGTAAATCTCGTCCTGGAGATTTGTTAGGTGGTCACCAAAATTAAACCCACCTTTCAAGGAGATTTTCCTAAGCTATTTAAAATAACCTGTTTAGTCATAGCTGACGAGGGCTCCTGATAATTGGTGTAACTATAGTGAGGCTCCAGTGCTGTGGTTCTACTGTGACTGTTACGACAAATTTGGAAAAAGTGTAAATTCCAAAATTTCCTTGCCGTACTCCAGTGCATAGTGCTCTCTCCGGCTGACAGGTGGACCCAGAGCCCACTGTCAGTCTCTTCTTCTTCCTCCGGCTCTCTTCTCCTTCTCCCTCTCACGTGCTTTCTCCACCTGCGGTGTCTAGCGCGTAGGGTATCTAGGGCCGTACTGTGGTAGTGCGCGGCGTGCAAGCTGCCGGTGCAGTGTGCAATCACCTCGCGGGCCAGCACCTTGTCGGCACTGCTCGCGATTTCTCCTCCGAACACCGGTGATCGGGCGACGAGTGGCGCTGGTGGACCTTGTTCACCATGCACTGAGCCTGAGCTATAAAACGAACGCAGTGTTACTCTCTTCTTCATCTCACCTGGCCTCACTTCTTCTTCCTCCTCCTATTCTGTTCGCAGGAGCTCGGACGGGGCTCCAATGGAGGACGTGCTTCCAGGGTGGTTTACGATTATGATGTCCGGAGCGGTGGCGGCGTTGCTCGGGTTCTCGCTGCTCCTATGCGCGATGATCCTTGACAATTGCCGTCATGCCGCAGCTCGAGTGGTGGCTCTTCAAGGCGGCGGTGACAGTGAGGATTAGGCATCGGCGGTGGTTACGGGTGAGTGTTAGTGCGTTCTACAGCAGCTCCATAGAAATAAAAGAAAACCAACAATTTTTTCTTCAGAAAAATTGGTGGTGTGATGAGAGTGGTCTGGTGTGTGAGGTGGTTGATTAGGTGCTAAATGTGTGTGTGTGGTGTGGTTCTGCACTTAGTGCATGTAGTGGAGTGAGTGTGACTGTAAGCCGGGTGTCGTGGCAGTGTGGGAATTAATTCTATGTTTGCGAAAATTATTAGTCGCGGTGATCCTTAGTAAAATCTCCACAATTACTCATATGCAACGGCAACCAAACATTTTATTCATAGGGTAAATCCCAAGATGCAACACAGATATGAAACCATGCAGATTAAACGCTAGGCTAACGAACACAACCATGGTCTCTATGGTAAAAGGTAAAATTGATAGGGTCCTGAGAAAATATCCCCGGCATTGGAACACATTCTTCTTCCCCCGGAGAAAGTGGATGGAGGAGTTGAAGAACGTTCCCTCCTTGGTCTGGCGACAGTGGTCCAACAATGGCAATCTGAGGATTCAGAACAGCAAGAGTCTGGAGGAAGTCCATCACTTGCTGGGTCAAACGCTCTTGCGCGATGACATATTGAACCAGGTTGGCCAACATTGGATCTCTCTCTGATTGTCTACAGATGAAAGATGCTTCTTCTCCGGGTGCTGCGCGGCTCGGGAAGTAGTAATACTCCCTTTCACTGGCACGGGGCACTGCGTACCGGAGGCGGGTAATTGCTTCGTAGGCAGCAACTTCTATAGCCATTTCTGCAGTTGGCATAGATTTCCCGATGAAGACGACACTTGTAGGGCCTTGGTTTGGGTCTACTGGTGGGATGTGCGTGACTGCCCAATATTTTGAGGCATTGTGGTTGATCCTAGATTTGAACAGCTCGTACTGGGGTGGCTGAGTGGAGCCAAGAGTGTTGCGGGTGAAATCCCACAATATCTTGACAAAACTGCCCGGGGTTGCATCTGGGGTTCTCAGATGAATCTCAAGGTGCGACATGGGGAAATGGTGGTGGATGCAGTGTACAAGGTGAGGGATGCTAGTTATGGACGCGAGAGTGGTCTCGTATATAGCGCCTGGGCTAGGAAACATAAATCAGCAGGGTTACGATTCTGGGTATCGGCTCTGCTCTAGAGTGGTCGGGGTCAAAGTCACAGATACAAATCACAAAATGTGACGTATTACTGTGGCTGTCGGTTAGGGGGATAGGTTGGGCACCGATTATCAAAAGATGTCGGCTGGCCACTGTGTAGGCTTTATTGGATGAGATGGGCTTGACCGCAGACAAGAAAGAATGTGATTGGTGTGGAAACCTAGAGATAGCGACCAGGCTAAGATAGGATTAGCCAATGGTCAGCCTGGTTCTGATACCAAGGCTGTCGGGGCCGGACTTCGGGGACACAACATATCCCAGAAATTTAACCCCTCGTGTTACCACCAGCCCAGGATTACTGTTACTGGTGGACACGTCCTTGTTACAGATTACCAAGCTATTACAAGAATTGGATACAAGACCATAAAGGTCTAATGATACAATAGTGATTCTGGTGGTGGATGACGGAAATGAGTCGTGTATCTCCAACGTTGATGGGGCTCCATTCCCACAGGAACAGCTGACCCAGATAACTCCTATCCGCGTGGCCGCTAATCCTTGGCTCCGCACGGACGTCGCGGTGGTACTCCTCGAAGAAATCCTGACCTGACCAAGTGAATAGCCAGGGACAAGCCTGTGAGTACGTTTAAATGTACTCGCAAACATCATGAATAGATGATATACCAAATGCAGCAGATATTATGTGATCAAGTTGAATTAAAAATTATATGCGTATGCTCATGATGGACTTAAAGGCATGCTGTCAGGAATTAAATCATGGCATGATAACATATTAGCATGTGCAAATAACTGGATATATAAAAATATTATTGATAAACAAGGAAAGCTAAAGGAAAATAAAATAAAGGAAATGCCGGTCGGATGTCTAAAATGACACCACCGTAGGTCTTGAAGAGAAATGCCAAACGGGTGTCTAAAAGAGAAATCGGACGAGACAGGACCATCCGAGAACTCAAGCGATGCCATGAGAGGTCTTGAAAAGAAATGCCAGTCGGGTGTCAAGTGACGCCACGGTCGGACTTGAAGAGAAATGCCAATCGGGTGTCCACAAGAGTAGTGGCGGGATAAACCGACTGTTAACTCAAGAGATGCCACGAGGGGTCTTGAAAAGAAATGCCAATCGGGTGTCACGTGACGCCACGGTCGGACTTGAAGATAAATGCCAATCGGTTGTCCACAAGAGTAGTGGTGGGATAAACTGCTTGTTAACTCGAGAGACGCCACGAGAGGTCTTGAAAATAAAGTTGAGTGCCCGGGGTAGTCTAGCCAGCCCCTGAGACACTCAGGAAAAATTCAAAATAAGAGAAACGGGTTAGTCCTCAATATTATGCATAACCATAATAATATTTAACAAGCATAAAATGTTCATGGTAGTAATAGGGTATAAAAAATTATCCTGCAAATTATTTCAGACATATGAAAATTAATTTCTTCCGGAGACCGACACTTGACCAACCCAGAGTGTAGTCCTTAACCACGGACACAGCTATTCGAATAGGTTTAAACTCCGCAGAGGGTGTATTCTTTACCCACAAGTAAAGGATTTCTTTAGTCAGTACCGTGATACTGACTAATTCCCATTACGGTCTTTAGGTTGAAAACACACATGACCAGCACACACCAGATTAACTTTCCGGATGCCCGGAATCACCCAAAGCATCGTTCAAGAAAAACTCTAAGATGGAGAGACCAACGTCCTGCATTGGATCACTATTAATACGCACGGATTCCAAGGGGGCACCCCCTCTCGGTCACAACCGGAAACACTCATGCCCCCTGACCCAGTGACAGGATTTAGTCCATGGCCCTGGAAACCCTCATCGTGGCCCTCTGTATGGTGTGTGCATGGAAAGGGGTTAACAACTTACTAAACCATATCCCACCTGTGGAAGGGACAAGTGGCAGCATGAATCAAGTATGGGGGTTACCGGAACAAGACTCGATCTACGGTCGACTCAGGAGGTTTAAGTTTCCTGCAATGGTTAGCACCACAAGGTATTCCTTCAACAGCAATACCAACAGGGCCACAACCCTTGCATGCTCCAACAAGCATAACAAACAAGGCATGATCACGCTCCAATGTGATCATCCTTCTGCCGGTATTGGTATTTCTCTTATGTCTGCTCCTGTAGGTTAGTCATGACAAGTACACAATGCACGGTATGATGAAACATGCCAACACTGCATGCATGCAAATTTTACTCGAATTCAAACCATTCAAGCACTACTAGCAATATGCCAATTTAATTTGAATTCAACAAAGCCATGTTCAAATTATTCTCGCAATTAATCTACCATGCATTCACCATATCAAGTGTTCAAGATGCTTGCCTTGAGCATGCAGAAATATTGGGTGCACTCCAAAAGTTTGAAAATTTTATCTTCCCTCCATTTCCTATTTTCAAAAATATTGAAATCACTACACAAGACAAAAACAGTACAAAAAGTTGTCTGGAAAATTCTTCTATCAAATACTAAAATAAACTAGAGGCAAAATGAAAAATAACAGGAAAATGATTCAATTCATTTGGGGTTTATATGAGTTACTAATGGAATTTCTAATCTGACTTAAATGATTAAATGGACTATTTCAAAGATTCAGTAGAAACAGAGTTTATGAAAAATATTCACATAGGCTGAAATAAAAGAGCATGATTTTAGAAATCTATAGAAATTTGAATTATCGAAGTTGGATTTGAAAAGGAGGCTGTGGAATTATTTAAATACTACTAAAAAAATAAAAAGGATAAAGGGGCAGAGAAACACCCTGAGCGCGATGTAGACGTGCAGCGTCACTGGGCTGGGCCCAGCTCCTAGCCCGCGGGGGGATAGCGGCGTCGAAGGCGTACTCTCCGGAGTACGTTTCCCCTGCAGGAAAAGGCTCCTGCTGAGACGCGCTTCTGGAGAGGAGGGGTGGCTCACCGATAGGTGGGACCCACCTGTCGGGTTCGTCCTCTCCCTCGCGTGCGCACTTGGACAGGGACAGAGGCGAGCTCCGGCGATGCTCGCCGGCGATAGGGGCCACCAGTCGCGAAGCTGGTGGTATTGGCATGCTCCTGAGGACAAGACGCACCCGTTGGAGGGGGAGGTAGTCGCCGGAGAGCTCGAGGTTGAGCAGAGCTTTAACCATGGCGGAGGAGAGCTACGGTGAGATTTGTCGAGCTCGACTCGGCCTCGGGGAGATGGAATTGGAGCGCGGGAAGGATACGTGGTGGTTCAAGGAGGCTGTGGGTGACGACAGGGAAGGAGAGGGAGCTTGGTTGCGCTGGAACCAACCGAGGGCAGCGGAGGTGGCTTCGGTCGGAAGCGGCGAAGATGACCCTCTTCGATTGGTTAGCTGCTCTGGCTGGCTTCCAGGTGAGGGAGGGGGGTGCTAGTGATCGAGGGGAGCTGGGGACGGCCTTATATAGCATGGGAATGTCGGTTCCCGTGGCTTCCCAGCGAAGCAACAATGGCGGTGGCCATTGATGGAGGTGGTTGGGGCCGGTAGACGGCGGTGGAGTGGTCGATGGTCTGCGGATAAGGTCGGTGGTGACAGCGGCGACCGCAGTTAAGGCGAGGGCGAGCTGGCAGGGCCAGGCGGCTCGGGCGGTGCCGTGCCCGAGTCGACGATCGCGGCAGTGGCTCTGGTCAGCGATGGACGACACTAGGGGCCAGGGGGGATGTCGGTGAGGACCAGGGGTGACGTGGTGATCCAGGGGAAGGATTGGGATGAGTAGGGGAGGCAGCAGTATAGGGGCAAGAGTCGATGCCAACGGTGCAGTACGCGTGCTCTGGCCGTGCCCATTGCATGCGCCTAGGATGTTCGGCAAAATGCCAATGGCATCCACAAGGTCCCAAATAAGTTGAAAATTAATAGAATGGTGCTAGTGTGGGTGGTGATGATGATGGACAAGTTATTTTAGCCATAGGATCCAGTGGCACATGGAGTTCAGAATGTATGCCAAATTCTGTCATGCCCACAACCTCTTTGATAGAATGCCATGGCAACCTAGTGATCTCTTCTAGATGTGAAAACTGGCAGGATGATGTCTCCTTGGATTATAGAAATGGTGGTGGAGTTGGTTTGGCAAAAACAAAAACTTGCTAGTGCAAGTTTTGAAGAATTTAGTTTCTGGACATAAACTACAGAGGGGTATCTGGTGGATTAAAAATATTCCAATGCGGCTAAAATTATGGACTTAAGGGTTTGGTTGGAAGGACAATATGTGGGAAAATTTTTAGGATTTTTGGATCAAGGAAAATAGGGGTTGTAGTTCAAAGCTGGATCTGGACCAGAAATGAAAAGAGGTTGTTTCACTCAATATTTCCAAAGGACCAAGTTTGGTTTTTGCATAAAAGTGATATGTAGGCATCATATGACCTCTCCTAATTTTTGTGGAGATTAAAAAAATTATTTAAATTAGTTGTAGTGCAACAAAGGCATTTAAAATATAGAAATAGCTATTAAAAGAATTGTTTTGGGGAATTTTTATTATGAAAAAAATTCTTATTGTTATTAAACTATAATTGAAATGTTTTAAGAGAACTACCCAAGCCACAATATTATTTCCAAAAATTTCTATATGGAGGGAAGAATTTTGAAATCAGAAAACAGAAAGGGTTCTGAAATTAAATAAAGACCTAGTATAATTCAAAATTTTATTTCTGGCCAAATTTTTATTTAGTAAAAACATGATTAAATTTTTGGGGTGTTACAGAAGGGAGCAGCAACCAGAAGCAGGGGAGAAGCGGCGAGAAGCACATGTTCAGTTAGGCGGGGAATCGATGCACTGTCAAGTGGGACCCACCACCAGATGCACTGATTAGTTTGACCCCCTGTTTTTACCTTAACCACAGTCCCGTTGATGACCGGACCCGTGTGTTAACCACCTGGTTGTATTGGCGCTATTATTGCCATGTAGGACGGCGCACACGAGTTATTTCTGGCAACTACGTCGCACTCCTTCCAATTCACATGAAATGTGTCGCACAGGAGCTATAAGCCCATTTTCTTGGAAGACTTTTTTCTGTGTGGAAATCGTACGAGAGCGGGAGACGTGGGTGGGAGGACGTATGGATAGCTTTTGTCGATGCGTGGGTGGGAGGTCAAACCATCACGCCGTTTAATTCTGCTTTAAAAGTACAGATCTGTAACAACTTGAGCTTGTAATCTCTGCATATAAATAGATGACCACGGCCCATCAGTTTGATGTGTGCCGAATAGGACACATGTTTTTTTTTAAACACGGCAAAAGGCTTGCCATGTTCATTGAATAAGAAGAAGGTTTAAGAGTCTTGGCCAAAAGACTAGGTTACAAGCATCACTCTCGCGGCATTATATTACACAAATATTTTGCCCCAGCAAGGCACCACAACAAAGTTTCCGCTTTGATGCGTGTCACAAGCAACCCGACCGAAATCACCGTGCTGCGGAACAGACGTGCATTTCGTTCATTCCAAATTTCCCAAGAGATAAGAAGCATAAGGGAAAGAAATGCCCTTTGAGATTGTGACCTCCCGGAAGCAATGTTGCGCCACCACTCCTTAACGAAAACCATGCCTCCCCAATCCATAGGATGGACATCATGTAAACCGAGCCATGTTTTGATCATTCCCCAAACTCCAACCGTGTAACGACATTGGAAGAGAAGGTGAGCTGCTGATTCTGGCATTTGTTTGCATAGCGGGGAAAGGTTACCGTTTGGCCAGCCCCTGCGCTAAAGCCGGTTAGCCGTCCAAATCCTATTGTTGATGGCCAACCAAGAAAAAAATTGCATTTGGAAGGAGCCCAATTCTTCCATATCAAAATAGGCATATCTGAGTATATAAGGCCAAGAAATTGTGCACTGTACGCCATCGCCATTGAATATTGGCCATCATTGGTGAGCTTCCAGGAAATTGAATTAGCCATGCCGGGGTTGAGTTGAACGTGTGATAGCTTAGTCCAAAGGATGATGAACTCGACTATGTGGTTCACAGCAAGGTTCCTACCAATGTCCACTCTGGAGACCCATGAGTTATTATGTAAGGCCTTCTGGACAGTGCAGTTTTTTCTTGTAGAGATTGCAAAAATATTTGGCGCGATGTCTTTGGGTCTCATATCGTTCAGCCAAGCAGACTCCCAAAATGAGGCCCTTATCCCATCTCCAGCCAGAACCTTGGAGGCGGCAGCAAATATGTCTTTCTCTTTGTCATCAAACGGGTTCCCCAAGTTTACACAAGGCTTGCCCGAATCCGTCCAGGCTTCCCATAGCCACCGGATGCGAAGGGCAGCAGCAAAGTTTTCCAAGTTGAGAATACATAGGCCACCATGCACTTTAGATTTGCACACTTGCTCCTAGTTGATCTTGAATTTTCCACCAGAAACGTTGTCACAACCAGCCCAGAGATATACATGCCGTAGGGAGTTGATCTTTTTCAGTACCCCAACAGGGAGGTTTAGCACCGTCAAGTAATATATAGCAATCATCGTTACAACCGACTTGACAAGCACAATCCTTCCACGCGATGCGACGTGTTTGCCCATCCAAGGCGTAAGTTGAGCCACAATCTTATCTTCGAGGGGTTGGAAGTGGATTCTATTTAATCTTTTGATCGACAATGGTAGACACAGATATCTCATAGGGAAAGATGAGCGGTTGGCCGGGAAGGAGAGGAGGATATCATTCAGATCCAAGTTGTCACAACGGATTGGGGTAACTAGGTTTTTCGAGCAGTTGGTATGTAGGCCCGTAACCTCTCTCCAAAGTGAGCCAGCGTGTCCACAAAGAACTTGACTTCGGTTTTGATGGGAGCAAGAAAAACAACCGCGTCATCTACGTAGAGGGACGCCCTGATCATTAAAGCGTTACCACCAAGAGGGTGCAGCTTTCCTTGGACAGTAGCCTTCTTGAGAATATGGTGTAGAGGATCGATCGCCGGAATGAAAAGGAGGGGGGGATAGAGGATCTCCTTGCCTCAAGCCCTTCCCAAGCTTGATATGGTTGCCCGGAATACCGTTGAGCAAGACTCGCGAAGATGCCAAAGCCAAGAGAGTCGAAACCCAACCACGAAAGCATGGAGGAACTCCAAGGTGTTTGAGAACGTCGAGGAGATAGTCCCAGCGAATAGAGTCAAAGGCTTTGTTGATTTCAATCTTGAAAAGTAACGCTGGTGTTTTATTTTGGTGGAAACGCCTCGCAAGATTGCGCATGTACATGAAGTTATGATGTATACATCATAGTTTGATGAAAGCACTTTGCGCCTGTGATACAAGGTCATTCATGTGTGGGGCGAGCCGATTGGACATCACTTCGGCAATAATTTCGCGATGGCATGGATAAGACTGATGGGTCAAAAGTCTGATATATCTTCAGCCCCATCTTTCTTAGGAATGAGGGCGATCTCGGTGGAATTGAGCCAATGGAAATGGGTGGCATGCAAGTTAGAGAAGCAACAAATGGCCGACAAGAGATCTCCCTTGATAATGTTCCAGCATGCTTTAAACAAAGCACCGGTGAAGCCATCCGGGACCAGGGCTCTGTCACTAGGTAAGGCAAAAATCGCAGCCTTGACCTCCTCCTCGGTGATGGCTACGTCCAACTCCTGAAGGTCGCACATGGAGTTGGAATGATCCCCCAATTAATGTCAATGTTGCGTGTGGGACCTTTTTTAGTGATGCTCTTGAATTGGCTATGAATCACCTGCTCCTTCTGGTTGTGTTTCGTGATCCAGCCAGAATTGTGCTTGAGACGATGAATGAAGTTTTTGAAGGAAATATGCCCTAGAGGCAATAATAAAGTTGTTATTTTATATTTCCTTATTCATGATAAAGGTTTATTATTCATGCTAGAATTGTATTGATCGGAAACTTAATACATGTGTGAATACATAAACAAACACCGTGTCCCTAGTGAGCCACTACTAGACTAGCTCATTGATCAAAGATGGTTAAGGTTTCCTAACCATGGACATGAGTTGTCATTTGATAATAGGATCAAATCATTAGGAGAATGATCTGATGGACAAGACCCATCCGTTAGCTTAGCATAATGATCGTTCAGTTTTATTGCTATTGCTTTCTTCATGTCAAATACATATTCCTTCGACTATGAGATTATGCAACTCCCGGATACCGGAGGAATGCCTTGTGTGCTATTAAACGTCACAACGTAACTGGGTCATTATAAAGATGCTCTACAGGTATCTCCGAAGGTGTTTGTTGAGTTGGCATTGATCGAGATTACGATTTGTCACTACGAGTATCGGAGAGGTATCTCTGGGCCCTCTCGGTAATACACATCATAAGCTTGCAAGCAAACGACTAAGGAGTTAGTCACAAGGTGATGTATTAAGGAACGAGTAAAGAGACTTGCCGGTAACGAGATTGAACTAGGTATGAAGATACCGACGATCGAATCTCGAGCAAGTAACATACCGATGGATAAAGGGAATTACGTATGTTATCATAACAGTTCGATCGATAAAGATCTTTGTAGAATATGTAGGAGCCAATATGGGCATCCAGGTTCCGCTATTGGCTATTGACCGGAGAGGTGTCTCGGTCATGTCTACATAGTTCTCGAACCCGTAGGGTCCGCACGCTTAACGTTCGATGACGATATAGTAATATATGAGTTATGTGATTTGGTGACCGAATGTTGTTCGGAGTCCCGGATGAGATCACGGACATGACGAGGAGTCTCAAAATGGTCGAGAGGTAAAGATTGATATATAGGACAAGGGTATTCGGACACCGGAAGTGTTTCGGGGGGTACCGGGTACTTATCGGGTCACCGGAAGGGGTTCCGGACACCCCCGGCAAAAGATATGGGCCTTATGGGCCAAGAGGGGAAACGTACCAGCCACAAGGGGCTGCTACACCCCCCATATGGGCCGGCCTCAGGAGGAGAAGGAAAGGGGAGAAGGGAAAGGTAAGTGTGGATTAGGATTCCCACTTCCTTCCGTCTCCCCCCCTCTTTCCTTCCCCCTCCGACAAACATGGCAGGGGGGCACGGCCAAGGGCAGGAGCCCAAGTAGGATTTGGACCTACTTGGGGCGCCCCTTGGCCTCTCCCTTCTCCCTCCCACCTATATATATATGAGGAGGGGGGCGCCTGGCAAACCCAAGACAATTGTTAGCCGTGTGCGGCGCCCCCCTCCATCGTTTACACCCCGGTCATAATTTCATAGTTCATAGGCGAAGCCCTGCGGAGATCACTTCACCATCACCGTCATCATGCTGTCGTGCTGACGGAACTCATCTACTACCTCGACGTCTTGCTGGATCAAGAAGGCGTGAGACGTCACCGAGCTGAACGTGTGCAGAACACGGAGGTGCCGTGCGTTCGGTACTTGATCGGTTGAAGGGCGAAGAAGTTCGACTACATCAACCGCGTTGTGAAACGCTTCTGCTTACGGTCTACAAGGGTACGTAGGCACACTCTCCCCCTCGTTGCTATGCATCTCCATGGATAGATCATTGCGTGTGCGTATAAATTTTTTGTTTTCCATGCAACGTTTCCCAACAGTGGCATCTTGAGCCAGGTTTATGCGTAAATGATATGCACGATTAGAACACAAAGAGTTATGGGTGGTGATAGTCATACTGCTTACCACCAATGTATTATTTTGATTCGGCGGTATTGTGGGATAAAGCGGCCCGTACCAACCTTACATGTCGACGCACATGAGACCGGTTCCACCGACTGACATGCAACTAGTTTTGCGTAAAGGTGGCTGGTGGGTGTCTGTTTCTCCTACTTTAGTTGAATCGAATTTGACTGCGACCGGTTCTTGAAGAAGGTTAAAACAGCAAACTTGACGAAACACCGTTGTGGTTTTATGCGTAGGTAAGAACGGTTCTTGCTAGAAGCACGTAGCAGCCACGTAATACTTGCAACAACAAAGTAGAGAACGTCTAACTTGTTTTTGGAGGGCATGTTGTGATGTGATATGGTCAAGACGTGATGTGATAAACATTATTGTATGAGATGATCATGTTTTGTAAGTTATCGGCAACCGGCTGGAGCCTTATGGTTGTTTCATTATTGTATGAAATGCAAACGCCATGTAATTGCTTTACTTTATCACTATGCGTTAGCGATAGTTCTAGAAGCAATAGTTGGCGAGACGACCACGACGCTACGATGGAGATCAAGGTGTCAAGCCGGTGATGATGGAGATCATGACGATGCTTTGGAGATGGAGATCAAAAGCACAAGATGATGATGGCCATATCATGTCACATATTTTGATTGCATGTGATGTTTATCTTATTTACATCTTATTTTGCTTAGAACGACGGTAGCATTATAAGATGATCCCTTCACTAAATTTCAAGGTAAAAGTGTTTTCCTGAGTATGCACCATTGCTATAGTTCGTCGTTTCGAGACACCACGTGATGATCGGGTGTGATAGACTCTACGTTCACATACAACGGGTGCAAGACAGTTTTGCACATGTGGAATACTTGGGTTAAACTTGACGATCCTAGCATGTATAGACATGTCCTCGGAACACTGGAGACCGAAAGGTCGAACGTGAATCATATAGTAGATATGATCAACATAGAGATGTTCACCATTGATGACTACCCCATCTCACGTGATGATCGGACATGGGTTAGTTGATTTGGATCATGTATCACCTGGATGACTTGAGGGATATCTATTTAAGTGGGAGATCTTAAGTAATTTGATTAATTGAACTTAATTTATCCTGAACTTAATTAGTCGTGATAGTATTTGCAAATCTATGTTGTAGATCAATAGCTCATGATATAGCTCCCCTATTTTTGATATGTTCCTAGAGAAAAATAAGTTGAAAGATGATAGTAGCAATGATGAGGACTGGGTCCGTGATCTGATGATTATCCTCATTGCTGCACAGAAGAATATGTCCTTGATGCACCGCTAGGTGACAGACCTATTGCAGGAGCAGATGCAGACGTTATGAACGTTTGGCAAGCTCGATATGATGACTACTTAATAGTTTAGTGCACCATGTTTTACGGCTTAGAACCGGGACTTCAAAAAGGTTTTTGAACGCCATGGAGCATATGAGATGTTCCAAGAACTGAAATTGGTATTTCAGAATTATGCCCGTGTTAAGAGGTATGAGACCTCTGACAAGTACTTTGCCTACAAGATGGAGGAGAATAGCTCAGCCAGTGAGCATGTGCTCAGAATGTCTGGGTACTACAATCACTTGAATCAAGTTGGAGTTAATCTTCCAGATAAGATAGTGATTGACAGAGTTCTCTAGTCACTATCACCAAGCTACTAGAACTTTGTGATGAACTATAATATGCAAGGGATAACGAAAACGATTCCCGAGCTCCTCGCGACGCTGAAACCGGCGATGGTAGAAATCAAGAAAGAGCATCAAGTGTTGATGGTTAACATGACCACTAGTTTCAAGAAAAAGGGCAAAGGGAAAGAAAGGGAACTTCAAGAAGATTGGCAAGCAAGTTGCCACTCCCGTGAAGAAGCCCAAAGATGGACCCAATCCTAAAACTGAGTGCTTCTACTGCAAAGGAAATAGTCATTGGAAGCGGAACTGCCCCATACGCATGGCGGAAAAGAAGGATGGCAAAGTGAACAAAGGTATATTTGATATACAGATTATTGATGTGTACCTTACAAGTTTTCGTAGTAGCCCCTGGGTATTTGATACCGGTTCATTTGCTAAGATTAGTAACTCGAAACATGAGTTGGAGAATGAATAGAGACTAGTTAAGGGCGAGGTGACGATGTGTGTTGGAAGTGATTCCAGGGTTGATAAGATCACCATCGCACACTCCCTATACCTTCAGGATTAGTGTTGAACCTAAATAAATGTTACTAGGTGTTTGCGTTGAGCATGAATATGATTGAATCATGTTTATTGCTATACGGTTATTCATTTAAGTCAGAGAATAATTGTTGTTCTCTTTACATGAATAAAACCTTCTATGGTCATACACCCAATGTAAATGGTTTATTGAATCTCGATCGTTATGATACACATATTCATAATATTGATGCCAAAAGATAAAAAGTTGATAATGATAGTGCAACATACTTTTGGCACTGCCGTTTACGTCATATTGGTGTAAAGCGCATGAAGAAATTCCATGCGGATGGACTTTTGGAATCACTTCATTATGAATCATTTGATACTTGCGAACCATGCCTCATGGGCAAGATGACTAAAACTCAGTTCTCCGGAACAATGGAGCGAGCTAATGACTTGTTGGAAATAATACATACCAATGTATGTGATCAAATGAGTGTTGAAGCACGCTGCGGGTATCGCTATTTTCTGACCTTCACAGATGATTTGAGTAGGTATGGGTATATCTACTTGATGAAAGACAAGTCTGAAACATTTGAAAAGTTCGAAGAATTTTTGAGTGAAGTAGAGAATCATCATAACAAGAAAATAAAGTTTCTATGATCTGATCACGGAGGCAAATAGTTGAGTTACGAGTTTGGCCTTCATTTAAAACAATGTGGAATTCTTTCACAACTCACGCCACCTGGAACACCACAGCGTAATGATGTGTCCGAACGTCGTAACCGTACTTTATTAGATATGGTGCGTTCTATGATGTCTCTTACCGATTTACCACTATCGTTTTGGGGCTATGCATTAGAGATAGCCGCATTCACGTTAAATAGGGCACCATCTAAATTCATTGAGATGACACCATATGAACTATGGTTTGTCAAGAAACCTAAGCTGTCATTTCTTAAAGTTTGGGGTTGCGACGCTTATGTCAAAAGGCTTCAACCTGATAAGCTCGAACACAAATCAGAGAAGTGCGTCTTCATAGGATACCCTAAGGAAACAATTGGGTACACCTTCTACCACTGATCCGAAGGCAAGATTTTTGTTGCTAAGTATGGGTCCTTTCTAGAGAAGGAGTTTCTCTCGAAAGAAGTGAGTCGGAGGAAGGTAGAACTTAATGAGGTAATTTTACCTTCTCTCGAATTGGAAAGTAGTACATTAGAGAAATCCATTCCCATGATGCCTACACCAACTAGAGCGGAAGCAAATGATAATGATCATGAAACTTCAGATCAAATTGCTACTGAACCTCATAGGTCAACCAGAGCATGATCCGCACAAAAGTGCTACGGTAATCCTGTTCTGGAAGTCATGTTATTATACCAAGGCGAACGTACGAACTATGAAGAAGCTATGATGAGCCCAGATTCCGACAGATGGCTTGAGGCCATGAAATCTGAGATAGGATCCATGTATGAGAACAAAGTGTGCACTTTGGTGCACTTGCCTGATAACCCACATGTACAGGGGATCGCAACAGTTTTCGAGGGTAGAGTATTCAACTCAAATTTATTGATTCGACACAAGGGGAGCCAAAGAATATTCTCAAGTATTAGCAGCTGAGTTGTCAATTCAACCACACCTGAAAGACTTAATATCTGCAGCAAAGTATTTAGTAGCAAAGTAGTATGGAAGTAACGGTAACTGTGGCGAAAGTAGCAATAGCAGTTTCGTAGCAATTGTAACAGTGGCAACGGCAAAGTAACGAAGCAAAGATCAATATGAAATGAGCTCATAGGCAATGGATCAGTGATGGATAATTAGGTCAGATGGCATTCATCATGCAACAGTTATAACCTAGGGTGACACAGAACTAGCTCCAATTCATCAAAATAATGTAGGCATGTATTCCGTATATAGTCGTACGTGCTTATGGAATAGAACTTGCATGACATCTTTTGTCCTACCCTCCCATGGCAGCGGGGTCCTAATGGAAACTAAGGGATATTAAGGCCTCCTTTTAATATAGAACCGGAACAAAGCATTAGCACTAAGTGAATACATGAACTCCTCAAACTACGGTAATCACCGGAAAGAATCCCAATTATTGTCACCTTGGGGTATGCGGATCATAACTCGTAATAGGTGTCTACAACTTGCAAGATAGGATCAAGAACACAAATATATTCATGAAAACATAATAGGTTCAGATCTGAAATCATGGCACTCGAGCCCTAGTGACAAGCATTAAGCATAGCAAAGTCATAGCAACATCAATCTCAGAACATAGTGGATATTAGGGATCAAACCCTAACAAAACTAACTCGATTACATGATAAATATCATCCAACCCATCACCGTCCAGCAAGCCTACGATGGAATCACTCCTGCACGGCGGTAAGCATCATGAAATTGGTGATGGAGGATGGTTGATGATGACGACGGCGTTGATTTCCCCTCTCCGGAGCCCCGAACGGACTCCAGATCTGCCCTCCTGATGAAGAACATGAGGTGGCGGTGGCTCCGTATCGTAAAACGCGATGAATCCTTCTCTCTAAAAAAATTCTCCCCGAACGTGAATATATGGAGTTAGAGTTGAGATCGGTGGAGGTTCAAGGGACCCACAAGGCAGGGGGCGCGCCCTAGGGGGGTGGGCGCGCCCTCCACCCTTGTGGACAGCAGGTGGGTCCCCCTCTATTGATTCTTTCGCCAATATTTTTATTTATTCCAAAAATATTCTCCATCGATTTCAGGCCATTCCGACAACTTTTATTTCTGCACAAAAATAACACCAAGGCAATTCTGCTGAAAACATCATCAGTACGGGTTAGTTCCATTCAAATCATGCAAATTAGAGTCCAAAACAAGGGCAAAAGAGTTTGGAAAAGTAGATACGATGGAGACGTATCAACTCCCCAAAGCTTAACCCATTGCTTGTCCTCAAGCAATTTAGTTGACAAACTGAAATTGATAAAGAAAACTTTTACAAACTCTGTTTGATCTTGTTGTTACAAATATGTATAGCCAGCATTCAGGTTTTTAGCAAAGATTACGAACTAACCATATTCACAATAACATTTAGGTCTCACATTTACTCATATCAATGGCATAATCAACTAGCGAGCAATAATAATAAATCTCGGATGACAACACTTTTCAAAACAATCATGATATGATATAACAAAATGGTATCTCGCTAGCCCTTTCTGAGACTGCAAAGCATAAATGCAGAGCACCCCTAAAGATCAAGGACTGACTAGCCATTGTAATTCATGGTAAAATAGATTCAGTCACAGTCATACTCAATATCAATTAATAACAACGCATACAAATGACAGTGGTGCTCTCTAACTGGTGCTTTTTATAAGAGGATGATGACTCAGCATAAAAGTAAATAAATAGGCTGTGGCGCCCCTGATTCGACCGTACACTAATCATACACGCAAATGTGTATGATCAAGATGAGGGACTCATGAGAAGATATCACAACACAACTCTAGACACAAATTAAAACAATACAAGCTTTATATTACAAGCCAGGGGCCTCGAGGGCTCGAATACAAGCTCGATACACAAGCGTCAGCGGAAGCAACAATATCTGAGTACAGACATAAGTTAAACAAGGATGCCTTAAGAAGGCTAGCACAAACATCAATGATCGAAGAGGCAAGGCCTCCTTCCTGGGACCTCCTAACTACTCCTGGTCGTTGGCGGTCTCCACGTAGTAGTAGACACCCTTCGAGGTAGTAGTATCCGTCGGCGGTGGCGTCTGGCTCCTGGGATCCACCATCTAGTTGCAACAACCGGAAAGAAGGAAGAAAGGGGAAAAGGGGTAGCAAAGCAACCGTGAGTACTCATCCAAAGTACTCGCAAGCATCAGATCTATACTAAGTATGCATTGATATCAAAGGAAGGTATGTATCTGTGGACTGAACTGCAGAATGCCAGAATAGAGGGGAAGGCCTAGCCTATCGAAGACTAGCATCTTCAAGCAGCTCCAAGCATCATGCAGCATTCAGAAGAGTATAGAATAGCATTTTAAATTTAACAAGCATGTTGTAGAATTAATGCCCAGAGATCCTTCCTCGACTCCCTGCGAGAAAGCAATCCCGGAGCCACATATCCATCACATATCTCAAGTAACCAGTTCTAGTTGTAGTAGATCAGGATACAAGTCTGAACGTCCATTACCATGAACACGGTATTTGAATAGATAACTTCCCTGCAGGGATGCACCACGTTACCCAACACGCTTGATTACTCTGGCCGGACACACCTGTCTGGGTCAATGCCCGGCCTCGGAAGATCAACACGTCGTAGCCCTACCTAGGCTCAGCAGAGAGGTCCCCGCCGGTCTACATCCTAAGCACTCCGGGGTCTTGGGCCCATCGCCCATTGCACTCCGGGTCATTGTGAGCAGGGTGGATACCAGCACCACCCGTGAAGTGGATGGCACGATCCGACCATGCCACAATGCTGAACTGGACGTCTGACAAAGCTTCGGCTGATACCACGACATCGAGGACCATAACTATTCCCGCGTGGTGGTTAGTGCGTAACGGCCAGAGGCCAACTCAGAACAAATACCCAAACCTATTAGTGCATTGGGGGCTCGCGGAGACGAGCAGAGACTCATGATAATGTGACCCCGTCGTCCCGTCTCGTGGACATACGGCAAGGGCCCAGAATGCCCGGCCGTGCCTCATAGAAAACTCGTGGGTGCTCTACGGGCCCGCCCGACTTTCACATCAACTCGTGGGTACCCCTCAGGGCTGACCCGACTTCATTAATGGTCTCAAGTAAAGTCCGGGTAACCGTGTGTCCAAAACATCAAGGGGAAAACCCGAGGAATCGCCCTCGGTGGATTCCACTCGATGTAATCATCAAGGTGAATGTAGGAGGAATCACCCTCGAGGTCCACACTTGAGGGGTTGCACTATAGAGTCGTATCGAGAGTGGCGAAAGAGGAATCACCCTCGATGACGACGACCGAATAGCTACACTACAGAGTCACATCATCAGGAGTGCGTTACGAGGTATCACCCTCGGCACTCGATAGTAGCTCTACAGAGTCGAGCAACAAAAGGGGCGTGATGTGATGTGAGGTGTCGGGCTCTGGTCGTCGATCACGTTGATCGAGTCGTCGATGATGAAGCAGGGGCAACAAGGACAAGGTGGGGGTCATTGATGGATCACTAACCAACCTATACTAACCAGTTTAGGATAAGCAGGTAGGTAACAATAGCAGGTACAAAAGCAGGCTATGCATCAGAATAGGAGCAATCAATTACAGTAGCAAAATCTAATGCAAGCAAGAGAGAGAATGGAATGGGCGATATCGGAATGTTCAAGGGAGGGGCTTGCCTGGTTGCTCAGACGAGAAGGAGGGGTCGTCCATGACGTAGTCGATCACAGGGGCATCGGCATCGGTCTCGGGGTCTACTGGAGAGAAGAGGGGGAAGAAACAGTAAATACAGTGCAAACAGATACATGACAAGCAATAAGCAGTGCTAGGGGTGTTCTAACGCGATGCTACATGATACCGGCGAAGGGGGAAACATCCAGGATTGTTTTCCCGAAGTTTGTAGTTTTTGGGCAGATGAAACGGAGGGAGAAGGTTGCACGTTTGCTATGCTAGGGACGCGTGGCGGACGAACGGATTGCGTACTCGGATTCGTCTCATCTTTCTGAGCAACTTTCATGTATAAAACTTTTTCATCTGACATACGGATTAGTTTATATTAATTTCTAAAGTTTTTAAAACATTTTGGAATTATCAGATTTAATTAAAGGGAAAACAGGGTTATGACATCAGCATGATGTCAGCAGTCAACAGGGATGTTGACTGGGTCAAACTTACATGTGGGTCCCAATGTCATTGTCACAGTTTAACTAACAGGTAATTAGCAGGTTAATTATCAGGATTAATTAAGTTAATTAATTCATTTAATTAATTAAGTAATTATGTTAATTATTATTTACTATTTTTTATATCTTTTTTAAGAGTTCCTAGGGACTGGGCCGCACGTGTAAGTGGCCTAGAGGCCAACCGGGGCGGGCGCGGCTTAACAGGCAGCGGGCGCGGGCGTAACGGGCGACGGGCGCTCGTAGTCTGCCCGGGGCGGGGCGAGGCTGTGGCCACAGCGGGGCTCGCCGGCCGGCCGCGGCATGCGGAGGCGGGCGCAGGGGCGACGCGGGGCGGCGGCGGTGCGCGGGAAGCGGCAGCGCAAAGCGGCCAGGGGAGGCGCGCGCGTCGACGATGACGACGCCCATCACCAGCTGCGGGCGGTGCGCGACGGTGGGGTTGGGTGCGAAGAGTCGCGCGGCGGCAACAGGAGCAGCGGCAGCCGTAGCAGCGGAGCAGCAGCAGAAGCGGCGACAAGGCGAGGGGTGAGCGGGGGAAGCAGCGTGTGGGAGGAGGAGCGGGACGGGCGTGGCCGGCACGGCAACGACGCGACTGGGGCATGGCCTGGGGCGCGAGGGTAGCGGGGGCGACAGGCGCGAGCGCGGGCTACAGAGCAGCGAGGGCGGACGAGGGGGCGAGGCCATGGCGGAAGCGAGCGGCGGAGCGGACGTGGCCGACGCGGGGCATGCGCGCGGCGTGGCTGGAGTACGAGTTCGGTGACGCAGCCGGGACGCGGGCAAAGCGGGGCGAGCGTGCACGGGGTCGAGGAGGGGCGGAGAGAAGGGGAGGAGGTCGGGGGCCTCACCAGCGATGGAGGGAAGCGAGGGCGGTGAGGTTCGGGGTAGTCCGTCGGAGTAGGGGCGTCGGCGGTGAGGTCCTTCGGTGACGGGGTGGCGTCGGGCGACAGCGAGGTCGTCGGGATCGGGTCCTCCCGATCCAATCCAGCGAGAGAGGGTGGAGGGGAACGAGAGAGAGTGTGGGAGGATCGTGCGGGGGAGGGGGTAAAGTGGATCGGGTGGTGCTAGGGTTTCGGCCTGGGGGGTTAGTAGGCAGGTGGGGTTGGGCCGGCCGGCTGGGCTGAGGCCTAGGTGGGCAGGGGGTGTGGCCCCTATTATCTATTTTTGTCTTTTGTTTAATTTTAAATTTTGAATCCGAACGTGATTGAATAATTGCGAGGTTAACAACAGTAATCGTGGTGATGTGGCATCATTAGCATGGGATTACTGTAACATAATTATCCGGGCGTTACAAATCTCCTCCACTACAAGAAATCTCGTCTCGAGATTTAGGAGGTAGAAGGAAACAGTTCGGGGTATTCATCACGCAGGCGATCCTCACGTTCCCAAGTGGCTTCGTCTTCAGAGTGATGCGACCACTGGACCTTGAGGAACTTGATCGCCTTCTGACATGCGCGGCGGTCAGTTTGGTCGAGAATGCGGACCGGATGCTCTTTATTGGAGAGGTCCTGTTGCAACTCAAGCACTTCATGATCCACTGCTCGGATTGGGTCCTTGAAGCAGCAATTGAGCTGTGACACATGGAAGACATCGTGAACCTGAGAAAGGTTCGACGAAAGCTCCAACTGGTATGCCACTTTTCCATGCTTTTCGAGAATAGTGAAAGGACCAATATAGCGAGGAGCTAGCTTGCACTTGATCCCAAAGTGGTGTGCACCCTTCATTGGTGTGACTCAAAGATCAGCCTTTTCGCCAGGTTGATAGACCATGTCTTTATGATGACGATCATACTGACTTTTCTGACATGACTGAGCAGTCTTGAGATTCTCACGGATAACACGGACTTGTTCTTCGGCGTGTTGGATAATATCCGGACCGAAGAGTGGATGTTCCCTAGTTTCTGACCAGTTCAAAGGGGTTGGGCACTTTCGTCCATATAACACTTCGGAGGGAGCCATCTTCAGACTAGCTTGATAGCTATTGTTGTAAGAGAACTCAGCATACGGGAGAGATTCCTCCCATTTCTTGCCGCAGGAAATAACACAAGCTCGAAGCATGTCTTCGAGAACTTGGTTGACTCGTTCAACTTGTCCCTGTGACTGAGGGTGAAAAGCAGTGCTGAAAGACAGATGAGTTCCCATAGCTTCCTGGAAACTTGCCCCGAATCTTGAAGTGAATAAGCTGCCACGGTCTGAGCTGATTACCAGTAGAATACCATGAAGTGAAACAATTCTGGACATATAGAGGATTGCCAGCTGACTAATAGTTATGGTTTCTTTGACGGCCAGAAAATGTGCAACTTTGGAAAGCCGGTCAATGACGACAAGAATAGCATCATCACCTTTCTGCGATTTGGGAAATCCAGTGACAAAGTCCATTTCAACATGGTCCCATTTCCATTCAGGAATAGAGATTTGTTGCAGAGTTCTAGCAGGCCTTTGATGTTGTGCTTTGATACGACGGCAAACGTAACATTCAGCAACATAGCGAGCAATGTCTTGCTTCATGTTTGACCACCAGAATCTCTGACGAATGTCTTGGTACATCTTGGTGCTATCCAGATGAATAGACAGAGGCGTATCGTGAGCTTCTTTCATAACTTCCTGAATCATATCCAGGTTGTCTTTTGAAGGAACCACTAGGCGACCTTTAAAGAACAAGGTGTGACCATCTTCAACAGTGAAGAACGAGGGCCTTCCTTCTGCGAGGTAGCGCTTAATCTTCTCAACTTGAGAGTCATACTTCTGCAGTCTCTTGATGCTCTCCACGAGATCTGGTTTGACAACCAGGGTATTGAGGGAACCCTGGGGAACAACACGGAGGTTCATCTTGCAAAACTCCTTAGGAGGGGGAGCGAGTGCACCCAGAGGAACAATATGGAGGTTCAGCTTTCTGAATTCTTCAACAAGTGAGGGCTGAACTTTGCAAACCTCGAGATGGTTGCAATATGACCTGCGGCTCAAGGCATCAGCCATTACATTAACCTTGCCTGGTGTATAGGGAATGCCCAAGTCAAAATCTGCTACGGTCTCCATCCATCTCTGCTGACAGATGTTCAAATCTGGCTGAGTAAACAGGTACTTCAGACTTTGGTGGTCGGTGAAGATCTCGCAACGATTACCAAGAAGGTAATGTCGCCACTGTTTGAGTGCATGTATGACAGCAGAAAGCTCAAGGTCATGAACTGGGTAGTTCTCTTCATGAGGGCGCAACTGACGAGAGGCATAGGCAATCACCCTGCGCTCTTGCAGTTGGACACAGCCTAATCCTTGATGTGAAACGTCGTAGTAAATGAGGAAATCCTTCTTAGTATCGGGAAGAGCAAGCACTGGAGTGGAAGTTAGCTTGTCCTTGAGTGCCTGGAAACTTTCCTGACACTTTTCTGTCCACTCAAACTTGACGCCCATGTGAAGCAGACCAGTCAAGGGCTTGGCAATCTTGGAGAAGTTCTCAACGAATCGACGGCAATAGCTGGCGAGTCCGAGATAACTTCTGACTTGTTTGACATTCTTTGGAGGAGTCCAATCGAGGATAGCCTGAACTCATTCGGGGTTGACGGCAATACCATCCTTGGAGATGGCATGCCCAAGATAGGTCACTTCGGGAAGTCAGAATTCACACTTAGAATACTTGGCATATAGTTGATGTTCTTGAAGCTTTTACAGAACAAGTCGAAGGTGTTCAGCATGTTCTTCCTTGTTCTTGGAGTATACAAGGATATCATCCAGGTAAACCACGACGAACTTGTCGAGGTATTCCATGAATATATAGTTCATCAGACGAGAGAATGTCGCTGGAGCATTGGTTAAGCCGAAAGACATAACTGTGTACTCGTATGAACCATAGTGAGTAATGAATGCAGTCTTGGGAATATCCTCTTCACGAACCCGAATCTGGTGGTAACCCAACCTCAAATCAAGTTTAGAGAATACTGAAGAACCAGCAAGTTGATTATACAGGTCATTGATTCTGGGAAGCGGATACTTGTTCTGAATTATAGCTTGGTTGATAGGACGGTAGTCTTGGACCAAATGATTAGTTCCATCCATCTTCTTGACAAAGAGAGAAGGTGCTCCCCACGCAGATGAACTAGGACGAATGAAACCCTTGCTAAGAGATTTGTCGATTTCCTCCTTAAGCTCAAGGAGTTCATGTGGCGGCATCTTGTATGGCCGCTTGGCAATAGGAGTAGTGCCTGGCTTCAAGTCTATGATGAATTCAACAGCTCTAGCAAGGGGTATTCCTGGAAGTTCTTCTGGAAAGACATCTTCGAAATCACGAATGACCTGAATGTTCTCTATTCCCTCAAGAGGTGAAGCATTCAATGCATTCAGAACATATATCTGATTCTCGGCATCCTGAGCTGCTCGGATTGAGTATTGGACTATCTGGCCAGAAGGGTGAGTGAGCTGGACTGTCTTGGTAGCACATTCAATCAAAGCATTATGGGCTGTCAACCAATCCATACCAAGAATGACGTCTATGTTGGAAGGTCCAAGTACAGTGAGAGAAGCCGAAAAAAGTAGACCTCCAATCTCGATTTGGTTGCGAGGACTTATCATTGTGGTTTGCCACTTGGACCCCGGGGATTGAACCGCTAGAGGAGTGGGTAATTCTTCCATGCCTAGCCCATGCAACTGAGCAAACCGTTGGGACACAAAAGCATGTGATGCTCCTGAATCAAAGAGGACAGAGGCTGGTACTGAATTAACAGAAATATTTGCCAGGACAATAGTCAGTTCCTTCTGAGCCTTTTCAGCATCAACATGATTGGCATGGCCAAGTACAACAGCAGGCAGTATGATATTATGGTTTCTGAACCGACGGGTTCGGCAACTCTTCTTACCGCCAACAGCAGGACGTGGTGCATCCTGAGACTGACCCTGGTGACAATCGAGGGTAAGGTGTCTTGGCTGTCCACACTAGTGGCATAAGCCATCATTATGGGGAGGAGCCATAGCATTGGACTGTCCACCCTGAATCGTTAACTGTCTTGGTGGCGGAGGCAGACGAGGTGCAACATAAGACGGCCTTGGTGTTGGAGCAGGTTGGTGATGAACATTGTGTGGGATCCAGACTCGATGTTTCTTAGCAGGCTGACTCGAGGATGGGCCAACATCTCGAGTACGCTTGAGCAACTCCTGGTACTCGGTCAGACCAGTTTCCGTTCGGAAAGCTTAGCTGACAAGTGTCGCAAAGTCTGCACAATTATGAGCAACAAGTGCGAGCTTTATATCGGGACGCAGTCCTTCCCGGAAGTTCTCCTGCTTGCGAGCGTCGGTGCAGACGTCATCCGCAGCATAGCGAGATAATTCAAGGAATTTCCTCTAATATTCATCCACAGTCATTGTGTCTTGTGAGAGTTTGCGAAACTCCTTCTTCTTCTGGTCCGTCAAACCTTGAGGAATGTGCCGTGCACAGAAGGCTAACTGAAATTCCTGCCAAGTGGTTACAGTTTCTGCAGGCAGCATACCCCTGTGGCTTTCCCACCATTGAGCAGCTGGACCTTTCAAGTGAAATGTCGCAAAGGTGACATAACTGGCAGGAGCAACATTAGCTGACTCCATCTCAAACAGGATGTCACGAAGCCAATCATCAGCATCCCTAGGATTGGTGGAGTTGCGGGAAATGGACGGGTTGAGGCGCACGAATTCTGGCAGTGTTATTGGGGCAGGCTGTTGATGAGCATTCTGGTTTGGAAACTGAGCCATTACTCCAGTCATAAACTGACGATTCAGCTCAAACTGTTGCATCATTGTGGCAATATAGGGTGGAGGTTGAGGATCGTCAGCCATCCTGCTAAAAACATCAGGGAGCAGTTTAACAAGGGGTGGAGCAGGTGTATGGAGTCATTCATGATGTAACTTGAACATGAGCAAAGGCACAGTATGTACAAAACAGTAGTCATTAAAGACATACATACACATATATAGAACCAATTACACGTTGTTAGTAGGAGTTCGGACAAGAGAACATCCTAGACATACTAGGCGGCACGCATGCACGCGATGGAGAGATACAACAACAAGACATAGCAAAGGCTACATCAACGTCGGAGAAAACCACTAGAGCGAGGAATCTGCAGGGGATGACGCAGGGTGCCCTCGATAAAAGGATCCTGTGGCCCGTGAACACCGTGAAGCAGAGCCTGGCCCTCAATTCAAGAAAGGCTTGGTATAAATCTCCGGATGGATGTGATCACGAGAACCTAGGATAGAGTTAGCAAAATCATTTAACCTGGATAGAAGAGAGATCAGAGTCTGAGAGTAAGGACGAGGAGTAAAAGATCCTAACAGCACGCAATGACGACATGGGCTCGTAAGCCACACAGCCATGTTAGTAAAACAGTTTTTCAAAGACTTGACTCAACTTCGGCCAAGGTGTTGGAAGGGGGGTTCCTATAGGCAGTCGGCTTTGATACCAACTTGTGACGCCCCTGATTCGACCGTACACTAATCATACACGCAAATATGTACGATCAAGATCAGGGACTCACGGGAAGATATCACAACACAACTCTAGACACAAATTAAAATAATACAAGCATCATATTATAAGCCAGGGGCCTCGAGGGCTCGAATACAAGCTCGATCCACAAGCATCAGTGGAAGCAACAATATCTGAGTACAAACATAAGTTAAACAAGGATGCCTTAAGAAAGCTAGCACAAACATTAACGATCGAAGAGGCAAGGCCTCCTGCCTGGGACCTCCTAACTAATCCTGGTCGTCGGCGGTCTCTACATAGTAGTAGACACCCTCCGAGGTAGTAGTATTCGTCGGCGGTGGCATCTAGCTCCTGGGATCCACCATCTGGTTGCAACAACCGGAAAGAAGGAAGAAGGGGGAAAAGGGGTAGCAAAGCAACCGTGAGTACTCATCCAGAGTACTCGCAAGCATCAGATATATACTAAGTATGCATTGGTATCAAAGGATGGTATGTATCTGTGGAATGAACTGCAGAATGCCAGAATAGAGGGGAAGGCCTAGCCTATCAAAGACTAGCATCTTCAAGCAGCTCCAAGAATCTTGTAGCATTCAGAAGAGTATAGAATAGCATTTTAAATTTAACAAGCATGTTGTAGAATTAACGCCCAGAGATCCTTCCTCGACTCCCTGCGAGAAAGCAATCCCGGAGCCACATATCGATCACATGTCTCAAGTAACCAGTTCTAGTTGTAGTAGATCAGGATACAAGTCTGAACGTCCATTACCGTGGACACGGTATTCGAATAGATAACTTCCCTGCAGGGGTGCACCACGTTACCCAACACGCTTGATTACTCTGGCCGGACACACCTGTCTGGGTCAATGCCCAGCCTCGGAAGATCAACACGTCATAGCCCTACCTAGGCTCAGCAGAAAGGTCCCTGCCGGTCTACATCCTAATCACTCCGGGGTTTTGGGCCCATCGCCCATTGCACTCCTGGTCGTTGTGAGCAGGGTGGATACCAGCACCACTCGTGAAGTGGATGGCATGATCCGACCATGCCACAATGCTGAACTAGACGTCTGACAAAGCTTCGAAAGATAACACGACGTTGAGGCCCATAACTATTCCCGCATGGTGGTTAGTGCGTAAAGGCCAGAGGCCAACTCAGAACATATACCCAAACCTGTTAGTGCATTGGGGGCTCGCAGAGACGAGCAGAGACTCATGATAATGTGACCCCGTCGCACCGTCTCGTGGACTTACGGCAAGGGCCCAAAATGCCCGGCCGTGCCTCATAGAAAACTCGCGGGTGCTCTACGGGGCCGCCCGACTTTCACATCAACTCGAGGGTACCCCTCAGGGCCGATCCGACTTCATTAATGGTCTCAAGTAAAGTCCGGGTAACCGTGTGTCCAAAACATCAACGGGAAAACCCGAGGAATCACCCTCGATGGATTCCACTCGATGTAATCATCAACGTGAACGTAGGAGGAATCACCCTCGAGGTCCACACTTGAGAGGTTGCACTACAGAGTCGTATCGAGAGTGGCGAAAGAGGAATCACCCTCGATTACCACGACCTATTAGCTACACTACAGAGTCATCATCAGGAGTGCGTTATGAGGTATCACCCTCGGCACTCGATAGTAGCTCTACAGAGTCGAGCAACAAAAGGGGCGTGATGTGATGTGAGGTGTCGGGCTCTGGTCGTCGATCACGTTGATTGAGTCGTCGATGATGAAGCAGGGGCAACAAGGACAAGGTGGGGGGTCACTGATGGATCACTAACCAACCTATACTAAGCAGTTTAGGATAAGCAGGTAGGTAACAATAGCAGGTACAAAAGCAGGCTATGCATAGGAGCAATCAATTACAGTAGCAAAATCTAATGCAAGCAAGAGAGAGAATCGAATGGGCGATATCGGAATGTTCAAGGGGGGGCTTGCCTGGTTGCTCAGAGGAGAAGGATGGGTCGTCGGTGACATAGTCGATCACAGGGGCATCGGCATCGGTCTCGGGGTCTACCGAAGAGAAGTGGGGGAAGAAACAGTAAATACAGAGCAAACAGATACATGACAAGCAATAAGCAGCGCTAGGGGTGTTCTAACACAGTGCTACATGATACCGGCGAAGGGGGAAACATCCGGGAATGTTTTCCCGACGTTTGCAGTTTTCGGGCAGATGAAACGGAGGGGGAAGGTTGCATGTTTGCTATGCTAGGGACGCGTGGCGGGCGAACAGATTGCGTATTCGGATTCGTCTCATCTTTCTGAGCAACTTTCATGTATAAAACTTTTTCATCTGACATGCGGATTATTTTATATTATTTTCTAAAGTTTTTAAAACATTTTGGAATTAACATATTTAATTAAATGGAAAACAGGGTTATGACATTTGCATGATGTCAGCAGTCAACCGGGCTGTTGACTGGGTCAAACTTACATCTGGGTCCCGCTGTCATTGTCATAGTTTAACTAACAGGTAATTAGCAGGTTAATTATCAGGATTAATTAAGTTAATTAATTCATTTAATTAATTAAATAATTGTTTTAATAATTATTTACTATTATTTATATCTTTTTTTAAGAGTTCCGAGGGACTGGGCCCCACGAGTAAGTGGCCCAGAGGCCAACCGGGGCGGGCGCGGCTTAACGGGCAGCGGGCGCGGGCGTAACGGGCAATGGGCGCCCATAGTCTGCCCGGGGTGGGGTGAGGCCGTGGCCATGGCGGGGCTCGCCGGTCGGCCGCGGCAGGCGGAGGCGGGCGCAGGGGCGGCGGCGGTGCGCGGGGAGCGGCAGCGCGAAGCGGCCAGGGAAGGCGCGCGCGTCGACGACGACGACGCCCATCACCAGCTGCGGGCGGCACGCGACGCCGGATTTGGGTGAGAAGAGTCGCGCAGTCGCAACAGGAACAGCGTCTGCCATAACAGCGAAGCAGCAGCAGAAGCGGTGACAAGGCGAGGGGCGAGCGGGGGAAGCAACGCGCGGGTGGGAGGGAAGCGGGAGAGGCGCGGCCGGCACGGCAGCTACGCGACCGAGCACGGCCTGGGGCGCGAGGGCAGCGGGGTCGACAGGCGCGGGCGCGGGCTGCAGAGCAGCGCTGGCGGACGAGGGGGTGAGGTCATGGCGGAAGCAAGCGGCGTGCGAGCACGCGGTGCGGGCGTAGCGGCGGAGCGGACGTGGCCGACGCAGGGCGAGCGCGGGCGCGTGGCTGGAGTGCAAGTGCGGTGACGCACCCGGGACACGGGCACAGCGGATCGAGCGCGCACGGAGCCGAGCAGGGGCGGAGAGAAGGGGAGGAGGCCGGGGGCCTCACTAGTGATGGAGGGAAGTGAGAGCGGCGAGGTTCGGGCTAGTCCGTCGGAGTAGGGGCGTCGGCGGTGTGGTCCTGCGGCGACGGGGTGGCGCCGGGCGACGGCGAGGTCGTCGGGATCGGGCCCTCCCGATCCAATCCAGCGAGAGAGGGTGGAGGGGAACGAGAGAGAGTGGGGGGATCGTGCGGGGGAGGGCGTAAAGTGGACCAGGTGGTGCTCGGGTTTCGGCCTCGGGGGGGGGGGGGGGGTTAGTAGGCAGGTGGGGTTGGGCCGGCTGGCTGGGGTGAGGCCCAAGTGGGCAGGGGGTGTGGCCCCTTTTATCTATTTTTGTCTTTTGTTTAATTTTAAATTTTGAATCCGAACATGATTCAATCATTGCGAGGTTAACAACAGTAATCACGGTGATGTGGCATCATTAGCATGGGATTAATGTAGCATAATTATCCGGGCGATGCAAATCTCCTCCACTACAAGAAATCTCGTCCTGAGATTTAGGAGGTAAAAGGAAACAGTTCGGGGTATTCATCACGCAGGCGATCCTCGCGTTCCCAAGTGGCTTCATCTTTAGAGTGATGCGACCACTGGACCTTGAGGAACTTGATCGCCTTCTGACGTGTGCGGCGGTTAGTTTGGTCGAGAATGCGGACAGATGCTCTTTATAGGAGAGGTCCTGTTGCAACTCGAGAACTTTGTGATCCACTGCTCGGATTGGGTCCTTGAAGTAGCGATGGAGCTGTGACACATGGAAGACATCGTGAACCTGAGAAAGGTTCGACGGAAGCTCCAACTGTTATGCCACTTTTCCATGCTTTTCGAGAATAGTGAAAGGACCAATATAGCGAGGAGCTAGCTTGCCCTTGATCCCAAAGCGGTGTGCACCCTTCATTGGTGTGACTCGAAGATAAGCCTTTTCGCCAGGTTGATAGACCATGTCTTTATGATGACGATCATACTGACTTTTCTGACGTGACTGAGCAGTCTTGAGATTCTCGTGGATAACGCGGACTTGTTCTTCAGCGTGTTGGATAATATCCGGACCGAAGAGTGGACGTTCCCCAGTTTTTGACCAGTTCAAAGGGGTTGGGAACTTTCATCCATATAACACTTCGAAGGGAGCCATCTTCAGACTAGCTTGATAGCTATTGTTGTAAGAGAACTCAGCATACGGGAGAGAGTCCTCCCATTTCTTGCCAAAGGAAATAGCACAAGCTCGAAGCATGTCTTCGAGAACTTGGTTGACTCGTTCAACTTGTCCCTGTGACTGAGGGTGAAAAGCAGTGCTGAAAGACAGATGAGTTCCCATAGCTTCCTGGAAACTTGCCAAGAATCTTGAAGTGAATAAGCCGCCACGGTCTGAGCTGATTACCAGTGGAATACCGTGAAGTGAAACAATTCTGGACATATAGAGGGTTGCCAGCTGACTAGCAGTTATGGTTTCTTTGACGGCCAGAAAATGTGCAACTTTGGAAAGCCAGTCAATGATGACAAGAATAGCATCATTACCTTTCTGTGATTTGGGAATTCCAGTGATGAAGTCCATTTCAACATGGTCCCATTTCCATTCAGCAATAGAGATAGGTTGCAGAGTTCCAGCAGGCCTTTGATGTTCTGCTTTGATACGACGGCAAATGTCACATTCAGCAACATAGCGAGCAATGTCTTGCTTCATATTTGACCACCAGAATCTCTGATGACTGTCTTGGTACATCTTGGTGCTACCCAGATGAATAGACAGAGGCGTATCATGAGCTTCTTTCATAACTTCCTGAATCATATCCAGGTTGTCTTTTGAAGGAACCACTAGGCAACCTTTAAAGAACAAGGTGTCACCATCTTCAATAGTGAAGAACGAGGGCCTTCCTTCTGCGAGGTAGCGCTTAATCTTCTCAACTTGAGAGTCATACTTCTGCAGTCTCTTGATGCTCTCCACAAGATCTGGTTCGACAACCAGGGTATTGAGGGAACCCTGGGGAACAACACGGAGGTTAATCTTGCGAAACTCCTTAGGAGGGGAATCGAGTGCACCCAGAGGAACAATATGGAGGTTTAGCTTTCTGAATTCTTCAACAAGTGAGGGCTGAACTTTGCAAACCTCGAGATGGTAGCAATATGACTTGCGGTTCAAGGCATCAGCCATTACATTAGCCTTGCCTGGTGTATAGGAAATGCCCAAGTCAAAATCTGCTACGGTCTCCATCCATCTCTGCTGACGGAGGTTCAAATCTGGCTGAGTAAACAGGTATTTCAGATTTTGGTGGTCGGTGAAGATCTCGCAAGAATTACCAAGAAGGTAATGTCGCCACTGTTTGAGTGTATGTATGACAGCAGCAAGCTCGAGGTCGTGAACTGGGTAGTTCTCTTCATGAGGGCGCAACTGACGAGAGGCATAGGCAATCACCCTGCGCTCTTGCATTAGGACCCAGCCTAATCCTTCACGTGAAGCGTCGCAGTAAATGACGAAATCCTTCTTAGTATCTGGAGGAGCAAGCACTGGAGCGAATTCAGCTTGTCCTTGAGTGCCTGCAAAACTTTCCTGACACTTTTCTGTCCACTCGAACTTGATGCCCTTGTGAAGCAGACCAGTCAGGGGCTTGGCAATCTTGGAGAAGTTCTCCATGAATTGACGGCAATAGCTGGTGAGTCCGAGAAAACTTCTGACTTGTTTGACATTCTTCGGAGGAGTCCAATCGAGGATAGCCTGAACTCGTTCGGGGTTGACGGCAATACCATCCTTGGAGATGGCATGCCCATGATAGGTCACTACGGGAAGCCAGAATTCACACTTAGAATACTTGGCATGTAGTTGATGTTCTCGAAGCTTTTCTAGAACAAGTCGAAGGTGTTCAGCATGTTCTTCCTTGTTCTTGGAGTATACAAGGATATCATCCAGATAAACCACGACGAACTTGTCGAGGTATTCCATGAATATATAGTTCATCAGACGAGAGAATGTCGCTGGAGCATTGGTTAAGCCGAAAGACATAATGGTGTACTCGTATGAACCATAGCGAGTAACGAATGCAGTCTTGGGAATATCCTCTTCACGAACCCGAATCTGGTGGTAACCCAACCTCAAATCAAGTTTAGAGAATACTGAAGAACAAGCAAGTTGATCATACAGGTCGTTGATTCTGGGAAGCAGATACTTGTTCTGAATTGTAGCTTGGTTGATAAGACGGTAGTCTTGGACCAAACGATTAGTTCCATCCATCTTCTTGACAAAGAGAGAAGGTGCTCCCCAAGCAGATGAACTAGGACGAATGAAACCCTTGCTAAGAGATTTGTCGATTTCCTCCATAAGCTCAAGGAGTTCATGTGGCGGCATCTTGTATGGCCGCTTGGCAATAGGAGTAGTGTCCGGCTTCAAGTCTATGATGAATTCAACAGCTCTAGCAGGGGGTATTCCTGGAAGTTCTTCTGGAAAGACATCTTCGAAATCACGAACGACTGGAATGTTCTCTATTCCCTCAAGAGGTGAAGCATTCAATGCATTCAGAACATATATCTGATTCTCGGCATCCTGAGCTGCTCGGACTGAGTATTGGACTGTCTGGCCAGAAGGGTGAGTGAGCTGGACTGTCTTGGTAGCACATTCAATCAAAGCATTATGGGCTATCAACCAATCCATACCAAGAATGACGTCTATGTTGGAAGGTCTGAGTACAATGAGAGAAGCTGGAAAAAGTAGACCTCCAATCTCGATTTGGTTGCAAGGGCTTGTCATTGTGGTTTGCCACTTGGACCACGGGGATTGAACCGCTAGAGGAGTGGGTAATTCTTCCATGCCTAGCCCATTCAACTGAGCATACCGGTGGGACACAAAAGCATGCGATGCTCCTGAATCAAAGAGGACAGAGGTTTGTACTGAATTAACAGAAAGATTTCCCAGGATGATAGTCGGTTCCTTCTGAGCCTTTTCAGCATCAACATGATTGGCATGGCCAAGTAGAACAGCAGGCGGTATGATATTATGGTCTCTGAACCGGCGGTTTCGGCAACTCTTCTTACGGCCAACAGGAGGACGTGGTGCATCCTGAGACTGACCCTGGTGACAATCAAGGGTAAGGTATCCTGGCTGTCCACACTTGTCGCATAAGCCATCATTACGGGGAGGAGCCATAGCATTGGACTGTCCACCCTGAATCATTAGCAGTCTCGACGGCGGAGGCAGACGAGGTGCAACATAAGACGGCCTTGGTGTTGGAGCAGGTCTGTGATGAACATTGTGTGGGATCCAGACTCGACGTTTCTGAGCAGGCTGACTCGAGGATGGGCCAACATCTCGAGTACACTTGGGCGACTCTTGGTACTCGGTCAGACCAGTTTAAGTTCGGAAAGCTTGGCTGACAAGCGTCGCAAAGTCTGCGCAATCATGAGCAACAAGTGCGAGCTTTATATCGGGACGCAGTCCTTCCCGGAATTTCTCCTACTTGCGAGCGTCAGAGCAGACGTCATCTGCAGCATAGCGAGATAATTCAAGGAATTTCCTCTGATATTCATCCACAGTCATTGTGCCCTATGAGAGTTTGCGGAACTCCTTCTTCTGGTCCATCAGACCTTAAGGAATGTGCCGTGCACGGAAGGCTAAATGAAATTCCTACCAAGTGGTTAAAGTTTCTGCAGGTAGCATACCCCTGTGGCTCTCCCACCATTGAGGAGCTGGACCTTTCAAGTGAAATGTCGCAAAGGTGACGTAACTGGCAGGTGCAACATTAGCTTACTCCATCTCAAACAGGATGTCACGAAGCCAATCATCAGCATCCATAGGATTGGTGGAGTTGCAGAAAATGGACGGGTTGAGGCGCACGAATTCTGGCAGTGTTATTGGGGCAGGCTATTGATGAGCATTCTAGTTTGGAAACTGAGCCATAACTCCAGTCATAAACTGATGATTCAGCTCAATCTGCTACATCATTGCGGCAATATAGGGTGGAGGTTTAGGATCGTCAGCCATCCTGCTAAAAACATCAGGGAGCAGTTTAACAAGGGGTGGAGCAGGTGTATGGAGTCATTCATGATGTAACTGGAACATGAGCAAAGGCACAGTATGTACAAAACAGAATTCATTAAAGACATACATATACATATATAGAAACAATTACACGTTGTTAGTAGGAGTTCAGACAAGAGAACATCCTAGACATACTAGGCGGCACGCATGCACGCGATGGAGAGATACAACAATGAGACATAGCAAAGGCTACATCAACGTCGGAGAAAACCACTAGAGTGAGGAATCTGCTGGGGACGACGCAGGGTGCCCTCGATAAAAGGATCCTGCGGCCCGTGAACACTGTGAAGCAGATCCTGGCCCTCAATTCAAGAAAGGCATGATATAAATCTCCGGATGGATGTGATCATGAGAACCTAGGATAGAGTTAGCAAAATCATTTAACCCGGATAGAAGAGAGATTAGAGTCCCAGAGTAAGGACGAGGAGTAAAAGATCCTAACAGCAACCAATGACGACGTGGGCCCGTAAACCACACAGCCATGTTAGTAAAACAGTTTTTCAAAGACTAGACTCAACTTCGGCCAAGGAGTTGGAAAGGGGGTTCCTATAGGCAGTCGGCTCTGATACCAACTTGTGACGCCCCCGATTCGACCATACACTAATCATACACGCAAATGTGTATGATCAAGATTAGGGACCCACGGGAAGATATCACAACACAACTCTAGACACAAATTAAAATAATACAAGCTTTATATTACAAGCTAGGGGCCTCGAGGGTTTCAATACAAGATCGATACACAAGCGTCAGCGGAAGCAACAATATCTAAGTACAGACTTAAGTTAAACAAGGATGTCTTAAGAAGGCTAGCACAAACATCAATGATCGAAGAGGCAAGGCCTCCTGCCTGGGACCTCCTAACTACTCCTGGTCGTCGGCTGTCTCTACGTAGTAGTAGACACCCTCCGAGGTAATAGTATCCGTCGGCGGTGGCATCTGGCTCCTGGGATCCACCATCTGGTTGCAACAACTGGAAAGAAGGAGGAAGGGGGAAAAGGGGTAGCAAAGCAACCATGAGTACTCATCCAAAGTACTCGCAAGCATCAGATCTATACTAAGTATGCATTGGTATCAAAGGAAGGTATGTATCTGTGGACTGAACTGCAGAATGCCAGAATAGAGGGGAAGGCCTAGCCTATCGAAGACTAGCATCTTCAAGCAGCTCCAAGCATCTTGCAGCATTCAGAAGAGTATAGAATAGCATTTTAAATTTAACAAGCATGTTGTAGAATTAATGCCCAGAGATCCTTCCTTGACGCCCTGCGAGAAAGCAATCCCAGAGCAACATATCCATCACATGTCTCAAGTAAGAAGTTCTAGTTGTAGTAGATCAGGATACAAGTCTGAACGTCCATTAACGTGGATATGGTATTCGAATAGATAACTTCCCTGCAGGGGTGCTCCATGTTATCCAACACGCTTGATTACTCTGGCCGAACACACCTGTCTGGGTTAATGCCCAGCCTTGGAAGATCAACACGTCGTACCCCTACCTAGGCTCAGCAGAGAAGTCCCCGCCGGTCTACATCCTAAGCACTCCGGGGTCTTGGGCCCATCACCCGTTGCACTCCGGGTCGTTGTGAGCAGGGTGGATACCAGCACCACCCGTGAAGTGGATGGCACGATCCGACCATGCCACAATGCTGAACTGGACATCTGACAAAGCTTCGGCTAATACCACGACGTCAAGGCCCATAACTATTCCCGCATGGTGGTTAGTGCGTAAAGGCCAGAGGCCAACTCAGAACAAATACCCAAACCTGTTAGTGCATTGGGGGCTCGCGGAGACGAGCAGAGACTCATGATAATGTGACCCCGTCGCACCGTCTCGTGGACTTACGGCAAGGGCCCAGAATGCCTGGCCGGGCCTCATAGAAAACTCGCGGGTGCTCTACGGGCCCGCCCTACTTTCACATCAACTCGCGGGTACCCCTCAGGGCCGACCCGACTTCATTAATGGTCTCAAGTAAAGTCCGGGTAACCGTGTGTCCGAAACATCAAGGGGAAAACCTGAGGAATCACCCTCGATGGATTCCACTCGATGTAATCATCAAGGTGAACCTAGGAGGAATCACCCTAGAGGTCCACACTTGAGGGGTTGCACGACAGAGTCGTATCGGGAGTGGTGAAAGAGGAATCACCCTCGATGACCATGACCGAATAGCTACACTACAGAGTCATCATCAGGAGTGCATTACGAGGTATCACCCTCGGCACTCGATAGTAGCTCTGCAGAGTCGAGCAACAAAAGGGGCGTGATGTGATGTGAGGTGTCGGGCTCTAGTCGTCGATCACGTTGATCGAGTCATCGATGATGAAGCAGGGGCAACAAGGACAAGGTGGGGGGTCACTGATGGATCACTAACCAACCTATACTAAGCAGTTTAGGATAAGCAGGTAGGTAACAATAGCAGGTACAAAAGCAGGCTATGCATCAGAATAGGAGCAATCAATTACAGTAGCAAAATATAATGCAAGCAAGAGAGAGAATGGAATGGGCAATATCGGAATGTTCAAGGGGGGGCTTGCCTGGTTGCTCAGACGAGAAGGATGGGTCGTCGGTGACGTAGTCGATCACAGGGGCATCGGCATCGGTCTCGGGGTCTACCGGAGAGAAGATGGGGAAGAAACAGTAAATACAGAGCAAACAGATACATGACAAGCAATAAGCAGCGCTACGGGTGTTCTAACGCGGTGCTACACGATACCGGCGAAGGGGGAAACATCCGGGAATGTTTTCCTGAAGTTTGCAGTTTTCGGGCAGAAGAAACGGAGGGGGAAGGTTGCATGTTTGCTATGCTAGGGGCGCGTCGCGGACGAACGCACTACGTATTCGGATTCGTCTCGTCTTTCTGAGCAACTTCCATGTATAAAACTTTTTCATCTGACATACGGATTATTTTATATTAATTTCTAAAGTTTTTAAAACATTTTGGAATTAACAGATTTAATTAAATGGAAAACAGGGTTATGACATCATCATGACATTAGCATGATGTCAGCAGTCAGCAGGGCTGTTGACTGGGTCAAACTTACATGTGGGTCCCGCTGTCATTGTCATAGTTTAACTAATAGGTAATTAGCAGGTTAATTATCAGTATTAATTAAGTTAATTAATTTATTTAATTAATTAAATAATTATTTTAATTATTATTTACTGTTTTTTATATCCTTTTTTAAGAGTTCCTGGGGACTGGGCCCCATGTGTAAGTGGCCCAGAGGCCTTCCGGGGCGGGCGCGGCTTAACGGGCAGCGGGCGCGGGCGTAACGGGCGACGGGCGCCCGTAGTCTGCCCGGGGCGGGGCGAGGTCGTGGCCATGGCGGGGCTTGCTGGTCGGCCGCGGCAGGCGGAGGCGGGCGCAGGGGCGACGCGGGGCAGCGGCGGTGTGCGGGGAGCGGCAGTGCGAGGAGGGCAGTGCGAAGCGGCCACGTGAGGCGCGCGCGTCGACGACGACGGCGCCTATCACCAGCTGCGGGCGGCGTGCAACGGCGGGGTTGGGTGCGGAGAGTCGCGTGGCGGCAACAAGAGCAGCGGCTGCCGTAGCAGTGGAGCAGCAGTAGAAGCGGCGACAAGGCGAGGGGCGACGAGCGGCGTGCGAGCGCACGGTGCGGGAGTAGAGGCGGAGCGGACGTGGCCGACGCGGGGCGAGCACGGGGCGTGGCCGGAGTGCGAGTGCGGTTACGCGGCCGGGACGTGGGCATAGTGGGGCGAGCACGCACGGGGTCGAGCGGGGGCGGAGAGAAGGGGAGGAGGCCGGGGGCCTCACCAGCGATGGAGGGAAGCGATGGCGGCGAGGTTCAGGGTAGTCCGTCGGAGTAGGGGCGTCGGCGGTGAGGTCCTAAGGCGACGGGGTGGCGCCGGGCAACGGCGAGGTCATCGGGATCGGGCCCTCCCGATCCAATCCAGCGAGAGAGGATGGAGGGGAATAAGAGAGAGAGTAGGGGGGATCCCGCGGGGGAGGGGGTAAAGTGGACCGGGTGGTGCTAGGGCTTCGGCCTCGGGGGGGTTAGTAGGTAGGTGGGGTTGGGCCGGCCGGCTGGGCTGAGGCCCAGGTGGGCAGGGGGTGTGGTCCCTTTTATCTATTTTTGTCTTTTGTTTAATTTTAAATTTTGAATCTGAACGTGATTGAATCATTGCGAGGTTAACAACAGTAATCACGGTGACGGGGCATCATTAGCATGAGATTACTGCATAATTATTCGGGCGTTACATAGGCCCTTCGCAGAGGGAAGCAGGGATTTGCAGAGGTGCCAGATGTCGGAGTAAATGACCACGGGTAGGCTCATCAGCCCCCCACGGGTAGGCTCTCATGCCTCCTAGAAGCACGGCCGCCTTCTTGGGCCAGCAGGTCCAAGAGGCCGGCTGCTAGAAGGCGGCGAAACCCCAGAAGGCGGCCACGAGAGAAGCCGGCTCCTAGGAGGCGATCCCTTGTCCCCTCGAGGTCAGCACCACATCACCTCGACAAGACAAGGGATGGCTGTTGTGCAGCCTGCCACCCACGAATCCAGGATGGGACGTGGCCACAGAGCCGCGTAATCCGTGACATCACTAGCGTAAGAGGGAGCCATGCTCCCACGACGGGCGGTCAGTACGGCCCGCAGGAGGCGGGTCCTACCTGTCTGTGGGCCACTAGAAGGCGGCAAACCTCAAGCAGGCGGCAACAAGGGAGGGCCGACTCCTACCAGGCGGCCCTTCTCCCCCTTGGAGTCTGTGCGCCATTAACCAGATGTGACGGGGTGTGGCTACAGTAAGCGCCCGCCAGCCGGCGGGACTGTAGCCACGCTCCCCCCGACGAAGCCTTCGTCATCAGGGGCGAGGCTACAGTATAAAGCAGTCAACATGGCCCGTAGGCGGCGGGCCCTACCTGTCGGCTGAGATCACGGCAGTCGGCGGGACCCACCAGGCGGCGGGCCCCAGCGGTCGGCGGAGAAGCCGGCAACCAGAGACGCTGACGGCTGGGTCCTACACCCGGCCTGATTACCATTGTACCCTTGGGGGGTAGGCCGATATAAACCCCCCAAGCTTCCCCATGCAGGGAGAGGGCTGAAAAGGGGAGAGCCTTTTTAGTTCAGCACTCACACGCACACACATAGAGAGAGGAGTAGGGCTAGCCTCGCCCTTCTTCCTCCTCTAGCGGAAACAGCTCAAGGAGCAAGCTTGTAGCTACCTTGTGATCATAGTCATCATGCGGAGACCCCGCAGAGCAGGACTAGGGGTGTTATCTCTGAGGAGAGCCCCGAACCTGGGTAAGATTCGCAGGCGTATGCGGTCCCGCTTACTCCCGCTTCTAGAGCCCGGCGACGTACTTTTGTCCCCATCCACGATAAGCCACCCCCTGGCATATGTCGCACGATATCGCCGACATTTGGTGCCCACCGTGGGGCTAGGTGCATCGTCGTCCGGAAACACATTCTAGACGGGAACCCTCTTCCTTCCTGGCAAGCGCAGCCAGCCCGGCACGCCTGACGGCATTTGTGCCGACACGCTGCGCGGCATGGAAGCTGCTTGCACCGCAAGCAGCCTTGCTGATCTCATCGGCGGAATCCGCCTCTCCGACGAGCCCGCACTCGTCGCGGGCGCAGATAGCCCCGAGAGCTGCCTCGTCGACTCCCTCGGCAAGCTTCACATTGCCAATGAGCCGGTCTCCGACCTGGAGTCCGTTGGCTCCACCGACCAGTTCGTCGACATGGTCATCGACGCCGACATCGCCCTTTCTGATGCCTTCCACGGTGACGTGGTGATCTTCCACGACCCGCTCCCTGCTGCAGACAGCAGCGCCAGCACCAGCACCGTCACCGAGGTGCTGGTCATCAGCCACGACGGAGCCTCTGACCAGGCCGGCCGGGACCCGTAACGCCCGGCGCGAACGACGAAACACTAGAAGCGTGCCGTATCGCACTCCTCGACAGCGCCAACAAGTTGGCGGCCATGAGACGCCTCACCGAGGCCTACCACCGCGAGATCGACCGTGCCGTTTGCGGCACACCAGCGGCTGGCGAACCCAGCCGCGTGGGCACGGTCTGGCAGCGCGGCACAGCCATCGCTAGCATGCTGGGGGCCGACCGCCCGGTCTACACCACGCCAATGGAGAACTTACGCGCCGCCCAGGCGGCAGCAGACGAGCTGGACCGCCTGCAGGGCGACGAGCGTCGCTGCATGACGGAGCGCGTCCAGCAGCTCATCGACGCGGCCGTCGCGCAGCAAGAAGCCGACCGCCGCGTGGTGGAACCCGGCTTGCAGGATGAGAACCTTCCCCCTCGCTGAGAACACGGCGCGACCTCCCGGACGCCGACAACCGGTGCCCGCGACCGAGGAGATCAAGAGCCGGCTGTTAGCGACGGCCGCACACGCATCACCATCGAGCACGACCAAGACGGCCGCCCTCGAGCAGTGGAACGGCGGGACAATCGACCGCCTCCCCCGCACAAGGAGAGGTGTGCCTCTCCTCCGCCTGTTGAGCACCCGATTCTCGGAGACCGGCTGCCACCCCGTGAAGGAGTCAGAGAGAACGTTGCCCGGCTCCGGATCGACCGCTTGGCTCGATCCCTGGCGTTAGAAGAAGAAGATGCGATCGGCCAGCCTTGCTTCGGCCCCCGCATTCGTGACGAGCCCTTCCCCAAAGGGTTCTCGCTTCCTCGAGACACTCCCAAGTACAACGGCTCCGTGAAGCCAGAGGATTGGCTGGTTGACTACTCCACCGCCGTTAGCATAGCAAACGGCAACAAGCGCGTTGCCGTGAAGTACGTTCCGCTCATCCTCCAGGGCACGGCCCGGACATGGCTGAACAGCCTCAAGCCCTACAGTGTCAACAGCTGGCTGGACTTTACCGAAGTTTTCATCCGCAACTTCACCAGCACATACAAGCGGCCGCCCAAGCCTTGCAAGCTCTCCTTGTGCGTCCAAGGCCCACTCGAGTCCACCTGCGAGTACTTGACGCGGTGGGCCGAACTGCGCAACTCCTGCGAAGGGGTGCATGAGGTGCAAGCCATAGAGTACTTCACCACCGGGTGCTGAGAGGGCACCCTACTCAAGCACCGACTCCTATGCGATGAGCCGGCCACGCTCGACGAGCTGCTAGTCATAGCGGACAAGTACGCCACCGCCGACTCCTCCATGAAGTTGGAGCTCCGAGTGGACGCATCTGGGAAGATGCTCCCTCCGGCCCCTCAACTGCCGGCTGGTGACTCCAGTCGGCGCCAGCAGTCGAACGACAACAAACGAAAGGCTCAGCAACCGGTTTCCACCAGCCGGCAGGTGGCAGCAGTTGAAGACCAGCAGCCAGAGGGGCAACCCGGCCCCAAGCGTTAAAAAGGCGGCAAGCCTGCCTGGTTGCCCGCCTTCTCCTTCGAGCAAACCCTTGATGCTCCCTGCAAGTTCCGCAGCGGCGCAAAACCGTCCAATTACACCACCCGGAAGTGCCACTGGCTCACCCGCATTGCCAAAGGCGAAGGACTGCCCCCTCTGCCTGCTGGCCCGCCGGCTCCGCCTCCTCAGCAGCCGGCGGCCCGCCCCGTCAGCGCAATCCAAGATGAATTCCCCGAAGAACATGGAGCCTACGTCGTCTTCACCAGCGTGGCCGACGACAGGCACAGCCGATGTCAGCAGCACCGCGAGTTGAACACGGTCGCTTCCGAGGTCCCAGAGTTCATGCACTGGTCCGAGAGGCCTATCAGCTGGAGCCGCGCTGACCACCCGGAGGTGATGCCTTCTCCGGGGTCCTACGCCCTGGTACTGGATGCCACCTTTTCAACGGAGCGGCGAGCCTGTCGCTTCTCCCGAGTTCTGATAGACGGCGGTAGGAGCATCAACATCCTCTACCGTGACACCCTGGAGAAGCTGTGCGTCAAGGAGAAGCAGCTCCAGCCCAGCCGGACTGTCTTCCATGGCGTTGAACCTGGCCTTTCCTGTTCTCCAATCGGCAAGATCAAGATAGATGTCCTCTTCGGAGACAAAGATCACTTCCGCCGTGAGCCGATCTGGTTCGAGGTGGTGGACCTGGAGAGCCCCTACCACGCGCTCCTTCGCCGGCCTGCTCTGGTCAAATTCATGGCGGTGCCACACTACGCCTACCTCAAGATGAAGATGCCGGGTACCAAGGGCATCATCACCATAGCCGGTGACTACCAGAGGTCGGCCGCCTGCGTGGCTGCCAGCAGTAAGCTGGCCGAGTCTCTTGTGATTGCTGTCGAGAGGTGGCTCCTTGACCAGGTTGTGGCTATGGCCGGCAAGCAGCTGGACATGTCACCAGACCCAAAGGAATTGGAAGCTCAGGGTTCCTTCTAGCTGGCCAAAGAAAACAAGAAGATTCCCTTGGACCCCGAGCACCCGGAAAGATTCGCTGTCGTGGGGGCCCACCTCAACAGCAAATAGGAAAGTGAGCTCGTCGATTTCCTCCGTGAGAATCGGGACATCTTTGCATGGTCTCCCAAGGACATGTCGGGTGTTCCGACGGATTTCGCCGAGCACAAACTACATGTCAGATCAGATGCCAGACCAGTCAAGCAACCCCTTCGCCGCCTGTCAGAGGAGAAGAGAAGAATTGTTGGTGAAGAGATAGCCCGGCTTCTAGCAGCCTGCTTCATTATGGCTAGAGTGGCTAGCCAACCCAGTCCTTGTACTGAAGAAGAACAACAAGTGGCGCATGTGCATTGATTACACCAGCTTCAACAAAGCCTGCCCCAAAGATCCATTCGCTCTGCCCTGGATTGATCAAGTGATAGACTCCACAGCCGGATGCGAGCTGCTATCTTTCCTTGATGCCTACTCCAGCTACCACCAAATCAAACTGAACCCGGCCGATCGGCTGAAGATCGCCTTCATCACACCATTTGGAGCCTTCTGCTACCTGACCATGACATTCGGCTTGAGAAATGCCGGTGCCACTTTTCAGCGTTACATGCAGAAATGCCTCCTCAAATTACTCGGCAGAAATGCCGACGTCTATGTAGAGGATATTGTGGTGAAGACGGAGAAGCGCGGTACCCTCTTGGAAAATCTCAAGGAGACTTTTGATAATCTGCGCCGTTTTCAAATCAAGCTCAACCCAGAAAAGTGTGTATTCGGAGTCCCAGCCAGCCAGCTCCTTGGCTTTCTTGTCTCAGAACGCGGCATCGGATGCAACCCTGTGAAGATCAAGGCCATCAAGAGGATGGAGAGACCCGCCCGACTTCGAGACATCCAGAAATTCACCGTGTGCTTGGCGTCCATCAGCCGCTTCATCAGTCGGCTGGGTGAGAAGGCTCTTCCCCTGTACCAGTTGATGAAGAAAACCACTCACTTCGAGTGGAACGACAAGGCGGACGAGGCCTTCCTCCAGCTCAAGAAGATGTTGACCACGCCGCCTGTCCTGGCGGCTCCGGCTGCTAAGGAGCCCATGCTCCTCTACATCGCCGCCACCAGCCGGGTGGTCAGCACTGTCATCGTGGTAGAGCGCCCAGAAGACGGCAAGACACAGCCGGTCCAGAGGCCCGTGTACTACTTGAGTGAGGTGCTGTCGGCCTCCAAGCAGAACTACCCCCACTACGAGAAGATGTGCTACGGCGTGCACTTCACCGCCAAGAAGCTCAAGCCGTACTTTCAAGAGCACCCCATTACGGTTGTCTGCACCGCCCCGCTTGTGGAGATCATAGGCAACAGAGATGCATCAGGACAGGTGGCCAAATGGGCCATCGAGCTGGCCCCCTATACCATCTTCTACCAGCCTCGCACCGCCATTAAGTCCCAAGCGCTGGCCGACTTCCTTGTCGATTGGGCCGAGACCCAGTACCTGCCGCCAGCGCCGGATTCCACCCATTGGCGGATGCACTTCGATGGCTCGAAGATGCGCACCGATTTGGGAGCCAGCATCGTCCTCACCTCTCCCAAAGGCGACAAGCTCAGATACATGCTCCAAATCCATTTGGCCGCCTCCAACAACGTGGCCGAGTACGAGGCACTAGTACACGGACTCCGGCTGGCCAAGGAGATTGGCATCCGCCGGATTCTGTGCTACGGTGACTCGGACTTGGTGGTCCAACAGTCGTCTGGCGACTGGGACGCCAAGGATGCAAACATGGCGAGCTACCGCTTCCTTGTCCAGTAGATCAGTGGATATTTTGACGGGTGCGAGTTCCTTCACATGCCACGGGCCGACAACGAGCAAGCAGATACCCTGGCGCGGATCGGCTCCAACCGACAAGCCATACTGGTCGGCATCTCCCTTCAATGCCTCCGCAAGCCATCTATCAAGCCTTCACCAGAATCAGAATCTATCTTCGTGCCGGCTGCCCCCGGAACAGTTGGATCCGACTCGGTGGCTGCAGCAATCGGCCCGGGGACTTCGGCAGGCGGCTCGGGGACCGCAGCAGTAGCACCCGGCCCGGGGACTGCAGCAGCCGGCCCGGGGAATTCAACAACGCAGCAAGCAGCGGCTGACCCCACCCCACCGTCTCCCAACCCAACCGCCCTAGTACCGGTGGCCGTGATGACAGTGGTCGAAGCACCATCATGGGCGTAGCCCATGCTCAACTTCCTAGTGATCGGAGAGCTACCAGCCGATGAGACCTTGGCCTGGCAAGTGCAACGCTGGGCAGCGGCGTACACGATAGTGAAAGGAGAGCTGGTTAGGCGCAGTGTCACCGGTGTTTTCCAGCGCTGTGTAGAGCCAGAGAAGGGCAAAGCAATCCTCAGAGACATCCACCAAGGCGAGTGTGGCCACCACGCGGCCTCCAGATCCCTTGTGACCAAAGCTTTCCGCCACGGTTTCTTCTGGCCGACTACTTTAGAGGGCGCCAAGGATTTGGTCAAGAAGTTTAAGGGGTGCCAAAAATTCAGCTCCAAGCAACATCTGCCGGCTTCTGCACTCAACACCATCCCCCTCACTTGGCCCTTTGCCGTCTGGGGGTTGGACATGGTGGGCCCATTCAAGACAGCATGCGGCGGCATGACTCATCTGCATGTCGCCGTGGATAAATTCACCAAGTGGATTGAAGCAAAGCCAATCAAGAAGCTCAATGGTCCGACTGCTGTGACCTTCATAGCAGATATCACCGTCCGGTACGGTGTACCACACAGCATCATCACCGACAATGGCACAAACTTTGCCAAAGGCGCCTTGGCCCGTTTCTGTGCGATGCATGGCATCCGACTGGACTTAGCATCCGTTGCCCATCCACAGTCAAACGGCCAAGTCGAGCGAGCAAACGGCCTCATATTGTCCGGCATCAAGCACCGACTGGTCGAACCACTAGAGCGCTCGGCTGGCTGCTGGATCGAAGAGCTACCGGCCGTCCTCTGTAGCCTGCGTACCACTCCGAACAAATCAACCGGCTTCGCTCCGTTCTTCCTCGTGTACGGGGCCGAGGCCGTCATCCCAACTAACATCGAGTTTGACTCACCTCGCGTCACCATGTACACGGAGGCAGAGGCGAAGGAAGCATGAGAAGACGGCGTCGATCTGCTGGAAGAGGGCCGGCTGTTAGCACTCAGCCGGTCCGCCACCTACCAGCAGAGCCTGCGCCGCTACCACAGTCGGAAGGTCAAGCCACGATCCTTCCAAGAGGGAGACCTTGTGCTCCGACTGATCCAGCGAACAACCGGCCAGCACAAGCTCTCGGCCCCTTGGGAAGGCCCCTTTATCATCAGCAAAGCCTTGGGCAATGACTCCTATTACCTGATCGATGCGCAGAAGCCCAGGGTGCCCAAGAGGGACGATTACGGCAAGGAAACAGAGCGCCCATGGAACCCAAATCTCCTCCGAAGATTTTACAGTTGATGCAGTATGTACCACACTAACTTTTGCATTAAGCGCAAAGACATCGGGTCCCTCGAGGAGCACTCGGGGGCTACCCTTCTTTATCTATATGATAAGTTTCAAGCCTGTGAATGTGTTATTTCATTCCTCCGCCTGGCACCGGGTCCGACCAGTCGGCCCGGGGGCTTGCCGCCCTGTGCTATGTTGATGCTACCAGCAGTCGGACAAGTAGTGTGCCAGCATCTAAGCCTTCTCTTGCATTAAGCTGCAGCTCGCAGAGCGACTGTTCGGCTGGCGAGAGTTAAAGGCAGGAAATGGTGCCCACACGAAAAATTGCTAAGGAAAAAAAGCACCCACATAGGCCAGGCCGGCTCCTCGCCTCACCATCCGGCTGCTAAGCAGCCGGCCGGTCGGCTTCTCACTTAATTTGCTACGTTCTAAGCGGCCAAAGTACTTGTCTTCCCAAAATGGCCAAGTACCTCACCCAGCCACAGACCGCAGAGCGGCTGTCCGGCTGGCAAGGCAGCAGCCAAGGGAAGGCGGCAAAGGAAAAAGCCAAAAAAGAACAGGAAAGCAAGACAAGTCAGAACCCGGCAAAGGACAACTTGTGCATGGATTAATTTACATAGCAAGGCTCATAACCAGAATTCAACAAAGTTTGAATACACCCCCAGTGGGTGGAACTGCGCAAATTTAACAAACTTGTCCAAAAGATTACAAAGGCAGGAAAGGATAAGATAAAACTGGCCGCCTAGGCTAGAGGAGCAGCAGGCGAGTCTGGCAGGTTGGTGGAGGTAGCGGCGTCGGTCGGTGGAGCGGCCGACTGGTGAGTCTCAGCCTGGTCAGCACCAGCAACAGTCGGCGCAGCCACACGCGGCTCGCTGCTCGAAGCTCGATCGGGCTGAGGCTGGCCGTCCGCTCCGCCCTCAGGTGCGCCATCTTCGCCATCCTCGCCCCCTTCGTCCTCGCCCTCGTCGCTGGAAGCGATTTCCTCCACCGAGTCCTCGCCGTCCTTCGGGTTTAGCCCGAACCAGTTGGGCGGCACCTCGGCGCCCTCCTCGTCCAGCTCAGGGACAAAAACGGCAGTGTCGGCGTACTCGGCCCACCGCCGCCAGCTTCGGTCCGGCCTCCTGCCGGAAGGTGGTCAACTAGGCCAGATCCAGGCCAGGATACCATGCCTTGGTAAACTCCAAGGCTGTCCGCGCACCCGCCCGAGCCGCGGCGCCCTTCCAAGCCTCGAAGCGGCGGACTGCCACCTCCAACCAGTCGGCGGTCCGGCTGGGGGTGCGCGGGACTCGGGCGTCGGGCCAGAGGGCGGACAGCGCCTGAGCCCCGGCGCGCTGTAGGCGGCGGAGTATCCTGTGAGCCGGCTGCAGGCGCACCTTGATAGCCAGAAGCTGCTCGCCGAGATTCCGCGGTGCGTTGGGCGCGATGTCCTGGCCCGCCCTCCTCCGCATGTCACGACGCGCCTCGATGGCCTGGCTGACGGCGACAGAGTGACCGGGAAAGTATTCTGCACAAAAAGAAAATCAAAGATTAAAGGCTAGAAGCCGACTCCTACAGCAGTCGGCAGCCATTCAAAAAAAAGGGAAGGACTTACCGTCAATCATGTCCTCGATCTCACCGTAGCCAGCGGTGAGGAACGCCTCCTTCTCGGCCCACTTCGAGCGTTCAGGCTCGAACTCGTCCTTGAGGGCGTCCTCGCGCTCCTTCAGCCTCTGGAGCTCCACCTTGTGCCGACCCGCCTGGTCCGCCAGCTCCTTGACCAGGCGATCGCACTACCGAGCCGCCTTGCTGCACTCCTCCTTCTTGGTGTGCAGCTCGGTTTGGGCCTCGCCCAAGCATTGCTGCAGTTCGGCAGCCGCCCCTGCAAATATAAGAAAGAGAAGACATCAACAATCTGCAAAGAAGACGAGTGGTTGCCGGGAGACCCGACCCGACTGCTCAGTAGTCGGCCCAAATCTCGGGGCGTACACCCAGCGGGTGCGCTGGCGCGCCCCTGCGAGGGAGAAGGCAGAATGCTTACTCCGGCTCTCGGTCAAGTCAGAGGTCCGCTTGGCCAGCTCTTGGACATGGGAGTTGAAGGCGGCTGCGCGGATGTTGTGGTAATCCTGCAACAAAGAAAACAGAAGTGAAAATAAGTTAGCACTCGGAACTTACCTTGAAGTTCCGAGCCACCTGCTCAGCAGCCGGCCCGGAACTCGGGGGCTACACCCAGTGGGTGCGCTGGCACGCCCCCACGGAAGACTACAAGAATCAAAAACAAGATGCAAGACGCATACCCGGACGACCGACCGCATCACCAAAAACGCCTGCGTGTACTGCTGGAGAGCGGCGCCTTGGGCCTGGAACCGGGCCTGAACGTCCTGTGCGGCCGTGTTCAGAACACCCGTCCCGCCCTCAGGCATCCACTCCGGTGGGGCGGCACTAGTGGTCTCGGCATCAGGGGCCGATGAGCTTGCGGCCCCGATGTCCAGCGGGCGTGGTGCTAAGGCCGCCTTCCCCGCACGCCGGTGCACCGGAGTGCGGACCACGGGAGTCGTGCCCACCACCAACCCGCCACTAACTGGCAAAACTAGTGGCACGTCAAGCCGACTGCCCTGGGCGTCGGCAGTCGACGCTTGCGGGGGCCCCTCTGCCTCCAAGATGATGGGGTCGCCCCCTACCCTCTCCAGGCCCGACCGGTCATCGCCGGCTCCTCCGATCGGTACCCGGCCATCCGCCACCTGCGGCTCCACACGCTGCGGGATGGACGACTCCGGGGCACGGCCGTGTGCCGCCTTTTCCACTGGTGCCTTGGCGGCCGCGTTTGCCCGCCCCTTGGCCGCTGCGTTGGCTTGGACCTTGGCCGCCGCGTCGGCCTACGCCTGCGCCGCCGCTGCCTTCTCCTGGGTCGTGGCATCCCGTTCTTCTTGCGCATCCTGCGTGTTCCTCTCCGTCGCCTCCCCGAGGTCGGCGAGTGGGTCCACGCGGCGGGGCTCTGCAGAGCCGCCCGCCGCCCCAATCACCGAAGCAGACGGGGCCCGCTCGAGAGAGAGCGGGGCCCTGTTTAAGCCAAACAAAAACTAAGAAGAGATTTGCAAGGAAAGGAGAAAAGCAAACACAAGAAAAGATCGAATACTTACGCAGACACCATCGGGCGCTGCTTTGGGGGCTTCTGGAAGAGGGCCGCCTTCGTAGCAGCCTCCTGCCACTTGGTCACGGCAGCCGAAGACTTCGGCTTCTTGGGCCGGCTACCGTACAACCCGGCGCCGGCTCGGCGCTTCGGCGCGCCGCCTGCTGCAGTCGGCACGGCTGAAGAGCTCACGCTCGCCATGTCGGCGCCGTAAGCACGGCACAGCTCATTGTCTTCATCATCATCATCCGGCCAGTCCCCAAGGCCGCCTCCTGAGGAGCCGCCTGCTCCATCACCACCACCACCGCCCGTGGCATCGTCCTCCTCCATGGCGGCCGCCCACAAGTCGGGGTCGCCCACGTCGCTCGCCGACCGATCCAGCACGTACTGATGACCTGGCTCCGGAGCGTCAGCTGCCAACTGAGTCGAGCAATTCGATGCCACGGCCGACTGGTTAGGCGGCGAAAATAGAACCCGGACGAATGGAAGAACAAAGAATTAAGGACTCACCGCAGGCGGCGGGTGTGCGCGGCTGTACGGTGGCTTGCCGAACCGCCACCCCTTCTCCAGGAGCTTGCAATTGGAGAAGTAATTGACCAGCCGGACCACCTCCACGTCCGGCAGCTCTTTGGTGCACATCCGGCACGGGTCCCGGTGCCCGCTCATGCGGCTCATGATATGAGGTCAGGCTTGGAGGGGGAGCACTCGGCGCGCCACAAAGGTGGTTAGCAGATCCGAGGCCTTGAGGCCTTCCGACTCCATCATCACTTGAAGCCGGGCGAGGGCGGCGGAGGAGGCGGCTGACAGATGCCTCGGCCGAAACTGCCAGTTGGTGCGCGGCTCAACCGGCGGGCCGGCGGCATAAGCCGGCAGGTTGATGTAGTCCCTCGTCGGATGGAGGTTCTTGACATAGAAGTAAGATTTTTGCCACAGCTTGGCCGACTACAGCAGGGGGATGGACGGGAAGCAGACCCCGGTACCCGAACGCCGCACTGCGATGCAGGCGTCGCACTGGGCCGCCTCGTTCTTGGAGGTGGTGCCAAGCTTGAGGTGGAAGAACTCCCCCCAGAGCTCGAGGGTGGGGAGAGTACCAAGGTAGCCCTCACAGAGGGTGACGAAGGCGGCCAGCAGCACCACCGTGTTCGGCGTGAGGTGGTGCGGCTGGACTCTGTAGAAAGTGAGAAAGGAGCGGAGGAAGCCGCTCGCCGGCAGTCCGAAGCCGCGAAGAAAGTGCGACTGGAAGGTGACGCGTTCGTCGTCCTCTGGCGCCGGCGAGATCTCCGCCTCAGGGGGGACACGCACCCTCACGTGCATCTCATGAGGCAGCCACCGTGTCTGCTGAAGAAAGGTAAGATGGTCTTCATGGACATTGGAGCCATCCCAGTGGCCGGCCCACTCGCGCGCCATAGATTTGGGTGCTCGACGGATGCACGGCGCGGCGACATTCTGGCGAACCCGCGGCGGAGCAAGAAAGCCGCGAAGCGAGGAGGTTCGGCGACGGCGAGCTGCGGCAGCGCCTCGGCAAGAGGGAGGGGTGTGGCAGCAGCAGGGAGACGAAGAAGAAGATTGGCGAGGACGAAGGGAGAGGAGGGCGTGCGTGCGTGCGTCTGCCGACCCCTCCTCCCCCTACTTATAGCCCCTGGCGGCGGAGCCGAGGGGGCGGAACATGGGGGGTCGTGGGATTAACTGCGCCCACTCCCCCCACGGCCCCGCACTATCCGCGCCTTAAACGGCGCGCCATTAATGAGCCACAGAAGCCAAACCACCTTCCTCGGCCGCAGCGGATCCGCGCGCGCTGAGGCCCTGTAGTGGCGGGCCCTGGCCTGTGGCGACGTCCCGTCGTGCACGCGGGCGGGCAGGCCGGCCTGGCCTTCTGGCCCCGCGTGGCGGGCGAGCAGCGGGCAGCAGGCCTGCTACCTGGCTGGCGTGCCACCCGGTCTCCACCACAACATTTCGAATTCGCCAGGCGGACCGCCAGGCCACGGCTGACTCCTAGCTGTCGGCACCCCCAGAAGACGGACAAAACAACTACGACAGACCACTCGGAGCAGGAAGCTGCTGGTGCTTCTCGACTTTTCAGCCGCGGCGCCCCACAAGCTTCGGGGACTACTGTCGGAGTAAATGACCACAGGTAGGCTCATCAGCCCCCCACGGTATTTCAAGACATCGGGGCCAACTGCGCCTCTCATGCCTCCTGGAAGCACGGCCGCCTTCTTGGGCCGGCAGGTCCAAGAGGCTGGCTGCTGGAAGGCGGCGAAACCCCCGAAGGCGCCACGAGAGAAGCGGCTCCTAGGAGGCGGTCCCTTGTCCCCTCGAGGTCAGTACCGCATCACCTCGACAAGACAAGGGATGGCTATAGTGCAGCCTGCCACCCCCAAATCCAGGATGGGACATGGCCACAGAGCTGCGTACTAGCCGTACACCCCCCACCCAGCGCGACACTGCTGCCGTGTAATCCGTGACATCACTAGCGTCAGAGGGAGCCATGCTCCCACGACGGGCGGTCAGTACAGCCTGCAGGCGGCGGGTCCTACCTGTCTGCGGGCCACCAGAAGGCGGCAAACCTCAAGCAGGAGGCAACAAGGGAGGGCCGACTCCTAGCAGGCGGCCCTTCTCCCCCTTGGAGTCTATGCGCCATTAACCAGATGTGACAGGGTGTGGCTACAGTGAGCGCCCGCCAAGCGGCGGGACTGTAGCCACGCTCCCCTCGACGAAGCCTTCGTCATCAGGGGCGAGGCTATAGTATAAAGCAGTTAACATGGCCCGCAGGCGGCGGGCCCTACCTGTCGGCTGAGATCATGGCAGTCGGCGGGACCCACCAGGCGGCGGGCCCCAGCGGTCGGCGGAGAAGCCGGCAACCAGAGACGCTGACGGTCGGGTCCTACACCCGGCCGGATTACCATTGTACCCTTGGGGGGGTAGGCCCATATAAACCCCCCAAGCTTCCCCATGCAGGGAGAGGGCTGAAAAGGGGAGAGCCTTTTTAGTTCAGCACTCACACGCACACACATAGAGAGAGGAATAGGGCTAGTCTCGCCCTTCTTTCTCCTCTAGCCGAAACAGCTCAAGGAGCAAGCTTGTAGCTACCTTGTGATCATAGTCATCATGCGGAGACCCCACAGAGCAGGACTAGGGGTGTTATCTCCGAGGAGAGCCCCGAACCTGGGTAAGATTCGCAGGCGTATGCGGTCTCGCTCACTCCCGCTTCTAGAGCCCGGCGACGTACTTTTGTCCCCATCCATGATAAGCCACCCCCTGGCATATGTCGCACGATATCCCCGACACCAGAGCTCGAGTTTTAAAACAGAGATGAATAATATTTTGAGCGGTATGCTTTCATTGTCAACATAACAACCAAGAGACCTCACCATCTTCCATGCTAGATACATTATAGGCGGTTCCCAAACAGAATGGTAAAGTTTTTACTCCCCCTCCACCAACAATCACACTCCACAGCTTGTCCAAAACAACGGGTACCGTCCAACTAACAACAATCCTGAGGGTGTTTTGTTTGATATTATATTTTGATTTGATTTGAGCATCGAACTGGGCATCCCGCTTACCAGCCATTTTCTCATGAATGACGAGCGTAGTCCACTCATCGTGAGAATAACCCACCTAGCATGGAAGATACTGACAGCCCCCAGTTACTACATGAGCGATTCGGGCATACAAAACAGATTATTATTTGAAGGTTTAGAGTTTGGCACATGCAAATTTACTTGGAACGGCAGGTAAATACCGCATATAGGTAGGTATGGTGGACTCATATGGAATAACTTTGGGTTTATGGAAGTGGATGCACAAGTAGTATTCCCGCTTAGTACAAGTGAAGGCTAGCAAGGGATTGAGGAGCGACCAACTAGAGAGCGACAACGGTCATAAACATGCATCGAGATTAACCAACATTGTGTGCAAGCGTGAGTAGGATATAAATCACCATGAACATAAATATCGTGGAGGCTATGTTGATTTTGTTTCAACCACATGCGTGAACATGTGCCAAGTCAAGCCACTCGACACATTCAAAGGAGGATACCATCCTATCATACTACATCACAACCATTTTAAAAGCATGATGGCACGCAAGGTAAACCATTATAAACTCCTAGCTAATTAAGCATGGCATGAGTAACTATAATCTCTAATTGTCATTGCAAACATGTTTCATTCATAATGGGCTGAATCAGGAACGATGAACTAATCATATTTACAAAAATAAGATAAGTCGAGTTCGTACCAGCTTTTCCTCATCTCAATCATTTCATCATATATCGTCATTATTACCTTTCACTTGCACGACCGAAAAATGTGGATAATAATAATAGTGCACGTGCATTGGACTAAGTTGGAATCTGCAAACATTTTTTCAAAGAAGAAGACAAGGTAATATGGGCTCTTTGTTAGATCAACAATAATGCATATGAGAGCCACTCAATATTTTCATCATGGTCTTCTCCTCTCGACCCAAAGGAAGGAAAGAGAATTTTAAAGAAACACACTGAAATATTTTTGGAGTTTTTGTTTTTCTGAAGGAAGTAAAAACAAGAACAAGAAAAACTATTTACACGGGAAAGCTCCCAACAAGCAAAAGAAGAACGAGAAATCTTTTTGGGTTTTCTTTAATACTACAACTAACTAAACATGGAAAGGAAACTAAAAAGAATCTGCAACTAAAAAAATTCATTTTCTTAAAGTTTTTCAAACACACAAGAAGAAAGCTAGAAAAAGAAATAAACTAACATGGATAATACAATGAAAAAGTATGAACACCGACAACTGGAATGAGTGTGTGAACATGAATGTAATGCCGGTGGGAAATACGTACTCCCCCAAGCTTAGGCTTTTGGTCTAAGTTGGTCTATGCCCATGGATCAAAGTAGCCCTCGCCGGTGTACTGAGGAGGATCCTGGGGGTTCCACTGGTTAGCGAGCTCATGTGGCTCCCACTGATAAATAGACTCTTGATATGGATCAGGTGATTGCTCTAGCTCAAGAACTGGGGATCGTGTCTGCTCCCAGTATGCATAAATGTCCGTGGGCATGATGAGGTACCTACCTGAATGAATATCGAGCAAAGAAGGTGCAGGCAAGGTAATAATCTGAAAGTCTTTTCGCTAAATACCAAGTTATAGATGAGTCTCTTGTCCTTATAACTACTAATAAAATCATGTGCTACCATACTGTTATAATCTAAGTGTCTAGTGGATAGCAGCATCTCCTCTCTCTCATCGTGCCTAATGGGTATCTCAAAGTGTCTAGCAAGACGGGAAGCATAGATACCTCCAAAGATAGTACCCTTCGAACGGTTAAAACTCAACCATCGAGCAACCATAGCGCCAAAACTAAAAGTTCTATCACGAAGTAAAGCATGGCACAGAATAGAAAGGTCAGGAGCACTAAGGCCTCCACTCTCCCTGTGACCAATTAAACATCTCCCAGCAAATAATGAGTAATAGCGTAAAACAGGAAAATGTAAACTAGCCACTCTCGCTTCCGACACCTTTCTCCCTTCCCCTACGGTAACTTCATCAATAAAATCTTCCACGTATCTAGGGTGTGGTTCATTGACGCTGCCCTCATAAGGTAATTTGCAAACCTGACAAAAGTCATAAAGCGTCATCTCCTTATGCTCATCATATAAATAAAAATCTACCATGGGTGGTGATTTCCTAGCATGAAAGTGAAAATTTTCCACGAAGGTATTGGTGAGTAGGAGGTATTGATCACACTTATCGTGGAGGAAGTCGGTGATGCCTGCATTCCCAGCCAAATAATAGAAATCCTCATAAATTTCGGCCACCTCCAAGAATGCATCACTTGGCCATTCACACGGCTGAAACTCCGTGGTGCGAGGAAGGTTGTACTTGGGCTTCTTCTCCTCATTTTCATTTTCCTTCGAACCCCGGCTCGAAGATCCTCTCAACAATCTCCTAATCATTTTCTCCCTCTGAAAAATTCTGAAATTTTTAGTGACTCAAAATAAAAGTGAACCAAACTCAACAAGATTGATAGCAACTACTCCTACAAGTATCTAGAGGCTATATCATGCATCAAAACTACTTTGGACAATATAAATTTCACATGCAAGCTCAAGAACAAGGTCACCACATTAGCAAAAATTTGCAATATATATAGCACTAGAAAAAAACTAATTGGACCATTGGAGGAGTCACATACCGAAGAACAATCCCCCAAAATAGTTTTGCAAATGGAGCTTTGCACAAGGAGATCAAAAATGGCAACAAGATGAGCAAGAACACGGGTTTGAGCAACGGGATGATTTTTTCTGGAGGAAGACAAGGTGGATGGGTCCTGGAATAAGTGATGGGGAACCACGTGGGACCGACAAGGCATGGGGGAGCGCCCAGGCGGGTAGGGCACGCCATCCACCCTTGTGGTCCACTGCTGCAGCCCCCTGGTGCATTCTCAGTGCCAGAAATTCTAAAATATTCTATAAAAAATCATACTAAATTTTCAGGGCATTTGGAGAACTTTTATTTTTGGGACATTTTTTTATTGCACGGATAATTCAGAAAATAGACAGATAATACTATTTTTGCTTTATTTATTCTAAATAACATAAAGTAAAAGGTGGGTACAGAAAGTTGTGCATTCTAAATTCATCAATTTCATGCTCATCAAAAGGAATCCATTAACATGGTTGATCAAGTCTTATTAACAAACTTCTTTTGAATAACATGAAACTAGAGAATTTTCGAATAACACTAAGTTACCTCAACGGGGATATGCATGTCCCCAACAATACGAATATCATATTTCTTTTTGACAGTAGGAAGAGGGAAATCAAAACCTCCAATAGTAATAGTTGAAATTTTTCCAATAGAATTGATACTATGAACTTGAGGTTGTCTCTTCAGAAAGTGTACGGTATGCTCATTACCATTTACATGAAAGGTGACATTGCCCTTATTGCAATCAATAACAGCCCCTGCTGTATTCAAAAAGGGTCTACCAAGGATGATCGACATACTATCGTCCTCGAAAATATCAAGAATAACTAAGTCCGTTAAGATAGTAACATTTGCAACCACAACAGGCACATCATCACAAATACCGATGGGTATAGTAGTTGATTTATCGGCCATTTGCAAGGAGATTTTAGTAGGCGTCAACTTATTCAATTCAAGTCTACGATATAAAGATAAAGGCATACCACTAACACCAGCTCCAAGATCACATAAAGCAGTTTTAACATAGTTTCTTTTAATGGAGCATGGTATAGTTTGTACTCTTGGATCTCCTAGTTTCTTTGGTATTCCACCCTTAAAAGTATAATTAGCAAGCATGGTGGAAATTTCAGCTCCCGGTATCTTTCTTTTATTTGTAACAATATCTTTCATATACTTAGCATAAGGAGACATTTTCAGAATATCAGTCAAACGCATATGCAAAAAGACAGGTCTAAGCATTTCAACAAAGCGCTCAAAATACTCATCATCCTTTGTCTTGGATGGTTTAGGAGGAAAGGGCATGGGTTTCTGAACCCATGGTTCTCTTTCTTTACCATGTTTCCTAGCAACAAAGTTTCTCTTATCATAAAGTTGATTCTTTGATTGTGGGTTATCAAGATCAACAGCAGGTTCTTCCTCCACATCATTATCATTACTAGGTTGAGCATCAACATGAACATCATCATTAACATTATCATTAGGTTCATGTTCATCACCAGATTGTGTCTTAGCATCAGAAATAGAAATATCATTGGGATTCTCAGGTGTGTCAATAACAGATTCACTAGAAGCATGCAAGGTCCTATCAGTTTTTTTTTCTTTTTATTAGTAGGACTAGGTGCATCAGTATTAATTCTCTGAGAATCTTGCTCAATTCTCTTAGGATGACCTTCAAGATACAAAGGTTCCTGGGTCATTTTACCACCTCTAGTCATAACTCTAACAGCATGATAATTATTCTTACTATTCATCTCATTGAGCAAATCATCTTGTGCCTTAAGTACTTGTTCTGCTTGAGTTTTAACCATGGAAGCATGTTTACTAATGAGCTTAAGATCATTAACAGTTCTACGCATATAATCACCCAAGCGTTTAAGCATATAAGCATTACGTTCCAATTATCTACTAACATAAGCATTGAAGTTTTCTTGTTTAACAATAAAATTATCAAACTCATCCAAGCATTGACTAGCAGACTTATTATGAGGAATATCACCTTCATCAAATCTATAGAGAGAATTTACCTCTACTACTTGTGTCGGGTTATCAACACCATGTATTTCTTCAATAAGCGGTAGATTCTTAACATCTTCAGCTTTAATACCTTTTTCTTTCATAGATTTCTTTGCCTCTTGCATATCTTCAGGACTGAGAAATAGAATACCTCTTTTCTTCGGGGCTGGCTTAGGAGTTGGTTCAGGAAGTGTCCAATCATTATCATTACTCAATATATTATTCAATAGTTTTTCAGCTTGCTCAATAGTTTGTTCCCTGAAAACACAACCAGCACAACTATCTAGGTGGTCCCTAGAAGCATCGGTTAGTCCATTATAAAAGATATCAAGTATTTCATTTTTCTTGAGAGGACGATCAGGAAAAGCTTTAAGTAATTGGAGAAGCCTCCCCCAAGCTTGTGGGAGACTCTCTTATTCAATTTGTACAAAGTTAAATATTTCCTTTAAAGCAGCTTGTTTCTTATGAGCAGGGAAATATTTTTCAGAGAAGTAGTAAATCATATCTTGGGGACTACGCACACAACCAGGAGCAAGAGAATTAAACCATAACTTAGCATCACCCTTTAACGAGAAAGGAAACAACTTAAGAATATAGTAATAGTGAATTTTTTCCTCATGAGCAAATAGGGTGGCTATATCATTCAATTTAGTAAGATGTACCACAATAGTTTCACATTCATAACCATGAAAAGGATCAGATTCAACCAAAGTAATTAACTCAGGATCGACAAAGAATTCTTAATCCTTATCAGTAACAAAGATAGGTGAAGTAGCAGACTTAGGATCATATTGCATTCTAGCATTCAAAGATTTTTCTTTCCACTTGCATAATAATTTCTTAAGATCATCTCTATCCTTACAAGCAAGAAAGTCCCTAGCTACCTCTCCATCCATTACATAACCCTCAGGTATAACAGGAAGTACATATCTAGGAGAGCTAGTCTTATAAGGTGTTTCTAAGTTTTCAGTTTCAATAATTTCATCAGTCGTAGAAATATCATCATCTTCAGCATAATCAATAGTTCTAACTCTAGCAAGATGTTCATCAAGTAATTCACCCAGTGGCACAGTTTTATCAAGCAAAGTAGTAGCATCATAAGCATCATTCATAGCAGAAGTAGTGTCATCAATAACATGTGACATATCAAAATCAATAGCAAGTGTAGGTGTCGCAAGCTTACTCAAAACACAAGGTGAATCAAGTGCAGAGCTAGATGGCAGTTCCTTACCTCCCCTCATAGTAGAGGGAAAAATCTTGGTTCTAGTATCTTTCAAATTCCTCATAGTGATCAACAGATATAAATCCCAAGTGACTCAGAGAATAGAGCTATGCTCCCCGGCAACGACGCCAGAAAAAAGGTCTTGATAACCCACAAGTATAGGGGATCGCAACAGTTTTAGAGGGTAGAGTATTTAACCCAAATTTATTAATTCGACACAAGGGGAGCCAAAGAATATTCTCAAGTATTAGCAGTTGAGTTGTCAATTCAACCACACCTGAAAGACATAATATCTGCAGCAAAGTATTTAGTAGCAAAGTAGTATGGAAGTAACGGTAATGGTGGCGAAAGTAATAGTAGCATTTTCGTAGCAATTGTAACAGTGGCAACGGCAAAGTAACGAAGCAAAGATCAATATGAAACAAGCTCGTAGGCAATGGATCAGTGATGGATAATTAGGTCAGATGGCATTCATCATGCAACAGTTATAACCTAGGGTGACACAGAACTAGCTCCAATTCATCAATATAATGTAGGCATGTATTCCGTATATAGTCATACGTGCTTATGGAAAAGAACTTGCATGGCATCTTTTGTCCTACCCTCCCGTGGCAGCGGGGTCCTAATGGAAACTAAGGGATATTAAGGCCTCCTTTTAATAGAGAACCGGAATAAAGCATTAGCACTTAGTGAATACATGAACTCCTCAAACTACGGTAATCACCGGAAAGAATCTCAATTATTGTCACCTTGGGGTATGCGGATCATAACTCGTAATAGGTGTCTACAACTTGCAAGATAGGATCAAGAACACAAATATATTCATGAAAACATAATAGGTTCAGATCTGAAATCATGGCACTCGGGCCCTAGTGACAAGCATTAAGCATAGCAAACTCATAGCAACATCAATCTCAGAACATAGTGGATACTAGGGATCAAACCCTAACAAAAATAGCTTGATTACATGATAAATCTCATCCAACCCATCATCGTCCAGGAAGCCTACGATGGAATTACTCACGCACGGCGGTGAGCATCATGAAATTGGTGATGGAGGATGGTTGATGATGACGATGGCATCGACTTCCCCTCTCCGGAGCCCTGAACGGACTCCAGATCTGCCCTCCCGATGAAGAATAGGAGGTGGCGGTGGCTTTGTATCGTAAAACGCGATGAATCCTTCTCTCTAATTTTTTTCTCCCTGAACATGAATATATGGAGTTGGAGTTGAGGTCGGTGGAGGTCCAAGGGACCCACAAGGCAGGGGGCGCACCCTCCACCCTTGTGGACAGCAGGTGGGTCCCCCTCTGTTGATTCTTTTGCCAATATTTTTTATTTATTCCAAAAAGATTCTCCGTGGATTTTCAGGTCATTCCGAGAACTTTTATTTTTGCACAAAAATAACACCAAGGCAATTCTGCTGAAAACAGCGTCAGTCCGGGTTAGTTCCATTCAAATCAAGCAAATTAGAGGTCAAAACAAGGGCAAAAGAGTTTGGAAAAGTAGATACGATGGAGATGTATCATTGCCTGATGATCGGCAAGCCATAGAGAATAAATGGATCTTCAAGAAGAAGACTGACGCTGATGGTAATCTTACTATCTACAAAGCTCGACTTATCGCAAAAGGGTTTTCGACAATTTCAAGGGGTTAACTACGATGAGACTTTCTCACCCATAGCGATGCTTAAAGTCTGTCCAAATCATGTCAGCAATTGCCGCATTTTATGATTATGAAATCTGGCAAATGGATGTCAAAACTGCATTCCTTAATGGATATCTTAAAGAAGAGTTGTATATGATGCAACCAGAAGGTTTTGTCGATCCTAAAGGTGCTAACAAAGTGTGCAAGCTCCAGTGATCCATCTATGGACTGGTGCAAGCATCTCGGAGTTGGAATATACGCTTTGATGAGGTGATCAAAGCATATGGTTTTATACAGACTTACGGTGAAGCCTGTGTTTACAAGAAAGTGAGTGGGAGCTCTGTAGCATTTCTGATATTATATGTTGATGACATATTGTTGATTGGAAATGATATAGAATTTCTGGATAGCATAAAAGGATACTTGAATAAGAATTTTTTCAATAAAAACCTCAGTGAAGCTACTTACATATTGGGCATCAAGAACTATAAGGATAGCTCGAGACGCTTAATAGGACTTTCACAAAGTACATACCTTGGCAAAATTTTGAAGAAGTTCAAAATAGATCGGTCAAAAAAGGGTTCTTCTCTGTGTTGCAAGGTGTAAAGTTGAGTAAGACTCAAAACCCGATCACGGCAGAAGATAGAGAGAGAATGAAAGTCATTCCCTATGACTCAGCCATAGGTTCTATAAAGTATGCCATGTTGTGTACCTTGCCATGAGTTTGGCAAGGGGGTACAATAGTGAGCCATGTGTAGAACACTAAACAGCGGTCAAAATTATCCTTAGAGGACTAAGGAGATGATTCTCAGTTATGGAGGTGATAAAGGGTTACGTCGATGCAAGATTTAACACTAATCTAGATGACTCTGAGTCTCAATTTGGATACATATTGAAAGTGGGAGCAATTAGCTAGAGTAGCTCTGTGCAGAGCATTGTAGACATTAAAAATTGCAAAATACATACGGATCTGAATGTGGCAGACCCATTGGCTAAACCTCTCTCACGAGCAAAACATTATCACACCTTAGTACTCTTTGGGTGTTAATCACATGGAGATGTGAACTAGACTATTGACTCTAGTAAACTCTTTGGGTGTTGGTCACATAGCAATGTGAACTATGGGTGTTAAAACACATGGTGATGTGAACTAGATTATTGACTCTAATGCAAGTGGGGGACTGAAGGAAATATGCCCTAGAGGCAATAATAAAGTTTTTATTTTATATTTCCTTATTCATGATAAAGGTTTATTATTCATGCTAGAATTGTATTGATCGGAAACTTAATACATGTGTGAATAGATAAACAAACACTGTGTCCCTACTGAGCCTCTACTAGACTAGCTCGTTGATCAAAGATGGTTAGGGTTTCCTAACCATGGACATGAGTTGTCATTTGATAACAGGATCACATCATTAGGAGAATGATGTGATGGACAAGACCCATCCGTTACCTTAGCATAATGATCATTCAGTTTTATTACTTAGCTTAGCATAATGATCTTTCAGTTTTATTACTATTGCTTTCTTCATGTCAAATACATATTCCTTCGACTATGAGATTATGCAACTCCCGGATACCGGAGGAATGCCTTTTGTTCTATCAAACATCACAACGTAACTAGGCGATTATAAATATGCTCTACAGGTATCTCCGAAGGTGTTTGTTGAGTTGGCATAGATCGAGATTTGGATTTGTCACTCCGAGTATCGGAGAGGTATCTCAGGGCCCCCTCTTGGTAATACACATGATAAGCTTCCAAGCAAATGACTAAGGAGTTAGTCACGAGGTGATGTATTATGGAACGAGTAAAGAGACTTGCCGGTAACGAGATTGAACTAGGTATGAAGATACCGACGATCGAATCTCGGCAAGTAACATACCGATGGACAAAGGGAATTACGTATGTTGTCATAACGGTTCGACTGATAAAGATCTTTGTAGAATATGTAGGAGCCAATATGGGCATCCAGGTTCCAGTATTGGTTATTGACCGGAGAGGTGTCTCGGTCATGTCTACATAGTTCTCGAACCCGTAGGGTCCGCACGCTTAATGTTCGATGACAATATAGTATTATATGAGTTATGTGATTTTGTGACCGAATGTTGTTCGGAGTCCCGGATGAGATCACGGACATGACGAGGAGTCTCGAAATGGTCGAGAGGTAAAGATTGATATATAGGACGATGGTATTCGGACACCGAAAGTGTTTCGGGGGGTACCGGGTACTTATCGGGTCACCGGAAGGGGTTCCGGACACCCCCGGCAAAAGAAATGGGCCTTATGGGCCAAGAGGGGAAACGCACCAGCCACAAGGGGCTGGTGTGCCCCCATATGGGCCAGCCTAAGGAGGAGAACGAAAGGGGAGAAGGGAGATGTAAGGGGGGATTAGATGCCCAAGGCCGGCACATGCTCAAACACCCCCGCAAACAAACCAACAAAAATAAAAACACCCAACAACCAACCAACACACAACCCCCCCCCCCCCCCCCACCCACCCCCCCCCCCCCCCCCCCCTCTTTCCTTTGCCCTCCGACAAACATGGCAGGGGGCGCGGCCAAGGGCAAGAGCCCAAGTAGGATTTGGACCTACTTGGGGAACCCCTTGGCCTCTCCCCTCTACCTCCCACCTATATATATGAGGAGGGGGGCGCCTAGCACACCCCAGACAATTGTTAGCCGTGTGCGGCGCCCCCCTCCACCGTTTACACACCCGGCCATATTTTCATAGTGCTTAGGCAAAGCCCTGTGGAGATCACTTCACCATCACCGTCACCACGCCGTCGTGCTGACGGAACTCATCTACTACCTCGACGTCTTGCTGGATCAAGAAGGCGAGGGACGTCACCGAGCTGAACATGTGCAGAACACGGAAGTGCCTTCGGTACTTGATCAGTTGAAGCGCGAAGAAGTTTGACTACATCAACCGTGTTGTGAAACGCTTCTGCTTACGGTCTACGAGGTTACGTAGACACACTCTCCCCCTCGTTGTTATGCATCTGCATGGATAGATCATTGCATGTGCATAGAAATTTTTGTTTTCCATGCAACGTTTCCCAACAGTTTTTTCTCCTCCGATGGTTCACCTGGAGATGGAAGTAACGGGTGTTAGCATCACCCTTCTTCAGATTGGTGATTCTGGAGTTTTGCCTCTTCCTAGATTTCTCATGCACAGCCCACACGATGATCTTTCTCTTTAGTCTTTTCCGGAAATCGTATTCCTGCTGGGAAAGCTCTATTTGATCCATGGCCAGATCAAGATGCAGAATAACTTCAAGCGCCATATGTAATTGGATCTTAGCTTTGGCGAAAAGGGACTCCAGGAGCGTAATCTTTGGCTTGTAGTTTTGAGCTTACGAAACAGCCTCTGGTAGGGCTCGGAATGCGTTGATTCTTCATCCCAAGCATCCTTGACCATCTTTTGGGAACCCGGCATCTTGGTCCAATGGTTCTCGAACCGGAAGGACTTCGGTCGCTTGGGACCATCTTCATTAGTGAGTAAAAGCGAGCAGTGGTCGAAAAGTGAGGAAGAGAGGGCATGAAGAATGTGATTGGCGAATTCAATGTCCCAGTCCTCATTGCAAAAAAAGTTGTCTAGCTTACAAAGCATTGGGTTGTTTCTTCCATTGCTCCATGTAACAGGACACTTGTATTCCTCTCATTTCACACAGCTCTGGAGGAATCACTCCTTATACAGGATTTCCTCTCGTTTCACACAACTCCGGGGGAATCACTGCTTATACAGGACAACACAAAGCTCCACAACATGCAAGTTATATTTACTAATACCCGTTATATTTACTAATACCCACAGGACGACACTCAACTACATTGCAGAATGATTTATTCGATGCAGCAGCAGCAGCTGGTCGAATGACTTCACTCTTGTCAACCTACTAGGAAGGGGGGAAATAGGATAAGAATCTTCATATGTATAGATATAATACAGTTGAACTTGGTACTCCCTCTGTATCTAACCTGATACTCTGGTTAATGTGGTTGCGCTTCCACCCATCCATCTTTGTCGAAGTATGCCCTGTCCAGAAGATAGGCGACCTCTTTGGCCACACCAGGATCCGTGCTCTTCTTCGCCAGCCGTCGACGCGACTGGTTGGCGCTGACACCGCAGTAGTCCTTCTAGATGAATGTTTCATTGCCCCTGTAAGATTACGGATGTTAAATATGATTATTATCTGATTTAAGGGAACAAATGTTATAGGCTTTATGTGAATGGAAAAGAAAGCAACACTCACATCAGCCTCGGGTTCCAAGGCGCCCAGCCAGCGCTGTCGACCACCGCTGACATGCTGGTCTTGAAAAAGAGAACGCGTGCGTCGCTCTTCCAGGGGCGTCCGAGGAAGACACGTGCATCGTTCATTATTTAGGAAGGATGATCTCTAGCTTCTTGGTTTCTCGTTTCTCACATCAATCCATGATCGATCATGTGTACTCTACTCACCCCATTGTCCATAGTATCGGAGCTAGGGAGAGGGGGACATGCCCCTCCCCCCCCCCCCCCCCCCCCCCCCCCCCCCAAGACTGAGAAAACTCCAGGAGGTCTGCTTCGGTACACCCCCAAAACCGTATAAGGGTTGTATGATCATTTCACCAAACCGTATACCTATCTGCCTATGTGATACGTCTCCATCGTATCTACTTTTCCTAACGCTTTCCTCTTGGTTTGGACTCTAATTTGCATGATTTGAATGAAACTAACCCCGACTGACGTTGTTTTCAGCAGAACTACCTTGGTGTTGTTTTTTGTGCAGAAACAAAAGTTCTCGGATTGGAACGAAACTTTGCAAGGATTTTTTATATAATAAAAGAGAATTTCTGGAGCCAAGAACCACCGTAGGGGGGCACCTGGGTGGGCACAACCCACCAGGGCGCCCCCCTCTAGGCGCTCCCAGGTGGGTTGTCCCCACCTGGTGGCCCCCTAGACTCCAACTCTGATACTATAAAATCACATATTTGGAGAAAAAAATCAGGGAAAAAGAATTATTGCGTTTCACGAGACGGAGCTGCTGCCACCTCCCCTTCTTCATCAGGAGGCTAGATCTGGAGTCCGTTTGGGGCTCCGGAGAGGGGGATCTTCGATCTTCATCATCACCAACCCTTCTCCATCGCCAATTCCATGATGCTCCGGGAGTGAGTAATTCCTTCATAGGCTCGCTGGTCGGTGAGGAGTTGGATGAGATTCAGCATGTAATCGAGTTAGTTTTGTTAGAGCTTGATCCCTATTATCCATTATGTTCTAAGAGTGATGTTGCTATGACTTTGCCATGCTTAATGCTTGTCACTTTGGGCCCGGGTGCCATGATTTCAGATCTGAACTGTTTATGTTATCACCATTATATCCATGTTCTAGATCCGATCTTGCAAGTTATAGTCACCTACTACATGTTATGATCCGGCAACCCCGGAGTGACAATAGTCGGGACACTTCCCGGTGATGACCGTAGTTTGAGGAGTTCATGTATTCACTATGTGTTAATGCTTTGTTCCGGTTCTCTATTAAAAGGAGGCCTTAATATCCCTTAGTTTCCAATAGGACCCCGCTGCCATGGGAGGGTAGGACAAAAGATGTCATGCAAGTTCTTTCCATAAGCACGTATGACTATTTACGGAATGCATGCCTACATTATATTTATGAACTGGAGCTAGTGTCGTATCGCCCTAGGTTAATTATGACTGTTATATGATGAATATCATCCAATGAATTCACCGATCCAATGCCTACAAATTTCTCTTATATTGTTTCTGCTAAGTTACTACTGCTGCTGTTACTATTGCACTTGCTACAAAATCATTGCTATCACTGTTACCGTTACTATTGTTGTTGCTAATACTATCAAAGCTATCATACTACTTTGCTACTGATCACGTTGTTGCAGATAATTAATCTCCAGGTGTGGTTGAATTGACAACTCAGCTGCTAATACATGCAAATATTCTTTGGCTCCCCTTGTGTCGAATCAATATATTTGGGTTGAATACTCAACCCTCGAAAACTGTTGCGATCCCCTATACTTGTGGGTTATCACTATGTGACACGAGTGAGGTGTCGTACCCACTTTTTTTATTAAACTCCAAAAAATAGTGTGGGCGGCGTGAATTGAAACTCAAGACCTCTTTGTCCAAGGAGAACCACACTAACCAACTAGGACATCATATTGCTTGTGCCTATTCACTTCTTTTGTTTGTTTTCTTCGTCTTCAGTTCACAGCTGGCCGGTTCATTTGTTGACCCGTTCCTTTTATCACTACTAGCAAACATGCCCGTGCGCTGCAACGGAAGAAAAAACATCACCCCTCATACACACACTCGACGGCATACACAAATCCATTGAAATCTTTCATGATGGCATAGAACAAACAACATGATAAGTGGTGTTGCGCAAAAAAATAAAGGTGGGGTGATTTTTTTAGTGTGCTAAAGGTGTTTCCAAAAATATTTATGGGCACATATTCAAACAATGTGGGAATCAACATTAGGCCACTTTTTTACATAAATGGGGGAGCAATCATATATAATAGCCAACCTAAATGTAATTTTGGAAATGATTAACATGCAAGATAATAGTATATTTGAAATCTACATATTTTTTGATAGATTTTCATATATAACATGTTAGATTTAGAGTTGAGATTTGAAAGATATGAATATTTTCAAAAGCATTTGAATCTTCCCGAAAAAAGAGAAAAGTTAAAGAGAGTTACTGGGCTCAATGCAGCCCATCAGCTATGGATTCGTAGAGAAAATCGAGTAAAGGAAAAGTTTGAGGTAGCTGGGATTGAACCTAGCTGTCCCGTGCGGGAGAGAGCAATGCTAGCTACTGGGGTGCCCAAGCGCTTGTGATTCTGGATGGGATTCCAATATATGAACCACATGCGATGGCCAATGTTTTGAACGGTAACATTTTTCACTTATAGGTGGCATTGGGTGTAATAAGTCGCAACTTTAAGGGCAATTCTATGAGGTATGACCAGAAACAATAGCCCCTTCATTTTTACTAGCAAAACGGCCCATGCGTTGTAAGGGAAGAAAAACCCGTAATCTCCGATGGCCATGACCACATTTTGTTGCATTACCGAGATACACTATCACTCTCATTTTCGTGGAACCGTCAACAATTTTTGAAAATCATGAACATGTTTTTAAACTCGTGACCATATTTGAAATCATAATCATTTTTCAAATTTGGGAACATTTTTATCGAACATTTTCTAAAATAATGAAAAAAAAGTAAATTCATGAACATTTTACACTATATGCAAACATTTTTTACAAAATTTTGAAAAAAATTAAAAAATTTCTAGAATGGAGAACATTTCTAGAAGCGACGAACATTTTTCTAAAAATTTGTGGAAATATTTTTGAAATTCACCAACATTTTTTGGATTTAACGAACATTTTTTGAAAAGCATGATCATTTTTTGAATCAGCGAACATTTTATGAATCAATAAACTATTTTGTAAGTCACGAATAGTTTGTGAATTTTTTGGATCACCAAATGGAGGAGGATAATATATGCAATGATGCTACATAATCAACCAGTTATGAAAGTAAGTGTGGTAATACACGGCAAGAGGTACTCACAAGTGCAATGCAGTGTGGACTATAGTTGCATGATCCTGTGGTCCCTTGAGAATAAATATTCTTCTGCAAACAGTTTTTGTACAAGTAAGACGGCAGGGCACATGCAGAGATGTAGCTCAAATTGTGATGCGATATCATAGACAGTATCTTACGTTGTACACGAGACCATTGTGTAAAAAATTTATTTCAGTCAGTGCATAGTAAATGTAGCACCAGAGGCTTTACAGAAATTTCGCTTAGAGGCTTGCCGTCGAAGTGCGCTTGCCTCAGGCAGCAACGATACTTCCTCAACGCGTGCTTGAAAAGCGCAACCAAGCTTTTCGTTTGACTATCCAGTTTGGTCCTCGTATGTTTAAAAGAATGAAATCTTTTATGTTCTGTCAGCAGAAACATAGACACTAATTACCATGAATAAAATTAGTATATTACTTACACGTAAGTTGCTGAGGAAGACTGGAAATTATTGTTTTTTTGTAGTATAACTTTCCATGAAGGAAAGATGCGCACAAAGCTCCTGAGAGAAAAAAGAGCTTCGTCTTCTAAACTGTGAAGAAGTGGAGCAGGGGTCCTATTTGCTGCAATTGGGGCTCTCTACAATTTGAAAAGCGGTTTGGCAACTAGAGTTGGTGTACTCTTTACTGGAATGGGGGTTTTGCGTCGTAGAGCTGGTGCTATGTCAACTAGCATCGTCCTATTTTTTGCTGCAGTTGGGGTCTGCCGAGTCGGGACATCTGAGATTGCCAGTGGAGTTGGGGTAGAGTCTGCTAGAGTTGGGGCTGTGTTTTGTGGGTCTGGTGATATTGCCACTACACCTAATGGGCTATTTGATTTATCAGGTGTCACTACCTTTTCCAAATACTTTGTTCGTGCTCCCTCGCGATCAGCAATCGCCCTCTTCCTTTTGAACGTCTGATACACAAGAACATCATTTGAATAGAGAAATATGGTATGAGCACTGGTACAGCGAGCTGCTATACAAATGATTTTTAACCCCTTTCTGCGACGGAGTTTTAAATCGCCGCCTTGCCTGTGTGTGCGATGGGGGGGGTCCTTCCCACACGAACCAGGAACCATCGGGGATAGGGAGTAGGAATGCATACGTTTTTCCAGAACTAAGCGTATGCGATGCCCGCATCTATCGCAAACGTGATTCGTCACACAACAATTTGTGATATATCGAATATCCCAAATGCTCCATCCTTGCTATTCGTGTGTGCTGGCATTACCATTGCACACACTATTCTGTGGTGCAACGTTTACGATGCGCACTCCATCACAAACAATTCATGATTGTAAAGCGTGTATGATGAGGAGACTATCACACACATTCACTTCTCCCGAACCGTACGGGATATATAATTAAGAAGATTAGTTCATCATCGTATGAGTGTCGGATAGGATTACGAAACACCGGACTGTTGTACCAGTGTTGTACAGGATAACTATCGCACACACTATTCTATGGTGCAATGTTTACGATGCGTACAACATCAGAAATAGTTCATCACCGTAGAGCGTGTATAATAAGGCGAATATCACAAATAATTAATTTGCTTGCACCATTTGTGATATTGTCTGACATCACACACGCTTTGTAAACGACAACTGTATGCATGGTCACACACGTTTCCTCTCAATGAACCGTGTCAGATTATGATGTGTATCACACACGTTGTGCTTTACAAACCGTGTGCGCCGTAACGACCTGCAGAGTGTATTCTCAGCCTAATTTAATCGTTGTTATTTAAAATTATACCGAATTTGAATTTGAAAGTAGGCTATAACTTTATTCATATCTATCAGGTTCAACAACCAATGCATTATTTGATTCAAATGTACATATTTTCAATAATTGCATCAAAAAAAAAAGAATTACATAAGCATGAAACAAAGAATGATGAACCAGGGTTGTATACTTGTACTATTAAAGACAATAAAGAAAAAGGCAAAAGTCATCCTGGTTTCTGAACAAGGTGAAGTAGAATGTCCATATTATGCCCTCCTCCATGCAAAATGCACACACGACTCTAGTCCAACCCCTTGTGATGGTTGACCGCTCATCCTATATTGTCTTCATGAGGACATCAAGATAGTCATTGTGTTCTGCTAGAAATACTTTAACCTTTACATGCCCACCAATCATGTAGTTTGAGAGTAATCTTCAGTAAACTACTTTGGAAACCACTGCAAAGGAAAAAGATTTAGACATTGTCATCTAACACAACTCATTATGAACAATAAAAAGAAGGCTGCATAGTTCTTACTTACCATCCCACAGTTTACTGCTGTCTTGGATAAAGTGTAAACAAATAGTTTAATTGCCATCTTTTGACCCATTTTACTGGTAATATTTATTAATTTCCTCACGTGATGCTAGTTCATGAATATCTCATTGCCCCGTACACAAGAAGGGTCGAGGCACGGATCTTTACCAATCACATAGGTAGCTAAAATCACCAAGTTAACATTAGAAGCTAAACAACAATTGCACAAATGATGTAGTACAACACTCCATCTGTCCCATTATATAAGATCTTGTAACATCCAATATACTCACATATTGTATGAATTAACATCTTATATTATGGGGCGGAGGGAGTTTATTACATTGTTACAAATATTGGCCGCTTAACTGCAGTTAACTGCTGCTATGTTGTTGTTGTTGCTCTTCTACCTATATCTAGACATCATCAGAATATTAAGGTCACACTCTTCCTTGTTGCTATGTAGTCTAGGATTGCATATTTAGACATTCAGTACATTGCATGTTGCTATGCAGTCTCGGATATGTTAGATATGGTCCTAGTTAACCTACCGATAAATGAGCTACAAATATATTCGGTTAAATATCCGATTCACCGATTAATCCCTTATCAGCCCCCGGCCTATATGGTACCAGCTACCAATATCCTGAACAGGGAGTATATATATAAGCCATGGGATGAAACAAACCTCGATAGAAAACAGCAGTCTTTCCCAATATTGTCCTATGTAAGTACATCGAAAGGCATGTTAAGCACAACATGCTAAATATCAACCAAATATATCGATGGTAGACAACATAATCTCCAAATGAAAGCTTCAGTGTGCAGATTTAAGCACACTAGTTAAGCAAAATAAGAAGTGGAAAGATGTGTTAACTGTAACAGGCCTAACATTTAACAACAAGCCAATATAGTCATTCAAATTGGTACTGTGCAGGTCTAAGTACACTTGTTATTGTTAAATAAAAATGGAAATGTGTGTTAACTACAACATGCTTCACAACAACCAAATGTAGTCATTCATAGTGGTATTGTTGAAACTGGTATTGATGAAATTGAACTGCAGAGTTCATACTTACACATATACAACATCACATTGTGAATAACTGAAATAAACAACGCATACTACGAACAACCAAAGATACCAATTGAAACTGGGCATATGTTAACCACAAACAACCGAACAACCAAAAACCGTTAAAAGAGGCATATGCTCGCTACAACAGGAATAACAGCAACCAAATATAGTCATTCATATTGGTATTGTTGAAACTGGTATTGATGAAATTGAACTGCATAGTTCATACTTGCACATATAGAACATCCCGTTGTGAATAACTGAAATAAACAAGGCATACTATGAACAACCAAAGATAACAATTAAAACTAGACATATGCTAACTACAAACAACCGAAAAACCAAAAACCGTTAAAAGAGGCATATGCTCGCTATAACAGGCTTAACAGCAACCAAATAGACTCATTCATATTGGTATTGTTGAAACTGGTATTGATGAAATTGAACTGCATAGTTCATACTTGCACATATAAAACGTCACTTTGTGAATAACTGAAATAAACAAGGCATACTACGAACAACCAAAGATAGCAATTGAAACTGGACATGTGCTAACTACAAACAACCGAACAACCAAAAAACATTTAAATAGGCATATGCTCGCTACAACTGGTTTAACAGCAACCAAATATAGTCATTCATATAGGTATTATTGAAATCGGTATTGATTAAATTGAACTGCACAGTTCATACTTGCACATATAGAACATCACTTTGTGAATAACTGAAATAAACAAGGCATACTATGAACAACCAAAGATAGCAATTGAAGCTATACACATGCTAACTACAAACAACCGAACAACCAAAAAACATTAAAAGAGGCATATGCTAGCTATAATAGGCTTAACAACAACAAAATATAGTCATTCCTATTGATATTTTTTAAACTGGTATTGATGAAATTGTACTGCACAGTAAATAGTTGCACATATAGAGCATCACATTGTGGATAACTGAAATAAACATGGCATACTGCAAACAACCAAATATAGCAATTAAAATTGGACATGTTCTCACTACAAAAGGGGCTCGACAAAACAAAGCATGGGTTCCCCCCTATGAAGAGGCACGGTAAAACAAATCATGGGTTTTCTCACTTGTCACAGATGGGCTCCTTCGCATGGGAAGAGCACGGACTCTGGGTGTCGGTGTCAAAACCGGCCGATCTCGGGTAGGGGGTCCCAAACTGTGCGTCTGAGGATCAAAGGTAACAAAGGACAAAGGGGACATGATGTTTACCCAGGTTCGGGCCCTCTTAATGGAGGTAAAACCCTACGTCCTGCTTGATTGTATTTGATGAGTATAGGGGTTACAAGAGTTGATCTACCTCGAGATCGTAATGGCTAAACCCTAGCTATCTAGCCTATGTGAATTCTAATAGCCTCTACGGACTAAACCATCCGGTTTATATACACACCGGAGGGGCCTAGGGCTGTACAGAGTCGGTTTATGGAAGAAGGAAATTACATATCCGGACATCAAACTTGTCATCCACGCATAGGAGAGTCCTACCTAGACACGGGGGAAAGCCTTATGCTTTGTATCTTCACGGCTCATCAGTCCGGCCCATATCGAATAGCCCGGACACCTGAGGAACCCCTAATCCAGGACCCCCTCAGTAGCCCCCGAACTAGCCTTCAAATGACGATGCAGTATCCGGCTTATGTCTTTGGCTTTTGCAAGGTTGGTTCTTCACTATATACTAAGCGGATAATAGTTCGGCCCTGGCTCCCTCGTTTTCCACGCGTTGGGCGAATGCGAACGGTCCATAATTTTTTATCAAAAAGAAAACACCCGGCCACACAGGGACAGCGCCTATATAAAGAGGTCATTTCCCCTGAGTGCCATCCACATCGCGGAGAAAAACGCCAAGATTAGCCACGAAAAAGCTTCAAAACATGGACAGCACCCCAGGCTCTTCTTCACGCCCCCATGGCCCTCAAGAGGGGGATTGGCAGAGCTGCTCAGTGCCTCGTCTTTAGTTGAGTCAACTCCAGACGCAGGGATATCTCCCCCTCGCATATCTAGTCTCTGTACGAGCAGGATTGGCCTCAATCGGCAACGATGTGCTGGCTGAAAATTTCCCCAACCCAAATAAGGAGGAGGGTGTGCTTCGTTCCATTCCTTTTGCAGGGCTTAGGATTGCCGATCCATTCCTTTCTCAGGGGTCTATTGGAATTTTATGGCATCCAGCTGCACAACCTCACCCCAGGTTCGATTCTGCACATCTCAGGTTTCGTTGCCCTCTACGAACTGTTCTTGGGCTGCGAGGCACATTTCGAACTATGGAGAAAGCTCTTTTGCCTTGTCCCCCGCCATCGAGGAGGTTCTATATTTGAAGTGGGCGGCGCCAAAGTATGGTGTATAGCCGGATCAGGCTACCCCGTTGGAACTCCCAAAGAGATATATCCACAGTGGTCTTCGGAGTGGTTTTATATAGATGATGTCCCACTGCCGGACCCAGTTCGGCGTGGCCTCCCTGAATTTTCCAGCGCTCCTCTAAAGAAACGCCTCAACTGGCATCCCCGAAGTCCCAAGGAGGAAGACAGTGCGGAAATAAAAAGGTTGGTCAGCAAGATCAGATTATTAGCCCATACCGAGCCCTCGATAATCGAAGTCATGGCCATTGCAATAAAAAGATGTGTCCAGCCTCTCCAGTCCAGAGTAACTCCCTTATGGTGCTACAACGGAGAAGACGACGCATCTCGTTACAGACGCAAGGGTCCGGATACCCCGGCCGAACTGGCCATGATCTTGTCCGATCTGTATAAGGGTGAGAAAGAAGACTTCCTCCGCTTAAACTGCCGGGAAGGTTATTCCATGTACAAACCCATCGAATGGGTAAGATTTTGACTACCTGTGTTGCTTTACTGCTATCACGGCAAGCAAATCAAGTTGTTCTTTGTTGTCATAAAACAATCATGGAGGAAGATGATCGAGGACGTTCACTGTCCTACCCCACAGCCAGAGGATCACAACCGTGACGAAGACCCAGGCTTCTACGAGGATCCGGATATATACATAGAGTTCGATGATGGGGTATTTTACCAGGTGAGCCTTGACAGCTCGGAAGTGGCTATTACAGCCGACTACCCCCGCCCCTATTCCTTCTCCATTGTAAGTATTCAAAGAGCTTTCCCAAAAAGGAGTCTCTACTTGCACCTTTATCCATTATACTAAACCGTACTTCATAGGATTGGCGCTCGGCAGGCCGCACCCCCTCGAGGGCGGCCCCTACGTAGGGTAATCGTTCAAAACGAAAGGAGACCGGGAGTGCCATAGAGCTCTCACAGTCTTCAAAGAGGTACGTCCGTTTGATACGTGCCTGGGCACGAGTTCGGATTGTTGAAGTTCCCTTCTATCTTTGATTCAGTAGGAGCACGCGGCAGACAGTGGGAAAACGCCCTGCTAGCCGAATGTCAGCCAATCCGGCGCCGAATTCGTCAGCTAGGACGAGGGCTGATGCAATGCCAGCTCCGCTGCCTCATGAGGATTTGGATGACGTATCTGTCACGAATTCCGAGGTGGAGAGCATGATGAATCACCATCGACTGAAAGAGGCCATGCGCGCTCCAACCTTTTCTGATCTAGAATTTACCGCACTCAGCTCGGTGGATGCATATATCCGAGCCGCTCGAGACGGACTTGTCAGAGTTACTCAATTGTTCTCAAAGGATATACAGGTAAGAGTTTGTGCAATTTTAATAGTCATATGCCAGTAGCCCCCGAGACTTGAAGCGGTGAGGCCAACCAATTTAAGGATCGATATGACCTGCAGGTTCTCAAGGAGAAGAATACTGCGCTATCCCAGGAACTGAAAACAAACCAGACACAGCTGAATGCCGTCACCGCCGAACTTGCGGAAATGAAAAAGGCTGCAATGATTACTTCCGAGAAGAAGAAACACGAGGAGGAAAAAGAAAAACAATCCGAAGAGATAGAGAGCTTAAAGGCTCAGTTATCGGCCGCTCGAAAAGAGAATGAAAAGTTGAAGGGCGGCATGTTCGATATGACTTGTAAAACCATTAGAGAGACTCATATTTAGTCCACCATTCGGAATGCCATAACTCTGTTGCTGCAGGTCTATTAACTGGTCGGCCGGAAAAAGAAGTATCCGGATTTCGAGGCGACGTGCTTAAGGAGCTGTCCGTGGTGCATGAGCGGGCCCGGAAAGCCATGAAGAGTATGGCGAAGGCTTTATGGCCATCCGATACCCCTCCAGAAAGTATGGAGGGTTTGGCAAGCCTATTCGAAGGTGCCCGGCGCCGCTTCGAGCTATGGAAGACGTCTGCCTGCCGTGAAGGCGCACGAGAAGCCTGGGCGATGGTGAAAACATGCTTTACCAAGCTAGATCCGAATCATAAGGCCCGAGTGGGACCGCAGGGACCAGACGGGAAAGAAATTCCGTTGAACTTGGTGTATGACCAAGTAATGATAGCTGCGAAATATTCACAAGAAGACTGTAGTTTAGATAGTCTTATAGATGGAATAGATAAGGAGTAGGCTTTTGATTCAATGTATCAATGTACTTTACGATCATCCTGTATCTTCAGCCGAACATGTGGAAAAATTGTCATCGCAGGCTTTCGGCTTTAACCTCCAAACCAAAATGGTGGAGTGTTTCCGGATACTATTATGGAATGTGAGAAACATTCATTATGTCCGGAAACTAGGCAACCCAGTCATTGTGCTCGAACAGACAAAAAAACTAGTTCGGGAGGTATGTTATATTACATATGTAAGAAACATCTTCCAGGGAGAATAGTTCCGTTAAGGGTTCCTTTCCCTGGGTTGGCATGCTTTAATTGGGCGTGCTGATGTCTACTACGCAACCTTCCTCTTGTAGACTCGTGTTGGGCCTCCAAGCGCAGAATTTTGTAGGACATTAGCAAATTTCCCTCAAGTGGATGACCTAAGGTTTATCAATCCGTGGGAGGCGTAGGATGAAGATGGTCTCTCTCAAACAACCCTGCAACCAAATAACAAAGAGTCTCTTGTGTCCCCAACACACCCAATACAATGGTAAATTGTATAGGTGCACTAGTTCGGCGAAGAGATGGTGATACAAGTGCAATATGGATAGTAGATATAGGTTTTTGTAATCTGAAAATATAAAAACAGCAAGGTAACTGATGATAATAGTGATCACAAATGGTATTGCAATGCTTAGAAACAAGGCCTAGGGTTCATACTTTCACTAGTGCAAGTTCTCTCAACAATGATAACATAATTAGATCATATAACAATCCCTCAACGTGCAACAAAGAGTCACTCCAAAGTCACTAATAGCGGAGAACAAACGAAGAGATTATTGTAGGGTACGAAACCACCTCAAAGTTATTCATTCTGATCGATCTATTGGGCTATTCCTATAAGTGCCACAAACAGCCCTAGAGTTTGTACTAAAATAACACCTTAAGATACACATCAACCAAAACCCTAATGTCACCTAGATACTCCAATGTCACCACAAGTATCCGCGGGTTTGATTATACGATATGCATCACACAATCTCAGATTCATCTATTCAAACCAACACAAAGAACTTCAAAGAGTGCCCCAAAGTTTCTACCGGAGAGTCAAGATGAAAATGTGTGCCAACCCCTATGCATAAGTTCACAAGGTCGCAGAACCCGCAAGTTGATCACCAAAACATACATCAAGTAGATCACGTGAATATCCCATTGTCACCACAGATAAGCACATGCAAGACATACACCAAGTGTTCTCAAATCCTTAAAGACTCAATCCGATAATATAACTTCAAAGGGAAAACTCAATCCATTACAAGAAGGTAGAGGGGGAGAAACATCATAAGATCCAACTATAATAGCAAAGCTCGCGGTACATCAAGATCGTGCCAAATCAAGAACACGAGAGAGAGAGATCAAATACATAGCTACTGGTACATACCCTCAGCCCCGAGGGTGAACTACTCCCTCCTCGTCATGGAGAGCGCCGGGATGATGAAGATGGCCACCGGTGAAGGTTTCCCCCTCCGGCAGTGTGCCGGAACAGGGTCCCGATTGGTTTTTGGTGGCTACAGAGGCTTGCGCTGGCGGAACTCCCGATATAGGTTATGTTCTGGAGGTTTTGGGATTTATAGGAGGTGTTGGCGTCGGGCACAAGTCAAGGGGGCCCACGAGGCGATGACAAGGACGGATGGCGCGCCATAGGGGGGTGGGCGCGCCCTCCACCCTTGTGTTGGCCTCAGGACTCTTCTCCGAAATCTTTTCATTCCAGTATTTTTTATATTTTCCAAAAATATTCTCCATGGATTTTCAGGTCAATTGGACTCCGTTTGATATTCCTTTTCTGTGAAGCTCAAAAACAAGGAAAAAACAGAAACTGGCACTGGGCTCTAGGTTAATAGGTTAGTCCCAAAAATCATATAAAATAGCATATAAATGCATATAAAACATCCAAGATAGATAAAATAATAGCATGGATCAATCAAAAATTATAGATACGTTGGAGACGTATCAAGCATCCCCAAGCTTAGTTCCTGCTCGTCCTCGAGTAGGTAAATGATAAAAACAGAATTTTGGATGTGGAATGCTATCAAGTGCACAAGTTTGATCAATGATAATTTTAATCACTTTTTCTAGCATCATTATATATCATAACAGTAGCTCATATCATAAAGCTTCTCATGATCAAGTAGCAAGCTATTCACATGTTAAAGCATAGATCATAAACTTTCTTGAAAACTAACAAACTAGGTTCTCAGTCATCAAACAATTGCAATTCATCTTATTTTCAGGAAGGGTCTATGTAAGAGCTTTGATTTAGCAAATCCCACATACTCAACTATCATATAGTCTTCCATGATTGCTACCACTCAAAGCATATTTTTAGAACAAATAGCATCCATTGAACACAGAGAAAGATAGGGGCTTAGTGTTTCGCCTCCCAACTTATTTATCATATAGATAATTGTCAACAATAATAATTCATGATCAAATATATTTGAATGGCCATATATGCTTAGATCTTTCCCCACCACATGATGCTTGCCAACTAAAGAATAGGTTGGAATAAGAAATTGACTCAAAAAAATAAAAGTAAAAGATAGGCCCTTCGCAGAGGGAAGCAGGGATTTGCAGAGGTGCTAGAGCTCGAAGCTTTTAAAAAAGAGATAAAAATAATTTTGAGACGTATGCTTTCATTGTCAACATAACAACCAAGAGTTCCCAATATCTTCCATACTAGTTACATTATAGGTGGTTCCCAAACAGAAAGGTAAAGATTTTACTCCCCCTCCACCAACAATCACATTCCACGGCTGGTCCGAAACAACGGGTACCGTCCAACTATCAACAATCCTGGGGGAGTTTTGTTTAATTTATTTGCGATTTTGCTTTTGATCTTTTGATCATAGGGATGGGAATCCCAATTACAAGCCATTTTCTCATGAATGATGAGCAGAGTCCACTCATCGTGAGAATAACCCACCTAGCATGGAATATACTGACAGCCCCTAGTCGCTACATGAGCGATTCGGGCATACAAAACAGATTATTATTTGAAGGTTTAGAGTTTGGCACATGCAAATTTACTTGGAACGGCAGGTAAATACCGCATATAGGTAGATATGGTGGACACCCATGGAAGAAACTTGGTTCAAGGATTTTGGATGCACAAGCAGTTTTCCCGCTTAGTACAGAGATTTAGGCTAGCAAAAGATTCTAAATAGCAAGCACCACATGTTGGAGGATCCATAACAATATAACTTCTATACAAATATACCCAAGCATAACTCATCATGTTGTCTTCCTTGTCCAACTTCAACTAATTTGATCAAGTTTGAAAATAATTAATGGGGCTCACAATCATAGAAGATGTCCAAGATAGTGTATTTATATGTGAAATCTATCTTCCTTCAATATTCTTTCACGAACTGTTCAAGTGACCAATACTGTGTTTGCAAACTTTCAATAAATTTACCACCTCTACTTCTTATATGTAAAGTCATTACTCCCCATGGTATAAGCATATGAAACATATATAATTTCAGATTTATGATATTCAATTCATTCAACCATTTACTCATAGGATATAAGTGAAGCACACGAGTAAATGACAAACTACTCCAAAAAGATATAAGTGAAGATCAATGAGTAGCTGAATAATTATGTAGCTATGTGAAGACTCTCTCTCATAAATAAAATTTCAGATCTTAAGTACTTTATTCAAACAGCAAGCAAAACAAAAATAAAATTACATTGCAAGGATAGCACATATCATGTGAAGAAGCAAAAACTTAGGCTCAATCGATACTAACCGATAATTCTTGACGAAGAAAGGTGGGATGCCTACCGGGGCATCCCCAAGCTTGAGCTTTTGTGTCTCCTTAATTCCTTTTATATGATGGTTTCCCTAAATCTTAAAAACTTCATCCACACAAAACTCAACAAGAACTCGTGAGAAAAGTTAGTATAAATCAAATGCAAAACCTTATCATTCTCTACTGTAGAAAATCACTAAAATTATTATTTAACATTGCATACTAAATGCCTCTGCATATTTGATACTCCTATCCTCAAATAGAATCATTAAACAAACAAACATATGCAAACAATGCAAACATAACAGCAATCTGTCTAAACAGGACAGTCTGTAAAGAGTGCAATTGTACTCATACTTACATAACTCCAAAAATTCTGAAAAATTGCCACACTGTAGATTTTTTTTTACTCATTTTGTAAAAATTTCAAGATTTTATTATGTACTGACTTTCCAGAAGAATTCAGACAACAATAGAAAACTTTCTGTTTTCAAAACAGCAACATATAGACTTGCAAAATAAGCATGGTAAAGGCTATACTTGACACTTTTATTGAACTAAAAGATGCAAAACATTATTCTAAATAACAGCAAGCAAATCCTACTAAAATAAAATGACGCTCCAAGAAAAACTCATATCATGTGACGAATAAAAATATAGCTCCAAGTGAGGTTACCAATAATGTTGAAGATGAAAGAGGGGATGCCTTCCGGGGCATCCCAAGCTTAGTTGCTTGGATCTTCCTTGAATATTACCTTCGAGTGCCTTTGGCATCCCCAAGCTTAGGGTCTTGTCACTCCTTATTCTCCTCATATGGATATCTCACCCAAAACTTGAAAACTTCAATCACACAAAACTTAACAAAACCTTCGTGAGATCCGTTAGTATAATAAAACAAATCATTCACTTTGGTACTGTCAAGACAAGATTCATATTTTTTTCTCACATGATGCCTACTGTACCCTATCATTTATACAATTTATATTAAGCAATATAAGCCATAGAAAATAGAAAACAAGCAAACATAAGAATCGAAAACAGAATCTGTCAAAAACAGAACAGTCTGTACAGATCTGACTTAAGGTCATACTTATGTAACTCCAAATATTCTAAAAAATTATGAAAACGTAGAAAATTTGTATACCAATCAACTGTAAAAAATTCAGAGTTTTTCCACGCTCCAGTGAATTTAGAAAATTATGCGACTGGGCGCAAATGTTTCTGTTTTTGCACAGAATCAAGTCAACTATCAACCACTCTATCCCAAAGGCTTTACTTGGCACTTTATTGAAACAAAAGCTATAAAACATGATTACTACAGTAGATTAATCATGTTAACACACAAAAACTGTAGGGGTAAATATTGGGTTGTCTCCCAACAAGCGCTTTTCTTTTTTGCCTTTTTAAGCTAGGCATGATGATTTCAATGATGCTCACATAAAAGATAAGATTGAAACATAAAGGGAGCATCATGAAGCATATGACTAGTACATTTAAGTCTAACCCACTTCCTATGCATAGGGATTTTGTGAGCTAATAACTTATGTGAGCAACAATCAACAAGCATAGGAAGGCAAAACAAGCATAACTTCAAGATTTTCAACACATAGAGAGGAAACTTGATATTATTGCAACTCCTACAAGCATATATTCCTCCCTCATAATAATTTTCAGCAGAATCATGAATGAATTCAACAATATAGCTATCACATAAAGCATTACTTTCATGATCTACAAGCATAGAAATTTTACTAGTCTCCACATAAGCAAAATTCTTCTCATTCATAGTAGTGGGAGCAAATTCAACAAAATAACTATCATGGGATACTTGATTAAAATCATGATGACAAGTTTCATAGTTATAATTATTCTTTATAGAATACATGTCATCACAATAATCATCATAAATAGGAGGCATGCTTTCATCATAATAAATTTGCTCATCAAAACTTAGGGGACAAAAAATATCATCTTCATCTAACATAGCATCCCCAAGCTTATGGCTTTGCATATCATTAGCATCATGGATATTCAAAGAATTCGTACTACCAACATTGCAATCATGCTCATCATTCAAATATTTAGTGCCAAACATTCTATAGACTTCTTCTTCGAACACTTGAGCACAATTTTCCTTTCCATCATTTTCACGAAAGACATTAAAAAGATGAAGCATATCAGGCAACCTCAATTCCTTTTTTTTTGCAGTTTTCCTTTATAAACTAAACTAGTGATTAAACAAGAAACTAAAAGATTCAGTTGCAAGATCTAAAGATATACCTTCAAGCACTCACCTCCCCGGCAACGGCGCCAGAAATTAGCTTGATGTCTACTACACAACATTCTTCTTGTAGACTCGTGTTGGGCCTCCAAGCGCAGAGTTTTGTAGGACAGTAGCAAATTTCCCTCAAGTGGATGACCTAAGATTTATCAATCAGTGGGAGGCGTAGGATAAAGATGGTCTCTCTCAAACAACCCTGCAACCAAATAACAAAGAGTCTCTTGTGTCCCCAACACACCCAATACAATGGTAAATTGTATAGGTGCACTAGTTCGGCGAAGAGATGGTGATACAAGTGCAATATGGATAGTAGATATAGGTTTTTGTAATCTGAAAATATAAAAACAGCAAGGTAACTGATGATACAAGTGAGCACAAATGGTATTGCAATGCTTAGAAACAAGGATTAGGGTTCATACTTTCACTAGTGCAAGTTCTCTCAACAATGATAACATAATTAGATCATATAACAATCCCTCAACGTGCAACAAAGAGTCACTCCAAAGTCACTAATAGCGGAGAACAAACGAAGTGATTATTGTAGGGTACGAAACCACCTCAAAGTTATTCGTTCTGATCGATCTATTGGGCTATTCCTATAAGTGCCACAAACAGCCCTAGAGTTCGTACTAAAATAACACCTTAAGATACACATCAACCAAAACCCTAATGTCACCTAGATACTCCAATGTCACCACAAGTATCCGTGGGTTTGATTATACGATATGCATCACACAATCTCAGATTCATCTATTCAGACCAACACAAAGAACTTCAAAGAGTGCCCTAAAGTTTCTACCGGAGAGTCAAGATGAAAACGTGTGCCAACCCCTATGCATAAGTTCACAAGGTCACAGAACCCGCAAGTTGATCACCAAACATACATCAAGTAGATCACGTGAATATCCCATTGTCACCACAGATAAGCACATGCAAGACATACATCAAGTGTTCTCAAATCCTTAAAAACTCAATCCGATAAGATAACTTCAAAGGGAAAACTCAATCCTTTACAAGAAGGTAGAGGGGGAGAAACATCATAAGATCCAACTATAATAGCAAAGCTCGTGGTACATCATGATCGTGCCAAATCAAGAACACGAGAGAGAGAGAGAGAGATCAAACACATAGCTACTGGTACATACCCTCAGCCCCGAGGGTGAACTACTCCCTCCTCGTCATGGAGAGCGCCGGGATGATGAAGATGGCCACCGATGAAGGTTTCCCCCTCCGGCAGGGTACCGAAATAGGGTCCCAATTGGTTTTTGGTGGCTACAGAGGCTTGCGATGGCGGAACTCCCGATCTAGGTTATGTTCTGGAGGTTTTGGGATTTATAGGAGGTGTTGGCGTCGGGCACAAGTCAAGGGGGCCCACGAGGCGACGAAAAGGACGGGTGGCGCGCCCTAGGTGGGTGGGCGCGCCCTCCACCCTTGTGGTGGCCTCGAGACTCTTCTCCGAAATATTTTTGTTCCAGTATTATTTATATTTTCGAAAAATATTCTCTGTGGATTTTCAGGTCAATTGGACTCCGTTTGATATTCCTTTTCTGCGAAGCTCAAAAACAAGGAAAAAACAAAAACTGGCACTGGGCTCTAGGTTAATAGGTTAGTCCCAAAAATCATATAAAATAGCATATAAATGCATATAAAACATGCAAGATAGATAATATAATAGCATGGAGCAATCAAAAATTATAGATACGTTGGAGACGTATCACGTGCCTGGGCTTTGATCCGTATTACGGGGAAACTGTCCCGCATTGTTTCAAAAAGTTACAAGAATGTAACAATTTGTCGTTTGATTGCCGACCAATTATTCTCTTAAGAACACTAGCTTTCGGCTTCACCCGTCTGACGTACAGGTCCGGATTACCCGGTTGTAACAATCGCAGAGGTGCTCCCTTTACGCGCTAGCCGAACAATTGGGAACGTAGGGCATAAACACAGGAGCGAGGCAACCCAGCTTGGCAAAAACTTAAGTCATAGAGGTGCATATAATGGCAAAATGGTGTATATAAACAAACGACATAGAAGATGTGAGCTCCAGGCTCTGAATAATAATAAGCTTTGGTTAAAGAAGCCCCCCGTCATGGTGGGGTGTATACATTTAAAGATGTTTGCCCCTTAAGAGTTCGGCCCATCCGAACATATCCTGGGAAACGTATAAAAGCGAAAAAACAAAAACAAATGAACAGGAGAAAAAAGGGAACGAAAAAGAAACATGGCCGAATTTATGCGTAGAATCTTCGGAGCCGGGCAGCGTTCCATGGATTCGGCTCGAGGCGATTATCCGATGCATTACGAAGGCGATAGGCTCCTCCTGTGAGAACTTCATCTATAATGAAGGGGCCCTCCCATTTTGGTTTGAGCTTGTCCTTTTTCTTCTCTGGGAGGCGTAAAACGAGTTCGCCGACATTATAAGTCTTGGCCCGCACTTCTCTGCTTTGGTATCTCCGAGCCTATTGTTGATAAAATGCGGAACGGGCTCGTGCAATATCACCTCCTCCTCTAGGCCGCCTAGGTCGTCCTGCCAATCGAGCTCGGCTTCTCTCTCTTCATACATGCGCACTCGAGGTGAGTCATGAATAATGTCGCAGGGCAAGACAGCCCCTGCGCCGTACACCATGAAAACAGGTGTGTATCCGGTCGTGCGATTGGGCGTAGTCCGCAGTCCCCAGAGCACGGAATCGAGTTCCTCAACCCAGTGCTTATCTGACTCCCGTAGGGATCGCACTAGACTGGGTTTGATGCCGCTCATTATCAGGCCATTAGCCTGTTCGACCTGACCGTTTGTTTGAGGGTGGTATACGGATGCGTAATAGAGCTTAATGCCCAAGTTAGCGCACCAATTTTTCACCTCATCGGCTATGAAATTGGAGCCATTATCAGCGATGATGTTGTGCGGGACACCATAACGGTGTACCATGCCGGATATAAAGTCGATCACTGGCCTTGCTTCAGCCATTTTTACTGGTTTGGCCTCTATCCACTTAGTGAATTTATCCACATAACCAGTAAATATTTCTTCTTGTGGCTTCCCCTTTAAGGGGTCCGACCATATCTAGCCCCCAGACCGCAAAAGGCCAGGTGATGGGGATTGTTCTCCGTTGGCCAAAAGAAACCTGTACGGAAGGCCTTGCTTACGAGGGCCCGAGCTGCGGCGTGATGGCCACCTAGACCAGCATGTATTTCAGCCAAAAGTTGTCATCCCTCCTCTTCGGAGATGCATCTTTGAAGGACTCCAGTGGTACTTTTCTTGTATAGTTCACCTTCGTGAACTTTATAGGCTTTAGAACGTCGGATTATGCGATGGGCCACATTCTAATCATCAGGAAGCTCCTGCCTATTAAGGTAGGCCAGGAAGGGTTCGGTCCATGGAGCGATAACGGCCATGATTTCATGGGTGGAGGATGTTATTTCGGTGCCCGAGCCCCCGATGATATCTGAATTGTGTTCGGCTGCTAGGGGTATGACCGGTTCCGGACTAGTATTTCCGCTCTCGTCCTGCCAGACCATGGATGGCTTAAAGAGCCTTTCCACAAAGGTGTTAGGCGGGACGGGATCGCGTTTAGCGCCCATTCGAGCGAGGATGTCCGCTGCCTGATTACTGTCTCGAGCAACGTGATGGAACTCGAGCCCCTCGAACCGAGCCGATATTTTGAGTACGGCGTTTCAGTATGCCACCATTTTTGGGTCTTTTGCATCGAATTATCCATTTATTTGGGATATTGCGAGGTTTGAATCCCCACGCACCTCTAGGCGTTGTATGCCCATGGAGACAGCCATTCGGAGACCATGTAGAAGTGCCTCGTATTCGGCTGCATTGTTGGAGTCCGTATACATGATTTGTAGCACATAGCGGGCTATGTCCCCCATAGGGGATGTCAAGATGATACCAGCCCCAAGTCCGGATAACATTTTAGAGCCGTCAAAGTACATGATCCAGTTGGAGTATGTGATGTACTCTTTAGGGAGCTCGGCTTCCGTCCACTCGGCGACAAAGTCGGCCAGCACCTGAGATTTAATAGCTCGGTGTGGCTTGTATATTATTTCAAATGGTACACTACAAGAAACTTGTTAATAAATGACAGTCGTAGTCCGTCACAGACCAGCCAAAAACTGTCATGCGTGCCCATCCATGACGGACCAGACGTCCGTCATGTATATCGCGTCATAATTTGACATTGGACCTTCCATGACGGTTCTTGGCAGTCATGGACCTGCCCCAGGCCCGCCAAGCCCAAACTAGGCTGTGACGGAACAAGCCGTCACCGATTTACATGACGTGGCTGCAACGTGAATCTAACAAGGCGTCTACGTGGATCTGACGTGGCCGGTGTTGTAACCAACTAAATTAGGGATTTGCCCAATATTTTTGGTGGACAGTCCAACCGGTTGTTTTTTTAGTCCAACCCAATGCCAATTTTTTGTACATCATGTTTTCCCGATGCAACACAGTTTAATACAGGATAACAAAATTGGATTCATTCAAGAAATGCAATTGTTCACATGACAACACAGAGTTCCAACAATCTAGTCTGATTGAAAAAAAGCTTAATATCAAAACTTACAAGCATATCTAGAAAGCGCCATAAGCATTTAAAAAAAATGAGTAACACGACTTCAGAGAAAATGGACTACTAGCTGATTTTAATCTCCAAAACTACACCACCGCTTCAAGGCAGCTATCCGGACCCAAATAATTCATACTAAAAACTTCAATCTCCAATGACACGGATTAATTGCCAAAACTGCATAGAATCAAAACACATACAAAATTATAATAAGCTATAAAAGCCAGCTCCCAAATGAATCCAGAGTAATAATATTAGTTGGTTTTCCAAGCAATCATCCATGGGCACACCACTTCTATATTAAGGTATGATGTAAATGTGGGCAACGCACGTGAAGAAAAGCAGACTAGTTACAAGTTCAAAAAATTATTCTATAAATGTGACATTTTATCATCCAAACATTGAAAGGTCAACATCAGTTTAAAACAAACGGATGGATAGATCATTTCTTATTCATAAGTACAACAAAAAAATCATGTTTATATGCTCGTGAAAGGATTATTTATACAACTATATTAAGAAGTCAGGTAATATAGTTATACAAATAATCATCTGCTGTAATTCGACATCAAGGCAGTAATGAAGTTCATTTCAAGGGTTTCACTTTGTGTCACCTATTTGAACCAAGTAAAAGCAATCAGACAAAGATTAGCATGCTAGAGAAACAATGAGTACAGCAGGATGAAGATGTACTTGCATCAGTGTTGTTTGCAACCATATTAAAACAAAACTTAAAGATTCAATCAGAAACGCAAAAGAATAAGGGTGAAATAATTTTCTATACAAGCGATCAGATGAAAATTATGTACAGAAAATTCTGCCAGCATATACACTGTACCACACAGTTCCTTAACAAACAGGAATGACAGTAAACAAGTGATAGAGACTAACTTCAAGATAATTAACACAAACTAGGCATAATAGTTTGTTTGTGTAGTACTAAGCTCTGTACTTGTTATTGGATGAAAAAATCAAAATCTGTACTGTAGTGAACTATGAACCAAGAAAATAATTCATAAACAGTAACTAATAGTTAGGAAAGCGCAGCTTGAATTGATCATGCTTCGCTTATATTCAAGGATGGGTAACAAATAAGGGATGTTTACAAGTGATTTTCCCAAAGCAGACAAGGTTCCCATCCTCTACTCTTATCTCCAAATACACAAGGAAAGACATGCATGCCATGATCAAAAAATAAATGACTGTAGCAATAACAGCAAATATACCACAGCTGCTCTAGAGCTATGATTAATATGTACAGATGTAATCAACGCTGGATGATACTCCCAGTTAAATGCCATTATTGATGTTAAAAGTTTGCGGGTGAAATACCACCATAACAAGAAACTTGTATGTTGAATCTTGAAACTGAAGAAATCTTGTTGAGAGAGAGACAAGAGAAGTTGTTACCTTGACAAACTTGTTGGTGTTCGTCATGATTTTCTAAGTGTCGTCATCGAGGATCTCTGTTGGGGAAACAACATCAGCGAAGCACAACTACCGAATCACAACAAACAGAGGGAGAGGGTATGGATGAGACAAGTTACCTTTGGTACAGGGGACTTGAAGTTCTGGTAGTGATGTTGAGCTGCATTCCAGGCGTCCTCACCTGACCCTTTAACCCCCGCAGCAGCTTCTCCATGGTTGGCATTCTTCACACAACCAGATCGAAGCGAAGTGCACAAAAAAGCATGATTTTTTGTGCGTCGTCGAGGGTCTCTATTCAGCAACATCAACATTAGAGTAGAGAAATGGAGTTTCATCTAGGAACATGGCAGCATTTAAGAAATACACATACATAACTAGTATCCGTGATTGCTATAAATGCAAAAAAATTGTAATCCTGCACTGGTCGCTATGAAATTGCTGGTGCTATACTTGGGACATAATTGGGCATGACCTACTGCTAGTGGTGCTGCTAGAGTTGGGTTCAGGTATGAGCTGTAGAAGAACAAATGTGTGACCCACGTAAAAAAACATGATACTATTATACAGTAAGAACAAAAAATGATGCCCATAATCAGACAAGAAGCTCATCCCATAACTAGCTGAATCAAGCTCATCAGACTAGATTTACTGTCATCCTTTCTAAGGATATATTCATATGCATAATCACCATGAGATTTCTCCAATTGTTCTACTCACTCTAATCACAGAAATATCACGAATTTGTACAACCGTAACTAGAATATGGGATCTATCTTCACCAAAAGAGAGAGATGCATGTTGCGGGGAGGAGAAGAAAGACCTTGTCACTCTACAGGGGAGGAGGAGCTGCGGCTGATGTGGGCGGGAGGTTGATGGCGTCTTGGAGGTCTTGACTTGGTTCACGTTAGCCCATGGCGCCGGTGGGCTTCCTTCTCCACTTTGGCAGGTCCTTCGAGGCAGCAACATCACCAACTTGACAAAATTGAATCATGGCGGCGAAACCGAATCAAATCAAATCAGTGAGAGAAGGGGGAGAGGGAGGCGCGGGGAGAAGAGGGGGACCTAGTGGATGAGCTCCATGGCATGGCCACTGGAAGGACCGCTGCGGATCTGGCTGCCGGCTACTCGATCTATTCTGGGAGAGAACGTCAGGAAAGGATGGGGGAGAGGGCCGAGCCCATGAGCAAGGTGGCTGGTGGGTGCGGGCGGCGGCAATGTGCCATTGCTGGGCGGTTGAGGTGGAGGCGGAGGGGAGGAGGAAGATGGATTGGGATGGGCGTGGCTCTAGGAGAGGAGAGGGGAGGTGGTGGGTGGCGGCGATGGGGAATCAGGAGGGACTGTGGAGGACCGAGAGAGGAGGGGGTTAGGGTTAGGTTTTTATATGGGTAAACGTTCGGCGGGCTTGTCGGGCTGTACGAGGCCGTCCATGACAGTTTTGAAAACGTCAACGAAAATCCGTCATGGATTAACAGGTTTCTTGTAGTGGTAAGAGCTCGATGGCCCATTTGGCTATGCGGCCGGTGGCATCCCGATTATTTATGATGTCATTCAGTGGTACTTCGGATGCCACCGTGATCGAACACTCTAGAAAGTAGTGTCGCAGCTTTCGGGATGCCATAAAGACCGCATAAGCTATCTTCTGATAGTGAGGGTATCGAGATTTGCATGGTGTAAGGACCGCCGATACATAGTACACTGGTTTCTGGATGGGGAATTTGTGTCCCTCTTCCTCTCGCTCGACGACGAGCACAGCGCTCACAACTTGGTGAGTCGCGGATATGTAGAGCAACATAGGCTCGCCAACACCTGGGGCGGCTAGGATTGGGTTACCTGCTAACAATGTTTTTATTTCTTCCAATCCAGCTGTAGCCGCATCCGTCCATTCGAAGTGATCGATGCGTCGGAGTAGTCGGTAGAGTGGTAATGCTTTTTCTCCCAATCTGGAGATGAAGTGGCTTAAGGCTGCCACGCATCCAGCTAGTTTTTGGACTTGCTTTAAGTCTATTGGCATTGCCAATTGTGACAGGGCTCGAATTTTGGCTGGGTTCGCTTCGATTCCTCTATTGGAAACAATGAACCCGAGCAGTTTCCCGGCTGGAACGCCGAAAACACATTTTTCCGGATTGAGCCATATGTCATATGTTAGGAGGTTGTCAAACGTGAGGCGTAGATCGTCCACCAATGATTCGACGTGTTTAGTCTTGATGACCACGTCGTCCACATATGCCTCCACTGTCTTGCCGATTTGTTTTTCCAAACATGTTTGAATCATGCGTTGGTAAGTGGCACCGGCGTTTTTGAGCCCAAAGGGCATAGTGGTGAAGCAAAAAGGCCCATACAGGGTAATCAATGCCATTGCGGCCTGGTCGAATTCCTTCATCTAAATCTGATGTTATCCAGAGTAGGCGTCGAGGAAACACAATGAGTCGTGTCCCACGGTTGCGTCAATAATTTGGTCAATGCGGGGCAGTTGGAAGGGGTCCTTAGGGCAAGCCTTATTGAGGTCTTTGAAATCGACACAAAGGCGCCAGGACTTATCCTTCTTCGGCACCATGACCAGGTTGGCTAGCCAGTCCGGGTGCTTGATTTCTCTAATGAACCCGGCCTCGAGTAGTTTGGCTAGCTCCTCCCCCATAGCTTGTCATTTGGGTTCGGAAAATCGCCGCAGCATTTGCTTAACAGGTCTGAACCCCTTTATTATATTGAGGCTATGTTCGGCCAGTCTGCGTGGGATTCCGGGCATGTCCGAAGGGTGCCAGGCAAAGATGTCCCAATTTTCGCGTAGGAACGCTCGTAGGGCGGCGTCGACCATCGGATCCAACTGTGCTCCAATGGATGTTGTTTTATTAGGGTCCGTCGGGTGCACTTGAAATTTGACTATTTTGTCTGCTAGTTTGAAAGAAGTGGATTTGGGCCTCTTGTCGAGGATCACATCGTCTTTGTCCACTGTAAAATGCAGGGTGGTTAGCTCTTCGGCCGCGAGGGCTTCGGATAGTGCCTCGAGGGCCAAGGATGCGGTTTTATTTTCGGCGCGGAGTGCTATATCCGGATCACTGGTGATAGTGATCACTCCGTTGGGCCCTGGCATTTTGAGCTTCATGTACCCGTAATGGGGTATGGCTTGGAAGCGTGCGAAGGCGTCCCGCCCTAAGAGGGCGTGATATCCGCTATTGAAAGGGGCCACGTGGAAGAGCAACTCTTCGGACCTGTAATTCTCAGGCGGGTCGAATACTACATCAAGTTTAATTTTCCCCGAGCATCGTGCTTCTCGACTGGGGATGATGCCTCGAAAGGTGGTAATGCTTTTCTCGATGCGGTTCTTGTCCATTTGCATTTTGTCGAGCGTGTCTTCATAGATGAGGTTAAGTCTGCTACCGCCGTCCATGAGCACTTTGGTGAGTCGAAATCCATCCACAATTGGGTTTAAGACCAAGGCGGCTGGTGCTCGGACTGATCGAGCCCTTGGTTCATCGTCGGCCGTGAAAGTTATGGCCGTGTCATTCCAGGGGTTCATTGCGGTTACTTGGTTTACTTCGACGAGGTCGCAGAGCGCCCTTTTGCACCGATTATTTGAAGAGAAGGTCTCGAAGACCGTCAAGACGTTGAGATCGTCATCCTCCAAAGAATGTTTCTCTGGAGTAGTACTGGTGAGGATAGCCTCACCGGTCTTAGCCACATGCCGGAGTACCCAACATGCCCGAAGGTTGTGCGTTGGTTCGGTGCTCGATATGTATCTGACAGGGCTTGTCGAGTAGTTTGTCAAGGACGGTTCTATATCCCGTGAAGGGTTTGTTTTTCTTGTCAATGGGCTTGTGGTCAGATGCATCATAAGGGTGCATCCGTTTTGCCCGTATGGTGGGCTGCTTAAAGGCAAGGGGTTCCCACCGAGCTGTGTGGGCCTTCCATGCGCTTTCCATCATGCAGTACTTTTGTACTATGTGTGCCAATTCTGTAAAGTGCTGTATGCGGCGGCGGTTGAGGGCATTGAGAATTCCCTCATAAGTACAATTACGACAAAAAATCGAAACCGCGTCGTCGTCGCAGCAATCTTTAATCTTGTTTTTAACAAGGAGGAATCTGGCCCAAAAGTGATGGACCGTTTCCTGAGGTTACTGCCATACATACATTAGGTCAGATATGTCTAGAGTGCCTGAATTACTTGGAGAATATTGATTGTGGTGGGTGGGCGGGCTAAAACCCGAATCCTGACCCGAGATTGAATCCGGAGCTTGAAGAATCTCCGAGGTCACCAGTTCAGGACCAGGAAGGTCCAGGTGACTTCCGGGCTCAATGCTTGATCCTGAGTTCAGAGGACATACAGTCTCTTCCTGAGGATGGGTGTCTGGCTCGAAGGGCTCGGAAATCCGAACATATCTGGTTTTTAACTTAGGGGAAGAAACGTTCTCGGCTTGTTCCTCAATGACCGCTACCAGATGGGTGATCGATGGGGACTTGATTTCCCTCTGATCGGGTTTAAGCCCGATCTGATCATAGTCTGTTGCAAGCCCCAGGGCGGTGATGCGATCCAGCAGCTTGTTCAAGGACGAGATATCTGCCAGATCCATCTTTTCGGAGTGTTCGAGGCCGATGCGGAGATGATGTTTGGCAATTGTGGGGGCCGCCTTTGGCTTGACGGCCGAGCGAGCGCCCATGGTAAAACCGCCGAGCTGGAGAACCTGTCTTGGAGTTAAGGCCCTTCCAGAAGTGATATCGTCATTGATGACAAGGCGAGCCATCGATCCTTCTATCGACAACACAATGGAGCTCTCAATGAAAGCACCAATGTCGGTGTCAAAACCGGCCGATCTCGGGTAGGGGGTCCCGAACTGTGCGTCTGAGGATCGAAGGTAACAAGGGACAAAGGGGACACGATGTTTACCCAGGTTCGGGCCCTCTTAATGGAGGTAAAACACTACGTCCTGCTTGATTGTAGTTGATGAGTATAGAGGTTACAAGAGTTGATCTACCTCGAGATCGTAATGGCTAAACCCTAGATGTCTAGCCTATGTGAATTCTGATAGCCTCTACGAACTAAACCCTCTGGTTTATATACACACCGGAGGGGCCTAGGGTTGTACAGAGTTGGTTCGTGGAAGAAGGAAATTACATATCCGGACATCAATCTTGTCATCCACGCATAGGAGAGTCCTACCCGGACACGGGGGAAAGCCTTATGCTTTGTATCTTCATGGCCCATCTGTCCGGCCCATATCGAATAGCCCGGACACCCGAGGACCCCCTCACTGGGTGCGCTCCATGTTGTTGCAGATATGCTCCTTCCCCGTGGAAGAGCACGACCGTAGGGTGCCCTCCCTGATATCGTAGATGGGCTCTTTCCCCTTGGAAGAGCTGGAGAGGGTGCCCTCCTTGTGGTCACCGTCGATGAGGTCTGACTTGGCAGCTGAGGATCCCAAGCCAGCGTCGCAAAACGTGTCTTTTGAAAATGACAAAAGGGCCTCGATGGCGATGTAGGATGGCAAATTCTTGATAGCGAGCCAGAGGAGATATGATCGTGGAGGTGAATATTTGAGTTACGAGTTTGGCCTTCATTTAAAACAATGTGGAATTGTTTCACAACTCACGCCACCTGGAACACCACAGCGTAATGGTGTGTCCGAACGTCGTAACCGTACTTTATTAGATATGGTGCAATCTATGATGTCTCTTACCGATTTGCCTTTATCATTTTGGGGTTATGCATTAGACACAGCCGCATTCACATTAAATAGGACACCATCTAAATCCGTTGAGACGACACCGTATGAACTATGGTTTGGCAAGAAACCTAAGCTGTCGTTTCTTAAATTTTGGGGATGCGATGCTTATGTCAAACAACTTCAGCCTGATAAGCTCGAACCCAAAGCGGAGAAGTGCGTCTTCATAGGATACCCTAAAGAGACCATTGGGTATACCTTCTACCACAGATCCGAAGGCAAGATCTTTGTTGCCAAGAATGGGTCCTTTCTAGAGAAGGATTTTCTCTTGAAAGAAGTGAGTGGGAGGAAATTAGAACTCGATGAGGTAGTTGTACCTTCTCTCGAATTGGAAAGTAGCATACCAGGAAAAACCGTTTCCGTGATGCCTACACCAACTAGAGAGGAAGCTAATGATGATGATCATGAAACTTCAGATCAAGTTACTACTGAACTTCGTAGGTCGTCCAGAACACGTGCCGCACCAGAGTGGTACGGTAATCCTATCTTGGAAGTCATGTTGTTAGACAACGGCGAACCTATGAACTATGAAGAAACTATGATGAGCCCAGATTCCGATAAATGCCTTGAGGCCATGAAATCTAAGATAGGATCCATGTATGAGAACAAAGTGTGGACTTTGGTGGACTTGTCCGATGATCGGCAAGCCATTGAGAATAAATGGATCTTCAAGAAGAAGACGGACGCTGATGGTAATATCACTCTATACAAAGCTCGACTTGTCGCAAAAGGTTTTCGACAAGTTCAAGGGGTTGACTACGATGAGACTTTCTCACCCGTAGCGATGCTTAAGTCTGTCCAAATCATGTTAGCAATTGCTGCATTTTATGATTATGAAATCTGGCAAATGGATGTCAAAACTACATTCATTAATGGATTTCTTAAAGAAGAGTTGTATATGATGCAACCAGAAGGTTTTGTCGATCCTAAAGGTGCTAACAAAGTGTGCAAGCTCCAGCGATCCATCTATGGACTGGTGCAAGCATCTCGGAGTTGGAATATACACTTTGATGAGGTGATCAAAGCATATGGTTTTATACAGACTTACGGTGAAGCATGTATTTACAAGAAAGTGAGTGGGAGCTCTGTAGCATTTCTGATATTATATGTGGATGACATATTGTTGATTGGAAAAGATATAGAATTTCTGGATAGCATAAAAGGATACTTGAATAAGAATTTTTCAATGAAAGACCTCGGTGAAGCTGCTTATATATTGGGCATCAAGATCTATAGGGATAGATCGAGACGCTTAATAGGACTTTCACAAAGCACATACCTTGACAAAGTTTTGAAGAAGCTCAAAATGGACGAGTCAAAGAAAGGGTTCTTGCCTGTGTTGCAAGCTATGAAATTGAGTCAGACTCAAAGTCTGACCACGGCAGAAAATAGAGAGAAAATGAAAGTCATTCCCTATGCCTCAGCCATAGGTTCTATTATGTATGCCATGTTGTGTACCAGACCTGATGTGTGCCTTGCCATAAGTTTGGCAAGGAGGTACCAAAGTAATCCACGAGTGGATCACTGGACAGCGGTCAAGAATATCATGAAGTACCTGAAAAGAACCAAGGATATGTTTCTCGTTTATGGAGGTGAAGAAGAGCTTGTCGTAAAGGGTTACGTCGATGCTAGCTTCGACACAGATCCGGATGACTCTAAATCACAAAACGGATACGTATTTGTATTGAATGATGGAGCTATCAATTGGTGCAGTTCTAAGCAGAGCATCGTGGCAGGATCTACGTGTAAAGTGGAGTACATAGCTGCTTCAGAAGCAGCGCATAAAGGAGTCTGGATGAAGGAGTTCATGTCCGATCTGGGTGTAATACCCAGTGCATCGGGTCCAATGACAATATTTTGTGACAACATTGGAGCAATTGCCTTAGCGAAGGAATCTAGGTTTCACAAGAGAACCAAACACATCAAGCGACGCTTCAACTCCATTCGTGAAAAGGTCAAGGATAAAGACATATAAATTTGCAAAGTACATACGGATCTGAATGTGGCGGACTCGTTGACTAAACCTCTTCCGCAGGCAAAACATGATCAGCACCAAGACTCCATGGGTGTTAGTTTATTACTATGTAATCTAGATTATTGACACTATTGCAAGTGGGAGACTGTTGGAAATTTGCCCTAGAGGCCATAATAAAGTGGTTATTATTATATTTCCTTAATCATGATAAAGGTTTATTATTCATGCTAGAATTGTATTGACCGAAAACTTAAATACATGTGTGGATACATAAACAAACACCGTGTCCCTAGTAAGCCTCTACTAGACTAGCTCGTTGATGAAAGATGGTTAAGGTTTCCTAATCATAGACATGAGTTGTCATTTGATAACGGGATGACATCATTAGTAGAATGATGTGATGGACAAGACCCATCCGTTAGCTTAGCATATGATCGTTCAGTTTGTTGCTACTGCTTTCTTAATGTCAAATACATATTCCGTCGACCATGAGATCATGCAACTCCCGAATACCGGAGGAATACCTTGTGTGCTATCAAACGTCACAACGTAACTGAGTGATCATGAAGATGCTCTACAGGTATCTCCGAAGGTGTCTGTTGAGTTGGCGTGAATCGAGATTGGGATTTGTCACTCCGTATGACGGAGAGGTATCTCTGGGCCCTCTCGGTAATACAACATCACAAGAAGCTTGCAAGCAAAGTGACTAAGGAGTTAGTTACGAGATGATGTATTATGGAACGAGTAAAGAGACTTGCCGGTGATGAGATTGAACTAGGTATGGAGATACCGACGATCGAATCTCGGGCAAGTAACATACCAACAGACAAAGGGAACTACGTATGTTGTCATAAAGGTTCGACCGATAAAGATTTTCGTAGAATATGTAGGAACAAATATGGGCATCCAGGTCCCGCAATTGGTTATTGACCGGAGAAGCATCTCGGTCATGTCTACATCATTCTCAAACCCGTAGGGTCCGCACGCTTAACGTTCGTTGACGATATAGTATTATATGAGTTATGTGAGTTGGTGACTGAATATTGTTCGGAGTCCCGGATGAGATCACAAACATGACGAGGATCTCCGGAATGATCGGGAGGTAAATATTGATATATAGGATGATAGTATTTGGTCTCCGGAAAGGTTTCGGAATGCACCGGTTATTTATCGGATCACCGGAAGGGGTTCCGGGAAGGCCACGAGAGTTATTGGGCCTAACGGGTCAAGAGGAGGGAGCCCACTAGCCCACAAGGGGGCTAGCGCGCCCCCATCCTGGCCGCCGGCCCTAGGGGAAGGAAAGAGGAGGGGCTAGCTCAAGGAAAGGAAAGGGGGGGGGGGGCTCCTCTCCTGCCCTTCTCCCACACGCCTAGGAAGGAAGGGGAGGGGTGCCTAGGGCTGGCCGCCGGCCCCCTTCGGGGCGCCCTAGGCAGCCTCCTCTCCCCCTCCACCTATATATATGTGAGGAGGGGAGGGGGCAACATACACCATGATCCCCAAGCCGTGTGCGGTGCCCCCTCTCCCTCTAGGTCTAGTTCCTCCTCCATCCACGTCCATTGTGCTTGGCGAAGCCCTGCGGAACAGTTTCACCACCACTGTCACCACGCCGTTGTGCTGCCGGAACTCATCTACTACTTCGCCTCTCTTGCTGGATCGAGAAGGCGATGATGTCATCGAGCTGAACGTGTGCTGAACGCGGAGGTGCCGTACGTTTGGTACTTGATCGGACAGATCGTGAAGGTGTATGACTACATCAACCGCGTTGATAAACGCTTCCGCTTAGCGATCTACAAGGGTATGTAGATGCTCTCCCCAACTTGTAGCTATACATCTCCATGGATAGATCTTATGTGTGCGTAGAATTTTTTTGTTTTCCATGCAACGTTCTCCAACAGTCCTCTCTATGGTCACAACATCGTTGTTGCTCGCCTCACCAAGCACATTAATGCATCGCTTGATTGGAGCCCTTGTCCCGTATTGATTGGAGCCCTTTTCCCTTATGAACCTATGCAACAGCAGCATTAGAAATATAAACACAAAAAAAGTAGGGAATAAAAATACCGGTACACACCATTGCATCACTTGCTCAAACACACCATAACAAGGGTAGCAAAAAGCTAGCTCAAAACACTGAAACGGACAAACAAGGATTCCCATGATGGAAACATTTCTGAAAATTTTCTGACCTAGCAATTTCCATGATGGAAGCATGTCTGAAAAATGCCTGACATAATATGCAAAAACTCTGAAAAGGGGGAACATCTGTGTTGCATTGCATATGTCTGAAAAAATATCAAAAATAGAATGGGAGAAACTATGTTCTACGATGTTGCTGCATTGAATAAGAATCAACAAACTCCATTTCTAACACAAAAACCCTAGCAATTCCACACATTAGTGAACAGAAACCTTCATTTCTAACACAAACCACCTGCCCGCTGTGAGCATCACCACCTACCCCCACCTCGCCTTTAAACACGCAGTGCATCCACCCCACCTACCACAAACAATGTAGCGCCTTCGAGCCCCTTCTGACGGAGGGGATCTGCTCGCAAACCTCACCCGACGAGCTAATCCATCCCCCAAATCCATAGCTTCGGCAAGCCCCAACCCCCACGCCAACCGTACGCAGCAGATCCGGCGACCGCTGGCCTTATCAAACCCTAACGAACCACCAACCCACCCCTGCGCAGCAGATCCGGCGACCAGTGGCCCTATGAACCCTAACCACCCCCCCCCCCCCCACACACACGCACACACGATGAGACCCGAGAACTTACTTTTGCTGCAGAGTGTCGTCACCCATGCTCTGAGATGTCCCTCCACGAGCCTCTGCTCTCTGCCCTAGCTTGGGCGCCATTGTCTGCCCACCTTGTAGTCGGGAAGAAGAACGCATCAAATGGATCGCCGGTGAATTGCCCGGGGGAGGGGGCCGATAGGAGAGCGAGCCGGTCAGCCCGATAGGATGTTGCAATGATTTCGGGGGCTAGACACACCTGCCCGATATGAGCGAGTCGGTCTGCTCGCGTCGCGCGCGACGACCAGAGACATCCGTTCTATCGCGATCGGATGGTTGGCAAGGAGGCTTGAGTTTGCCAGAAATTGGTCGGTTGATTTAGAACGTTTTCCATTGAAAAGGGGCCTTTGTTTTGTCTTTTTTTTTGAGGGAGCCTTTTGTTTTGTAAGTGAAATTCAAAAAGTTTTTCCTTTTTTTTTAGAATCAATTGGAAAAGGGGCCGCGCGGGTGTTCGCGTGAAGGGGCCAATTTTGCTCTTTGATTCGATGTTGGGGCAGCCCAATAGCGTGCATAGGCCTTCCATTTCTGGGCCTCCCGAAGCGTGCATAGGCCTTCTCCTTGGAACCCTAGTTCTTGCCTCCCGATCCCATTCTCTCCCCATCTTCACCTTCCACGGCGACGGCGGCTCCCCTCCGCCGTTCGCCGATCCCCCGCCCAGCTGACTGCTGCTCCCATTCGGCTCCGTCCCGCTGGTCTGCCATCTGCCGCCGCCGACCCGCTTCTCGCCCAGGCGCCGGATCTGAGGACGGCGATGGGCCAAGCCCCGTCGCTGCCTGACGACGCGGTGGCGGACGTCCTCCGCCGCCTCGCGCCGCGCGACCTCGCAGCGTCCCGCCGCGTCTGCAAGTCGTTGCGCCGCGTCGTCGACGGCCACCGCCTGCTGCGCGCGGACCTCCTCCCTCTCAAGCTGGGCGGCATCTTCCTCAACTTCTTCCAACTGCGGTCTGCTACGCAGTTCCTTTCCCGCCCCACAACGGGCGCAGCCGTCTCCGGCCGGCTCGGCTACACCTTGGATGCTTGCCATCCGGACGGCGACTTTCTGCCCGTTCCCTACGTGCTCGATCATTGCAATGGCCTCCTCTTGCTCCCTCACTGCGTGGTCAACCCTGCCACGCAGCAGTGGGCGCCTCTGCCCCCGGCCCCGGACCTGCCCAAACCCGCACCTCCAATCAAGCATTTTTGGAAATCCCGGTACCTCGTGTTTGACCCGATGCTGTCGCCCAACCATTTCGACGTGTTCATAATGCCCAAAATTCCTTTCAAGGTCGAATGTGAGGAATTTGAATGGCCACCGTCCACATTGATCCTTCCTGTGTTTTCATCAAAGATTGGTTCATGGGAGAAGAGGACATTTCTTCGGGAAGGGGAAGCTGCAGGGACGATACCTGGCTTGGTTGTGGTAAGACTGGATTGCAATGAACGCCAGTCTGTCTACTGGAGAGGATCACTCTATATATGTTGCGACAACTGTTTTATTTTGAGGTAGTGTATATACCAACTCGGTCAATTCCTTGAGCACCATATATATGTTATTCTGGTTTTGGTTTTGAGAAATATTTTCCAATTTTTGTTCTTGCAGAATATCGCTGTCAGACAACAGGTATCGAGTAATAAGACTGCCAACAAGATTGTCCTTAGACGATTCAAAAGGTGATCAACAGTTTTACCTGGGAAAATCAACCAAGGGGATATATTGTGCATCAAGATTCACGTCACATAGGTCCCACCTTCAGGTTTGGTTCCTTAATGACCTGAACGAGTGGGTTTTGAAGCATGACAAAGATATTTTTCCCGTCCTGCCAAATCTCGACTATGGCAACCCATATGGGCCTTGGATCCTACAACAATTTGACTACGATGAACATTCTGATGAAGATGATTCTGTTGTGGAGGACAGCAGGGAAGCAGTGGAAAAGGAGAAATTTGAAGCAATAATGAAACAAGGGAAATTTGAGTGGGACTCGGATAATGATAATGTACTTGAACCTGGAAGTAGCTGCGGGGGAACTGATACATGTTTCCTTGGATTCCATCCTTTCAAAGAGGTTGTGTTCGTGACTCTGTGGGACAGAGTGCTAGCCTATCATTTGCCGAGCTCAAAGCTTCAAGATTTAGGCAAGCTTTTTCCAGAATTCTATGTGGATCGGCACCACACTTACTGGCATACACAAGTGGAAGAGTCTTTCCTATACGCTCCCTGCTGGTTAGGGGAGCTTCCTGAAAAACTAAACTAGTTGGAAGGTATCGTAGAAGATTAGAATGCTTTTGTGACAACTATTCGAAGAATGGAACACTTTTGTATTTGTGCACAAAGGTTGTTTGTTCCTTGAGAAACTAAATCTAGACATGCCTATCGCTGGTTTGAATTTGCTTCTTTTCACTGTTGTTTTGATCGAGTACCACCGATCCCGAGTGTATGCTTACAAGTTGAGTGCCTTGTGACCCTCCTATTGTGGTGCGGTTGCTGTCTTTGTGAAGAGGGTTTCGTTCCCCTGGTTTGACACCTTTGGTGGCGGTTGTGGCTTGTTAGGTATGATTGCCAGGTATGATCCTTCATATACCTATTCATCTTCTGACCTAACATTCGACATTAGCATGGCATGTGAAATCTCGATCCCTAAGATCCTAACCTGGCACTCCAACATGACTCCGATGGTTTGTCCGTATGTCTCTACACTCTACGAGAACCACATTACCACCCCACTTCAACTAGAAAAAAGAAGTAAAGAAGAACCACATTACCACCCAGAGTATATATGCTGTATATGTCACTCACGATATGTTCAGCATATATCCACCAGTTAAGGTGATTGATCTCGGCTGTACGAATCAATTCAGTTATTTGTGTCTGTCAGTGACTGGTTGCACCAACCGATTCATGTCAGTGTGTCGAGAGACGACGATGGCCTGGTAGGCGGTGTTGAGAAGATAATGGGCTGATATGAATCGATGTGGCCTGACTCGGTCAGCCCGGTGTGTATATTGCCTTCGTATACGTGTAACTGCGTACTGCGCAGGTTATTTTGGAGGGAAAATGGCGGAGGTGATCACCCTTGGCGCCAAATCCATTACTTTGGCACTGCTATTGAGAGGGACAAATCCATTGGCGATTGAACTCCCACAGGATGAGAGTGTGGAGAGAGATTGAGATTTGTTCGTGCCTGTAGCTGTAGGAAATTATGAAATATGTGAACTTTTTCTTGAACACAATCGCATGCTTCAATTGCCAGAAGCAAGTCATCTTATTCCATCTCAGCGAAAGATCTTTGACGTGCAAGCATTTGAAACTGAAATTGCCGATGGCTCGGGTACTGGACCAACAACTGCTCACAAGTTGGCTAGCCGAAGAGTTGGTGGATCATGCACTGGACCAACAACTGCTCACAAGAACTATTTAGGAACTAAGCACCAAAGGGACCTAATGTATGGTGAAGCGAGTAGCATGATAAAATATTTTTGAAATAGTGGTGCAGAGAATCCAGCATTCCACTATGCCTTTCAGCATGACTGCCAAGAACAGATAACAAACATCTTCGGGGCCGATGCCAAAATGATTATTGACTGCCAATTTTGGTGATGTTGTGAACTTTGACACTACTTAGGCCATTCGGACTGTTTGTTGGGTTTAATCATTTAAGAGAAACGATTATTTTGGTGCTTGCCTACTTTATGATGGGACATTTGATTCTTTTCGATGGCTTTTTGAGACATTTCTTTCAGTACATAACCAAAAGCAACCTCGAACTGTATGTAATGATCAAGACAGTGCAATGGGAAACACGGTTGAGCATGTATTCCGGAAGTCCAACATGGCCTGTGTACTTTCCACATTATTCAAAGTGCAGTCAAGCATTTATGTAGTCACAAAGACGATGTTGATGAAGAAGAGTTGTCTCTTATTGCAGATTTTAGTGCATGAATGGACGAGTATGAAGATGAGCCAACTTTTGAAGAAGCGTTTTACACTATGAGAGGTAAGGTGGAAAATCAAATTTGGTTTGATTTGATAGTATTTATAAGGTAAAGGAGAAGTGGGCAGAATATTACATGAGAAATGCTTTCACCTTGGGAATGCAGAGCACACAACTAAGTGAGAGTCTAAACAATGACCTGAAGCAATATCTGAAGTCAGATTTAGATATCATACGTTTTTTCAAACAGTTCGAAATAGTTGTGAAAGGAAAAAGAGATAATGAGGTAATTTCAGAGTATGAGCCTAGAGAGAGGGCTCAAAATGAAGACAGCCTATTGGTGCAAGCAAGCAAGCTTTACACTCCTGTTATATTTGAGTGTTTTCAGTCTGAATATGAAAGATATACAGCAATTTGCTTTGAAGTACATGTGAATGTCCAACATATGAAGAAGAATGCAAAGTTATTGTCAATCGACTCAATCCTTCAGAACAAACAGCTAAATGTAGTTGTGGACAGTTTGAGAGAACAGGAATATTGTGCAGCCATGCTTTGAAAATCCTTGATATGATGAATATTAAGTGCACATTACATATTGAAGCGATGAACTCGAGAAGCGCGGTCAGGATGTGTTCAGGATTGTCATGGAAGAATTGTTGTGGAAAATCCCAAGTTGGAGGCCTTTGAGCGCTACAATTTCTTTTCACACGAATTTGATGAGAGTGGTTTTTCAGCTCCCGTGTTCCCCTACACCCTCTATGAACTGTAAATTCAGAATAAATTGAGAACAAATTAGTCGATAATGCACTTGATATCAATGGTAAGCAAGTTGAGGAACTGTTGAATACATGCACACATAATTCTGATGGGATACATGATGCGAGTGGGACTCATCAAGGATCAAATGGTCTGTTGAGCATTGTATGCCTGAAGAAAAACAAAGTTGAAAACAAAAGTTCAAAGAGAAAGAAAACTTGGACTGGTAGGCTACACAAGAGAAGGAAGAACACCCCGGCTAAATCTGGAGCACCAGCAAAAAGAGCTAAATCTAAGGTATTTCCCTAATTGTACCATACAAATAAATTAAATTATGCTACTCTGTTTTAACTTTCTGATTTCTTATACCAGCAGCAAGGAAAATAGACCAGCACATCACAAGATCAACTAATAGCTGGAGCACTAGAAAAACCATCTAATGTATTTCTCTAATTGTACAGTACAAATAAATTAATTTGTGCTACTCCGTTTTAACTTGGCGTTGTTGTACCAGCAGCAAAGAAAAAAGACCAGCACATCACAAGATCAAGTAATAGCTGGAGCACAAGAAACAATCTCTAAGGTATTTCCCTAATTATACACTACATAAGTTTTTGTACTCTGTTTTAACTTTTGATTTGTTGTACCAGCTGTAAGGAAAAAAGACTAGCACATCACAAGATCAACTAATAGCTAAAGAAATTCCTATGAGAAATGAATATACCTTCGAAGAAAATGGATTTCTCATAAGTTACACGGACCTACTGACGGTACTCCTTCTCTTACTTTTGTGTTCAAAATCATTTCTAGTACTGAAGTTTCATGCTAACTAACTCTGTCAACAATCCAGAATTCAACTGTTGAAGACATAATGGCTGAAGATATACTTTGGGCACCATGAATTCAGAAATACTGATGCCTGGCGCTCTAGTAGTAGTTCATTTCTTAAGTTGCTTCGTTCAGAAAATGCCACTTGATTCTTCATTGCACCGAGTTGTTTAGAAATGCTGGAGACCTTTTCAGAGTTTTTTGTGTCAAAATTTTAGAGCACATTCAGTCCGGTGAAGTACTGGTTGTTTCATCTCTCATCCGTGTTGTTTACTCGTGTTTGAGCATTCAGTACTTTGAGGAGCATGCATGTTTGTCAACAACATACCAGCTTCGTTCTCTTTTTCTCTGAAGTTTCAGTTGCATATGCCTCGCTCTTTTTCTCTCTGAATTCGCTCTCTGTTTGTTTGAAGTTTTAGTTCACACATGGGAGCAGAGAATGGAAGTCTGTGTCAGCCCGTCCACACAACTAGCAGAGAATGTAGAGTACATGGGAGCAGGACGTTTGATGTTACTGGACGGTGAATGGAGCAGTTAAGTTACACCCCTAACTTCGCTTCTACAAGTTAGGGGAGCCGGGTCTGAATAATCTATCCTGCTTCCCTGCCTATCAAACTAATTCCACAGCGGTGCCCCCCTCGACGTTGCCTGCATCTGCCATTATATTCATCTAGCAGCGCTGACACCCACTTTCAGATCTCCGACGGCCTTGGCCGCTGTTTACCTCGCGGTTTCATCATCCCTCCCTAGTGCCCACTCCAGTTGTGTCCCGTTCTTGCCTTCTTGGTCAGCATGATGCCTTCTTTGTGAGCTCTTAAACTAAACTATTTTAGATGATAGAACTTTCTCAAAACTATTTTTAGGTGATAGAACATCCTCAAAACTAAACTTAACCATGTTATTGCTTGACTAGATTTTCTACCCCTTATCTGATGAATGATTTTATGAAAAATACCTTCATGGATATGATTAAGGCTGCTTATAATCCCCCAATTTATCTTACCAGTCACACACATATGATTTTTATACACACTAAATCTTGGGATAGTTCAGCAACTGAGTTCATTGGTTCAAGCCCTCCCTCCAGTATACCATTTTTACTTTGAGTCCTCCTGTTGTACATGGGTACATGGCTGACTGATGTGCCCAAAAATCATGGAAATGTATTATTAGTTGTTAGATTTTGCGTAGTTGCTTGCTATCTTTAGGAGGTCCTCTGGTATTCATTCCAATTAAGCAGGAAATAAACTGATCCAATCCCCGCTGTAAAAAAGAACTGGTCTAATCCCAATCTCCTTTCTCGACTCCTCCCTTGCCCCTGAAGCGTGGCTGCCATCAAGGTTACTTACCCTACGGTTATGTCTTGAACATGGCTACATAGTTCGTAACTCTTGTACTCATTCGAATTAAGTACAGAATAAACTGATGTAATCCCTGCTTTAAAAAAATGTTGATCGAATCCCAGTCTCCTTTCTCGAGTCCCCCCGCCCTTGAAGCATGCTTGTCGTCAAGGTGCCGTCTTGCCACTCGAGGTTCAGGTTAGTTATCCTACCATGCTTCATAACACCTCCGCATGATAGATATGAAGTTTAGCATCGATTATTTATCCAACAAATCTCAAGGAGTGAAAAAACAAAGAGAAGTAATCAAAGAAGGGATTGGAGAGATCATAAGGTTGCGCATACCTGATAAGATAGCTGAAGTTGCAAGTTGCCAGTGAAAACAAGGTCAAATGTCTACAGGACGGATGATACATCATTGGCAGTGTAGCTAAGCTCGCGACCAGTTGGTGAAGTGGTCTAAGGACCACGCGATCAGAAAAAAGGAGGATAAATGGAGTGGAGTTTGACAAACAAGTACCTATGCTTTGTAGTACAAAATAGGATGAATAAGTATTTTTCTATTTACATGAAGTATTTCAGTTTTTAGCTTCTACTGATTTCAGCACATCAAATTTATGTGCCCTGGAAACGTTGGCTTGTTATGCATATCATGCTTATAGAACATGTTTACCATTTCCTACTTCTGAATTCAGCCGTTTTATCATCTCATACTGTGTGCTCTCGCCATTCCGTATCACACCTCGACAGCAGGAACATGGTATTTCAACAAAATTATATGTTCTATTCCGTATCTACACCCATTACAGTTTAGGTAATTCTACTGTTTAAGAATACTTGGCTAGAACATGGCAAAATACCTGTGCATGCATTCCTTTGTACAAAATTATGTTCTATTCGACGTAGAAAAAACAAAAAATATTTAGTTATATTATGAAATATCCTTAACCGACCTGACAACCATTGGAATATGATGGCAGTTTTTTTTACAGAAAATGAGAAAGGCAACACCCTTGGAGATGAAATAGGGACAAGAAACTAAGGGAAAAGGGTGTAATTAAGAAAATGGAAAATGTAAGAGGATTTTAAAGCAAACAAACAATATGAAGATCCGCACTCTGGTCAATGGCATGCCAGACAGAACAAATCAATAACTTTCATGACTACAGATGGTCAGTCGGCGTCTGCTAACTCGGCGTAATTCTGTGGAAACTTCTACTCTCATATGGATCATGCGGTGTGGAAAGTCTGGGCACCGCCCAAGGTGAAGTTCTTTGTGTGGCTTGCCATCCAGTATCGGATTTTGACCGCTGATCGCCTAGCACGCCGGGGATGGCTGAATTGTCATCTTTGCCCCCACTGCAAACGGGAGCCTGAGTCTGGGCTGCACCTCTTCTTCAAGTGTTGTTTCACCCTTCACCTTTGGAATTTGGTCAACAGCTGGCTTAACCTCGTCAACCTTGACACTTCGACATGGCACCTTGAGGATTCCATTAAGGATTGGTGGGTGAGCCAATCGAGTACAAGCACTCCCAACAGAAAAGCCATGGCATCCCTCATCATGCTCATTGGATGGACCATTTGGAATGAGAAGAACGCCCGCGTTTTCAGCAACAAGAGCACTCCACCCCCAATTCTGTTAAACAACATCAAGAGTGAAGCCCTCACTTGGGTCACCGCCAGGGCTAAGAAACTGGAGAGAATTCCTTATTTGGCCCTTTCTTAAAATTTGCCTCCCTATTTGGCCTAACCTAATTTTTCTACCCTATTTGACACCTAAAGTAAATTTTGTTCCTTATATGACACTTCCGTCTATTTTAGGCACTAACGTTGTTAAGTGTGAGGCAAAAAGACCATTTTGCCCCTAGTGCATTGTGTAAGTATCCTGGATGTAGTTAAAAAGTAATCAGTTCACCCATGTTTTAGGGATGTTCAATGGATGATGAACTGATTGCTTTTTTTACTACATCCACGATAGTTACACAATGCACTAGGTGCAAAATGTTCTTTTCGTCTCACACTTAACACCGTTAGTGCCTAAAATGGACGAAAGTGTCATATAAGGAACAAAATTTACTTTAGGTGTCAAATGGGGAAGAAAATTTTACTTGGGTCAAATAGGGAAGCAAATTTTAAGAAAGGGATAAATAAGGAATTCTACTATAATGTTGGGAGGGCGGGAGAGTAACACCCCTTTGTACTTGCTGGACTCATGTATTCAAAACTCTATTCTCTCTTAATTAATATATGAGGCAAATATTTTGCCTCTGTTTTGGAAAAAAAAAATCCTAAGCTTCAGCCACTTCGATCTAAGCTGGAGGAATCTGGAACAACTTCTGAGCTGAGGCGGTATCTCCACAGAATACCAGGAGATGGACACACCATCGATCCGCTAAGCATCTGTGGTGTTATTTTGTTCTCTTGGAACATAAAAGGATGGGTCTGATGCTTGTCAAGAAGTTACTTGATCAGCAGCAGGGGTGATTGGATGCAGATCCAGTGAGGAGCCGGAGCGTATTCTCCTACCAAGATTTTGCAAGCAGTTTATTTTCCACCATGAAGTGGCATCCCAGGCAGATATTTTATTTGGCAATATGCACTCCTAAGGCCTAAGGAGTGAATGACTGCTTCTGAATGTGCAACATTAGCAATTTAGGATGTAGTAGTAGCCAGCATTCAGTTTTAGATGGTATGTATCCTTTTTCCTCCTTTCTGACAGTGAAACATTAGCAATTTTGGATGTAGTAGTAGCTAGCTGTTTATGTATCTCATCACAAAATTAATTCTGTCAGAGTAGGCATTTGTATTGTGACAACTTAGCACTTAAAAGTTCATAACTTGGAATACATACACTTAAATGTTGCGAATAGAGAAAGAAATTGTACGTGACGGTAGCACTCATGCAAGCACACGATACCTTTCAACATGGCGTCAAGCGAATACATCTGATGCACACATCACTTTCGACATGCCAGTACCAAGCAGCATTGAACGAGCGAATACATCTAATCCTCGCATCACTACTCTCTCCCTAGACCATGACATGTTCAGAGGAGATCAACTATTCTTTTGATGTGGCATCAGCATCTGCGGAAAGACAAAACAACATCAACTTTCTGCATGAAGGAGGCACCAACGGAAATACAAGGCTAACAAGTACACATATGACATATCAAGCATCAAATTTATCAATTGCTGAATAGAACCTACCAGTCAGGGAACAAGACTTCATATATGTACTTTGCAAATGTCCATATGGGACGAAGCCACAAGCTAAAATTCCCATGTGTGCATGTGATTAAGCAACCTAGAGTTTATACGATCAGAATGCACTACGCTGAGGACCTCCTCCTTCCAGTTTTGCAGTTCACGAGCAGAAAATCGACAGACTACCCAAAATCAACCGTTCCACTAAATTGAGTAAGTCAATCTACAGTACATAAACTATTTGTATTTTATACAACTGATTCATGGAGTAACCTGCAGTGGACTGTAATCACACAGACACAAAAAAAACTGCCAGAACCACCTCATTACTTTGAAATCTGTTGTTCAAAGAAGAAACATGGAGCTGCTGTTATTTGATGATTTCTATTCATACACATTTTATACATATATATATATATATATATATATATATATATAAAGAAATAGGAGTATGTTGAATAAGTTATCAATTGGAAATGATGCGAACAACTCAGACCAACTCATATAGTCAACAGAATCAGATTTCAATAGTATCCACATCAAGTTAGAATCGAAGTCGAATCGAAAGCGAAGAAATGGCTAACCCTCACCGTCCACCTCTCCAGCCCTTGGGTTTACTCCTTTCAACACTTTAACCATTTTGTTATTATTATTGCTGTTGATCGGGTTGGTACAAACCGAATCGGGATGAGTAGCTAGAAGTGGATCGAGGGTGGCAGCTGGAAAGGTTTAGCCCTCACCGTCCACCTCTCCTCCTGCTCGGTGGCGACATGTGATCATCCGTAGTGGTCCGACGTAGAAGGAGGACTCAGAATGTGGTGTTTGCTTCATAGTCAAGCACAATACCTTTCCTTATGGGATGCATGGACACATGCGGGACCTCCCCACCCCTCTCCACGAAACAAGTTTGCAAAAGGGCGTATGAGGGGTGCTGCAGTAGCTAGATGTGGATCGAGGGTGGCGACTAGAAAGGGTTCACCCTCACCGTCCACCTCTCCTGCTGCTCGGTGGCGACATGTGATCGTCCGTAGTGGTCTAGCGTACGAGGAGGAGGGCTCTCGGAATGTGGTGTTTGCTCCATAGTCAAGAACAAGACCTTTCCTTAAGGGTTGCATGGACAAATGAAGGACCTCCCCTCCCTTCCCCATGAAACAAGTCAGCAAGAGGGGTTAGAGGGGTGGTGTATATGTGGACCAGGTGCAGAATGTAGCTTGCGGAGGGCGGCCTTCATGTCTAGCTCAATGAGATTAGTTTTAAACATTTAAACATTCCATTGCGCTGGCGTGCTTTAATGACAGGTGTATCATGCGTTCAGGAGCATTATGATCAAGTGGACACTGTAGCCACTGCTGGTGAGGATAAGCAATTACACGGTTGGGACACCAGGTTGAAATAGAGGATGTGGACCTGCATGGGTCTTGAGTCATGCTGGGCGTGTGATTTTTTTCTCCCGTTGCTTAAGCACGGGCATGTTTCCTAGTACAACTCAAGTGCCCGAGCATCATGCAAACCATTCTCATTATCATTCACACTCGAGTCGATGGCAAGCACCGCGAGACCGACGCTCCTTGGCGTCGTGGTCTTCCTCTCGATCGTAGCCCGCTCCTTCACAACTCAGCCCATGGCCTACAACACCATCTCCATCTGCACGCTGTTGCCTCCTATTTCCCACATCGCATCGTCCTTGAATACAAGCAGTCGCCGCCGCCTCCACACACTCCACCTCACATCGTTCCCGGTTACAGGTAACCGCCACCCCCGCCTCCCCACACTCCACCTCACATCGTCCCCCAAATACATTCACTAGCCTCCACCGCCTCCCTGCACTCCACCTCACATCATCCCTGAATACATGCTCTGGCCGCCGCCGCCTCCCCACACTCCACATCACATCATCCCCGAATACATTCACTCGCTGCCGACGCCTCCCCGCACTCCACCTCACATCGTCCCGAAATACATTCTCTGGTCGCCATCGCCTCCCCGAACTCTATGTCATATCGTCCACGGAAGGACCAGCTCACTCACGCATTCTCCGATCGACGCCCCGAAAAATCTCATATAAGCCTTCCCCCAAAAAATAACATAGCTCCGCCAGTGAAGCGATAAACGTTGCCACCGTGAAGGCAATCTGCAGCCTGGTGACGGGAAAGTATCTGGTGCATCGGTGCAAAATGTTTCAACAAATCTGAAACAAATGTAACACATTGAGACAACATTGGTCTATGTTATTGCAAAAAATCAAATCAAAATTCGAAACATTGCACGAGATATAAAAATGACAAATTTGGCATCAATGTGATAATGGGCCAAATCTAAAGCCCAACTTATGTTGTGTACTATTCAGTGTCGATTTTGTGATTTTTGTACCCCGAGCAATGTTTCAAATTTTGAGTTGAAATTTTATGACAAATAATACCAATGTTGTGTTAATGTGCTAAATTTTTGTCAACTTTTTTCGAACATTTTTAAATGCGCCATGGATATTCGGTGCACTGATAGCACCACAAGCACTTGTGCATCAGATACTTTCCCGCCAGGTAGCAGCATGATGCCCTGTCCTGTATGTCACAGAGGTCGTCCGAGATTTCTTCCCCTGAAGAATAAGTGCTACTTATAAGTGTTGCACCTAGATTACCATGGGATGGGAGTGTGGATTAGCATGAAAACACGACATGGTGTTCAACCAGCTCGTTCCCTTCTCTCTGTATTCTATTCCCTATATTAGTACATGCACTTGTTAATGCTTCCACAAATTGTCCCAATTATTACACGTGCTATTGTGATACACAATGTCCATGAGAAGTGTTAGAGTCAATAATCTAGTTTACATCATAATAAATCTTACACCCATAGAGTTTTGGTGATGATCATGTTTTGTTTGGAAAAGAGTTTTAGTCAACGGGTCTTCCACATTTAGATGTGTATGTACTTTGCAAATATTTATGTCACATGTAGATGTTGCTACCACGCTCTGCTTGGAGCTACTCCAACTGACTGCTCCTCCATTCAGAATATATACGTATCCGGTTTAAGACTTAGAGTCATTCGGATCAGTGTCAAATCCGGCATCGACATAACCCTTTACGACAAGCTCTTTTTCACCTCCATAAACGAGAAACATGTTCTTAGTCCTCTTTAGGTACTTAAGGATAGTCTTGATCGCTGTCGAGTGATCTACTCCTGAATCACTGGTACCTACCCGACAGATTTATGGCTAGGTACACATCTGGTGTGGTACACAACATGGCATACATTATGGAGCCTATGGCTGAGGCATACAGTACGACTTTCATCCTTTCTCTTTCTTCTGCCGTGGTCGGGCTTTGAGTCTTACTCAACTTCACACCTTGCAATACAGGTAAGAACCCCTTCTTTGACTGGTCCATTTTGAACTTCTTCAAAATCTTGTCAAGGTATGTGCTTCGTGAAAGTCCTATCAGGCGTCTTGATCTATCTCTATAAATCTTGATGCCCAATATGTAAGCAGCTTCACCTAGATCTTTCATTCAAAAACTTTTGTTCAAATATTCCTTTTATGCTTTCCAGAAATTCTATATCATTTCCAATCAACAATATGTCATCCACATACAGTATTAGAAATGCTGCAGAGGTCCCACTCACTTTCTTGTAAATACAAGTTTCTCCATAAATTTGCATAAAACCAAAAGCTTTAATCACCTTATTAAAGTGTATATTCCAACTTCAAGATGTTTGCACTAGTCCATGGATGGATCGCTGGAGCTTGCATAACTTGTTAGCATCCTTAAGATCAACAAAATCTTCCAGTTGCATCATATACAACTCTTCCTTAAGAAAACCGTTAAGGAACATTGTTTTGACGTCCATCTGCAAGATTTCATAATCGAAATATGCGGCAATTGCTAATATAATTCTAACAGACTTCAGCATCGCTACGGGTGAGAAAGTCTCATCATAGTCAACTCCTTGACTTTGTCGGAAACCCTTTGTGACAAGTCGAGCTTTATAGACGGTGACATTACCATCAATGTCTGTCTTCTTAAAGATTCATTTATTCTCAATGGTGCGCCGGTCATCGGGTAAGTCTACCAAATTCCATACTTGGTTCTCATACATGGATCCTATCTTGGATTTCCTGGCCTCAAGCCATTTGTCGGAATCCGGGCTCATCAATGCTTCTTCATAGTTCGTAGGTTCGCCGTTGTCTAACAACATGACTTACAGGAAATGATTACCGTACCACTCTGGTGCGGAACATACCCTAGTCGACCTACGAAGTTCAGTAGTTGGTTGATCCAAAGGTTCATGATCATAATTATTAGCTTCCTTTCTGGCTGGTGTAGGCATCACGGGAACTTCTTTCTATGATGTGCTACCTTCCAATTCGAGAGAAGATATGATTACCTCATCAAGCTCTACTTTTCTCCCACTCACTTTTTTTGAGACAAACTCCTTCTCAAGAAAGGACCCATTCTTGGCAACAAAGATCTTGCCCTCGAATCTGTGATAGAAGGTATACCCAATGGTCTCTTTAGGGTATAATATGAAGACACATTTCTCCACTTTGGGTTCGAGCTTATCAGGCTGAAGCCTCTTGACATAAGTGTCACATCCCCAAACCTTAAGAAACGATAGCTTAGGTTTGTTACTAAACCATAATTCATATGGTGTCATATCAAATAATTTAGATGATGCTCTATTTAAAGTGAATGCGGCTGTCTCTAATGCATAACACCAAAATTATAGCGGCAAATTTGTAAGATACATCATAGAACGCATCATATCCAATAGAGTACAATTACGACGTTCGGACACACCATTACATTACTATGTTCCGGGTGGCATGAATTGTAAAACAATTCCACATTGTCTTAAATACGTGCCAAACTCGTAACTCGGATATTCACCTTCACTATCAGATCGTACAAAATTTATTTTCTCGTTACGATGATTATCCACTTCACCCTTAAATTCCTTGAACTTTTCAAATGTTTCAGACTTGTGTTTCATTAAATAAATATACCCATATCTACTTAAGTCATTTTCGAAGGTTAGAAAATAACGATATCCACCACGTGCTTCAACACTCATTGGACCGCATACATCGTGTGTATTATTTCCAACAAGTCACTTGCCCGCTCCATTTTACCGAAAAATGGGGTTTTGTCATCTTGCCCATGCGGTATGATTCACATGTTTCAAATGATTCATAATCAAGTGATTCCAAAATTCCATCAGCATGCAGTTTCTTCATGCGCTTCACACCAATATGACCTAAGTGGTAGTACCACAAGTATGTGGTACTATCATCATTAACTTTAGATCTTTTGGCATCAATATTATGAACATGTGTATCACTACGATTGAGATTCAAAAAGAATAAACCATTCACAAGGGGTGCATGACATAAAAGATATTATTCATATAAATAGAACACCTATTATTCTCTGACTTAAATGAATAACCGTCTCGCAATAAACAACATCCAGATATAATGTCACATGTGAATAGTGATGCGACCTAGCATGCAAACATTACGGAACACCATTACAATTATTGTTGGGAACGTTGCATGGAAAACAAAAAAAATTCTACGCCCATGCAAGATCTATCCAGGAGATGCATAGCAACGAGAGGGGAGAGTGTGTCTACGTACCCTCGTAGACCGTAAACGGAAGCGTTTGACAACGCGGTTGATGTAGTCGAACTTTCTTCGCGATCCAACTGATCGAGTACCGAACGTACGGCACCTCCGCGTTCAGCACACGTTCAGTTCGGTGACGTCCTCGCCTTCTTGATCTAGCAAGATGGGCGAAGTAGTGGATGAGCTCCGGCAGCACGACGGCGTGGTGACGGTGATGGTGATGCTATCTCCGCAGGGTTTCGCCTATGCACTACAAAAATATGACCGGGGGTGTAAACGGTGAAGGGGGGCGCCGCACACGGCTAAGACAATGTTATGTCTATGCCGAATCCCACTTGGGGTCCTGCCCCTAGCCGCGCCCCCCTTCCATGTTTAGGTGCGGGGAAAAGGCAGGGGAGGGAGGTGCCCCCCCTTTCCTTTCTCCCATGAAAGGGGAAGGCAGGAGGGGCTAGCCCTCCCCCTTTTCCTTCCCTAGGGCTGGCCGGCCAGGGAAAGGGGTGCACCAGCCCCCTGTGGGCTGGTCTGTCCCTCCCTTGGCCCATTAAGCCCATATACCTACCGGGGGGTGTCCGGAACCCCTTCCGGTGACCCGATGGCTACCCGGTGCATCCCGAAACCCTTCTGGTGTTCGAATAACATCGTCCTATATATCAATCTTTACCTCTCGACCATTTCGAGACTCCTCATCATGTCCGTGATCTCATCCGGGACTCCAAACAATATTCGGTCACCAAATCATATAACTCATATAACACTATATCGTTAATGAACGTTAAGCGTGCGGACCATACGGGTTCGAGAACTATGTAGACATGACCGAGACACCTCTCCGGTCAATAACCAATAGCGGAACCTGGATGCCCATATTGGCTCCTACATATTCTACGAAGATCTTTGTTGGTCGAACCGTTATGACAACTGCTACTTCTTGAGCTTGCGTTGATTTTTCCCTTGAAGAGGAAAGGGTGATGCAGCACAATAGAGGTAAGTATTTCTCTTAGTTAAGAAACAAGGTATCAATCCAGTAGGAGAAGAACGCATAAATCACCAACACATGCACAAACAATCAAACACTTGCACCCAACGCGTTAAAGGGGTTGTCAATCCCTTCACGGTCAATTGCAAAAGTGAGATCTGATAGAGATAGATAAACAAAAGATAAAATATTTTTGTGTTTTTTGGTATATAGATCTGAAAATAAAAGATTGCAAAATAGTAGATCGGAAAGTAATATGATGGAAAATAGTAGATCGGAAAGTAATATGATGGAAAATAGAAGTAATATGATGGAAAATAGACCTGGGGGCCATAGGTTTCACTAGTGGCTTCTCTCATGAAGGCAAATAATACGGTGGGTGAACAAATTACTATCGAGCAATTGATAGAAAAGCGCAAAGTTATGACGATATCCAAGGCAATGATTATGCATATAGGCATCACGTCCGTGTCAAGTAGACCAACTCCTGCCTGCATCTACTACTATTACTCCACACATCGACCGCTATCCATCATGCATCTAGAGTATTAAGTTCATAAAGAACGGAGTAACACCTTAAGTAAGATGACATGATGTAGAGGAATTAACTCAAGCAATATGATGAAAACCCCATCTTTTTATCCTCGATGGCAACAATGCAATACGTGTCTCACTACCCCTACTTTGTCACTGGGTGAAATCATGCAAGATTGAACCCAAAGCTAAGCACCTCTCCCATTGCAAGAAAAACCAATCTAGTTGGCCAAACCAAACCGATAATTCGAAGGGAAATACAAAGATATTAAATCATGCATAAAAGAATTCAGAGAAGATTCAAATAATATTCATAGATAAGCTGATCATAAATCCACAATTCATCGGATCTCGACAAACACACCGCAAAAGAAGATTACATCGGATAGATCTCCAAGAACATCAAGGAGAACGTTGTATTGAGAATCAAAGAGAGAGAAGAAGCCATCTAGCTACTAGCTATGGACCCGTAGGTCTGAGGTAAACTACTCACGCATCATCGGAAGGGCAATGGAGTTGATGTAGAAGCCCTCCGTGATCGATTTCCCCTCCGACGGGATGCCGAAAAAGGCCCCAAGATGGGATCTCACGGGAACAGAAGGTTGCGGCGGTGGAAAAGTGTTTTCATGGATGCCTCTGGTGGTTCTGGAATATTTGTGAATATATAGGAGGAAGAGCTAGGTCAGGAGAGTCCCGAGGGGCCCACAAGGCAGGGGGTGCCCCCCCAGGGCGCGCCCTCCGCCCTTGTCGCCGCCTCGTGGCTCTTCTGACTTGGACTCCAAGTCCCCTGGGTGTCTTCTGGTACAAGAAAAATCATCGTGAAGTTTTATTCAGTTTGGACTCCGTTTGCTATTCTTTTTCTACGAGGATCAAACTCAAGGAAAAAGCAAAAACTGGGTTAATAGGTTAGTCCCAAAAATAATATAAAATAGCATATTAATGCATATAAAACATCCAAAAAAGATAATATAATAGCATGGAATAATCAAAATTTATAGATACGTTGGAGACGTATCAAGCATCCCCAAGCTTAATTCCTGCTCGTCCTCGAGTAGGTAAATGATAAAAACAGAATTTTTGATGCGGAATGCTACCTAACATACTTATCCATGTAATTTTTTTTATTGTGGCATGAATGTTCAGATACATAAGATTCAAAACAAAAGTTTAATATTGACATAGAAACAATAATACTTCAAGCATACTAATAATGCAACAATGTCTTCTCAAAATAACTTGGCCAAAGAAAGTTATCCCTACAAAATCATACAGTCTGGCTATGCTCCATCTTCATCACATAAAGTATTCACATCATGCACAACCCCAATGACAAGCCAAGCAATTGTTTCATACTTTTGATGTTCTCAAACCTTTTCAACTTTCACGCAATACATGAGAGTGAGCCATGGACATAGCACTATAGGTGGAATAGAATATGGTGGTTGTGGAGAAGACAAAAAGAAGGAGATAGTCTCACATCAACTAGGCGTACCAATGGGCTATGGAGATGCCCATCAATAGATATCAATGTGAGTGAGTAGGGATTGCCATGCAACGGATGCACTAGAGCTATAAGTTTATGAAAGCTCGAAAAGAAATTAAGTGGGTGTGCATCCAACTTGCTTGCTCACGAAGACCTAGGGCAATTTTGAGGAAGCCCATTATTGGAATATACAAGCCAAGTTCTATAATGAAAAATTCCCACTAGTATATGAAAGTGACAACATAGGAGACTCTCTATCATGAAGATAATGGTGCTACTTTGAAGCTCAAGTGTGGAAAAAGGATAGTAACATTGCCCCTTCTCTCTTTTCTCTCATTTTTTTGGTGGGCTTCTTTGGCCTCTTTTATTTTTTTTCCTCACATGGGACAATGCTCTAATAATGAAGATCATCACACTTTTATTTACTTACAACTCAAGAATTACAAATCGATACTTAGAACAAAATATGACTCTATATGAATGCCTCCGGCGGTATACGGGGATGTGCAAGGACTCAAGAGTGACATGTATAAAAATTATGAACGGTGGCTTTGCCACAAATACTATGTCAACTACATGATCATGCAAAGCAATATGACAATGATGGAGCGTGTCATAATAAAACAGAACGGTGGAAAGTTGCATGGCAATATATCTCGGAATGGCTATGGAAATGCCATAATAGGTAGGTATGGTGGCTGTTTTTAGGAAGGCAAAAGGTAGGTGTATGGTACCGGCGAAAGTTGCACGGTACTAGAGAGGCTAGCAAAGGTGGAAGGGTGAGAGTGCGTATAATCCATGGACTCAACATTAGTCATAAAGAACTCACATACTTATTGCAAAAATCTATTAGTCATCGAAACGAAGTACTACGCGCATGCTCCTAGGGGGATAGATTGGTAGGAAAAGACCATCGCTCATCCCCGACCGCCACTCATAAGGAAGACAATCAATAAATAAATCATGCTCCGACTTCGTTACATAACGGTTCACCATATGTGCATGCTACGGGAATCACAAATCTTAACACAAGTATTTCTACCAATCCACAATTACTCACTAGCATGACTCTAATATCACCATCTTTATATCTCAAAACAATCATAAGGAATCAAACTTCACATAGTATTCAATGCACTTTATATGAAAGTTTTTATTATGTCCCTCTTGGATGCCTATCATATTAGGACTAAATTTATAACCAAAGCAAATTACCATGCTGTTTAGAAAGACTCTCAAAATAATATAAGTGAGGCATGAGAGTTCAATAATTTCTATAAAATAAAACCACCGCCGTGCTCTAAAAAGATATAAGTGAAGCACTAGAGCAAAATTGCCTAGCTCAAAAGATATAAGTGAAGCACATAGAGTATTCTAATAAATCACGATTCATGCGTGTCCCTCTCAAAAGGTGTGTACAGCAAGGATGATTGTGGCAAACTAACAAGCAAAGACTCATATCATACAAGACGCTCTCCACCCTTGTCGCCGCCTCATGGCTCTTCTGACTTGGACTCCAAGTCCCCTGGGTGTCTTCTGGTCCAAGAAAAATCATCGTGAAGTTTTATTCCGTTTGGACTCCGTTTGGTATTCCTTTTCAGCGAGGATCAAAATGAAGGAACAAACAGAAACTGGCACTGGGCTCTAGGTTAATAGGTTAGTCACAAAAATAATATAAAATAGCATATGAATGCATATAAAACATCCAAAACAGATAATATAATAGCATGGAACAATAAAAAATTATAGATACGTTGGAGACGTATCAACAACATACGTAATTCCCTTTGTCCGTCGGTATGTTACTTGCCCGAGATTCGATCGTCGGTATCTTCATACCTAGTTCAATCTCGTTACCGGTAAGTCTCTTTACTCGTTCCGTAATACATCATCTCATAACTAACTCCTTAGTCATTTGCTTGCAAGGCTTCTTATGATGTGTATTACCGAGAGGGCCCAGAGATACCTCTCCGATACTCGGAGTGACAAATCCTAATCTCGATCTATGCCAACTCGACAAACACCTTCGGAGATACCTGTAGAGCATCTTTATGATCACCCAGTTACGTTGTGATGTTTGATAGCACACAAGGTATTCCTCCGGTATCCGGGTGTTGCATAATCTCATAGTCGAAGGAATATGTATTTGACATGAAGAAAGCAATAGCAATAAATTGAACGATCAATATGCTAAGCTAACGGATGGGTCTTGTCCATCACATCATTCTCCCAATGATGTGATCCCATTATCAAATGACAACACATGTCTATGGTTAGGAAACCTTAACCATCTTTGATCAACGAGCTAGTCTAGTAGGGGCTTACTAGGGACACGGTATTTGTTTATGTATTCACACATGTATTTAAGTTTTCGATCAATTCAATTCTAGCATGAATAATAAATCTTTATCATGAATAAGGAAATATAAAATAACAACTTTATTATTGCCTCTAGGCATATTTCCTTCAGCCTCCCACTTGAACTAGAGTCAATAATCTAGTTCACATCATCATGTGATTAACACCCATAGTTCACATCGCCATGTGACCAACACCCAAAGAGTTTACTAGAGTCAATAATCTAGTTCACATCTCCATGTGATTAACACCCAAAGAGTACTAAGGTGTGATCATGTTTTGCTTGTGAGAGAAGTTTAGTCAACGGGTCTGCCACATTCAGATCCGTATGTATTTTGCAAATTTCTATGCATGTCTACAATGCTCTACATAGAGCTACTCTAGCTAATTGCTCCCACTTTCAATACGTATCTAGATTGAGACTCAGAGTCATCTAGATCAGTGTTAAAGCTTGCATCGATGTAACCCTTTACGACGAACTCTTTATCACCTCCATAACCGGGAAATATTTCCTTAGTCCTCTTTAGGTAACTAAGGATAACTTTTGACCACTGTCTAGTGATCTACTCCGGGATCACTATTGTACCCTTTGCCAATCTCATGGCAAGGTACACAATAGGTCTGGTACACAGCATGGCATATTTTATAGAATCTATGGCTGAGGCATAGGGAATGACTTTCATTCTCTCTCTATCTTCTGCCGTGGTCGGGCTTTGAGTCTTACTCAACTTCACACTTTGCAACACAGGAAAGAACTCTTTCTTTGACTGATCTATTTTGAACTTCTTCAAAACTTTGCCAAGATATGTGCTTTTGTGAAAGTCCTATTAAGCGTCTCGATCTATCCCTATAGATCTTGATGCCCAATATGTAAGTAGCTTCATCGAGGTCTTTCATTGAAAAATTCTTATTCAAGTATCCTTTTATGCTATCCAGAAATTCTATATCATTTCCAATCAATGTCATCCACATATAATATCAGACATGCTACAGAGCTCCCACTCACTTTCTTGTAAATACAGGCTTCACCATAAGTCTGTATAAAACCATATGCTTTGATCACCTCATCAAAGCGTATATTCCAACTCTGAGATGCTTCCACCAGTCCATAGATGGATTGCTGGAGCTTGCACACTTTGTTAGCACCTTTAGGATCGACAAAACCTTCTGGTTGCATCATATACAACTTTTTTTTAAGAAATCCATTAAGGAATGCAGTTTTGACGTCCATTTGCCAGATTTCATAATCATAAAATGCGGCAATTGCTAACATGATTCAGACGGACTTAAGCATCGCTATGGGTGAGAAAGTCTCATCGTAGTCAACCCCTTGAACTTGTCGAAAACCTTTTGCGACAAGTTGAGCTTTGTAGACAGTAACATTACCATCAGTGTCAGTCTTCTTCTTGAAGATCCATTTATTTTCTATGGCTTGCCGATCATCCAGGCAAGTCCACCAAAGTCCACACTTTGTTCTCATACATGGATCCTATCTCAGATTTCATGGCCTCAAGCCATCTGTCGGAATTGAAGGAAATATGCCCTAGAGGCAATAATAAAGTTGTTACTTTATATTTCCTTATTCATGATAAGGGTTTATTATTCTTGCTAGAATTGTATTGATCTGAAACCTAAATACATGTGTGAATACATAAACAAACACCGTGTCCCTAGTGAGCCTCTACTAGACTAGCTCGTTGATCAAAGATGGTTAGGGTTTCCTAACCATGGACATGTGTTGTCATTTGATAACAGGATCACATCATTAGGAGAATGATGTGATGGACAAGACCCATCCGTTAGCTTAGCCTAATGATCGTTCAGTTTTATTGCTATTGCTTTCTTCATGTCAAATACATATTCCTTCGACTATGAGATTATGCAACTCTCGGATACCAGAGGAATGCCTTGTGTGCTATCAAACATCACAACGTAACTGGGTGATTATAAAGATGCTCTACAGGTATCTCCGAAGGTATTTGTTGAGTTGGCATAGATCAAGATTAGGATTTGTCCCTCCGAGTATCGGAGAGGTATCTCTGGGCCCTCTCGGTAATACACATTAATAGCTTGCAAGCAAACGACTAAGGAGTTAGTCATGAGGTGATGTATTACGGAACGAGTAAAGAGGCTTGCTGGTAACGAGATTGAACTAGGTATGAAGATACCGACGATCGAATCTCGGGCAAGTAACATACCGATGGACAAAGGGAATTACGTATGTTGTCATTACAGTTCGACCGATAAAGATCTTCGTAGAATATGTAGGAGCCAATATGGGCATCTAGGTTCCGCTATTGGTTATTGACCGGAGAGTTGTCTCGGTCATGTCTACATTGTTCTCGAACCCGTAGGGTCCGCACACTTAACGTTCGATGTCGATTTGGTATTATATGAGTTATGTGGTTTGGTGACCGAATGTTGTTCGGAGTCCCGGATGTGATCACGGACATGACGAGGAGCTCCGGAATGGTCCGGAGGTAAAGATTGATATATAGGACGATGCTATTTGGTCTCCGGAATGGTTTCGGAATGCACCGGAAAGTTATCGGAATATCGGAAGGGGTTCCGGAGGCACCGGGAGAGTATTGGGCCTTAGTGGTCCAAGTAGAGGGGAACACACCAGCCCACATGGGCTGGTGCGCCCCCCTTATGGCAGCCACACCTAATACATGGAAAAGGGGGGGGGGGGGCGCCACCCCCTATTGCCATATCACGGAGAAGGGAGGAAGGAAAGAAGGGGGCGCCTCCCCCCTTTCCTTCCCCCTTGTGCCATTATTTGGCAGGGGGGGCGCACCAAAGGGAGGTGCCCTAGGGCTGCCGCCCACCTTTTGGGGCACCCTAGGGGCTGCCTCCTCCCCTCCCATACCTATATATATGTGGGGAGGGGTGCCACACAAGATACATCTTATTCCACGCCGTGTGTCGGCACCCCTCCGCCTCTAGTTTACTCCTCCGCTATAGATCGTCGCATTGCTTAGGCGAAGCCCTGCGGGATTATTTAACCACCACCGTCACCACGCCGTTATGCTGACGGAACTCATCTACTACCTCGCCCCACTTGATGGATCAAGATGGCGAGGACGACACCGAGCAGAACGTGTGCAGAATGCGGAGGTGCCATGCGTTCGGTACTTGATCGGGCGGATCGCGAAGGTGTACGACTACATCAACCGCGTTCAATAAACGCTTCCACTTACGGTATACGAGGGTACGTAGACACACTCTCCCCCTCGTTGCTATATGCATCTCCATGGATAGAATATTGCGTGTGCGTAGAATTTTTTTTGTTTTCCATGCAATGATTCCCAACAGTGGCATCAAGAGCCAGGTCTATGCGTAGATGATATGCACGAGTAGAACACAAATAAGTTGTGGGCGGTGATGTTCATACTGCTTACCACCAATGTCTTATTTTGATTCGGCGACATTGTGAGATGAAGCGGCCCGCACCAACCTTACATGTCCACGTACATGAGACCGGTTCCACCGACTGACAAGCAGCTAGTTTTGCATAAAGGTGGCTGGCGGGTGTCTGTTTCTCCCACTTTAGTTGAATCGAATTTGACTGCGGCCGGTCCTTGAAGAAGGTTAAAATAGCAAACTTGATAATTCACCGTTGTGGTTTTTGCCATAGGTAAGAACGGTTCTTGCTGGAAACCCGTAGCAGCCACGTAAAACTTGCAACAACAAAGTAGAGGACGTCTAACTTGTTTTTGCAGGGCATGTTGTGATGTGATATGGTCAAGACATGATGTGATATACGTTATTGTATGAGATGATCATGTTTTGTAAGATATCTAGCAACCAGCAGGAGCCTTATGGTTGTCTCTTTATTGTATGAAATGCATACGCCATGTAATTGCTTTACTTTATCACTATGCGTTAGCGATAGTTGTAGAAGCAATAGTTGGCGAGACAACCACGACGCAACGATGGAGATCAAGGTGTCGAGCCGGTGACGATGGAGATCATGATGATGCTTTGGAGATGGAGATCAAAAGCACGAGATGATGATGGCCATATCATGTCACATATTTTGATTGCATGTGATGTTTATCTTTTATGCATCTTATTTTGCTTAGTACGGTGGTAGCATTACAAGGTGATCCCTTCACTAAATTTCAAGGTAAAAGTGTTCTCCCTGAGTATGCACCGTTGCTACAGTTCGTCGTGTTGAGACACCACGTGATGATCGGGTGTGATAGACTCTACGTTCACATACAACGGGTGCAAGACAGTTTTGCACATGCGGAATACTTGGGTTAAACTTGACGAGCCTAGAATGTACAGACATGGCCTCGGAACACTGGAGATCGAAAGATCGAACGTGAATCTTATAGTAGATATGATCAACATAGAGATGTTCACCATTGATGACTACCCCATCTCACGTGATGATCGGACATGGGTTAGTTGATTTGGATCACGTATCACTTAGATGACTTGAGGGATGTCTATTTAAGTGGGAGTTCTTAAGTAATATGATTAATTGAACTTAATTTATCATGAACTTAGTCCTGATAGTATTTGCATATCTATGTTGTAGATCAATAGCTCGCGATATAGCTCCTATATATATTTTGATATGTTCCTAGAGAAAAATAAGTTGAAAGATGATGGTAGCAATAATGCGGACTAGGTCCGTGATCTGAGGATTATCCTCATTGCTGCACAGAAGAATTATTTCCTTGATACACCGCTAGGTGACAGACCTATTGCAGGAGCTGATGCAGATGCTATGAACGTTTTACAAGCTTGATATGATGACTACTTGATAGTTTAGTGCGCCATGCTTTACGGCTTAGAATCGGGGTTCCAAAGACGTTTTGAACGCCACGGAGCATATGAGATGTTCCAAGAGCTGAAATTGGTATTTCAGACTCATCCCCGTGTCGAGAGGTATGAGACCTCTGACAAGTACTTTGCCTACAAGATGGAGGAGAATAGCTCAGCTAGTGAGCATGTGTTCAGAATGTCTGAGTACTACAATCGCTTGAATCAAGTGGGAGTTAATCTTCCAGATAACATAGTGATTGACAGAGTTCTCTAGTCACTATCACTAAGCTACTAGAACTTCATGATGAACTATAATATGCAGGGGATGACGAAAATGATTCCCAAGCTCTTCGCGATGCTAAAATCGGCGAAGGTAGAAATCAAGAAAGAGCATCAGGTGTTGATGGTTAACAAGACCACTAGTTTCAAGAAAAATGGCAAAGGAAAGAAAGGGGAACTTCAAGAAGAATGGCAAGCAAGTTGTCACTCCCGTGAAGAAGCCCAAAGCTGGACCTAAGACTGAAACTGAGTGCTTCTACTGCGAAAGAAATGGTCACTGGAAGTGGAACTGCCCCAAATACTTGGCGGATAAGAAGGATGGCAAAGTGAACAAAGGTATATTTGATATACATGTTATTGATGTGTATTTTACTAGTGTTCATAGTAGCCCCTGGGTATTTGATACCGGTTCAGTTGCTAAGATTAGTAACTCGAAACAGGATTTGCAAAATGAGCAGAGACTAGTTAATGACGAGGTGACGATGTGTGTTGGAAGTGATTCCAAGGTTGATAAGATCACCATCGCACACTCCCTCTACCTTCGGGATTAGTGTTGGACCTAAATAAATAAATGTTATTTGGTGTTTGCGTTGAGCATGAGTATGATTGGATCATGTTTATTGCGATATGGTTATTCATTTAAGTCAGAGAATAATTGTTGTTCTATTTACATGAATAAAACCTTCTATGGTCATACACCAGATGTAAATGGTTTATTGGATCTCGATCGTAGTGATACACATATTCATAATATTGATGCCAAAAGATGCAAAGTTGATAATGATAGTGCAACATATTTGTGGCACTGCCGTTTAGGTCATATTGGTGTAAAGCGCATGAAGAAACTCCATGCAGATGGGCTTTTGGAATCACTTTATTATGAATCATTTGATACTTGCGAACCATGCCTCATGGGCAAGATGACTAAAACTCCGTTCTTCGAAACAATGGAGCAAGCTAATTTCTTATTGGAAATAATACATACCGATGTATGCGGTGCAATGAGTGTTGAGGCACGCGGCGGGTATCGCTATTTTCTGACCTTCACAGATGATTTGAGTAGGTATAGGTATATCTATTTAATGAAACACAAGTCTGAAACATTTGAAAAGTTCAAAGAATTTCAGAGTGAAGTGGAGAATCATCGTAACAAGAAAATAAAGTTTCTACGATCTGATCACGGAGATGAATATTTGAGTTATGAGTTTGGCCTTCATTTAGAACAATGTGGAATAGTTTCACAACTCACGCCACCTGAAACACCACAGCGTAATGGTGTGTCCGAATGTCATAACCGTACTTTATTAGATATGGTGCATTCTATGATGTCTCTTACCGATTTACCACTATCGTTTTGGGGTTATGCATTAGAGACAGTTGCATTCACGTTAAATAGGGCACCGTCTAAATCCGTTGAGACGACACCGTATGAACTGTGGTTTGGTAAGAAACCTAAGCTGTCGTTTCTTAAAGTTTGGGGTTGCGACACTTATGTTAAAAGGCTTCAGCCTGATAAGTTCAAACCCAAATCGGAGAAGTGCGTCTTCATAGGATACCCTAAGGAAACAACTGGGTACACCTTCTACCACAGATCCGAAGGCAAGATCTTTGTTGCTAACAATGGATGCTTTCTAGAGAAGGAGTTTCTCTCGAAAGAAGTGAGTGGGAGGAAAGTAGAACTTGATGAGGTAATTGTACCTTCTCTCGAATTGGAAAGTAGTACATCAGAGAAATCCGTTCCCGTGATGCCTACACCAACTAGAGAGGAAGCTAATGATGATGATCATGAAACTTCAGATCAAGTTACTACTAAACCTCGTAGGTCGACTAGAACACGATCCGCACCAGAGTGGTATGGTAATCCTGTCTTGGAAGTCATGTTACTAGACCAAGGCGAACCTACGAACTATGAAGAAGCTATGATGAGCCCAGATTCTGATAGATGGCTTGAGGCCATGAAATCTGAGATAGGATCCATGTATGAGAACAAAGTGTGGACTTTGGTGGACTTGCACGATGATCGGCAAGCCATAGAGAATAAATGGATCTTCAAGAAGAAGACTGACGCTGATGGTAATGTTACTGTCTACAAAGCTTGACTTGTCGCGAAAGGTTTTCGACAAGTTCAAGAGGTTGACTACGATGAGACTTTCTCACTCATACCGATGCTTAAGTCCGTCCAAATCATGTTAGCAATTGCCGCATTTTATGATTATGAAATCTGGCAAATGGACGTCAAAACTGCATTCCTTAATGGATTTCATAAAGAAGAGTTGTATATGATGCAACCCGAAGATTTTGTCGATCCTAAAGGTGCTAACAAAGTGTGCAAGCTCCAGTGATCCATCTATGGACTGGTGCAAGCATCTCGGAGTTGGAATATACGCTTTGATGAGGTGATCAAAGCATATGGTTTTATACAGACTTACGGTGAAGCCTGTATTTACAAGAAAGTGAGTGGGAGCTCTGTAGCATTTCTGATATTATATGTGGATGACATATTTGGAAATGATATAGAATTTCTGGATAGCATAAAAGGATACTTGAATAAGAGTTTTTCAATGAAATACCTCGGTGAAGCTACTTACGTATTGAGCATTAAGATCTATAGGGATAGATCAAGAAACTTGATAAGACTTTCAATGTGTACATACCTTAACAAGATTTTGAAGAAGTTCAAAATGGATCAGTCAAAGAAAGGGTTCTTGCCTGTGTTGCAAGGTATGAAGTTGAGTAAGACTCAAATCTCGACCACGGCAGAAGATAGAGAGAGAATGAAAGTCATTCCCTATGCCTCAGCCATAGGTACAATAAAGTATGCCATGCTGTGTACCAAGACATGTTGTGTACCTTGCCATAAGTTTTGCAAGGGGGTATAATAGTGATCCAGGAGTATATCACTGGACAGCGGTCAAAATTATCCTTAGTTACCTAAGAGGACTAAGGAAATGTTTCTCAGTTATGGAGGTGATAAAGAGTTCGTCGTAAAGGGTTACATCAATGCAAGCTTTGACACCGATCCAGATGACTCTAAATCTGGATACGTATTGAAAGTGGGAGCAATTAGCTAGAGTAGCTCCATGCAGAGCATTGTAGACATAGAAATTTGCAAAATACATACGGATCTGAATGTGGCAGACCCGTTGACTAAACCTCTCTCACAAGCAAAACATGATCACACCTTTCTACTCTTTGGATGTTAATCACATGGCGATGTGAACTAGATTATTGACTCTAGTAAACTCTTTGGGTATTAGTCACATGGAGAGGTGAACTATGGGTGTTAATCACATGGCGATGTGAACTAGATTATTGACTCTAGTGCAAGTGGGAGACTAAAGGAAATATGCCCAAGAGGCAATAATAAAGTTGTTACTTTATATTTCCTTATTCATGATAAAGGTTTATTATTCATGCTAGAATTGTATTGATCGGAAACCTAAATACATGTGTGAATACATAAACAAACACCGTGTCCCTAGTGAGCCTCTACTAGACTAGCTCGTTGATCAAAGATGGTTAAGGTTTCCTAACCATGGACATGTGTTGTCATTTGATAACGGGATCACATCATTAGGAGAATGATGTGATGGACAAGATCCATCCGTTAGCTTAGCATAATGATCGTTCAGTTTTATTGCTATTGCTTTCTTCATGTCAAATACATATTCCTTCGACTATGAGATTATGCAACTCCCGGATACCAGAGGAATGCCTTGTGTGCTATCAAACGTCACAACGTAACTGGGTGATTATAAAGATGCTCTACAGGTATCTCCGAAGGTATTTGTTGAGTTGGCATAGATTGAGATTAGGACTTGTCACTCCGAGTATCGGAGAGGTATCTCTGGGCCCTCTCGGTAATACACATCATAAGCTTGCAACAAAATGACTAAGGAGTTAGTCACGAGGTGATGTATTACGGAACGAGTAAAGAGACTTGCTGGTAATGAGATTGAACTAGGTATGAAAATACCGACGATCGAATCTCGGGCAAGTAACATACCGATGGACAAAGGGAATTGCGTATGTTGTCATTACGGTTCGACCGATAAAGATCTTCGTAGAATATGTAGGAGCCAATATGGGCATCCAGGTTCCGCTATTGGTTATTGACCGGAGAGTTGTCTCGGTCATGTCTACATAGTTCTCGAACCCGTAGGGTCCGCACGCTTAACGTTCGATGTCGATTTGGTATTATATGAGTTATGTGGTTTGGTGACCGAATGTTGTTCGGAGTCCCGGATGTGATCACGGACATGACGAGGAGCTCCGGAATGGTCCGGAGGTAAATATTGATATATATAGGACGATGCTATTTGGTCTCCGGAATGGTTTCGGAATGCACCAGAAAGTTATCGGAATACCGGAAGGGGTTCAGGATGCACCGGGAGAGTATTGGGCCTTAGTGGGCCAAGTAGAGGGGAACACACCACCCACATGGGCTGGTGCGCCCCCCTTATGGCAGCCGCACCTAATACATGGAAAAGGGGGGGGGGGCGCCACCGCCTCTAGCCATATCCTGGATAAGGGAGGAAGGAAAGAAGGGGGTGCCTCCCCCCTTTCCTTCCCCCTTGTGCCATTATTTGGAAGGGGGGCGCACCAAAGGGAGGTGCCCTAGGGCTGCCACCACACCTTTTGGGATGCCCTAGGGGCTGCCTCCTCCCCTCCCACACCTATATATATGTGGGGAGGGGTTCCACACAAGATACAACTTATTCCACGCCGTGTGTCGGCACCCCTCCGCCTCTAGTTTACTCCTCCGCTATAGATCGTCGCAGTGCTTAGGTGAAGCCCTGCGGGATTATTTCACCACCACCGTCACCACACCGTTATGCTGACGGAACTCATCTACTACCTCGCCCCGCTTGCTGGATCAAGATGGCGAGGTCGACACCGAGCAAAACGTGTGCAGAACGCGGAGGTGCCGTGCGTTCGGTACTTGATCGGGCGGATCGTGAAGGTGTACGACTACATCAACCGCGTTGAATAAACGCTTCCACTTACGGTCTACGAGGGTACGTAGACACACTCTCCCCCTTGTTGCTATGCATCTCCATGGATAGATCATTGCGTGTGTGTAGATTTTTTTTTGTTTTCCATGCAATGATTCCCAACAGGAATCTGGGCTCATCATAGCTTCTTCATTGTTCGTAGGTTCGCATTGGTCTAGTAACATGACTTCCAGGATAGGATTACCGTACCACTCTGGTGCGGATCGTGCTCTGGTCGACCTACGAAGTTCAGTAGTAACTTGATGTGAAGTTTCATGATCATCATCATTAGCTTCCTCTCTAGTTGATGTAGGCATCACGGGAACGGTTTTCTGTGATGTTCTACTTTCCAATTCAAGAGAAGGTATAGTTACCTCATCAAGTTCTACTTTCCTCCCACTCACTTCTTTCAAGAGAAACTCTTTCTCTAGAAAGGACCCATTCTTAGCAACAAAGATCTTGCCTTCGGATCTGTGGTAGAAGGTGTACCCAATAGTTTCTTTAGGGTATCCTATTAAGACGCACTTCTCCGATTTATGTTCGAGCTTATCAGGCTGAAGCCTTTTGACATAAGCGTCGCATCCCCAAACTTTAAGAAACGAAAGTTTAGCTTTCTGGCCAAACCACAGTTCATACGGTGTCGTCTCAACGGATTTAGAAGGTGCCCTATTCAACGTGAATGCGGCTGTCTCTAATGCATAACCCCAAAACGATAGTGGTAAATCGGTAAGTGACATCATAGATCGCACCATATCTAATAAAGTACGGTTACGACATTCGGACACACCATTACGGTGTGGTGTTCCAGGTGGCATGAGTTGTAACAATTCCACATTGTTTTAAATGAAGGCCAAACTCGTAACTCAAATATTCGCCTCCATGATCAGATCGTAGAAACTTTATTTTCTTGTTATGATGATTCTCCACTTCACTCTGAAATTCTTTGAACTTTTCAAATGTTTCAGACTTGTGTTTCATCAAGTAGATATACCCATACCTACTCAAATCATCTGTGAAGGTCAGAAAATAACGATACCCGCCATGTGCCTCAACACTCATCGGACCGCATACATCGGCATGTATTATTTCCAATAAGTCATTAGCTTGCTCCATCGTTCCGGGGAACGGAGTTTTAGTCATCTTGCCCATGAGGCATGGTTCGCAAGTATCAAATGATTCATAATCAAGTGATTCCAAAAGTCCATCCGTATGGAGTTTCTTCATGCGCTTTACACCAATATGACTTAAACGGCAGTGCCACAAGTATGTTGCACTATCATTATCAACTTTGCATCTTTTGGCATCAATATTATGAATATGTGTATCACTGCGATCAAGATTCAATAAACCATTCACATTGGGTGTATGACCATAGAAGGTTTTATTCATGTAAATAGAATAACAATTATTCTCTGACTTAAATGTATAACCGTATTGCAATAAACATGATCCAATCATATTCGTGCTCAACGCAAACACCAAATAACATTTATTTAGGTTCAACACTAATCCCGAAGGTAGAGGGAGTGTGCGATGGTGATCGTATAAACCTTGGAATTACTTCCAACACACATCGCCACCTCGCTTTTAACTAGTCTCTGTTTATTCTGCAACTCCTGTTTTGAGTTACTAGTCTTAGCAACTGAACCGGTATCAAATACCGAGGGGCTACTACGAACACTAGTAAGGTACACATCAATAACATGTATATCAAATATACCTTTGTTTACTTTGCCATCCTTCTTATCCGCCAAGTATTTGGGCCAGTTCTGCTTCTTGTGACCATTTCCTTTGCAGTAGAGGCACTCAGTTTCAGGCTTGGGTCCAGCTTTGGGCTTCTTCATGGGAGCGGCACCTTGCTTGCCATTCTTCTTGAAGTTTCGTTTCTTTCCCTTGCCCTTTTTCTTGAAACTAGTGGTCTTGTTAATCATCAACACTTGATGCTCTTTCTTGATTTCTACCTTCGCTGATTTCAGCATCGCGAAGAGCTCCGGAATCATTTTCGTTATCCCTTGCATATTATAGTTCATCACGAAGTTCTAGTAGTTTGGTGATAGTGGCTAGAGAACTTTGTCAATCACTATCTTATCTGGAAGATTAACTCCCACTTGATTCAAGCGATTGTAGTACCCAGACATATTGAGCACATGCTCACTGGTTGAGCTATTCTCCTCCATCTTGTAGGCAAAGTACTTGTCAGAGGTCTCATACCTCTCGACACGGGCATGAGTATGAAATAGCAATTTCATCTTTTGGAACATCTCATATGTTCTGGGGCGTTCAAAACTTTTCGAAGTCCCGGTTCTAAGCCGTAAAGCATATCCCACTAAACTATCAAGTAGTTATCATATCGAGCTTGCCAAAGGTTCGTAGCGTCTGCATCTGCTCCTGCAATAGGTCTGTCACCTAGCGGTGCATCAAGGACATAATTCTTCTGTGCAGCAATGAGGATAATCCTCAGATCACGGACCGAGTCCGCATCATTGCTACTATCATATTTCAACTTAGTTTTCTCTAGGAACATATCAAAAACATTGGGGAGCTACAACGCGAGCTATTGATCTACAACATAATTTGCAAATACTATCAGGAATAAGTTCATGATAAATTAAAGTTTAATTAATCAAATTACTAATGAACTCCCACTTAAATAAACATCCCTCAAGTTATATAAGTGATACGTGATCCAAACCAACTAACCCATGTCCGATCATCACGTGAGATGGGGTAGTCATCAATGGTGAACATCCCTATGTTGATCATATCTACTATAGTAGAAAACGGCCCATTAGCCCCGGTTCCAGAGGCCCTTTAGCCCCGGTTCTGGAACCAGGACTGAAGGGTCGGGACTAAAGGCCAAAACCTTTAGTCCCGGTTCGCCTACGAACCGGGACAGAAGGGGCTCCACGTGGCCGCCGCGGGGCGCCCATGCAGGAGGACCTTTAGTCCCAGTTGGTAACACCAACTGGGACCAAAAGTCATCCACGCGTCAGCATCTGGCAGGAGCTGGGGTTTTTGTTTTGTTTTTTGAAAGGGGGGGGGGGTTAGGGGTTTTGGAGGGTTAATTTAGGGGTTTCATATTGTGTTAGCTAGCTAATAGAGAGAAGTGACCTCTCTTTATCTCCGTGCTTGCACGACGCTAGCTACTATACGTATAGAGAGAACTCGACACGCTAGCTAGTAAGCAAATGAAGGAACCATTAAGTACACAAGATCGTCATGAACATATATAGAGAGAAGTGACCTCTCTTTCTCCGAGAGATTGGTCGAACAACAAGTTTTCATATATTTATCCGATGCTACTAGCTACATATATACAATATAAGATCTCTTACAATCCCTAACATCTAAAGTCTATATCCACATGGTATTCTCCGGCTTTATGTATGACGTGGTCAAGAAAGAATCCCGCCAATTCCTCTTGAATTGCTCGTATGCGATCATGTGGTAGGAGTTCATCTCGCATCTGCCACATCTAATTTAAAGAAGGGGGTCAATACATATATATGAATGAAACTCAACACAAATGATGGTAATAAAATAAAATTGTGAATATTATTGTTTACGTACTTCATATTGTTTTTCAGAGTAGCCCCACTGAGAGGCCGTCGCATTGTATATGAACTCGCAAACGTAGTATCGACAAAAATCATTCCTGGCTTCCTGCCACAAGCACTTTACGAGAAATAGAGTTCAATGAAACTGCTAATCAAGCATGATAAATGGTATTGATGAAACTAGCTAGAATCAATGGGGATGCGCGGAACTAGCTAGTAGTACTTACTTTCCGGTGTGTAAATCGCAGCTCCCTCGGCAGTCCCGGAGCAATTGCGGTGAACTCTTTCCAAACCCTGCCAGACAAAGAAAATAATTACTTGATATCAGGAAATGAACAAAGTTGCCGATATGGTGCGATAATGATCGATTGAACATACTTCTGGAGCATTTCATTCATGTCCGCATAGTCCTAGGGATCTTTTCGTCTCGAGTCTAAGACAGTTACTACTCCCCGGTCAAGCTTAATCTCTAGCAGAATAAAGTGGAAGCTGCGCACGCATGCATAACTCATCAATTACATTACTAGAACCTCGCGTAAGGGAAACCGAATATGCACAAGACAGTAACACTCACTTGAAGTTGTAAGGAAAGAGTATTTTCTCTTTGTTTTGATTTTTAAGCAATGATTGTAGCAAGTTGTCCTCGGTATCTGTGACTCTGTTTTTAACCGTCCATTCATGTATGATATTTGGGTTAATGAACCCAATGTCATAGATTTGTGCTTTTTTGCATTCTACTATCTTCAATCTGCATAATATAGTGAGGATAATTATATATACATGCAATGAAAGAGCTGAGCTATATATAGAGACTTAATTACAGAAGTAGTACTTACAGACAGTAGCAAGTCACGAGTTGTTTGTCGAGGGCCATTTGATTGTATAACTGGCATAACTCGACAAATTCAACAGGCAACAGCTCAGTTCCAACGAGGTCGTGCTCCTCTTTAATTCTCAGCATCAAACTATCCTTCCCAGACTCGCTGCAGGTTTTCATGTACCATTCATGCAATCTTCGCATCATCGTTGTTAGAGGAGGATGATCAGGTTTGACGAGAGGCTGCCCGTACTGGTATCTGAATTCGTCCACCTCCATTGTTTCAAACTCTACATCATCGCTCAGGTAAGCAGCAGGATTGGTACCGGGCACCATCCCCGGATGATTAGCGATGATATCGCTAGACACCTTGAGCAGGGGGCACGATTGGTTCACCTGTTCGCCGAGCTGGGGATTTTTTTCCCACTTCTTCGTTCTGCTAACCTTGCATGACTGCAAGTACTTCCCGACCGCTCCGCTTCCTTATATGTCCTTTCAATAATGCGCTCATAGTTGGATTGCGGCGGAGGCAGTGGTGGTCGCCTGAGGGCATCGTTAGTGCGCTTCACTTTCACCGGATCTATCGTCTCCTTCGGAGGTGGAGGTTTCCGTGCAAAATGTTCATGCACTTCGGCACCACAGATTTTCGCGTTTTCCTCGTCGGTCCTCTCATATGGTAACTTTCCAGAGGCTTGAGAGATGGACCGTATCTGAATTGCTTCCCGCCTCTGCTTGTACTGTTAGCCACCGGAGCGGCGGCGGCTCTCTTCTGCCATTGTTGATGAGGCGGAGGAGGAGGCGGAGTGCTCCGATGCGCCGGAGGAGGTGGAGGAGGAGGCGGAGTGCCCTCACGTGCCGGAGGAGACGGAGAAGGAGGCGGAGTGCCCTGATCACTCGTCGGAGGAGGAGGAGGAGGAGGCGGAGTGCCCTGACTCGCCGGAGGAGGAGGAGGAGGAGGCGTCTAGTTTGGAAGCTTGATGTACTCCTTCCTCCATAGACATGTACTCCTCAAAGCATAAACCAGCTGATTCTCCCCTTCACTTGTAGGGTGGTCAAGCTCCAGCTCCTCAAATCCCTCCATTATTTCATCCACCGTCACAACAGCATAGCCATGTGGAATCGGACGGCAGTGAAAAGTTCCGTCGGGTTGAGGAGGTGCAACAGAGCCGACAGCCGCCTTCAAAGTCAGGTTCTGCCATTTTGTCATAAGCTCGCAATGTTGAGCCTCCGTGATAGTATCCACGGGGCAGCGAGGAGCCGTGGAATCAGGCTGAACGAGCTCCATGGAAGCCACGCTGCTTCTCCACTGAGATGGCGGGGTAGCTTCGTGCCACTGAGATGGTTGGCCGGCTGCTGCAAGTTCCTCTAGCTTTACTAGTCTTGCATTGAGCTTCTGCATTTCGCTCAGCTCCGCTTTCCTCTTTCTCTCCCGGCTTCTGTAACCGCCTGTGCCGGCAAACTGTAACACCCCAAAAATTCAACCATGATTTTATTAAGTAAAAATTGGCTAGAAATAAAAAAATTAAATTATATTGGGTGTTTTATTAATTTTAGAGTATTTTCTGCCCTCTGTCTTTCAAAATTCTTCCCTCCATATAGGAATTTTTGGAAATAATATTGTGGCTCTGGTAGTTTTCTCAAAACATTTCATTTATATTTTAATAATAGTAGGAATTATTTCATAATAAAAATTTGCCTCTAAACAATTCTTTTAATAGCCTTTTCAATATTTGAAATGCCTTTGTTGCACTACAGCTATTTTAAATAAATCTTTTAAATTTCCACAAAAATTAGGAGAGGTCATGTGAAGCCCACCTATCACTTTTATGCAAAAACCCAACCTGGTGTTTTGGAAATTTTGAGTAAACCATCCTCCTTTCAATTCTGTCCTGTATTTGAGTTTCTATTACAACCCCAATTTTTATTGCCCCAAAAATTCTGAAATTTTTCCCACTCATAGTACTTCCAACCAAACCCTTAATTCCAAAATTTTAGCTCCATTGGAATCTTTTTAGTTCACCAAATATTTCTCTATAGTTTCTGTCCAGAAACTAAATTCTTCAAAACTTGCACTTGCAAGCTTTTCTTTTTGCCAAACCAACTCCACCACTATCTCTACCATTCAAAGAGGCATCATCCTGCCAATTTTCATAGTCAAATTAGATGCCTACATTTCCTTAGCATTTTGACAAGCAGGTTGTGAGCATGGCAGAAACTTTGCAACCTTCAAAGCTGCATTAGGAACTTGCTCCTCTAACAAAAATAGCATGTACAACATCCTCACCATCCCTAGTATCATCACCATACCAAAATTCATAGCCAAAAGAGCAGCCTTGGCCACCCTGGCATTTGGTCGAGCACTCAGGGTGTGTGCACTGGGCGTGTCCAGAGCGCCTGCGTTGCAGCCATTGGCATCGCGCTGCCGCCACGCTCTTGCTAGTGCCCTTGCTCGCCCGAGCCTCCTTCTGGATCATCTCAACCATCCAGAAGCCTGCCGACACCCTCACTTGTCCTCTTGCGCCGGCCAGCACCGTCAACCACCGCCCTGCGCCACCGCCGCCGTAGCCTTCTCGGATACGGCACCGACTAGGGCACCTGGAGCCCCTCTGAGCCAACCAGCTCACCTGGGCGTTAACTGCTGACCACCGCCCCTCCGCCGACTTCAGCTACCTCCCCACCGACCTCACCGGCCTCACCCACCGCCATGAATGGCCATCCGCCCTGATGGCATTCTCTGGAAGCCACGGCCACGGCCACCCCTTGCTATATAAGCTACCCGAGCTCGCCCATCTGCTTGTAACCTCTCCTTCCCTCGTCTGCAAGCCACCCGTAGCAGCCAAATGACCGGAGGAGGTCGCCTTCCTCCCCTCCGGCAACCACAACTGCCGCCACTCCTCGGTCAAATTCGTCGCCACCGGAGCTTCCCCGCCTCCACTCTCTTCACCCGTAGATCCATCTCGACTCCACAAAGCTGTTCCGATGCTCAAATTGGCTCGGGATCGATCAAAGGCGAAAGCCCTCTTTCACCAACGATCACCGTCCGCTGAGGACCTCGCTGCCAGCAACTCCGTCCACCTCAGCTACCATGACGAGCACCGGACGAACCGCCTCTCCATCCTGGACACGAAGGTGGCCTTAGTTTTCCGTACGGTGCCACCGTTCGCCGGTGAGCCTCACCGGAGCACTGTCTCCATTCGACCGCAGGACATAGAGGAAGAGGGTGCGCGGTTGGACCAGTCAAATCTGACTGGTGGGGCCGCGGGACCCATCGTCAGTGACTGGAGGTCTCAAACCGCGGCTGTAAGTGAATGCGTATACCACAGATTACGCCTTCTCGTCTGGGAAACGAATTTCCTTGAAGACGCCTTCGACGTCGGCGGCCTCCCGCGTGGCCAGACAGATAGGCCTGGCCCAGTGTCACCACTCGGTTAAACAGCGCTCAGGGTGCTCCTCTGCCTTTTTCTTTTTTTTCTTTTTCCAGTAGTTTCAAATATTTCCATAGAATCCATTGCTAATCCAAAATTGATTATTCAAATTTCTGCAGTCTCATAAAATGATGCTCTATTTATATGGATTAGGTGAACATTTTTCCTAAGCTTTGTTCCTACTGGATCTATTAAATAGTCCCTTTTCTTTGTTTATTCCAGATTAGAAATGCCCTAAGTAATTCATATGAACTCCAAATAATTTGATTCTTTTTCTGGTATTTCTAATTTTTCATCTAGTTTATTTTAGTATTTATTTCAAAATTTTCCAGACAACTTTTTAGCACTGTTTAAACTCTATGTGGTGATTTAAATATTTTTGAAAATAGGAAAATGGAGGGAAGAGTATATTTCAAACTTTTGGAGTGCACCCAATATCTCTGCATGCTCAAGGCAAGCATCTTGAACACTTGATATGGTGAATTGCATGGTTATATTGTTTGCAAGAATAAATGAAGTCATACATAGGTTGAGTTCGAATAAATATTTGCAAGCATGTAGTGATGGCATGTTTCCTCGTACGATGCATCGTGTGTTGTCATGACTAACTTGCAGGTGCAGGTATAAGTAAAATACAGTACCGGTAGAAGGGTGACCCCGTTGAAGCGTTATCATGCCTTGTTTGTTATGCATGATGGAGCATGCAAGGGTTGTGGCCCTGTTTGTTATTGCTGTTGAAAGAATACTTTGTTGTGCTAACCACTGCAGGAAATATTTGAGCCTCCTGAGTCGACCGTAGATCGAGTCTTATTCCGGTAACCCCCATACTTGATTCGTGCTGCCACTTGTCCCTGCCACAGGTGGGGTATGGTTTAGTAAGTTGTTAACCCCTTTTCGTGCACACACCACATAGAGGGCTACGATGAGGGTTTCCACGATGGTGGACTAAATCCTGTCATCGGGTCAGGGGGCATGGGTGTATCCGGTTGTGACCGAGAGGGGGGCACCCCTTGGAATCCGCGCATATTAATAGTGATCCCATGCTACTCGAGATTGTTGTCTCCCCGACTTAGAGTTTTTCTGAAACGATGCTTTGGGTGATCCCTGGCATCCGGACGGTTAATCTGGTGTGTGCTGGTCAGGTGTGTTTTCAACCCAAAGACCGTAATGGGAATTAATCAGTGTCACGGTACAGACTAAAGAAATCCTATACTTGTGGGTAAAGAGTACACCATCTACAGAGTTTAAACCTATTCGAATAGCCGTGTCCCCGGTTAAGGACTACAGTCTGGGTTGGTCAAGTGTCGGTCTTAGTGTCGGTCTTCGGAGGAAAATAATTAAAATGTGCCTGAATTATTTTGCAGGATAATTATTGTCACCCTGATGCTACCATGAATATATTTGCTATGCATATTAATATTAATTGTGGTTATGCATATTATTGTGGACTAACCCGTTTCTCTTATTTTATTTTTCCTGAGTGTCTCAGGGGCTGGCTAGACTACCCCGGGCATTCGGTTTTCTTTTCAAGACCTCTCCATGGCGTCCCTCGAGTTCTCAGGCGGTCTATCACGCCACTACTCTTGTGGATACCCGATTGGCATTTCTTTTCGAGACCGACCGTGGGGTCACTTTTTGACACCCGACTGGCATTTCTTTTCAAGACCTCTCCGTGGCGTCCCTCGAGTTCTCAGGCGGTCTGTCATGCCACTACTCTTGTGGACACCTGATTGGCATTTCTCTTACCTTTCCTTGTTTTATGAATAACAAGTTATATTATGTCTCTTTTTGCACCATATCACTATTGCCATGCCATGTTTTAAATTTTTAGTTAGCATGAGCATAGCATTTAATCCAACATGAGCATATGCATTCGGTATATCTTTTGTTCATGATGTTTGTGAGTACATTCCAACGTACTCACAGGCTTGTCCCTGGCTATTTACTTGGCCAGGTCAGGAGTTCTACGAGGAGTACCACATCGACGTCTGTGCGGAGCCTAGGATCGCAGCCACGCTGGATAGGAATTATCCAGGTCAGCCGTTCCTGTGGGAACGGAGCCCCATTGACGTTGGAGAACCATGAGTCACTTCCATCATCCATCGCTAGGATCACTGTTGTATCATTAGACCTTCATGGTCTTGTATCCAATTCTTGTAATTTCTTGGTAATCTGTAATAAGGACGTGTCCACCAGTAACGGTAATCCTGGGCTGGTGATGACAAGAGGGGTTAATTTCCGGGATATTTTGTGTCCCCGAAATACGGCCCCGACAGCCTTGGTATCAGAGCCAGGCTAACCATTGGCTAATCCTATCTTAGCCTGGTCACTATCCCTAGGTTTCCACACCGTCCATATCCTTTCTTGCCCACAGTCAAGCACATCCTATCCGATAACCGCACAATGGCCAGCCGACATCTTTTTGACAGTCGATGCCCAATCTATCAGCCTGTCCATAGGCCGTGTGCCTGTGGCCGACACCTGAGTTATCACATCCACAAGCGTGCGATGGAAGACTTGGCTAGCCTATAAAGGAAGCCCTGCCTCAACTCAGCACAGCACGGCCTTCATTCTCACTTTAATCCAAACCACCAAGATGCCTCGTTCCCTCATCCACCACGAGACCACCGTGCCGGAGCTTGATGGCTTCGTCCGCATACTCTCTAACGTCACCCGACGTGCCCATGGTTTGGAAGAATCACCACGATATGTGGTGTACCAAGCAAGGGATCGCAATGGCCTCACCCAGTTTTGGGCCACAGTATCTATTAATGGAAGGGCTTTGGCACAAGAACACTCTCACCGATTCACGGGAAGAGTAATGGCTGGTGAATATCAAGCCATCCAGTATGACGCTAGAGAAGCCGTTGCCTAACTTCACCACCAAGATTCAAGAACTCACAATCGCTCATTTTTCTACTATCCATCCAGATCCAGCTACGATAGAGGGATGCATTTTACCAACTCCGAGCACGAGCAAAACCCTGCCCTGGAAAACTTGGTGCATTTTGTGGCCGCACAAGAGTCACTGCTCACCCAAGTTGCCAGGGAACTCTCCATTACGAGGAGAGCCATTGCTTAACACCCACTAGTAAGGGGGAGTGCAGAACCATCAGTTATTCTGTCAGCAGTCCTGGGAAGTAATTCAAGAGTTCCAGGGGACGACCAACAGAATGGCCCGTCCCTCTCTTCTGGCTACTCTCGTCAAGTGTCTGAAGAGTACACAGCCAGGGTCAGAGCTGGAACTTCTCATCCGCAACCATAGCTGGTCACGAGTATGGTTGTTGCTGTGTCTAATGCTAGTTTACATAACGCAACCGTTGTATGATATTATAGGGCGAATGTCATAAGTGCATTGCTATGTTTGCATTTTGCATATTATTGTTTGTTTTGACATGCATTTAATTGTTCCGTCCTTAACAAATCTCGAGGACGAGATTTTCTTAAGGGGGGTAGAGTTTGTAACACCCCAAAAATTCAACCATGATTTTATTAAGTAAAAATTGGCCAGAAATAAAAAATTTAAATTATATTGGGTGTTTTATTAATTTTAGAGTATTTTCTGCCCTCTGTCTTTCAAAATTCTTCCCTCCATATAGGAATTTTTGGAAATAATATTGTGGCTCTGGTAGTTTTCTCAAAACATTTTATTTATGTTTTAATAATAGTAGGAATTATTTCATAATAAAAATTTGCCTCTAAAAAATTCTTTTAATAGCATTTTCAATATTTGAAATGCCTCTGTTACACTACAGCTATTTTAAATAAATCTTTTAAATTTCCACAAAAATTAGGAGAGGTCATGTGATGCCCACCTATCACTTTTATGCAAAAACCCAACCTGGTGTTTTGGAAATTTTGAGTAAACCATCCTCTTTTCAATTTTGTCCTGTATTTGAGTTTCTATTACAACCCCAATTTTTATTGCCCCAAAAATTCTGAAATTTTTCCCACTCATAGTACTTCCAACCAAACCCTTAATTCCAAAATTTTAGCTCCATTGGAATCTTTTTAGTTCACCAAATATTTCTCTGTAGTTTCTGTCCAGAAACTAAATTCTTCAAAACTTGCACTTGCAAACTTTTCTTTTTGCCAAACCAACTCCACCACTATCTCTACCATTCAAAGAGGCATCATCCTGCCAATTTTCATAGTCAAATTAGATGCCTACATTTCCTTAGCATTTTGACAAGCAGGTTGTGAGCATGGCAGAAACTTTGTAACCTTCAAAGCTGCTTTAGGAACTTGCTCCTCTAACAAAAATAGCATGTACAACATCCTCACCATCCCTAGTATCATCACCATACCAAAATTCATAGCCAAAAGAGCAGCCTTGGCCACCCTGGCATTTGGTCGAGCACTCAGGGTGCGTGCACTGGGCGCAGCCAGAGCGCCTACGTTGCAGCCACTGGCATCGCGCTGCCGCCACGCTCCTGCTAGTGCCCTTGCTCGCCCGAGCCTCCTTCGGGATCATCTCAACCATCCAGAAGCCTGTCGACACCCTCACTTCGCCTCTTGCGCCGGCCAGCGCCATCAACCACCGCCCTGCGCCACCGCCGCCGTAGCCTTCTCGGATACGGCACCGACCAGGGCACCTGGAGCCCCTCTGAGCAAACCAGCTCACCTGGGCGTTAACTGCTGACCACCGCCCCTCCGCCGACCTCAGCTACCTCCCCACCGACCTCACCGGCCTCACCCACCGCCATGAATGGCCATCCGCCCTGATGGCGTTCTCTGGAAGCCACGGCCACGGCCACCCCTTGCTATATAAGCTACCCGAGCTCGCCCAGCTGCTTGTAACCTCTCCTTCCCTCCTCTGCAAGCCACCCGTAGCAGCCACGTGATCGAAGGAGGTCGTCTTCCTCCCCTCCGGCAACCACAATTGCCGCCACCTCTCTGTTAAATTCGTCGCCACCAGAGCTTCCCTGCCTCCACTCTCTTCACCAGTAGCTCCATCTCGACTCCACAAAGCCGTTCCGATGCTCAAATTGGCTCGGGATCGATCAAAGGCGAAAGCCCTCTTTCACCAATGATCACCGTCCGCCGAGGACCTCGCCGCCAGCAACTCCGTCCACCTCAGCTACCACGGCGAGCACCGGGCGAACCGCCTCTCCATCCTGAACACGAAGGTGGCCTCAATTTTCCGTACGGTGCCACCGTTCGCCAGTGAGCCTTGCCGGAGCGCCGTCTCCATTCGACCGGAGGACAGAGAGGTAGAGGGCGCGCGGTTGGACCAGTCAAATCTGACTGGTGGGGCCGCGGGACCCACCGTCAGTGACTGGAGGTCTCGAACCGCGGCTGTTAGTGAAGGCGTATACCACAGATTACGCATTCTTGTCTGGGAAACGAATTTCCATGAAGACGCCTTCGACGTCGGCGGCCTCCCGCACGGCCAGACGGATGGGCCTGGCCCAGTGTCACCACTTGGTTAAACAGCGCCCAGGGCGCTCCTCTGCCTTTTTGTTTTTTTCTTTTTCCAGTAGTTTCAAATATTTCCACAGAATCCATTGCTAATCCAAAACTGATTATTCAAATTTCTACAGTGTCATAAAATGATGCTCTATTTATATGGATTAGGTGAACATTTTTCCTAAGCTTTGTTCCTACTAGATCTATTAAATAGTCCCTTTTCTTTGTTTATTCCAGATTAGAAATGCCCTAAGTAATTCATATGAACTCCAAATAATTTGATTCTTTTTCTGGTATTTCTAATTTTTCATCTAGTTTATTTTAGTATTTATTTCAAAATTTTCCAGACAACTTTTTAGCACTGTTTAAACTCTATGTGGTGATTTAAATATTTTTGAAAATAGGAAAATGGAGGGAAGAGAATATTTCAAACTTTTGGAGTGCACCCAATATCTCTGCATGCTCAAGGCAAGCATCTTGAACACTTGATATGGTGAATTGCATGGTTATATTGTTTGCAAGAATAAATGAAGTCATACATAGGTTGAGTTTGAATAAAAATTTGCAAGCATGTAGTGATGGCATGTTTCCTCATACGATGCATCGTGTGTTGTCATGACTAACTTGCAGGTGCAGGTATAAGTAAAATACAGTACCGGCAGAAGGGTGACCACATTGAAGCGTGATCATGCCTTGTTTGTTATGCATGATGGAGCATGCAAGGCTTGTGGCCCTGTTTGTTATTGCTGTTAAAAGAATACTTTGTTGTGCTAACCACTGCAGGAAATATTTGAGCCTCCTGAGTCGACCGTAGATTGAGTCTTGTTTCGGTAACCCCCATACTTGATTCGTGCTGCCACTTGTCCCTGCCACAGGTGGGGTATGGTATAGTAAGTTGTTAACCCCTTTCCGTGCACACACCACATAGAGGGCTACGATGAGGGTTTCCACAATGGTGGACTAAATCCTGTCATCGGGTCAGGGGGCATGGGTGTATCTGGTTGTGACCGAGAGGGGGGCACCCCTTGGAATCCGCGCGTATTAATAGTGATCCCATGCTACTCAAGATTGTTGTCTCCCCGACTTAGAGTTTTTCTGAAACGATGCTTTGGGTGATCCCTGGCATCCGGACGGTTAATCTGGTGTGTGCTGGTCAGGTGTGTTTCAACCCAAAGACTGTAATGGGAATTAGTCAGTGTCACGGTACTGACTAAAGAAATCCTATACTTGTGGGTAAAGAGTACACCCTCTGCAGAGTTTAAACCTATTCGAATAGCCGTGTCCGCGGTTAAGGACTACAGTCTGGGTTGGTCAAGTGTCGGTCTTAGTGTCGGTCTTCGGAGGAAAATAATTAAAATGTGCCTGAATTATTTTGCAGGATAATTATTGTCACCCTGATGCTACCATGAATATATTTGCTATGCATATTAATATTATTGTGGTTATGCATATTATTGTGGACTAACCCGTTTCTCTTATTTTATTTTTCCTGAGTGTCTCAGGGGCTGGCTAGACTACCCCGGGCATTCGGTTTTCTTTTCAAGACCTCTCCGTGGCGTCCCTTGATTTCTCAGGCGGTCTATCACGCCACTACTCTTGTGGATACCCGATTGACATTTCTTTTCAAGACCGACCGTGGCGTCACTTTTTGACACCCGACTGGCATTTCTTTTCAAGACCTCTCCGTGGCGTCCCTCGAGTTCTCAGGCGGTCTGTCACGCCACTACTCTTGTGGACACCCGATTGGCATTTCTCTTACCTTTCCTTGTTTTATGACTAACAAGTTATATTATGTCTCTTTTTGCACCATATAACTGTTGCCATGCCATGTGCTAAATTTTTAGTCAGCATGAGCATAGCATTTAATCCAACATGAGCATATGCATTCGGTATATCTTTTGTTCATGATGTTTGCGAGTACATTCCAACGTACTCACAGGCTTGTCCCTGGCTATTTACTTGGCCAGGTCAGGAGTTCTACAAGGAGTACCACAGCGACGTCTGTGCGGAGCATAGGATGGCAGCCACGCTGGATAGGAATTATCCAGGTCAGCCGTTCCTGTGGGAACGGAGCCCCATTGACGTTGGAGAACCATGAGTCACTTCCATCATCCATCGCCAGGATCACTGTTGTATCATTAGACCTTCATGGTCTTGTATCCAATTCTTGTAATTACTTGGTAATCTGTAACAAGGACGTGTCCACCAGTAACGGTAATCCTGGGCTGGTGATGACACGAGGGGTTAATTTCTGGGATAGTTTGTGTCCCCGAAATACGGCCCCGACACAAACCCAACCACCCACGGAACGGAGCCTGCTGTGCCTCGTGTTCGTCCAGGGTGCTCAGGATTCCCGAGGGCCTCAGTCAGCTCGTCCTTCTCTCTGTCGGGAATGAACGTCCCTTCCTGCGCTGCGGTGATATAAGCCTGAAGCTTCTTGACGGGTATTGCAAGCTGCTCGTCCGTCCAACGGCACTCCCCTGTTTCTGGGTCCAAAGTTCCCCCAACCTCGAAGAACCAAGTCCTTGAATGGTCTGGCTAGTTCAGTGTCGCTGGTTGGACCCCTGTAGCAAGCAGGTCTTGCTCAGCTTTGTCCCACAACGGCCGGGCTTTGAGGTAGCCACCTGACCCCGTGTGATGGTGATACTGCTTCTTTGCAGCATTTTTCTTGTTTGTCTCCGACATTTTCTTACCCTTCTTCGATATCTTGTAGGCCACAAATGTGGGCCAGTGATCTCTTATCTTCTCATATCGGCCAGTGAATTCTGGAGTCTTCCCTTTGTCGACAAACTTTGTGTTCAACTCTTTCTTCCACCTCCTGAATAGATCTGCCATCTTCTTAAGAGCACACGCCTTGACCTTTGGCTCTATAACTGGGTTATTCGGATCCTCCTCTGGCGGTAGGGTGAAATTTGCCTTCAGCGCGGTCCAAAGATCAGCTTTCTGTCTATCATTGACACAAGAAACTTCAGGGTCGTCCTTAGGCTTATTCCATTTCTGGATGCTGATTGGGATGATGCTGATCGGGATGCTGTCCCTAACAATAGCTCCGCACTGAGTAACAAATGCGTCCTTGGTCCGCTTGGGTTTAATCGGTAGGCCATCTTCCGCGAGTGCTGTGATCGTGAACCTTTCATCCCGGCGCAACCATTTCTTCGGGCCTCGTCTTGTTATGGAAGTTTGGCTCGATCTGGAGGGCTATAAAAGAAGAAAGAAGCGTTAATATATGTACATACCAAAACAATTAATGCATCAATTAGTCAGCATAGGCTTAATTAATATATATATACCTCACCGGACTTTGCAACAGCTCCCTCCTCCGTTCGGTCACCGGAGCCGTCATCATTGCCTCCTTCTTCCTCCGCCATTCGGTCACCGGAGCCGTCATGATCATGTCCTTCCTCCTCCATTGTTCGATCACCGGAGCCGTCATCCTCTCCTTCCAGACCATCGGTGTCGGTGAGAAATGACAAGACATTACGTCTGTCGCGGATTATGTCCCCCAACAACTCTTCTTGTTCTAAGTCTCTGTCCATGGTTTCTGCAAATATTACAACATGGCAATATACAAACATGAGAGATGGATATATTAGTGGAAAACATAACCTAGCTAATATCACAACAAGGAATCATATGCACAAACATATACCTAGCTAATGACAACAATGAACATAACAATTACGAGTAGGGGGGCGGGAGGGGGTAGATCGACAACGCTCTTTCTTCGTTGACTAGTTGGTCGGACGAGAGGGGGTTGATCGACGTCCCCCCTCATGTCGAAGTTACCGGAGTTTTCTTCTAGTGGTTTGGGTGGCCTCGAGAGTTTGTCGGGTAGGGGCGGGAGGGGGTAGGTGAGCGGATCGGGAGTAAATTTAGTAACTTTGAACTTCGTAAATTTGGGTGGCCTCGAGAGTTAGTCGGGCGAGAGGGGGTTGATCGACGTCCCCCCTCATGTCGAAGTTACCGGGGATATGTTTCGAGAGAAAATACAACATTTGATATGTTTCGAATATATATGAACATTTTAACTTAGTAACTTATTAACGTTTTGAGAGAAAACTTTCTATTAACATCATTTTAACTTAGTAACTTAGTAACGTTTCGAGAGAAAACTTAGTAACTTAGTAACATTTTAACTTAGTAACGTTTCGAGAGGAAACTTTCTATTAACATCTCTCTCTCCCTCCTCATGCATGTCCGACGTCCCCCCCTTATGTCAAAGTTATCGGGGAGGGGGTAGATCGACAACGATTCCATACATACATACATACATGCAAAAAAAATGCTATCCATCCATACATACATAGCCACATACATACTTGGAAAAAAATGTTATGAACAAAAAAATACATATAGCTAGCCACATATATGAAAAAAAACATATATATTAAAAAAAAATGCTATGAACAATAAAATACATATACATACATACATACATATAGCCACATACATATATACATTATATATGAACAAAAAAATCATCATATAAAAAAAATCAACATATATATAAAAAAACTATGCACAGAGCCGGGGCGGCGGCTCATAGCGGGGGCGGCCGGCGAGGGCGACGGCGAGGGCGCCACCGACGGCGACGGTGGGGGCGGGCCGAGGCAGGGGCGCGGCCGGGCGCGCTCGGGGGCGGCGGACGGCGACGGCGTGGACGGCGGACGGTGTCGGCGTGGGCGGCGGACGGCGTGGGCTCGGGGGCGGGGCACGGGCACGGGCGACGGCGACGGCGTGGGCGGCGGACAGCGTCGGGGCAGCCTGGCGGCGTCGAGGAGGTCGGCGTCGTCGGGGGAAGTGGTGATGAAACTGTGAAATTTGCTAAGTGTGGGCTTATATACCCAACCCTTTGGTCCCGGTTGGTCCCTCTTTTCGTCAGCCCAAAGGGCGGTAAGCAGAGACCTTTGGTCCCGGTTGGTGGCACGAACCGGGACCAAAGGGTAGCATTGGTCCCGGTTGGTGCCACCAACCGGGACCAAAGGTGGGTATTGGTCCCGGTTGGTGCCACCAACCGGGACGAAAGGGGGGTGCTGCTGCCGTGGCCAAAACTTTAGTCCCACCTCGCTAGCTGAGAGGCACCGATCGTAGTTTATAAGCGCTGCTGTGCCTCCCGTTTCGAACTCCTCTCTATTGCAGGCTTACGGGCCTAATGTCACACTACTCTGCCTATGGTCCTACTGGGCCTACTGCGGGCCTGAATCCTGGCCCAACAAGCTAGTTGGGTTTCTAGTCGTATTCAGGCCGTGGTGGCCCAGTAGGCGGCATTTTTTTAATTTTTTTCCAGTTTTTTTGTTTTGTTTTTTGCTTTATTTATTTTCTTTTGTTTCCACTTACAGCTAAATACTTACAGTTTTTCAGTGATTCTTTTTGCTTTTAGGTCACAAAAATTATAAACTTTCTGTTAGTGCCATTAGTTTTCAAATTTGAATAGTTTAAATTTGAATTCTTTGAAATTTGTGTGAATCACTAGTTTGTGAATAACTTTACTATAAAAAAAGATTTTTGTATTACTTACTGTGTTTATCATTATATTCAATTTGGTAATTTTTAGGTTATTTTAAATATCTGTTCTATTCAAAAACAGTTTTGTTATTTTAGTTTGCTATTAAAGTTTCTAACAAAAAAATTCTTTATGAAAATTCTTTTGCTATTAATGTTTGAACAAAAAATACTTTGATAATTTTAACAAAAAATACTTTGATAATTTTAGTTGCATAAATTTTATATAATTTTAGTTTCCTTTTGCTATTAGAGTTTCATTAAAGTTTTCTAGTTCATTCTTTTTGCTATTAGAGTTTCATTAAAGTTTTCTAGTTCATTCTTTTAGTTATTAGAGTTTCATTAAAGTTTTCTAGTTCATTCTTTTTGCTATTAGAGTTTCATAAAAGTTTTCTAGTTCATTCTTTTTGCTATTAGTTCATTCTTTGAGCAAAATGATCCTGAAATTCAAAAGCACTTCAAATGAACTCTGAAGAGGTTGAAAGTTGGCATGGTATCCTCATTTCACCCACATAGCATGTTCTAAAAAGTTGAGAGGGTTACGGCAAAAACTAGATGCACTTCGTGTACAAAATGGACAATCGCTTTTGAAGTATCAGGGTTTCGGACGAAAACTCATCTATTACAAAGGGATTTCATTTTTTTGAACTTATTTGAACTCCAGACATTTTGTGTGTTCAAAATGCACCATTCAAAGCCACATCATCAATTTTCAACCCTTTCTGACTTCATTTGGTATTTTTCATGCATTTACTGATATTTTTAAGCTAAATGACCCTGAAATTCAAAAGCACTTCAAAAGAACTCTGAAAAGGTTGAAAGTTGGCATGGTATCATCATTTCACCCACATAGCATGTGCTAAAAAGTTGAGAGGGTTAGGGCAAAAGCTGGATGCACTTCGTGTACAAAATGCACAATCTTTTTCGAAGTATCAGGGTTTCAGACGAAAACTCATCTGTTACAAAGGGATTTCAATTTTTTGAACTTATTTGAACTCCAGACTTTTTGTGTGTTCAAAATGCACCTTTCAAAGCCACATCATCAATTTTCAACCCTTTCTGACTTCATTTGGTATTTTTCATGCATTTACTAATTTTTTTAAGCTAAATGACCCTGAAATTGAAAAGCACTGCAAATGAACTCTGAAAAGGTTAAAAGTTGGCATGGTATCATTATTTCACCCACATAGCATGTGCTAAAAAGTTGTGAGGGTTAGCGAAAAAGCTGGATGCACTTCGTGTACAAAATGGACAATCTCTTTCGAAGTATCAGGGTTTCGGACGAAAACTCATCTGTTACAAAAGGCATTTCATTTCTTCACATGTAACTGCAGTGATATTCTGGATCAAAGGCATCATCATAATAGTTTTGGAGAGAAAGTCTTCACTTTTTCTTCGCTTGTGTCCTTTGCTTATTGCGTCGTAACCATGGATAATCTTCATCGTTTAACTGGGTGCTTGGGTCAGCCTTGACTTTGAAGGGAGGAATTTCATGAAACTTTTCATAATCTTCAGACATGTCTGTCTTGCCCTCCACACCCACGATGTCTCTTTTTCCTGAACGAACTATGTGGCGCTTTGGCTCATCGTATGATGTATTCGCTTCCTTATCTTTTCTTTTTCTCGGTTTGGTAGACATGTCCTTCACATAGAAAACCTGCGCCACATCATTGGCTAGGACGAATGGTTCGTCTGTGTACCCAAGATTGTTCAGATCCACTGTTGTCATTCCGTACTGTGGGTCTACCTGTACCCCGCCTCCTGACAAATTGACCCATTTGCACTGAAACAACGGGACCTTAAAATCATGTCCATAGTCAAGTTCCCATATGTCCACTATGTAACCATAATATGTGTCCTTTCCCCTCTTGGTTGCTGCATCAAAGCGGACACCACTATTTTGGTTGGTGCTCTTTTGATCTTGGGCGATCGTGTAAAATGTATTCCCATTTATCTTGTACCCTTTGCAAGTCAATACAGTCGAAGATGGTCCCCTGGTCAATGAGTACAGCTCATCAGAAACAGTGTTGTCACCCATGAGACGTGTTTGCAACCAACTGCCGAAAGTCCTGATGTGTTCACATGTAATCCAGTAGTCACACTGCTCCGGGTGTTTGGAGCGCAGAATATTCTTGTGTTCATTGACATACGGGGTCACCAAGGTAGAATTCTGTAGAACTGTGTAGTGTGCTTGAGACCAAGAATGCCCGTCCCTACATATTATTGAGTCCGCTCCTAGCGTGCCTTTTCCAGTCAGTCTCCCCTCATACCGCGATTGAGGGAGACCAATCTTCTTAAGGTCAGGAATGAAGTCAACACAAAACCCAATGACCTCCTCTGTTTGATGGCCCGTGGAGATGCTTCCTTCTGGCCTAGCACGGTTACGAACATATTTCTTTAAGACTCCCATGAACCTCTCAAAGGGGAACATATTGTGTAGAAATACAGGGCCAGAATGGCAATCTCATCGACTAGATGAACTAGGACGTGCGTCATGATATTGAAGAAGGATGGTGTGAACACCAGCTCGAAACTGACAAGACATTGCGCCAAATCACTCCTTAACCTTGGTAGGATTTCTGGATCGATCACCTTCTGAGAGATTGCATTGAGGAATGCACATAGCTTCACAATGGCTAGTCGAACGTTTTCCGGTAGAAGCCCCGTCAATGCAACCGGAAGCAGTTGCGTCATAATCACGTGGCAGTCATGAGACTTTAGGTTCTGGAACTTTTTCTCTGGGATATTTATTATTCCCTTTATATTGGACGAGAAGCCAGACGGGACCTTCATACTGAGCAGGCATTCAGAGAAGATTTCCTTCTCTTCTTTGGTAAGAGCGTAGCTGGAAGGACCTTCATACTGCTTTGGAGGCATGCCGTCTTTTTCGTGCACATGTTGCTGGTCCTCCTGTGCCTCAGGTGTATCTTTTGTCTTCCCATACACGCCCAAGAGGCCTAGCAGGTTCACGCAAAGATTCTTCGTCACGTGCATCACGTCGATTGCATAGCGGACCTCTAGTTCTTTCCAATAGGGTAGGTCCCAAAATATAGAATTCTTCTTCCACATGGGTGCGCGTCCCTCAGCGTCATTCGGAACAGATAGTCCGACGGGACCCTTTCCAAAGATTACTTGTAAATCATTAACCATAGCAAGTATGTGATCACCAGTACGGACAGCGGGCTTCTTCCGGTGATCTGCCTCGCCTTTAAAATGCTTGCCTTTCTTTTGACATTGATGGTTAGTCGGAAGAAATCGACGATGCCCTAGGTACACATTCTTCCTGCATTTGTCCAAATATATACTTTCGGTGTCATCTAAACAGTGCATGCATGCGTGGTATCCCTTGTTTGTCTGTCCTGAAAGGTTACTGAGAGCAGGCCAATCATTGATGGTTACAAATAGCAACGCATGTAGGTCAAATTCCTGCTGGTCTTGCTCATCCCACACACGTACACCTTTTCCATTCCACAGCTGTAAAAGTTCTTCAACTAATGGCCTTAAGTACACATCAATGTCGTTGCCGGGTTGCTTAGGGCCTTGGATGAGAACTGGCATCATAATGAACTTCCGCTTCATGCACAACCAAGGAGGAAGGTTATAGATACATAGAGTCACGGGCCAGGTGCTATGATTGCTGCTCTGCTCCCCAAAAGGATTAATGCCATCCGTGCTTAAACCAAACCATACGTTCCTTGCGTCACCTGCAAAGTCCCCCCACTTTCTCTCAATTTTTCACCACTGCAACCCGTCAGCGGGTGCTCTCAACTTCCCGTCTTTCTTACGGTCCTCTTTGTGCCATCGCATCAACTTGGCATGCTCTTTATTTCTGAACAGGCGTTTCAACCGTGGTACTATAGGAGCATACCACATCACCTTGCCAGGAACCCTCTTCCTGGGCTGCTCGCCCTCAACATCACCAGGGTCATCTCATCTGATCTTATACCTCAATGCACCGCATACCGGGCATGCGTTCAAATCCTCGTACGCACCGCGGTAGAGGATGCAGTCATTAGGGCATGCATGTATCTTCTGCACCTCCAATCCTAGAGGGCATAGAACCTTCTTTGCTCTGTACTTATTGTCGGGCAATTCGTTATCCTTTCGAAGCTTCTTCTTCAATATTTTCAGTAGCTTCTCAAATCCGTTGTCAGATACACCATTGTCTGCCTTCCACTGCAACAATTCCAGTGTGGTACCGAGCTTTGTGTTGCCATCTTCGCAATTTTGGTACAACCCTTTTTTGTGATCCTCTAACATGCGATCGAACTTCAACTTCTCCTTTTCACTTTCGCATTGTCTCTTTGCATCAACAATGACCCGGCGAAGATCATCATCGGGCACATCGTCTGGTTCCTCTTGATCTTCAGCTTCCCCCGTTGCAGCATCACCGTATTCAGGGGGCACATAGTTGTCATCATCCTCTTCTTCTTCATTGTCTTCCATCATAACCCCTCTTTCTCCGTGCTTGGTCCAAACAATATAGTGTGGCATAAAACCCTTCATAAGCAGGTGGGTGTGAAGGATTTTTTGGTCAGAGTAAGACTTCGTATTCCCACATATAGGGCATGGACAACACATAAAACCATTCTGCTTGTTTGCCTCAGCCACTTTGAGAAAATTATGCACGCCCTTAATATACTCGGAGGTGCGTCTGTCACCGTACATCCATTGCCGGTTCATCTGCGTGCATTATATATAATTAAGTGTGTCAAAAACCATTACAGAACATCATGAATACAGAAGTGACCAAATTAATAGAAGTTCATCATCACATTAAAACCAAAGTACAGTAGTGATCAAATGTTATTACTGAAAAAATAAATACATAAAGTTCATACATAGTTCTCATTGAACAACATATAGCTCTCTAGAGCATCTAATTAAACCATACATTGAAACTATGTAAAAACTTGCAATGCAAGAACAAATGCGATCATAATCGCAACCAAGGTAACAATTGATCCAACGGCATAATGATACCAAGCCTCGGTATGAATGGCATATTTTTTCATCATTCTAATCTTCAAGCGCATTTTATCCATCTTGATCTTGTGATCATCGATGATATTCGCAACATGCAACTCCAATTCCATCTTCTCCTCCTCAATTCTTTTCAATTTTTTCTTCAAGTGATCGTTTTCTTTTTCAACTAAATTTAACCTCTCGACAAGAGGGTCGATTGGAATTTCCGGTTCACATACCTCCTAGATAAAAACATCTATGTCACGTTGGTCGGCATAATTGTCATAAACACTAAATGAACCAAATAGTTATAAAAGATAATATATACCACATTCGAATCATAGACAGGACGAGGGTCGACGGGGGCGGATACCAAAACCATCGCACTATATAATAACAAACAATAATAAAAGTAAGAAAATTATACAAGTATCTATCTAAATCATACAAGTAAGAATTTTTTTTATTTTACAAAGAAGATAAGAACAAGAGGCTCACCACGGTGGTGCCGGCGACGAGATCGGCGCGGGCGATCGACGGCGGTGAGGACGGGGACGGGACGTGACGGACAGCCAAACCTAGACAAATCTTGAGGAAAATGGAGCTTGGAGGTCGAGCTTGGAGAGGAGAAAGCTTAAGTAGTGTGGCTCGGGCATTTCATCGAACACTTCATGTGCATAGGAGGTGAGCTAGAGCAACACACACCTCATGTGCATAGGAGGCCAAAAAAACAGAGTGAGAACAGAGCAGTGAGCGGGCAGGGGGTATATATAGGCCTCTCTTTAGTCCCGGTTTGTGGCCAAAACCGGGACTAAAGGACAACCTTTGGTCCCGGTTCCAGCCACCAACCGGGACTAAAGGTTGTGGGCCAGGAGCGAGGCCCATTGGTCCCAGTGGGTGTCTGGAACCGGGACCAAAGGGGTCAGACGAATCGGGACCAATGGCCCCCGAGGCCCGGCCGGCGCCCTCGCCTCACGAACCGGGACTGATGCCCCCTTTGGTCCCGGTTCGTGAGTGAACCGGGATTAACGCCCTTTTCAGGCCTGGACCAAAGCCCTATTTTCTACTAGTATGACTCACATTCGACCTTTCGGTCTCTAGTGTTCCGAGACCATGTCTGTACATGCTGGGCTCGTCAAGTTTAACCCAAGTATTCTACGTGTGCAAAACTGTCTTACACTCGTTGTATGTGAACGTAGAGTCTATCACACCCGATCATCACGTGGTGCTTCGAAACAACGAACTTTAGCAATGGTGCATACTCGGGGAGAACACTTTTATCTTGAAATTCAGTGAAGGGATCATCTTATAATGCTACCGTCGTTCTAAGCAAAATAACATGCATAAAAGATAAACATCACATGCAATCAAAATATGTGACATGATATGGCCATCATCATCTTGTGATTTTGATCTCCATCTCCAAAGCATCGTCATGATCACCATCATCACCGGCTCGACACCTTGATCTCCATCGTTGCGTCGTGGTCGTCTCGCCAACTATTGCTTCTACAACTATTGCTAAGGCTTAGCGATAAAGTAAAGCAATTACATGGCGATTGCATTTCATACAATAAAGAGACAACCATAAGGCCCCTGCCAGTTGCCGATAAATTACAAAACATGATCATCTCATACAATAACGTATATCACATCATGTCCTGACCATATCACATCACAACATGCCCTGCAAAAACAAGTTAGACGTCCTCTACTTTGTTGTTGCAAGTTTTACGTGGCTGCTACGGGCTTCTAGCAAGAACCGTTCTTACCTACGGCAAAAACCACAATGGTGATTTATCAAGTTTGCTGTTTTAACCTTCTTCAAGGACCGGCCGCAATCAAGTTCGATTCAACTAAAGTAGGAGAAACAGACACCCGCCAGCCACCTTTATGCAAAACTAGTTGCATGTCTGTCGATGGAACCGGTCTCATGTGCATGGACATGTAAGGTTGGTCCGGGCCGCTTCATCCCACAATACCGCTGAATCAAAATAAGACGTTGGTGGTAAGCAGTATGACTATCACCGCCCACAATTCTTTGTGTTCTACTCGCTCATATCATCTACGCATAGACCTGGCTCGGATGCCACTGTTGGGAACGTTGCATGGAAAACAAAAAAAATTCTACGCCCACGCAAGATCTATCAAGGAGATGCATAGAAACGAGAGGGGAGAGTGTTTCTACGTACCCTCGTACACCATAAGTGGAAGCGTTTGACAACGCGGTTGATGTAGTCGAACTTTCTTCGTGATCCAACCGATCGAGTACCGAACGTACGGCACCTCCGCGTTCAACACACGTTCAGCTCGGTGACGTCCTCGCCTTCTTGATCCAACAAGACGGGCGAAGTAGTGGATGAGCTCCGGCAGCACGACGGCGTGGTGACAGTGATGGTGATGCTATCTCCGCAGGGCTTCGCCTAAGCACTACGAAAATATGACCGGGGGTGTAAACGGTAGAGGGGGGCGCCGCACACGGCTAAAACAATGTTGTGTCTATGCTAGGCACCCCCTCCCACATATATATAGGTGGGGGGAGGGAGGAGGCAGCCTGGACGTGCCCCAAGTGGGGCCGAATCACAATTGGGGTCCTGCCCCTAGCCACCCCCCTGCCATGTTTAGGTGCGGGGAAAAGGCAGGGGAGGGAGGCGCCCCCTCCCCCCCTTTCCTTTCTCCCATGAGAGGGGAAGGCAGGAGGGGCTAGCCCTCCCCCCTTTCCTTCCCTAGGGCTGGCCAGCCAGGGAAAGGGGCGCACCAACCCCCTGTGGGCTGGTCTGTCCCTCCCTTGGCCCATTAAGCCCATATACCTACCGGGGGTGTCCGGAACCCCTTCCGGTGAACCGATGGCTACTCGGTGCATCCTGAAACCCTTCCGATGTCCGAATACCATCATCCTATATATCAATCTTTACCTCTTGACCATTTTGAGACTCCTCGTCATGTCCGTGATCTCATCCGGGACTCCGAACAACATTCGGTCACCAAATCATATGACTCATATAACACTATATCGTCAACGAACATTAAGCGTGTGGACCCTACGGGTTCGAGATCTATGTAGACATGACCGAGACACCTCTCTGGTCAATAACCAATAGCGGAACCTGGATGCCCATATTGGCTCCTACATATTCTACGAAGATCTTTATCGGTCGGACCGTTATGACAACATACATAATTCCCTTTGTCCGTCGGTATGTTACTTGCCCGAGATTCGATCGTCGGTATCTTCATACCTAGTTCAATCTCGTTACCGGCAAGTCTCTTTACTCGTTCCGTAATACATCATCTCGTAACTAACTCCTTATTCATTTGCTTGCAAGGCCTCTTATGATGTGTATTACCGAGAGGGCCCAGAGATACCTCTCCGATACTCGGAGTGACAAATCCAAATCTCGATCTATGCCAACTCAACAAACACCTTCGGAGATACCTGTAGAACATCTTTATGATCACCCAGTTACGTTGTGACGCTTGATAGCACACAAGGTATTCCGCCGGTATCCGGGAGTTGCATAATCTCATAGTCGAAGGAATATGTATTTGACATGAAGAAAGCAATAGCAATAAACTGAACGATCAATATGCTAAGCTAACGGATGGGACTTGTCCGTCACATCATTCTCCTAATGATATGATTCCGTTATCAAATGACAACACATGTCTATGGTTAGGAAACCTTAATCATCTTTGATCAACGAGCTAGTCTAGTAGAGGCTTACTAGGGACACAGTATTTGTTTATGTATTCACACATGTATTTAAGTTTCCGATCAATACAATTCTAGCATGAATAGTAAACCTTTATCATGAATAAGGAAATATAAAATAACAACTTTATTATTGCCTCTAGGGCATATTTCCTTCAATTATATATATCCCTGGCGTTCCGATACTACTCACATCGGTTTTATGCTGGCCCAAAAGTGGACCAACAAAGGTAGACCCCCAAAATATACTGCTGGCGTAAGTTACTCCGCGACACCATAACTAATATGGTTAGTGCTGGCGTAGGCCACTTTTGCTACGTCTGCACTAAGTTAGGCCAGGTCTGAACATTGGGAACCACATACAGATGGCGTTCCCTAAGATTCCTACGCTAGTAATAAGAGAATAGCGATGGCGTACGAATTTAGCCGACGCCAGCACTATTTGAAAATGGCGCACCACCAACGAAATTTGTGGCTAGCCGTTTTTCCAGTAGTGAAACAGAAATTTGCAGCTCATCTTTCCACATCAGCCATAACCCTCCCGAAGCTCCTCTCGAAGGAACAACTATACTATCAGATATGTCAAAACAATTCACGAGATCTATAGATTTACCTTAGAGGATTTAATTCAGAAATGAATAGTACCTTAGCTTTTGCGTAGCGGATGAGATTTGCCAAAAACATCATGCGATCATTGCCAAGGCCCCGGCCCATGCCTCGGCAGTTCCAAGCGATACACTTCATAAGGCCCAAAATGCACTAGGATTCCCCTGAGTGTCCTTCATATTGGTTCAGGATGAGCTTAATACGTTTCCTCAAAACCACACTGGCCTCTGATAACCAGCACCTATGGACAGGGGACTAAGAGATGCGACTAAGAGCAACACTGGATACAACAGAATATGCCAGATTCGTGTTGGAGAGATGCCTGAGTGGACTCTGTTCGGGGAGGAGATGTGATGCAAATTATGAGGATGCTTATCAGATAAAGAAGTGAGTGTCCAACAAGCATAACCAATGAAGGCAAATTGACCCCAACATGCGCTGAGGGTGCAGATTGCCAGGCACTGTGAGATCATAGGTAAGCGAGCGCCGTTGTAAAAGGGAGGGATATGCGATGCAGGGAAGGGGATGGAGGATTCGCAAACGGCGCCGGTGGTCGGACAAGACAACCGAAACGAAGAACTGGTAGAAAGAGCAAAGGGGGCCGAGGCTGGGATGAATAGCATAGCAAGACCAAGGGGATTGATGTTTAGGAGGAGAAGTAGAGAGCACAGACCTGAGGAAGAAAGGGTTACCTGGGCAGGGGGAGGCAGCGATGGACCCGACCGGGAGGAGCGATGGAGCCCAGGAACTCAGCAGGAGAGAAAACAGGAGAAGGGGATCGGGATGGGGAAGCAGAAGAGCACTAGTAGAAAACAGGGCTTTGGTCCAAGCTCAATCTACACATTAGTCCCGGTTGCATTACGAACCGGGACTAATGTGACCATTAGTCCCGGTTCGAGCGGCTAGGGCGTCGGTCGGGGCTCGGCAGGCATCAGTCCCGATTCAAATGGGACCTTTATAGTCCCGGTTGGAGACACCAACGGGGACTAAAGGGTGCGATGCCCTTTAGTCCCGGTTGGTGTCTCCAACCGGGACTAAATGTTAGACCTTTAGTCCCGGTTGGGACTAAATGTTAGACCTTTAGTCCCGGCCTCAACCCCTTTAGTCCCGGTTGGAGTCTCCAACCGGGACTAAAGGTCTAACATTTAGTCCCGGTTGGAGACACCAACCGGGACTAAAGGGGTTCTGAAAGTTTCTTTTCTGTTTTTCCATTTGTTTTCTCTTTTTAGTTTCTGTTTTAAATTGCTTATATCTTTTAGGATATTTGATGTTTTTGAGTGATTCTTTTTGCATTAGATTCAAAATTTTGTCTAGTTTCTGTTTGTGCCATTAGTTTTTAAATTTGAATTTGTTCAAATTTGCTTCAAACCCTAGATTGTGAATAACGTGAGTTTAAAAATAGTTTTTAATTTAATTCTTTTTGCTCCTAGTCACATGTTAGATTGTTGTCACAGTAAGATTTATTTTGGTTTATTTTTCAGAATAATTTACATTAGTATTTTTAATTAAACAGTACTGTTTTGCTTATATAGTTGTTTTAGTCATTTAATTGTTATTTTTAATTATTTTTAGTTAGTTCTTTCTGTAGATTTTAACATGTTGAAGTATGCTTCTGTTAGACAATAGTAGATAAATTTTTATAATTAATTAATATTAATTTTGCTACTGTTTTGTGTTAGTAGTTGTTTAGCCTTTAATTATAGTTGATAGAATTAATTTTGCTACTGTTTTGTATTATCAATGAATCCAGATCAGGCATTTGTGCTTAGCCAAACATAGAAAGCTCATTAGTTCTCATCCTAATCACAGCACCAAGAAGCAATTAATTCCAACATAACTATCCAGCAGGCAAAATCTATGAATGATCATAGCAACATGTTCCAATTACCACTCTCCATGACCGCCTATGATCAATTTAATACTCTGTCTGAGCACCTTGAAGAAATCGGAGAAAATCAGGATCAGGACAAATGGATATTTATGCGGGGAAACTCCAAATACTCTGCAAAGAAAATATATGAAATCCTTATGGGAAACCAGCAAGCTCCCTTGCCAATGCAATGGATCTGGAAAACATGCTGTCTACGAAGACATAAATTCTTTTGCTGGCTTATGTTGAATGACAGAATAAAAACCTGTGAGCTATTATCCAGGAAAAGTTTTGCTCTAGATAGCACTGAATGTGTTTTCTGCAAGGATAATCTGGAAGACAGAACTCATCTGATTTTCAACTGCTCCTTCAGTCAAGGTTTCTGGTGGAGTATTGGTGTTGAATGGAACACTGATCTGAATATCTACATGATGATCATGGAAGCAAAACAAAGGTATAATTGGGATTTCTTCATGGAAATTCTAATTGCTGGCAGATGGGCCATATGGAACCAGAGGAATGATCTCATCTTTGAAGGCATACCTTGCTCCATCATAAATTGCAAAAACAATTTCAGGAGATATCTACAGGATACTATGATCAGGGCTAAGCCTAGTATCAAGGAAGGAATGCTATCATGGCTAGATAGTGTGTAATAAGTTTTTTTATTATAGTATCCTTAGATTTAGGCTAATGATTTGTAACTGGCATACTCATGCCACCATGTACAATGTTTATAACCCCTTAACCTATTAATGAAAAATATCACAGTAGGGATTTTTCCCTACTGTAAATGGTAAAAAAAATTTGATTCCAGCATATGAGAAATAATTTTAAAAATTAAATTTATTTAAAAAAATAAATGATGTCATATTTGGATTCCTCACATTTTTCTGATAATTATGGATATATTATTTGTTGAATTTCGATTTACAGATTTAAAGATATTAATTATGGCACATTAAATGAATAAATGGCAAAAAAATGAATAAAATAATATTATTACCTTTTTTATTTTCATTAAAATTCAATATTATTATTACTTATTTTATTTAATAATTGTTTAGAATTTAAAAAATTAAATCATGTGACATCAAGACCTAAGGGTTAATAGGATTGATAGCTTACTATTGTCAGGAAAACAACAAGTGCAGACTTGAAAACTAGGGAAGATAGAACTCGAAAGTTCAGCGTGCTGAGGCTGCAGCAGTGAGAGGATGGGTGACCGGCTGGGAAGTTAGACGATTTGGAATGAGTGCTCCACGCTGGAGCGGTGAAGAGGGGTGATTAGAGATTTAAAAATTAGAAAAAAATAAAAAAAGATTCAATTTTTTTTTTCGACAAAATCTCTTTAGTCCCGGTTGGTGTTAGGCTCGCCTTTAGTCCCGGTTGGTAACACCAACCGGACTAAAGGTCCTCCAGCCCCCGCTCCACGTGGAGCCCCTTTAGTCCCGGTTGCAGAACCGGGACTAAAGGCCCTGTGGAACCGGTACTAAAGACCCGTTTTCTACCAGTGGGGAGACGGTGAGGAACAGGGGATCAGGTTCAGAAGACAGGGGTGAGAGAAGAGATCAGAGAGGGAAGGGGAGGAGAAGAAACGGCATCACGCCCGTCGCCAGAAATCGCCACGGATGCAAAGCACTTGGCAGAATACAGTTAACCAGATGAACTACCCTAGGCAAAAAGGAAGTGCAATTCTTGCACACATTAGACATGGAAAATACAAAACTGAGACAACTCGGTGGCATGTGGTTACGGTCATTCAGAAAACACGCATGCTGTCAAACATTTGACACTAATATTTCCCTAACCAAGCACTGTAACATGAGCCGGGTGGTGCGTATGCATCTTACCAGAACCAGATTACCATTCAAAGTACACATCACTCATCATATATGCAGAATATATATACACACCAACTAACCTGTTCTATATCCAATGTGCAGATTCAGGAAGTTCAGTTCCTACCGTCAGTATAGTGATGCAGAGAGCGATGGGGATACCCAAACAAAGCTGGAAGTTTGGCTTCCTGAACCAAGGGAGATCATTTGTTTGCCGGAGGAGAGGAGTGTGATGACTGATGACTGACCAAATGGCTTCCTTACCTTCAGAACAGGAAGAACATTGATCCGTCGTGTTTGCCACACAAACATTGTAGGAGTAAAACTGAATTCACAAGTTGCGATTGCTGCAACACAGGTTAGTTGATCCTAGATGTCCGCTTGGGTGCAACCTTTTCTCTCGCTTTTGTCAGAGTCAAGATGGAAATGAGCACATGCAAAAGTGAAGGATTCATCTTGTTCATCTACAGACTACTGCTTGGAACACAGCTGAAGAAACTACCGGTGCGTGCTTCAGGTTTATCTATCTTCAGCTTCAGCCCGCCAACACCATGTTAACCAAGTGCACTACGCAGGTCAGCTACCTACCATAACAACTTGGATCTAAACATCGTGCCACATGCTTGGAAGATGCAAAGTGCTATTTCTGGATGAAATGCTCGTCTTGTCTTGCTTATTCCTAATTTCCTACTCCCTCGGTAAAGAAATATAAGAGCGTTTAGATCACTTTAGTGATCTAAACACTCTTATCTTTCTTTACAAAGGAAGTAGTTGTGAAAAATATCTCTACTGGTATGTTCATTTTTAAGGTCATTCACATTTACAAGATTCAGAGCATAAACGTCTCATGCATTGCTTCATCCAGGTCTGACACAGTGTATAAGAAATATTTGAATGTAGTGCAGAATGCAGATCATGGACCTGATGCGTCTGTTTATATGCCAGCCACTCGAATCATTCTAGTGCCCTGTGAGTGAGAGGGAGGCCTTGCGCAAAAGCTGGAGGAATCCAAAGAATACCTGGAGTTTGTTCAACTGGATGGAGAGTATTTTGTTCTCTTGGAAGACAAAAGACGGATCTGAAGCTTGTCAGCAGCAGGGTGAATGGATGCAGAGTCCGGTGAGGAGACGGAGCGTATTCTGCTACCAAGATTTTGCAAGCAGTTTGTTTTCCACCATGAAGTAGCATTTCAGGCAGACATTTTACTTGGCAAGATGCACTACTAAGGCCTAAGGAGTGAGTGACAGCTTCTGCATGTGCAACATTAGCAATTTAGGTTCCATGAAGTAGTTTACCAACATTTTGCACGTACAAGTGATTTGTTTTTCCTACAGTTGTCTTAAACATCCATGAACAACTCAAAATCTTGTTCACGTCCACCAATATGTTGACTTGAAACCAACCTGCTATTTGGTTCAGTAATACACATTCTTTCTTTTAGACCTTGCCATTGCAGGAGTTCACCGAATTAGGGAAACTCAGGCTTTGAACAGGGCGCACCCATTCTTTTAGACATGTACTCCAAGATTTGCAGTAACAGAGATGTTCTGAGATTTAGTAGTTTCTACGTAGTCAGTACCTAAAATTTCATAACTCGGAATACATATACTTAAATGTTGTGAACAGCAAAAGAGATTGTACTCGATGATAGCACTCACGCAAGCACGCAGCATACCTTTCAACTTGGCATCAAGCGAATACAGCCAATGCACAAATCACTTTGGACATGCCATACAAGCAGCATTGAACGAGCCAATACATCTAATCCACGCATCACTCTCTCTCCCTAGGCCACGACATGTTCAGAGGACAACAACTCTTCTTTTGACATGGCGTCAGCATCTGTGGAAAGATGAAACAACATCAACTTTCTGCATGAAGGGGGCACCAACGGAAATACAAGGCTACCAAGTACACATATGAGTATATGACATATCAAGCATCAAATATATCAATTGCTGAAACAAGACTTCATATATGTAATTTGCCCTGATGACCATATGGGACGAAGCTAAAATTCCCATGTGTGCATGTGATTAAGCAATCTAGAGTTTATACAATAAGAATGCACTATGCTGAGGTTTTATGTCTTAGTAATATTTTTTCTATAAAAATATAGTTACTTATCTAGATCAGCTGAAAGTAAAGATAGCAATAAGATCATTATGCGTATGATTACTTGCACTATATAGGACCTCCTCCTTGTTTAGCAGTTCACGAGCAGAAAATCGACAGACAACCGAAAATCTACCGTTCCACTAAATTGACTAAGGCAATCTAGTCATATGTGAACCAACTACATAAACTATTTGTGTTTTACACAACTGATTCATGGAGTAACCTGCAGTGGACTGTAATCACACACACACACACACAAAAAAGAACTGCCAGAACCGCCTCATTACTTTGAAATCTGCTGTTCAGAGCAGAAACATGGAGCTGCTGTTATTTGCTGATTTCTATTCATACACATTTTATACATATATATAAAGAAATAGGAGTATGTTGAATAAGTAATCAATTGGAAATGATGCAAACAACTCAGACCAACTCATATAGTAAACAGAATCAGATTTCTTTGCTTTATAACACCGAGACCAAGTTAAGTAACAGTAAGCAAACAAGTAGACTGGCTCACCGCTTCATATGGTGGGCGCACACAATGATGGTGGGAAACTAGCATATAGTCGACCAGGAAAGATGATTTTGCTCAGCGCAGCAAACAACTCGATCTGCAACGTCTTCACGTCCACCGAGAAGTATCCAAACTTTGGCTTCTCTTGTGGAGATGTGGTGTACAACGCTTCCATGAGCACGTATCCCCCAGCTACACCGACCAGATTCGCATACTTCAGCGTTGCCGGCAATCGGATGACTCTCTCCAAGTGCCATTGGTTATTTCTCAAAATGGAATACGCGAGCCAGTATGGGTCATCTTCGCTGTCCCCATCACAGCCTTTAGTCAGCATCCCGAGCATTCCTTCCGCTGCCTCGACAATGACAAAACTGTTACTCCGTGGACGCTCAAGTGGGAGGCCGACAGCAAAGAATTGCATTGCGTGCACGTCAAGCACAAGCAACTCATTCCGGAAATGCAAGTGCCAGTAGAAGCATCCATGGACGAACTGGCGATTGGACAGCCCAGGCTCAGAGTTGACAAATGAAGCAAACGTAGCCCGAGCACTCCATTGGTCATAGGTACCAACATGCCATTGTCCATCCAAAGAAGAGAAGACCAGAAGCAGCAGATTCATCCTGCGCTGCGCCAAGCACACCACCCTAAATGATAAAGGGTCCTTCCCATCCTCGCCGGGGGCAAGGAAAGTCTCCATATTGAGGAGATCCGGCCTATGGATCAGCTCTTTCAGATCGCCGGGGGCGGGGGGCAGCAGGACGTAACGGCGGTGCACGGGGTCGGACACACCGAGATCCCTGACCAAAAATTCGCGGTAATAGGAGTCACACACCTTGGAGCCCAGAAGGATGCCGCTGCCGCTATTTTCCTCGACCGGGGAGCCGGCGAGGAGAACGCGTCCGTTAAAGAAGTCAATTTGACTCCAGGAACGGCCGGGGATTGAGGGGAGGAAGGAGGAGCAGGAGAAGTTGAAGTCGGCGAAGGCGCCGGCGGCGACGGCACAGGGGTGGGGCGGTTGGGCTCGAACTAAGGGTTTGTGGTACATGCCGATGAGAGGCGGCGGGTGGAGGGCGCGGTATCGGCGCAGGAAAGCGTGGCCGGCGATGACACGGCGGAAGGAGGAGCAGGCGGTGGAGGCGCGGGCGAGGTCTGCGGCAGTGGGGAGGCGGATGAAGATGTCCTCGAGCAGCACCTCCGGTATATTGGCGATGTACGGCGCCGGCGGTGGGATCTGGTGGGAGCTTGGCGCCGGCGGCGCCATCGCGGTGGTCGAGCGGATGGTTTGTGGGGGTTGGCCTCGGCAAGGAATGAGGCGGAGCTTTTCTTCGGTGGCGCTTATGTGGGCCTAATTTCTCAGGTATAGCACAAATGGGCCTAATTTTTTTTTCTTTTACCAAAATCCCTAGCATCTTTAATTTTTATTTTTGAATCAAATTCAAAGGAATATTACTTATACAAATGGTAACTTATTTTTTGAACCAACTAATAATTTTAATTCGGATGTTCTCACATCAGGATGCACAAAAGGATCATTACAAAAATGCTATAAAATCAATGAACCATCTTGAGGCCCGTCCTAACCAAATTATAAGAAATATATTTACCTCCATTAATTTAAAAAAAAATCATGTAAGATAAAAATTTTGTCATGTAAGAAATTTGTATAATGGGGAGCAAAATGTTGATGGGCATGTTCCTCGGGCCGTACAAGATGTCATCAAACACGGAATGAGATTTCACTTTCTTGAGATAAATTATTTAGGACTATCCGTGTTGATTATATTCTTAAATTTGATGATATTCATATTTGGAGAAAAAAATCAGTGATTTTGTTTTGCAACCATGTCTCATGATAGTGTGATGCACATAGAGACAATATTGATTGACATTTCCTGAATTGGATCCTTTATTTGTTGGGCAGGATGTATGTGAGTATGACTTACCTGAAATTATCTAGAAAAAAAGGAAATTTGTAAACCAAATCGCTGGTATTGCCTAGAGTTTGTAGCATTGAATTTGTAAACCAAGTCGATATTGTACTACCTTAGGCTGGAGGCGAACCAGGAGCGTGGTCACACGATGATCACTCAGTTGGTCTACACCGCCAAGATGCTCGAGCGAGCGGGCATGGCAGCCTGCCATGTCGTGCACTACCTAATGGAGGCACAGTGCAAGCTTAGCAAGGAGATGCTGGTGGACGCCTTATCGAGCGTCGGCAGCCTGAGGTATCTCGTGCACACCTGGCCGGGCATCTTGTTCGCCGTTGGGTTCCTAAGCAAGTTCATGGAGGCTCACGTCAGCGGTCATCTCGCGGTGGTCATGCACCTGCTCTGGTACATCGCACGCACGATAACGCATGGTTGCGTATATCATCGGGCGACAGCGAGAACTTGGTCGGCTACATCAACTCCGACCACGCTGGTGACATGGACTCCAAGAAGAGCACCTCTTGTGTGTTGTTCTTCCTCGGGAGTAGTCCCGTCAGTTGGCAATCAGTGAGGCAGAAAGTTGTCACGACTTCTTCGTTTGAGGCAGAGTACATTGCGGCAGCTACAACGGCATGTTACGGAATCTGGTTGGCTCGTCTCCTCGGCGAGATGCTGAACCAAGACACCGCCCCTGCGCTCATCTTCATCGACAACAAGTCAGTCGATTTCCCTCTATAAGAACCCAGTGCTCCACAACCGTAGCAAGCGCCAAGCACATCGATCTCCGCTATCACTTCATACGTGATTTCTTGGAGTTCATCCGGACCGATGAGCAGAAGGCGGACATCCTGAAGCTACGTGACAAGATCGGAATCATCGACATCAAACTCCTTTGACAAGGTTGAAGGGAAGATTGTTGAGTCAAACCTAGCCTTCGGAGGCATGCACACGGCGGCAGCAACGCTTACTTAGCTTGGAGGTCAAAATATGGATGCAGCTGCATGTCAGCATGAATAAAGGCAGGTCGGCAGCAGCGGCCGCTGCATGCCTTGCAAGCTAAGGTAATAGTTAAAATGTAGCGTATTAGTGTAGGTAATAGGATGTGACATATGTGCTCATTTCACAGCTACGAAATATCTTAGCACATAGTCGGTTCACTTTCCTATTTAAGGAGCTGAGCCCCGTCGTTGTAAGTCAGTGTAAAGAGAAGATAGAAATCATTCAGCACCAAGTATCGACCAACCCCAAATAGTACTCCTTTCTCAAGTGTATGTCCGTGAGCTACCTAGCTTCACTACTAGTGTGTGTGTTTCACTAGTGTACGTGCTAGTGTACACTGCATTTTATCCAGCAATAGTTCATCTCTAGTCTGTAGTTGGGCTAACACTCTCTTCGTGACATTTTTTCTCATTTCTTCAAATTCTTCCACTACCCCTGTCTCATCCCCATCCACTCCCACTCTCGATATTTTTTTGAAAAGGAGGAAGACCACCGGCCTCTGCATCTGGACGATGCATGCAGCCACTTTATTAATTATTCACAAAAGACCTTACAAAGAAATACAACAGTAAGTCTGAAGTCACCGTCTAGGCAACATCTGTCACTACTTCTATCCAGTTGATGTAGGGATGCTGATAGTCCGGGCCTAATACCACAGACCTCACAGCCAAGCCTAACATCTAAGACCTGAGACCCCAACCAAGCCACTTGTCGGGTCTGGGGCACACACCGGTCCGGCGCACTCTCAGAGGCCGCCGCCGCCAACTGCCACCACTCCATCTTCAGAGCTGTACTGACGCATCAACCTTGCCCGGTCTAGCTGCTGTCGACGCCACCACGGCGCCCGACGCCACCACCTCCCTGCGCGCGAACAGCTGAGCACGTCGCAGTCGCCATCGGTGCACCTCGGCACCATGCCGCCAAGTACCACCAGCCGACACAGCTTGAAGTCTCTGGAAGATCTGTCGTGCGTAGCACCTGCCGACCAAGCATGACAAAGCGTAGCACCTATCGGTCAGGCATGACTTGACATCTCCACCGAAGCTCCGTACAAGGCGAAGCCGCTCCACCTCCTGCCTCTGACTTCCATTGCTGCTCCACAAACGATGCTCCCAAGAGAGGAACGACACCGCAGTACCGCCATCATCCGATCTGGATTACCAGATCTTAGGGTTTCCCCCGAAGCAGCACGAGTGAGTCGACAGAAGTTACACGACGATGCCTTCATGAAGGTAACGACGCAAGATGCCGCCATCGCCCGCCATCGGCTCGGTTTTCACCGCCAACTCTGTTTCCCCAACTCGCATCCGAGACTAGATGACGAATCTGGAGATCCGACCACCTAGCCTCAGGCCAACCATCTCCGGCGGAGGAGGTGGCCACCACCACCACGCCCAGGGCCGCAGCCCCCGATGCCCTCGAGTTGCGGGTCTATCCCAAGAACAACAAGCCATTGACGGAACGTTACACGAGATTGTGGCTCGCCGAAGCCCATCTGGGTCCCGATCGAGCGCCGTCACTTGACCTGCGCGGTACGCCGCCGCCTGCCTGGCCACCACTGCCCCGCACACACTGCCGTAGATCCGGCCATCACGGGCCGCCGCCGTCCTGACCGAAGCGTGGGCTGAGGAGAAACGCCGCCGCCGCCGCCACAGCACACATGCTTTGCCTGCGACGCCCCCGGCGGCGACGGCGGGGGGAGGAGGCGCTGGAGTGAACAGGAGGAGGCGGCCGGCGGGGGCGCTCTGGTGCGGCGCTGCGGCGCCGCACATGAGCGGGTTAGGGTTCGAGTAGTGCACTTTTTTTTAGACAATCCTCCTGTCAATTATGAGTCGAATCTCGTCACCGACCTTGCCGCTGACCCTTGAACTTAATTTCAAGGGAAACGTTTGTGTGCGGTGCCGGCTGAGCGTTGGGCCGGTCACGCTACGTGCATTCGATCACAGCAAATCGTACGTCTCGGACTGGATACCTGGAGCTGGGGCCCAAGCACTACACCGCGCCTCCCCTCCTCCTCCTTCTTATCCTTCACCAGTCGCTGGATCCTATCCATTGACTTTTTCTATCCCCCTTCTCCCAGTCGTTGGAGCTCACCGCTGCCGCGCCGACGACGCCGACGACCTCTGCATCCCACATCCCACCATGCATGACAGGTGGTGAAACCATAATTGCCGGAAGCTGGAATCGGCTTTTGTTTTTGCTACGACCGGCTAGAAATTTTGCTACGACTCGGCGATGACGATCTATGGTATTTGCAGGAACCGGCAATTTTTTTGCTGGAACCGGCTAATTTGTTTCCATCAACTCGCTTTTTTGGTTTCTCTACTTGCTTGGATTTTTGTTTTTTTGCTGGAAAACAGTGATGCAAACTCGACAACGACGGCGAGACAGGCGGCGGGGCGACAACGTGCTTCGATTGGTTGCTGGAACCGGCTTGGCTGCAAGCTGCATTAGGCTTCGGTGGAGTTGCATCTGGCAGTGGGTGCTACTTCTTGAGCTTGCTTTGGTTTTTCCCTTGAAGAGGAAAGGGTGATGCAGCAAAGTAGACATAAGTATTTCCCTCAGTTTGAGAACCAAGGTATCAATCCAGTAGGAGATACACGCAAGTCTCCAATCTATGCACCTGCACAAACAATCAAACACTTGCACCCAAAGCGATAAAGGGGTTGTCAATCCCTTCACGGTCACTTCCAACGATGAGATCTGATAGAGATAGATATAAAAGATTACTAAAATGTAAAACAAAGTAAAAACAAATAAATTACAGCAAGGTATTTGGGTTTTTTGGTTTATAGATCTGAAAATATATGATGGAAAATAGACCCGGGGACCATAGGTTTCACTATCTCTTGAAAGAAAACATACGGTGGGTGAACAAATTACTGTCGAGCAATTGATAGAAAAGTGCAAAGTTATGACGATATCCAAGGCAATGATTATGAATATAGGCATCACGTCTGTGTCAAGTAGACCGACTCCTGCCTGCATCTACTACTATTACTCTACACATCGACCGCTATCCAGCATGCATCTAGAGTATTAAGTTCAAAAGAACGGAGTAACGCCTTAAGTAAGATGACATGATGTAGAGTGATAAACTCCAGCAATATGATGAAAACCCCATCTTTTTTATTCTTGATGGCAACAATACAATACGTGCCTCGCTACCCCTACTTTGTCATTGGGTGAGGACACCGCAAGATTGAACCCAAAACTAAGCACCTCTCCCATTGCAAGAAGAACCAATCTAGTTGGCCAAACAAAATCGATAATTCAAAGAGAAATACAAAGATATCAAATCATGCATATAAGAATTCAGAGAAGATTCAAATAATATTCATAGATAATCTAATCATAAATCCATAATTCATTGGATCTTGACAAACACACCGCAAAAGAATGTTACATTGGATAGATCTCCAAGAACATCGAGGAGAACATTGTACTGAAGATCAAAGAGAGAGAAGAAGCCATCTAGCTACTAGCTATGGACCCGTAGGTCTGTGGTAAACTACTCACGCTTCATCGGAAGGGCAATAGAGTTGATATAGAAGCCCTCCATGATCGAATCCCCCTCTGGCAGGGTGCCGGAAAAGGCCCCAAGATGGGATCTCACGGGTACAGAAGGTTGCGGCGGCGGAAAAGTATTTTGGTGGACGCCTCTGGTCGTTTGGGAATATTTGTGAATTTATAGAGCTGAGAGGGAGGTCGATGGACTCTCATGGGGCCCACAAGCCAGGGGGCGCCCCCCTAGAGCGCGCCCTGAGGGCTTGTGGAGCCCTCGGGACTCTTCTGACTTCATCTCCAAGTTCCGTGGATGTCTTCTGGTCCAAGAAAAATTATCGCGGTTTATTCCATTTGGACTCCGTTTGATATTCCTTTTCTGTAAAACTCAAAAACAAGGAAAAAACAGAAACTGGCACTGGGCTCTAGGTTAATAAGTTAGTCCCAAAAATAATATAAAATATCATATAAATGCATATAAAACATCCAAAAATAGACAATATAATAGCATGGAACAATCAAAAAATATAGATACGTTGGAGATATATCAAGCATTCCCAAGCTTAATTCCTGCTCGTCCTCGAGTAGGTAAATGATAAAAATAGAATTTTTGATGTGGAATGCTACCTAACATATTTATCCATGTAATTTTCTTTATCGTGGCATGAATATTCAGATCCATAAGATTCAAAACAAAAGTTTAATATTGACATAAAAACAATAATACTTCAAGCATACTAATAAAGCAATTGTGTCTTCTCAAAATAACATGGCCAAAGAAAGTTATCCCTACAAAATCATATAGTCTGGCTATGCTCCATCTTCATCACACAAAGTATTAAATCATGCACAACCCCGATGACAAGCCAAGCAATTGTTTCATACTTTTGATATTCTCAAACTTTTTCAACTTTCACGCAATACATGAGCGTGAGCCATGGATATAGCACTATAGGTGGAATAGAATATGGTGGTTGTGGAGAAGACAAAAAGAAGGAGAAAGTCCCACATCAACTAGGCATATTAACGGGCAATGGAGATGCCTATCAATAGATATTAATGTGAGTGAGTAGGGATTGCCATGCAACGGATGCACTAAAGATATAAGTGTATGAAAGCTCAAAAAGAAACTAAGTGGGTGTGCATCCAACTCGCTTGCTCACGAAGACCTAGGGCAATTTGAGGAAGGCCATCATTGGAATATACAAGCCAAGTTCTATAATAAAAAATTCCCGCTAGTATATGAAAGTGACAACATAGGAGACTCTCTATAATGAAGATCATGGTGCGACTTTGAAGCACAAGTGTGGTAAAAGGATAGTAGCATTGCCCCTTCTCTCTTTTCTCTCATTTTTTTTGTTTGGGCTTCTTTTGGCCTCTTTTATTTTTTGCAAAGTCCGGAGACTCATCCCAACTTGTGAGGGAATCATAGCTTCCATCATCCTTTCCTCACATGGGACATTGCTCTAATAATGATGATCATCACACTTTTATTTACTTACAACTCAAAAATTACAACTCGATTCTAGAACAAAATATGACTCTATATGAATGCCTCCGGCGGTGTACCGGGATGTGCAATGGTCAAGAGTGACATGTATAAAAAAATATGAATGGTGGCTTTGCCACAAATACTATGCCAACTACATGATCATGCAAAGCAATATGACAATGATGGTGCGTGTCATAGTAAACGGAACGGTGGAAGTTGCATGGCAATATATCTCGGAATGGCTATGGAAATGCCATAGTAGGTAGGTACGATGGATGTATTGAGGAAGGTATATGGTGGGTTTAATGCACTGGCGAAAATTGCGTGGTACTAGAGAGGCTAGCAATGGTGGAAGGGTGAGAGTGCGTATAATCCATGGACTCAACATTAGTCATAAAGAACTCACATACTTATTGCAAAAGTCTATTAGCTATCGAAACAAAGTACTACATGCATGCTCCTAGGGGGATAGATTGGTAGGAAAAGACCATCGCTCGTCCCCGACCGCCACTCATAAGGAAGACAATCAATAAATAAATCATGCTCCGACTTCATCACATAACGATTCACCATACGTGCATGCTACGGGAATCACAAACTTGAACACAAGTATTTTTACCAATCCACAATTACTCACTAGCATGACTCTAATATCACCATCTTTATATCTCAAAATAAATGCAAGGAATCAAACTTCTCATAGTATTCAACGCTCTTTATATGAAAGTTTTTATTATATCCCTCTTGGATGCCCATCATATTAGGACTAAATTCATAACCTAAGCAAATTACCATGCTGTTTAGAGACTCTCAAAATAATATAAGTGAATCATGAGAGTTCAAAAATTTATATAAAATAAAGCCACCCCATGCTCTAAAAAGATATAAGTGAAGCACTAGAGCAAATTGCCTAGCTCAAAAGATACAAGTGAAGCACATAGAGTATTCTAATAAATTCACGATTCATGCATGTCCCTCTCAAAAGGTGTGTACAGCAAGGATGATTGTGGAAAACTAAAAAGCAAAGACTCATATCATACAAGACGCTCTAAGCAAAACACATATCATGTGGTGAATAAAAATATAGCCTCAAGTAAATTTACCGATGGATTGAAGACGAAAGAGGGGATGCCATCCGGGGCATCCCCAAGCTTAGATGCTTGGTTGTCCTTGAATATTACCTTGGGGTGCCTTGGGCATCCCCAAGCTTAGGCTCTTGCCACTCCTTATTCCATAGTCCATCAAATCTCTACCCAAAACTTGAAAACTTCACAACACAAAACTCAACAGAAAACTCATGAGATCCGTTAGTATAAGAAAATAAATCACCACCTTTTGGTACTGTTGTGAACTCATTCTTTATTTATATTGGTGTAATATCTACTGTATCCCAACTTTTCCATGGTTCATACCCCCCGATACTACCCATAGAATCGTCAAAATAAGCAAACAACACATAGAAAATAGAATCTGTCAAAAACAGAATAGTCTGTAGAAATATGTAAACTTCGTATATTTCTGTAACTCCAAAAATTCTGTAAAATTAGGAAAACCTGGGAAATTTGTATATCAATGTTGTGTAAAAAATTCAGATCAAAAGCATTCTTCTGTGATTTTTCAAAATTGTTTTACTAAGCGCAAAAGTTTCTGTTTATCAGCAAGATCAAATCAACTATCATCGTAAGCCATCCCAAAGGTCTTACTTGGCTCAAACACTAATTAAAACACCAAAACACAATTACTACATAAGTAATAATGTGTATTTATTGAAAAATAGAACCAAAAAACATAAAACATAAAAATAAAATTGGGTTGCCTCCCAACAAGCTCTATTGTTTAATGCCCCTAGCTAGGCATAAAACATAGATCTAGGTATTGTCATCTTTGGTTTGCAATTCCTCAATTGCACACTTATAACCCTTAGGAGATTCTTTGGTTTTACTAATAATCACTCTCCTAGGCAAGAAATCAAGAAACTCACTCGTGGCAATTGGTTCCTTAATAATATTAATAAAGTTAGGGTGAACACTTATCATCTTAAGATCTTCGTTTCCTTTACTAGAAGATTTACCCTTATTTTTAGGACCATAAATAAACTTAGTAGCTTTAGTAGAAGGAAAATTTGGAGTAGTTTTAACAGAGGCAAAAGCGGAACCCAAGTTGGTAATAATATCTTCTAGCTTATCAATTGTAGTAGAACCTTGATCTATCTTCTCATTAACTATAGGTTGTTTTTCCTTTAGATTCTTCAAAGTGATTCCTACCTTCGATCCATATTGAGTAATTTCATTATGAATCTTCTTATCCAAGTTTTCAATAAGCTCTACGGTAGCAATTTTATTCTCAATAATATCAAGCCTTTGCATCACATGTTCCAAAGTTAAAACTGTTTCATTAACCATGAGTGGTGGTGAGCCAACCAAATCTATCATAGTATTATAAGCATCCAAAGTATGGCTCCCCAAGAAATTACCTCCGGTAATGGTATCTAGCACATATATATACCAAGTAGTAACACCCACATAAAAATTACGGAGGAGAACGGTAGTAGATTGCTTACGAGTAGATCTATTTTGAGCATTGCAAATTCTATACCAAGCATCTTTTAAATTTTCTCCCTCCCTTTGTTTAAAATTGAGAACCTCACTTTTAGGGGTACTAACAATGGTAGAAGGACTAGCCATGAAAGCAAAACAAGCGATCTAGCACACGAGCAACCAAAAAGCAAACGAAAAGACAAGCGGAAGACGGGCGAATAAAAAGGCAAATCTTTTTGTGTTCTTCTGAAATCATTTTAGAAGTGGGGGAGAGGAAAACGAGAGGCAAATGGCAAATAATGTAATGCAAGAGATGAGAGTTTATGGTGGGTACTTGGTAGGCTTGATGTAGAACCTCCCCGGCAATGGCGCCAGAAATTCTTCCTGCTGCTTCTTGAGCTTGCGTTGGTTTTTCCCTTGAAGAGGAAAGGGTAATGCAGCAAAGTAGAGATAAGTATTTCCCTCAGTTTGAGAACCAAGGTATCAATCCAGTAGGAGGTACACGCAAGTCTCCAATCTATGCACCTGCACAAACAATCAAACACTTGCACCCAATGCGATAAAGGGGTTGTCAATCCCTTCACGGTCACTTGCAAGGATGAGATCTGATAGAGATAGATATAAAAGATTACTAAAACATAAAACAAAGTAAAAATAAATAAATTGCAGTAAGGTATTTTTGGGTTTTTTGGTTTATAGATCTGAAAATATATGATGGAAAATAGACCAGGGGGCCATAGGTTTCACTAGAGGCTTCTCTCTTGAAAGAAAACATACGGTGGGTGAACAAATTACTATCGAGCAATTGATAGAAAAGCGCAAAGTTATGACGATATCCAAGGCAATGATTTTGAATATAGGCATCACATCTGTGTCAAGTAGACCGACTCCTGCCTGCATCTACTACTATTACTCCACACATCGACCGCTATCCAACATGCATCTAGAGTATTAAGTTCAAAAGAACGGAGTAACGCCTTAAGTAAGATGAGATGATGTAGAGGGATAAACTCAAGCAATATGATGAAAACCCCATCTTTTTATCCTTGATGGCAACTATACAATACGTGCCTCGCTACCCCTACTTTGTAACTGGGTAAGGACACCGCAAGATTGAACCCAAAACTAAGCACCTCTCCAATTGCAAGAAGAACCAATCTAGTTGGCCAAACCAAACCGATAATTCGAAGAGAAATACAAAGATATCAAATCATGCATATAAGAATTCAGAGAAGATTCAAATAATATTCATAGATAATCTGATCATAAATCCACAATTCATCAGATGTCGACAAACACACCGCAAAAGAATATTACATCGGAAAGATCTCCAAGAACATCGAGGAGAACATTGTATTGAAGATCAAAGAGAGAGAAGAAGCCATCTAGCTACTAGCTATGGACTCGTAGGTCTGTGGTAAACTACTCACGCTTCATCGAAAGGGCAATAGAGTTGATGTAGAAGCCTTCCGTTATCGAATCCCCCTCCGGCAGGGTGCCGGAAAAGGCCCCAAGATGGTATCTCACGACTACAGAAGGTTGCGGCGGCGGAAAAGTATTTTGATCGACGCCTCTGCTCGTTTGGGAATATTTGTGAATTTATAGAGCTGAGAGGGAGGTTGGTGGACTCCCGTGGGGCCCACAAGCCTGGGGGCGCCACCCCTAGGGTGTGCCCTGATGGCTTGTGGAGCCCTCGGGACTCTTCTAACTTCATCTCCAAGTTTCGTGGATGTCCTTTGGTCCAAGAAAAATCATCGCGAAAGTTTTATTCCTGTTGGACTCTGTTTGATATTCCTTTTCTGTAAAACTCAAAAACATGGAAAAAACAGAAAGTGGCACTGGGCTCTAGGTTAATAAGTTAGTCCCAAAAATAATATAAAATGGCATATTATTGCATATAAAACATCCAAAACAGATAATATAATAGCATCGAACAATTAAAAATTATAGATACGTTGGAGACGTATCAGTGGGTGTCACTGGAAAATGACAGCGAGATTGGGAGGCTGTGCGACGATGGTGACGGCGAGGGGCAGCGAGCTGCGTTTGACGGCGACGGCGGTGGCCGTGGAGGACGCCAGGGGGACAGCGACCATGTTGTGCACTTGGCAAGTGGGGATGTTTTGCGCATGTGAATCGGAGTCGTTTTGGGGGAGGAAGAAGAAATCAACGGCTGTAGACATCCAGATCGGACACTCGGGCGCTCACCGGTCGAAAGTTAGGCCGCGCACCGGCGCCTATCAGTCACCTAATTTCATCCTCCTCACATATTTATTTATGCGAAATCACTAATTGAGGAGTACTTCTTTCAAAGATCACTCCCACCTTCCCAGGTTGTCACAACCTGGGAGTTTTCCTTTTTTTCGTAGATCCGTTTATGCAAAACGTTTTATCTCTAAAACAGTGCGTCCAAATCTCGAACCGTTTTCACCGTTAGATTTCGCGTCGAGATCTACAAAACTAGGTCCCATGTTGATAGGTTTTGGTGAACTTTTTTCACGAAAAGAACAAGACAAAAAAACCGAACCGGGAGCATTTTTTATTTCCGGAAGCCATTTCAGGGAGGCACGGCCGTGCCTCTCGGGAAAGCAAATCCATGCCTCTCGCGGAAGTAAAACCGTGCCTCTCACGAAAGAAAAAATACCTGTTTTTTTTGTTTTCAAGAGGCAAGGCCGTGCCTCTCGCGGAAACAAAACCGTGCCCCTCGCGGAAGCAAAACCATGACTCCCACGAAAGAAAAAAAACAGAAAACAAGTTTTTTTCCATTTCCAAGAGGCACAACCGTGCCTCTCGCGGAAATAAAAATGTTCCTCTCACTGAAGGAAAAAATACGTTTTTTTCGTTTTCGAGAGGCACGCGCGGAAGCAAAACTATGCCTCTCACGAAAGAAAAAAAAGAAAACGTGTTTTTTTTTCTGTTTCCGAGAAGCACGGCGGTGCCTCTCGCGAAAGTAAAATTGTGCCTCACGGAAGTAAATGTTGGGAAACGTTGCATGGAAAAACAAAAAAAATTCTACGCACACACAATGATCTATACATGGAGATGCATAGCAGCGAGGGGGAGAGTGAGTCTACGTACCCTCGTAGACTATAAGCGGAAGCGTTTCACAACGCGGTTGATGTAGTCGAACTTTCTTCGCGCTCCATCGATCGAGTACCGAACGTACGGCACCTCCGAGTTCTGCACACGTTCAGCTCGGTGACGTCCCTCGCCTTCTTGATCCAGCAAGACGTCGAGGTAGTAGATGAGTTCCGTTAGCACGGCGGCGTGGTGACGGTGATGATGAAGTGATCTCCGCAGGGCTTCGCCTAAGCACTATGAAAATATGACCGAGGTAGTAAACGGTGGAGGGGGGCGCCGCACACGGCTAGGCAATTGTCTGGTTGTGCTAGGCGCCCCCCTCCCACATATATATAGGTGGGGGGAGGAGGAAGCAGCCACGAGGGCGCCCCAAGTAGGCCGAATCCTACTTGGGGTCCTCCCAAGTGGCGCCCCCCCTTCCTTATTTGCCGGAGGGGGAAGGAAAGAGAGGAGGAGAGGGAAGGAAGGGGGAATCCTATTCCCTCTCTTTCCTTTCCCTTCCCCTCTTTCCTTCTCCTTCTTGGCCGGCCCATATGGGGGGTGCACCAGCCCCTTCTGGCTGGTGCGTTTCCCCTCTTGGCCCATAAGGCCCATACCTTTTGCCGGGGGTGCCCGGAACCCCTTCCGGTGACCCGATATGTACCCGGTACCCTCCGGAACACTTCCGGTGTCCGAATACCATCGTCCTATATATCAATCTTTACCTCTCGACCATTTCGAGACTCCTCGTCATGTCCGTGATCTTATCCGGGACTCCGAATAACATTCGGTCACCAAATCACATAACTCATATAATACTATATCGTCAACGAACGTTAAGCGTGCGGACCCTACGGGTTCGAGAACTATGTAGACATGACCGAGACACCTCTCCGGTCAATAACCAATAGCGGAACCTGGATGCTCATATTGGCTCCTACATATTCTACGAAGGTCTTTATCGGTCGAACCATTATGACAACATATGTAATTCCCTTTGTCCATCGGTATGTTACTTGCCCGAGATTCGATCGTCGGTATCTTCATACCTAGTTCAATCTCGTTACCGGCAAGTCTCTTTACTCGTTCCGTAATACATCACCTCGTGACTAAGTCCTTAGTCGTTTGCTTGCAAGCTTATGATGTGTATTACCGAGAAGGCCCAGAGATACCTCTCCGATACTCGGAGTGACAAATCCTAATCTCGATCTATGCCAACTCAACAGACACCTTTCAAAGATACCTGTAGAGCATCTTTATAATCACCCAGTTACGTTGTGACGTTTGATAGCACACAAGGCATTCCTCCAGTATCCAGGAGTTGCATAATCTCATAGTCGAAGGAATATGTATTTGACATGAAGAAAGCAATAGCAATAAAACTGAACGATCATTATGCTAAGCTAACGGATGGGTCTTGTCCATCACATCATTCTCCTAATGATGTGATCCCGTTATCAAATGACAACACATGTCCATGGTTAGGAAACCTTAACCATCTTTGATCAACGAGCTAGTCTAGTAGAGGCTCACTAGGGACACGGTGTTTGTTTATGTATTCACACATGTATTTAGGTTTCCGATCAATACAATTCTAGCATGAATAATAAACCTTTATCATGAATAAGGAAATATAAAATAACAACTTTATTATTGCCTCTAGGGCATATTTCCTTCAGTCTCCCACTTGCTCTAGAGTCAATAATCTAGCTCACATCGCCATGTGATTAACACCAATAGTTCACATCGCCATGTGACTAACACCCAAAGAGTTTACTAGAGTCAATAATCTAGTTCACATCGCCATGTGATTCACATCCAAAGAGTACTAAGGTATGATCATGTTTTGCTTGTGAGAGAGGTTTAGTCAACGGGTCTGCTACATTCAGATCCGTATGTATTTTGCAAGTTTCTATGTCTACAATGCTCTAGATGGAGCTAGTATAGCTAATTGTTCCCACTTTCAATATGTATCCATATTGAGACTCAGAGTCATCCGGATTAGTGTTAAAGCTTGCATCGACGTAACCCTTTACGATGAACTCTTTATCACCTCCATAACCGAGAAACATTTCCTTAGTCCTCTTTAAGGCATCTAAGGATAATTTTGACCGCTGTCCAGAGATCTACTCTTGGATCACTATTGTACCCCCTTGCCAAACTCATGGCAAGGTACACAACAGGTATGGTACACAGCATAGCATACTTTATAGAACCTATGGCTGAGGCATAGGGAATGACTTTCATTCTCTCTCTATCTTCTGCTGTGGTCGGGTTTTGAGTCTTACTCAACTTCACACCTTGTAACACAGGCAAGAACCCTTTCTTTGACTGATCCATTTTGAACTTCTTCAAAATCTTGTTAAGGTATGTGCTTTGTGAAAGTCCTATTAAGCATCTTGATCTATCTCTACATATCTTGATGCCCAATATATAAGCAGCTTCACCAAGGTCTTTCATTGAAAAAATCTTATTTAAGTATCCTTTTATGCTATCCATAAATTCTATATCATTTCCAATCAATAATATGTCATCCACATATAATATCAGAAATGCTATAGAGCTCCCACTCACTTTATTGTAAATATAGACTTCACCGTAAGTCTGTATAAAACCATATGCTTTGATCATCTTATCAAAGCATATATTCCAGCTCTGAGATGCTTGCACCAGTCCATAGATGGATCGCTGGAGCTTGCTCACTTTGTTAGCACCTTTAGGATCGACAAAACCTTCTGGCTGGATCATATACAACTCTTCTTTAAGATATCCATTAAGGAATGCAGTTTTTGACATCCATTTGCCAGATTTCATAATCATAAAATGCGGCAATTGCTAACATGATTCGGACAGACTTAAGCATCGCTACGGGTGAGAAAGTCTCATCGTAGTCAACCCCTTGAACTTGTCGAAAACCTTTTGCGACAAGTCGAGCTTTGTAGATAGTAACATTACCATCAGCGCCAGTCTCCTTCTTGAAGATCCATTTATTCTCTATGGCTTGCCGATCATTGGGCAAATCCACCAAAGTCCACACTTTGTTCTCATACATGGATCCTATCTCAGATTTCATGGCCTCAAGCCATCTATCAGAACCTGGGCTCATCATAGCTTCTTCATAGTTCATAGGTTCGCCTTGGTCTAATAACATGACTTCCAGAACAGGATTACCGTACCACTCTCGTGCGGATCGTGCTCTGGTTGACCTACGAGGTTCAGTAGCAACTTGATCTGAAGTTTCATGATCATTATCATTTGCTTCCTCTCTAGTTGGTGTAGGCATCACGAGAACGGATTTCTTTGATGTGCTACTTTCCAATTCAAGAGAAGGTACGATTACCTCATCAAGTTCTACTTTCCTCCCACTCACTTATTTCGAGATCTGTGGTAGAAGGTGTACCCAATAGTTTCTTTTGGGTATCCTATGAAGACGTGATAACCCACAAGTATAGGGGATCAGTTGTAGCCTTTCTCGATAAATAAGAGTGTCGAACCCAACGAGGAGCTAAAGGTAGGATTTGTATTCCCTTCAAGTTCTATCGACCACCGATACAACTCTGCACACACTTAACGTTCGCTTTACCTAGAACAAGTATGAAACTAGAAGTACTTTGTAGGTGTGATAGGATAGGTTTGCAAGATAATAAAGAGCACGTAAATAAAAACTAGGGGCTGATTAGATAAAGAAACAACTAAGTTAGTTTTAGTAGAGAGCTTTTTGTCACGCAAGAAAGTTATTTGTCCCTAGGCAATCGATAACTAGACCGGTAATCACTATTGCAATTTTATATGAGGGAGAGGCATAAGCTAACATACTTTCTCTTCTTGGATCATATGCACTTATGATTGGAACTCTAGCAAGCATCCGCAACTACTAAAGATCATTAAGGTAAAACCCAACCATAGCATTATAAGGTATCAAGTCCTCTTTACTCCCATACGTAAACAACCTACTTACTCGGGTCTGTGGTTCTATCACACACGCCATCCACCATAAGCAAATCATGAGCATATTGCAAACCCTACAGTGGGGATCCCTCACGCTTGCGCGACACGGAGAGCACCATAGGACAGCACCAATAATAAAACATGCAACTCAAACCAATCACGATCATCAATCAACCGATAGGACAAAACGGATCTACTCAAACATCATAGGATAGCCATACATCATTGGGAAATAATATATAGCATTGATCACCATGTTTAAGTAGAGATTACAGCGGGGAGAAGGGGTGTTACACCGCTGCATAGAGGGGGAGAGAGTTGGTGATGACGGTGGCGAAGTTGTTGGTGTAGATCGCCGTCACGATGATGGCCTCGGCGGCATTCCGGTGCCACCGGGAGAGAGGGGGAGAGAGCCGCCCTCCTTCTTCTTCTTCCTTGACCTTTCCCCTAGATGGGAGAAGGCTTTCCCCTCTGGTCCATGGCCTCCATGGCGGCGGAGGGGCGAGAGCCCCTCCGAGATTGGATCTCTCTCTCTATTTCTGCGCTCCCCAATTATGGCCTTTCAACTTTTCTTAAATTCCCGGAGATCCGTAACTCCGATTGGGCTGAAATTTTAACACGATTTTTATCCGGATATTAGCTTTCTTGCGGCCGAAGAAGGGCATCAACCGCCTTACGAGGTGGCCACAAGGGTCCAGGGCGCACCGTACCCCCTGGGGCGCGCCCCCGTCCTTGTGGCCCCCTCGGGCATCGTCTCGCGTTGATTCTTTTTCCCAAAAATCACATATATTCCAAAAAAATCTCTGCAAGTTTTTATCCCGTTTGGACTCCGTTTGATATGGATTTTCTGCGAAACAAAAAAACATGCAACAAACAGGAACTGGCACTGGGCACTGGATCAATATGTTAGTCCCAAAAATAGTATAAAAAGTTGCCAAAAGTATATGAAAGTTGTAGAATATTGGCATGGAACAATCAAAAAGTATAGATACGATGGAGACGTATCAAGACGCACTTCTCCGATTTGTGTTCGAGCTTATCTGGCTGAAGCCTTTTGACATAAGCATCGTATCCCCACTTTAAGAAACGACAACTTAGGTTTCTTGCCAAACCACAGTTCATATGGTGTCGTCTCAACGGATTTAGATGGTGCCCTATTTAATGTGAATGCAGCTGTCTCTAATGCATAACCCCAAAACGATAGTGGTAAATCGGTAAGAGACATCATAGATCACACCATATCTAATAAAGTACGGTTACGATGTTCGGACACACCATTATGCTGTGGTGTTCCAGGTGGCGTGAGTTTTGAAACAATTCCACATTGTTTTAAATGAAGGCCAAACTCGTAACTCAAATATTCGCCTCCGCGATCAGATCATAGAAATTTTATTTTCTTTTTACGCTGATTCTCCACTTCACTCTGAAATTCGTTGAACTTTTCAAATGTTTCAGACTTGTGTTTCATCAAGTAGATATATCCACATCTACTTAAATTATCTATGAAGGTTAGAAAATAACAATACCCGCCACGTGCTTCAACACTCATCGGACTGCATACATCGGTATGTATTATTTACAATAAGTCATTGGCTCGCTCCATTGTTCCGGAGAACGGAGTTTTAGTCATCTTGCCCATGAGGCATGGTTCGCAAGTATCAAATGATTCATAATCAAGTGATTCCAAAAGCCCATCTGCATGGAGTTTCTTCATGCGCTTTTATACCAATATGACCTAAACGGCAGTGCCACAAATATATTGCACTATCATTATTAACTTTGCATCTTTTGGCATCAATATTATGAATATGTGTATCACTACGATCGAGATTCAATAAACCATTTACATTGGGTGTATGACCATAGAAGGTTTTATTCATGTAAACAGAACAACAATTATTCTCTGACTTAAATGAATAACCGTATCGCAATAAACATGATCCAATCATATTCATGCTCAACGCAAACACCAAATAACATTTATTTAGGTTCAACACTAATCCCGGGAGTGTGCGATGGTGATCATATCAACCTTGGAATCATTTCCAACACATATCGTCACCTCGCCATTAACTAGTCTCTGTTCATTTTGCAACTCCTATTTCGAGTTACTAATCTTATCAACTAAACCGGTATCAAATACCCAGGGGCTACTATGAACACTAGTAAAGTACACATCAATAACATGTATATCAAATATACCTTTGTTCACTTTGCCATCCTTCTTATCCGCCAAGTATTTGGGGCAGTTCCGCTTCTAGTGACCATTCCCTTTGCAATAGAAGCACTCAGTTTCAGGCTTAGGTCCAGCTTTGGGCTTCTTCACGGGAGCGGCAACTTGTTTGCCATTCTTCTTGAAGTTCCCCTTCTTTCCCTTTTGTCCTTTTTCTTGAAACTAGTGGTCTTGTTAACCATCAACATTTGATGCTCTTTCTTGATTTTTACCTTCACCGATTTCAGCATCGCGAAGAGCTCGGGAATTGTTTTCGTCATCCCTTGCATATTATAGTTCATCACGGAGTTCTAGTAGCTTGGTGATAGTGACTAGAGAACTCTGTCAATCACTATCTTATCTGGAAGATTAACTCCCACTTGATTCAAGTGATTGTAGTACCCAGACATTCTGAGCACATGCTCACAGGCTTAGCTATTCTCCTCCATCTTGTAGGCAAAGTACTTGTCAGAGGTCTCATACCTCTCGACACGGGCATGAGCCTGAAATACCAATTTCAGCTCTTGGAACATCTCATATGCTCCGTGGCGTTCAAAACATTTTTAAGTCCCGGTTCTAAGCCGTAAAGGATGGTGCACTAAACTATTAAGTAGTCATCATACCGAGCTTGCCAAACGTTCATAATGTCTGCATCTGCTCCTGCAATAGGTCTGTCACCTAGCGGTGCATCAAGGACATAATTCTTCTGTGCAGCAATGAGGATAATCCTCAGATCACGGACCCAGTCCGCATCATTGCTACTATCATCTTTCAACTTAGTTTTCTCTAGGAACATATCAAAAATATAGGGGAGCCATATAGCGAGCTATTGATCTACAACATAGATATGCAAATACTATCAGGACTAAGTTCATGATAAATTAAGCTCAATTAATCAAATTACTGAAGAACTCTCACTTAAATAGACATCCCTCAAGTCATCTAAGTGATACGTGATCCAAATCAACTAACCCATGTCCGATCATCATGTGAGATGGGGTAGTCATCAATGGTGAACATCCCTATGTTGATCATATCTACTATATGATTCACGTTCGACCTTTCGGTCTCCAGTGTTCCAAGGCCATGTCTGTACATGCTAGGCTCGTCAAGTTTAACCCGAGTATTCCGCATGTGCAAAACTGTCTTGCACCCGTTGTATGTGAACGTAGAGTCTATCACACCCGATCATCACGTGGTGTCTCAACACGACGAACTGTCGCAACGGTGCATACTCAGGGAGAACACTTATACCTTGAAATTTAGTGAAGGGACCATCTTATAATGCTACCGCCGTACTAAGAAAAATAAGATGCATAATAGATAAACATCACATGTAATCAAAATATGTGACATGATATGGCCATCATCATCTCGTGCTTTTGATCTCCTTCTCCAAAGCATCGTCATGATCTCCATCGTCACCGGCTCGACACCTTGATCTCCATCGTTGAGTCGTGGTCGTCTCGTCAACTATTGCTTCTACGACTATCGCTAACGCATAGTGATAAAGTAAAGCAATTACATGGCATTTGCATTTCATACAATAAAGCGACAACCATAAGGCTCCTGCCAGTTGCCGATAACTTACAAAACATGATCATCTCATACAACAACGTATATCACATCATGTCTTGACCATATCACATCACAACATGCCCTGCAAAAACAAGTTAGATGTCCTCTACTTTGTTGTTGCAAGTTTTACGTGGCTGCTACGGGCTTCTAGCAAGAACCGTTCTTACCTACGCAAAAAAAAAAATCACAACGGTGTTTCATCAAGTTTGCTGTTTTAACCTTCTTCAAGGACCAGTCGTAGTCAAATTCGATTCAACTAAAGTAGGAGAAACAGACACCCGCCAGCCACCTTTATGTAAAACTAGTTGCATGTCTGTCGGTGGAACCGGTCTCATGTACATGGACATATAAGGTTGGTCCGGGCCGCTTCATCCCACAATACCGCCGAATCAAAATAAGACGTTGGTCGTAAGCAGTATGACTATCACCGCCCACAACTATTTGTGTTCTACTCGTGCATATCATCTACGCATAGACCTGGCTCTGGTACCACTATTGGGAAACGTTGCATGGAAAAACAAAAAAAAATTCTACGCACACGCAATGATCTATCCATGGAGATGCATAGCAACGAGGGGGAGAGTGAGTCTGCGTACCCTCGTAGACCGTAAGCGAAAGCGTTTCACAACGCGGTTGATGTAGTAGAACTTTGTTCGCGCTCCACCGATCGAGTACTGAACGTACGGCACCTCCGAGTTCTGCACACATTCAGCTCGGTGACGTCCCTCGCCTTCTTGATCTAGCAAGACGTCGAGGTAGTAGATGAGTTCCGTCAGCACGACGGCGTGGTGACGGTGATGATGAAGTGATCTCCGCAGGGCTTCGCCTAAGCACTACGAAAATATGACCGAGGTAGTAAATGATGGAGGGGGGCGCCGCACACGGATAGTCAATTGTCTGGTTGTGCTAGGTGCCCCCCTCCCACATATATATAGGTGGGTGGGAGGAGGGAGCAGCCAGGAGGGCGCCCCAAGTAGGCCGAATCCTACTTGGGGTCCTCCCAAGTGGCACCCCCCCTTCCTTATTTGCCAGAGGGGGAAGGAAAGAGAGGAGGAGAGGAAAGGAAGGGGGAATCCTATTCCCTCTCTTTCCTTTCCCTTCCCCTCTTTCCTTCTCCTTCTTGGCCGGCCCATATGGGGGGTGCACCAGCCCCTTGTGGCTGGTGTGTTTCCCCTCTTGGCCCATAAGGCCCATACCTTATGTCGGGGGTGCCCGGAACCCCTTCCGGTGACCCGATATGTACTCGGTACCGTCCGGAACACTTCCGGTGTCCGAATACCATCGTCCTATATATCAATATTTACCTCTCAACCATTTCGAGATCTTATCCGAGACTCCGAACAACATTCGGTCACCAAATCACATAGCTCATATAATACTATATCGTCAACGAACATTAAGCGTGCGGACCCTACGGGTTCGAGAACTATGTAGACATGACCGAGACACCTCTCCGGTCAATAACCAATAGCGGAACCTTGATGCTCATATTGGCTCCTACATATTCTACGAAGATCTTAATCGGCCGAACCGTTATGGCAACATACGTAATTCCCTTTGTCCATCGGTATGTTACTTGCCTGAGATTCGATCGTCGGTATCTTCATACCTAGTTCAATCTCATTACCGGCAAGTCTCTTTACTCGTTCCGTAATACATCACCTCGTGACTAACTCCTTAGTCATTTGCTTGCAAGCTTATGATGTGTATTACCGAGAGGGCCCAGAGATACCTCTCCGATACTCGGAGTGACAAATCCTAATCTCGATCTATGCCAACTCAACAGACACCTTCGGAGATACCTGTAGAGCATCTTTATAATCACCCAGTTATGTTGTGACGTTTGATAGTACACAAGGCATTCCTTCGGTATCCGGGAGTTGCAGAATGTCATAGTCGAAGGAATATGTATTTGACATGAAGAAAGCAATAGCAATAAAACCGAACGATCATTATGCTAAGCTAACGGATGGGTCTTGTCCATCATATTATTCTCCTAATGATGTGATCCCGTTATGAAATGACAACTCATGTCCATGGTTAGTAAACCTTAACCATCTTTGATCAACGAGCTTGCCTAGTAGAGGCTCACTAGGGACACGGTGTTTGTTTATGTATTCACACATGTATTTAGGTTTCCGATCAATACAATTCTAGCATCAATAATAAACCTTTAGCATGAATAAGGAAATATAAAATAACAACTTTATTATTGCCTCTAGGGCATATTTCCTTCAGTAAAATCGTGCCTATCACGAAAAAAAGAGAAAACAAGTTTTTTTCGTTTCCGAGAGGCACGGCCATGCCTCTCTCGGAAGCAAAACCGTGTCTCTCACGGAAGAAAAAAAACGCATTTTTTTCGTTTTTGATAGGCACGCGCGGAAGCAAAACAGTTCCTCTCATGGAAGAAAAAAAATGAGAAACATGTTTTTTCTATTTCCGAGAAGCACGGCCATGCCTCTTGCGAAAGTAAAACTATGCCTCTCGCGGAAGTAAAACCGTGCCTATTACAAAAGAAAAAAAAAAGAGAAAACGAGATTTTTTTTCGTTTCTGAGATGCACGGCCATGCTTCTCGCGGAAGCAAAACTGTGTCTTTGCGAAAGCAAAATCGTGTCTCTCACGGAAGCAAAAAAAAACACATTTTTTTGCCCAATTTTTTTTCAAATTTTTTTGTCGAAAAGCTAGAAAAGGCCGGTGAAAAACCGAAAAGTCAAAATATACAAAAAAAATCTAAAAAGCTGAAAACGCATGCGGAAAAAAAATTCCAGAAAGAGCGTGCTAAGCGCGACACATGACGGCGGTTGAGAGCGTGCTTGTATTTGCTTCTCCTGATAGTTGGTCAAATAATAAAAATGTTGTATTTTCCGGTACATCATTATGGATTGGACTAGTCTTTCTCGTAGCTATTCTGAATTCTCTCATTTCTTAAATGAAATTTGGTTAATATTTATTAACCCCATAAAAAAGAAATAATAAAGGCCATTTCTTCTAAAAAATTAGAATAGTGAGACGTATTAAAACGCAATTTGCGTTCCGAATTGCTAGCTCTTCTCTTTCAGTATTATGAAATTCCATTCCCATTAGAATATTCATTGAAAAATAATAAAAAAAGGAAAACTCTAATATAATAGAAAATGAAATGAAACGGTCGACCCAGACATAGACGGTCGACCCAAGCGGATATACGCTATAAAATATATACCGTAGCGAGCTTAGTTCAATGGTAAAATATCTCCTTGCCAAGGAGAAGATACGGGTTCGATTCCCGCCGCTCGCCCGCTTAATTTATCAAAGTACTATGATAAAAAGTTTAGTCTAGTTAACTGTTTAACTACTTATATTAAATTAAGTATTAATTAGGTGTTAGTCTAGTGCCGTATCCCTTACTATCTTACCCTTCCTTTGCATCCCACTCAAAAAAAGAGGGCGCTCCGGAGGCAGAAATAAGTAGCGCTCTCAGCCCACCCCTAATGATTGTTGGGAGGCTCGTGAAGGAGCGAGAGCAACTAGTTAACGAGTGCTCCTTCGGCAGCCTCGCAACGATCAGTGCCACTTGGCGCTCACAGCCGTCCCGCCACATGTCGCGCTCTGGACGCTCCCTCCGGATTTTGTTTTTTTATTTTTTCACACGCGTTTTCGGCTTTTTAAATGGTTTTTTTCCGGTTGTTTTCAATGTTTCTGTTTTCCACCTATCTTCCTGAACTTTTGGACAAAAAACTCTTTTTTTTTTCTTTCGCGAGAGTCACGGTTTTGCTTCCGCGAGAGGCACGGTTTTGCTTTGGCGAGAGTCACGGCCGTGCTCTTGGAAACGAAAAAAAAAGTGTTTTCTGTTTTTTTCTTCCGCGAGAGGCACGGTTTTCCTTCCGAGAGAGGCACGGTTGTGCTCTCGTGAGAGTCACGGCCGTGCCTCTCGGAAACGAAAAAAAACATGTTTTCTATTTTCTTTCCTTCCGCGAGAGGCACGGTTTTGCTTCCACGAGAGACACGGTTGTGCTTTCACGAGAGGCATGGCCGTGCCTCTCAGAAACGAAAAAAAAAACGTTTTTTGTTTTTTTGCTTCCGCGAAAGGCACGGTTGTGCTTTCATGAGAGGCACGGCCGTGCCTCCTCGAAAACGGAAAAAAAAAAACGCGTTTTCTCTTCTTTTTTTCCTTCCCCGAGATGCACGGTTTTGCTTCCGCGAGAGGCACACTTGTGATTTCGCGAGAGGCACGGGCGTGCCTCTTTCGGAAAGGGAAAAACCCGTGCTCCCGGTTTGGTTTTTTAGTCCAGTTTTTTTCGTCCGGTTTTTGTCGTGAAAAAAATGTTCGTCAAAACCTATCAACGTGGGATCCAGTTTTGAAGATCTCGACGCGAGGAATCCAACGGTGAAAACTGTTCGAAATTTGGACGCACGGTTTAAGAGATAAAACATTTTGAATAAACGAATCTACGAAAAAAGGGAAAACTCTCAAGTTGTGACAAGTGGCGCACATGCAGTGCGCACTTGTCGCAACCTGGAAAGGTAGGAGTGATCTTTGCAAATAGTACTTCTTAACTAGTGATTTCGTGAAGGAGCACTCGCCAGTATTCTGGAGGGAAAATAAAAGGATGTGGACCGGCCCAGTTGGAGCCCGGTCCGGCGTAGATAGCCTGTGGCTAGATTCTGGATCATAGGCAGCTGGTTAGGGTTTGAGAACGAGGCCACCCACCTTTGCCCAGACGTTAAGGAGGAGATTGGTGGAGACCGAGGCGGACATGGAGGAGACGGCAGAGCCGGACAGGACGGAGGCAGAGAAGAAGATGCACCGCATGCACGACGGCTACGTGAGGCTCAACCTCTTAATGGGCCTGGAGATGGAGCGGCAGGAGCTCGATGAAGTCGCCGCCGGCGCCCGCTCCGAGAAGATCGACGATGGCATGGAACGGTTCCTTGCCCGGCTTCGAGACGAGTGGCTCGCCAAGGGCTACGTAGAGGTGGACCAGGGATACTGGGACAACGAGCTGAAGAATAGCTTTAAGTATTACCCTGGCGACGACAACCCCATCTACGCCGGCGTTCTATGAACCGTACGTTCTCTAGCCATGGCCGGGTCGTTCCTAGAGGATGCATGTATTCTACTAGCTAGGACAATTCGGAAATTTATTTCACATATAATTTGTGCTAGCTCTTTTTCTTAGCATAGCCTAGGACCATTTTGTTTGATCTTGTTCATCATAAATACTCAAACTCTTCATTTGCTGGCTGCGTATGCCTTTATGATGCTATACAATTAATAGAAAGTTGAATAAAATAATTGCGATCGGCCATAAGTCCCACGAAGTTCAAGATATGACATGTAAGAAAACTATATTTTCACTGCAACTTATCTTAAGTACTTACTCTCTCCGTTTCGATGCATTAGGCAGAAGTAGCCAGGTTAATCTCAGTGGCCACCTTGTCGAACAATAGACTTGACCAAGGCATGCTGCCCTACTGACTCCACGGCAGCAACAGACCCTGATCAGCCACGATGTTGATTAACTGGGTTGCGGCTAGAGCGTGTCCAAACTGAAATCCATAGCGGATGAGACGACATGTATTTACCTGCGTGGGCTCTGATCCCAGTACAAGTACAAGGCCGCAGCACCTCGGCGAGCTGTCGCCGTACCTGGAGGCTGGATTACAAATCATCGCCGTCGCGGGTCCCTGGGCAGCCTGATAGTGTTTTTTTTTGCGGTAGTCATCAACGGCGAGGAAGGGTGCGCTTCTATTTATTTTTCACTCCGGCGAAAGACTCAGTATGCCATTTGTGGTGCCCGTGAGAGGGAAGTAAACCAGTCCAGATTGACTCTAATCTCTTTAGCCTCCCCATGAATATGATGGAGTTGTATACTTTACCAGAGGGAGTGCATAGGTCGTTCGATAAAGACCTCTCACGTTTCTTCTGGCAAGTGATGAACGGTTGACAGAAATACCACATGGTGAAGTGGGCCGACATATGCTTGCCCAGGGACGTGGATTGGTTGGGCATCCTTGCCTCCCGCGTACGAACGTGGCTCTCATGCTTAGGTGGGTCTGGCAGATCATCCGAGGGGAGGCGGCCTTTGGTTGCAGTTTCTTCAGGCAAAGTACCTTCAGGGCTTGCCGCCACTTGCATGCAAACGACCGAAGGGTTCTCGGTTTTGGAAATCGATCCAAAAGATCAAGCATGAGATTTGCCTGGGGTTGTCCTTCTCTATCGGCAATGGCGAAGGTGCCATGTTTTGGTTAGACCACGGGGTTGACGTAGCCCCGTTTTCACAGGGTTTCCAAACCCGTTTGCCATTTGCGTAGATCGGTTGCTCTTAGCTTCCACGACGATTCAAAATGGCTAATGGAACATCTTGTTTCGTCGCTCTTTTGGGTCAGCGGAGGTGTTGGACTGGGCCAATTTGCGGGTGGCCCTCCAACCCATGCTCGCGGACTCCTCGGACACCGCATCCTAGAGCCTCACTCCCTCGGGAGATTTCTCCGTGGTGTAGGCCTATCAAGCGTTGTACAGTATGCCTGGGTTGTGACCCTACGGAAGGCGCCACTCACCTTGAAGATCAAAGTTTGTATGTGGCAATTGCTGAGGGACCGCCTCCCATCGGCGAAGAAGGTGTTCAAGAGGCATGTCCCGGGTAATGGGCTATGTCCCCTTCGTGGAGTTCCGGAGACAGGGAACAATATCATCTTTTCTTGCACGGCAGCTCGCGCGCTTTGGAGTTTTGTCCAGGAGGCACTAGAGTCTGATTGGGAGGCTTCAGACCTAGCCGGATTCCTTGGAGGATGGATTACAAATCTTCGCCACGGAGATGGCCTCTAAGCAACCTGATTGTGTAGTAAGTGTGGAAGCCGTCGCCGGCGAGGAAGGGCGTGGTTCTGTTTTTCTTTTTCCACTCGGGCGAAAGACTCAGTAATGCCATTTGTGGCTGCCTGTGAGAGGGTGTGTGTATGTGTGGCTACATCGAACTATCATGTTTGCATAACAACATTGTAAATCTCTCTTCTTCTTCCCCTGCTACAGTGCCCAGAGGCGTGTGGAAGGCGATTTCGAGGGAGTTCCCTCTCACTTGCGGGTCCGACGGTCTGCTCAGGCTCAGGGAGTCTCCATGGCTCCTCAAGGTGGTGCGGAGCATGGCTCCTCGCTGGTTGATACGTATCTGTCATATCTATAATTTTTGATTGTTTCATGCCAATATTATACAACTTTCACACACTTTTCGCAACAATTTATATTATTTATTGGACTAACATATTAATTCAGTTTTGTTTTCTTGCATGGTTTTTGTTTCGCAAAATATCCATATCAAACGAAGTCCAAACGCGATAAAAATTTACGGAGAATTATTTTGGAATATATGTGATTTTTGGGAGGTGGAATCAATGCAAACGGAGGCCACGGCCTTCACTACCACCAGGGCGCGCCTGCACCCCCCCGGCGCGCGGTGGTGCCTAGTGGGCACTCCGTAAGTCGGTTGGGGCTCTTCTTCGGGCGCAAGGAAGCTTGTATCCGGAAAAAAATCATGTTAATTTTTTAGCTCAATTAGATTTATGGATCTCCGGATATTTAAGAAATGGTTAAAGGCCAGAAAACAGGAACGCAAAACAGAAGAGAACAGAGAGATAGATCCAATCTCGGAGGGGCTCTCGCCCCTCCACCTCCATGGAGACCATGGACCAGAGGGGCAACTCTCCTCCCATCTAGGGGGGCGGCCAAGGAAGAAGAAGAAGGAGGGGGGCTATCTCCTCCTCTCTCCCGGTGGCGCCGGAGTGCCGCCGGGGCAAGGATCGTGACGGCGATCTGCACCAACAATCTTGCTACCGTCAACACCAACTTTCTCCCCCTCTATGTAGGAGTGTAACCCCTCTATTCCCGCTGTAATTCTCTACTTAAACATGGTGCTCAACACTATATATTATTATCCAATGATATGTGGTTATCCTATGATGTTTGAGTAGATATGTTTTGTCCTATGGGTTAATTGATGATCGTGATTGGTTTGAGTTGTATGTTTTATTTTGGTGCTGTCCTATGGTGCCCGCCATGTAGCACAAACCTGAGGGATCCCCGCTGTACGGTGTTGCAACATGTTCATGATTCTCTTATGGTGCGTGGCGAGAGTGACAAAAACTTATACCCGAATAAGGGGGTTGTTGCGTATGGGAGTAAAGAGGACTTGGTAATTAATGCTATGGTTGGGTTTTACCTTAATGATCTTTGGTAGTTGCGGATGCTTGCTAGAGTTCCAATCATAAGTGCATATGATCCAAGTACGGAAAGTATGTTAGCTCATGCATCTCCCTCATATAAAATTGCAATAATGATTATCGATTGCCTAGGGACATAACTTTCTTGTGTGACAAAACCTTGATACTAAAAAATTAACTTTTTTATCTTGCAATTTATTCGTAGTTTTATTCTCATGAAGTACTTCTAGTTTTATTCTTGTTCTAGGTAAAGCAAACATTAAGTGTGCGTAGAGTTGTATCGGTGGTCGATAGAACTTGAGGGAATATTTGTTCTACCTTTAGCTCCTCGTTGGGTTCCACACTCTTATTTATCGAAAAAGCTACAATTGATCCCCTATGCTTGTGGGTTATCAAGACCTTTTTCTGGCGCCGTTGCCAGGGAGCAATAGTGTGGGGTTGATATTCTCGTGTGTGCTTGTTTGCTTTATCACTAAGTAGATTTTATTTTCTGTTCTAAGTTGTTCTCTATATTTAGTTATGTATATGGAACACGAAATACCAAAAAAATTATTTGTACTTGCTACTCATGTAGATGGGGAACCTCCTAAAACCCTCGATGCTCGTTATGTTGAAAATATTAAACACTATTTTGATAATCCTGAGAAAACACCATTCAACTTGATAATGGGAGACACGTTGGATCAACGTGAATACTTTAGGGATTATCGCTTGACTCAAAAAGGGGAACTCTTATGGGATCAAATTGATTATTTGCAATGGTATGCTTGAGATATGATTATACTTGTTGCTCTAGGATGAAGGCTCGACACATTCCCTTTTCATGTGAATTTAATGATAATGAAACCTTGGCTTCATATGCTAATGGTAGATATGATTACTATGATGTGGAACAAATAGAAGAATTTGTTGCTTTTAAGGGTGCTTATGAAATTGAATCTCTGTTTGAAAAGTATGAAGATTATGATGATGTTGTTTATCGACCTGAAAATTTTGCTATACTTAACTATTGTTATGAGAATTATAAATATAATTCCGATATTAATGTATTTATTGAGAAATTCTCCGCTGTCCAAGAAGAGACTAATATTTTGCAGAAATCTATGGAAGAAGAAATTGATGACACTATGAGCTCATTAGATGAAAAAGATGAGGAGGAGAGCGAAGAACAAAAGGAGGAACAACGGATTGATCACCCGTGCCCACCTTGTAATGAGAGTAACTCTTCAACTCATACATTTTTTAGTTTCCCTTCTTGCTTACCGAAGGATTAATGTTATGATGATTGCTATGATCCTTGGATTCTTTTGAAATATCCCTTTTTGATGAACTTGATGCTTGGTATGCTTGTGGCCATGATTCCAATATGAATTATGCTGATGGAGATGAACTTGCTATAGTTCCTTATGTTAAGAATTAAATTGTTGCTATTGCACCCTTACCTGATAGTCCTATTATCTTTTTGAATTCTCCCAACTACACAATATCGGAGAAGTTTGCTCTTATTAAGGATTACATTGAGGAGTTGCATTTTACTACTACACATGATGATTTTGATGAATATAATATGCATGTGCTTGCTGCTCCTACTTACAATTATTATGAGAGAGGAACTATATCCCCACCTCTCTATGTTTCCAATACGATAAAATTGCAAGAAACTGCTTATGCTATGCATTGGCCTTTACTTGATGTGCATGAATTGTTCTTTTATGACATGACGATGCATAGGAAGAGAGTTAGACTTCGTCATGGCATGATATATGTTGCTTTGTGCTCACTGCTAAATTACAAATCATTGTTAATTAAAATTGGCTTTGATATACCTTGGGATCCGGGTGGATCAATTACTTGAGCACTTTATGCCTAGCTTAATGGCTTTAAGAAAGCGCTGCCAGGGAGATAACTCGAAAGTTTTAGAGAGTCATTTTATTCTGTTGTTTGCTTTTATAAAGTTTGAAAACAAAAAAAATATAGAGGGGAACTTAAAACTTTACAAAAAGAAAAGTGAAAGTGAGAAAGACGTGCACCGTGGAAGCGGGAGCATGCCTTGAACTTTGTTCATGCCCATGGAAACTTTGTGAATCTTGAATTACAGAAACTTTTCAACAAAAATAATTATCCCCTTGTAAAAATCCATTGTATTATAAAAATAATGTGCCAAGATTTGCCTTTAGGATGATTAGATCGCTTGTTGGTATGTGCGGTGGAAAAAGAGAAGCTTTGGCTGTAGTGCGTGAATTTACATTTTTCACTACAAGTTTCTGAAATTTTTACACAGTAATGCCATGGAAATTGTTTATTTTGTCCTAATTTTTCAGAATTTTTATAGTTACATAAGTATGGTCAATGTTCAGATTGCTACAGACTGTCCTGTTTTTGACATATTCTGTTTTTGATGCATTGTTTTGCTTGTTTTGATGGAACTATGGAGTGTATCGAGTGGTATAAGCCATGGAGAAGTTAGAATATAGTAGGTATAATGCAAACATAAAATATGAATGGGTTTGCAACAGTATTTAAAGTAGTGATATGAATTATTATACTAACGGATCTCACAAAGGTTTTTGTTAAGTTTTGTGTGGATGAAGTGTTCGAAGATCGAGGAGGTCTCGATATGAGGAGAAGGAGGAGAGGCAAGAGTTCAATCTTGGGGATGCCCAAGGCACCAAAGTAAGTATTCAAGGAGACTCAAGCGTCTAAGCTTGAGGATGCCCCGGAAGGCATCCTATCTTTCTTCAACAAGTATCGGTATGTTTCGGTTTTTGTTTTGTTCACATGATATGCGTAAATCTTGGAGCGTCGTTTGCTTTTTCTTTTTCTTTTAATAATGCACCATGCTGGTATGAGATAGTCCTTGGTTGATTTATAGAATGCTCTTTGCACTTCAGTTATATCTTTTGAGTATGGCTTTATAGAATGCTGATACATCTCCAACGTATCTATAATTTATGCAGTATTCATGCTGTTATATTATCATTCTTGGATGTTTTATAATCATTTTATAGAAACTTTATATCATTTTTTTGGCACTAACCTATTGACCCAGTGCTCAGTGCCAGTTGCAATTTTTGCTTGTTTTTTTACATCGCAGGAAATCGATATCAAACGGAGTCCAAACACCGCAAAACTTTTTGTGGATTTTTTATGGACCAGAAGACATCCAATGGGCCAGAGCAGCACTTGGGGGGTGCCCCGAGGGGGGCACAACCCACGAGGGCGCGCCTGGGGGCCCAGGCGCGCCCAGGTGGGTTGTGCCCGCCTCGGTGACCTCCCGCACCGCCTCTTCGCCCTATAAATTCCCAAATATTCCAAAACCCCCGGGGGTAGCCCTAGATCAGAAGTTCCGCCACCGCAAGGCCTCTGTATCCACGAGATCCAATCTAGACCCCGTTCCGGCACCCTGCCGGAGGGGGAGATCATCACCGGTGGCCATATTCATCATACCGGCGACCACCACGATGAGGAGGGAGTAGTCCACCCTCGGGGCTGAGGGTTTGTACTAGTAGCTATGTGTTTAATTTCTCTCTCTTATATTCTTGAAATGTCACGATCTTGATGTATCGCGGACTTTGTTAATATAGTTGGGTCATATGATGTTTTACCCTCTCTATCTTGTTGTGAATTGAGTTTTCCCTTTGAGATTTCGTTCTTATCGGATTGAATACTTTTATGGATTTGAGAACAATTGATGTATGTCTTGCTATGAATACCCATGGTGACAATGGGGTATCATATTGATTCACTTGATATGTGTTTTGGCACTCAACTCGCGGATTCCCGAGGTCACATTGGGGTAATCTATGCATAGGGGTTGATGCACGTTCTCGTCTTTGTTTCTCCGGTAGAAATCTTGGGGCACTCTTTGAGGTTCTTTGTGTTGGATTGAGCATTACGAAACTAAATTTGCTTTGGTGTTATTTTAGTACGAACTCTTGGATAGATCGATCGGAAAGAATAGGTTTGAGGTGGTTTCGTACCCTACAAACAATTTATTCTTATGTTCTCCGCTAGGTAGGAACTTTGGAGTGATTCTTCATTGCACGTAGAGGGATGGTTATATGATCCAATTATATTAGCATTGTTGAGAGATTGCACTAGCGAAAGTACGGACCCTAGGCCTTGTTTTCAAGCATTGCAATACCATTTGTGCTCACTTTTGTCACTTGCTACCTTGCTGTTTTTATTTATTCAGATTATAAAAATATATTTCTACCATCCATATTACACTTTTATCACCATCTCTTCGCCGAACTAGTGCACCTATACAATTTGCCATTGTATTGGGTGTGTTGGGGACACAAGACATTTCTTGTATTTGGTTGCAGGGTTGTTTGAGAGAGACCATCTTCATCCTACGCCTCCCACGGATTGATAAACCTTAGGTCATCCACTTGAGGGAAAATTGCTACTGTCCTACAAAACTCTGCGCTTGGAGGCCCAACACGGGTCTACAAGAATAAAGTTGAGTAGTAGACATCAAGCTCTTTTCTGGCGCCGTTGCCAGGGAGGTTAGGTAAGCGGCACTCACACTGCATCAACGAAGCTCTTTTCTGGCGCCGTTGCTGGGGAGGTGAGTGCTTAAAGGTATATCTTTAGATCTTGCAATTGAATCTTTTAGGTTCTTGTTTTATCACTAGTTTGGTTTACAAAAGAAAACTACAAAAAAATGGAGATTGGGTTACCTCAAGTTGTTCTTTATCTTTATAATGTCTATCTTGAGAATAGGGATTTCGATAATTGTGCTCACTTGCTAGAAACATAATTCAACAAAATTTATGGCATAAAAACATTGGATGATGGGCATGATTTCAATATTGCTAGTATGAATTCTTTGAATATCCATGATGCTAATGATATGCAAAGCTACAAGCTTGGGGATGCTATGTTTGATGAAGATGATATTTTTAGTCCCCCAAGTTTTGATGAGAAAATTTGTTATGATGAAAGCATGCCTCCTATCTATGATAATTATGGTGATGACATGTATGCTATATTGAATAATGATAACCATGAAACTTGTCATCATGATTTTAATTTTCAATCACATGATAGTTATTTTGTTGAGTTTGCTCCCACTACTATTGATGAGAATAAATTTGCTTATGTGGAGAGTAACAAAATTTCTATGCTTATGCATCATGAAAAGAATGCTTTTTGTGATAGTTATATTGTTGAATTCACTCATGATGCTACTGAAAATTATTCTGAGAGCGGAACATATGCTTTTACATATTGCAATAATATCAAGTTTCCTCTCTATGTGTTGAAAATCTTGAAGTTTTGCTCGTTTTGCCTTCCTATGCTAGTTGATTCTTGTTCCCATAAGTTGTTTGATCACAAAATCCCTATGCCTAGGAAATGGTTTAGACTTAAATGTTCTTGTCATGTGATTCATGATGCTCTCTTTATGTTTCAATTCTTATCTTTTATGCGAGCATCATTGAAATCATCATGCCTAGCTAAAAGGCATCAAAGAAAAGGGCTTGTTGGGAGACAACCCAACCCTTTTACCCCTACTTTTTTTGTATGTTCACATGATTAGGCTACTGTATTAATCATGTTTTATAGCTTTTATTTCAATAAAGTGCCAAGTAAAGCCTTTGGGATAGTATGGATGATAGTTGACTTGAATCTGTGCAAAAACAGAAACTTTTGCGCTCAGTCCAGGAATTTTGAAAATTCACTGGAACGTGATTTTGATCTGAATTTTTTACATGTGATAGATATACAAATTCTCTGAGTTCTCCTAATTTTTCAGAAGTTTTGGAGTAGCATAAGTATGGTTGGAGTACAGATTATTACAGACTGTTCTGTTTTTGACAGATTCTGTTTTCAATGCATAGTTTGCTTGTTTTCTAGTTTCTATGGCTTATATTGCTCAATATAAATTGTGAAAATGATATGCTACAGTAGTAATTGTGTGGAAACAATTATGAATCTTGTCTTTGACAGTACCAAAGTGAATGATTTGTCTTTATCATAGTAACCCATCTCACGAAGTTCCGTTAAGTTTTGTGTGATTGAAGTTTTCAAGTTTTAGGTGAGATGTCGATATGAGGAGAATAAGGAGTGACAAGACCCTAAGCTTGGGGATTACCAAGGCACCCCAAGGTAATATTCAAGGAATATCCAAGCAACTAAGCTTGGGGATGCCCCGGAAGGCATCCCCTCTTTCGTCTCCAACATTATCGGTAACCTCACTTGGAGCTACATTTCTTGAGAGCGTCATTTTCTTGTTAGGATTTTCTTTCTGTTATTGAGAATAATTTTTTGCATCTTTCTTTTCAATAAAAATGTCAAGGATAGCCTTTACCATGCTTATTTTGCAAATATATGAGTTGCTGTTTCAAAACAGAAAGTTTATCGATGTTGCGAAAATTCCCGAGAAAAGTCAGTATGTGATCAAATGTTGAAACTTTTTACACAATAAGATATGATAAATTTTCTACAGTGTGGTAAATTCTCATAATTTTTGGAGTTAAAGAAGTATTGATACTCTTGCATTCTTTACAGACTGTACTGTTTTGGCAGATTGCTGTTATGTTTGCATTGTTTGCATATGTTTACTTGTTTAATTATTCTATTTGAGGATAGGAGTATTAAATATGCAGAGGCATTTAGTATTCAATGTTGAATAATAATTTTTGTGATTTGCTACAGTAGAGAATGATAAGGTTTTTCCATTGGTTTATACTAACTTATATCACGAGTTCTTGTTGAGTTTTGTGTGGATGAAGTTTTTAAGATTTAGGGAAACCGTGATATAAAAGGAATTAAGGAGACACAAAAGCTCAAGCTTGGGGATGCCCAAGGCATCCCAAGATAATATTTCAAGAAGTCTCAAGCATCTAAAATTGGGGATGCCCCGGTAGGCATCCCACCTTTCTTCATCAACAATTATCGGTTAGTATCGGTTGAGCCTAAGTTTTTGCTTCTTCACATGATGTGTGCTATTATTGGAATGTCATTTTGTTTTGTTTTGCTTGCTGTTTTAATAAAATACTTAGATCTGAAAGTTTTAAATAAAGGAGAGTCCTCTAATAGCTACCCATTTACATAATTACTCGCTTGATCTTCACTTATATCTTTTTTGGAGTAGTTTGTCATTTACTCTTGTGCTTCACTTATATCCTATGAGTAAATAGTTGAATGAATTGAATATCATGAAGTTGAAATTATATGTTCATATCATGCCTAGTGGTATCTTCACATTGGGTTTAGAAAGTGAAATCTTTTGAAGCTTGGCAATCACAATACTGGTCATACAAGCAATTCCTGAATGATTACTATAAGGAAGAGAACTTTCACATGCAAATACACTATCTTGGAAATCTTTTGTGATTGTGAGCCCCCATCAAAATATTATATGCCAAAATTGTTGGCGTTGTACAAGGAAGACAACGTAATGATTTATGTTTGTTCATATTCACATAGAAGTTATATTGTCATAGATCCTTTAACATGTGGTGCGTGCCCCCCATCTTTGCTATCCAAAAATTCCACACCAAGTAGAGATACTACTTGTGCATCCGAAAACCCTTAAACCCAAATCTTATTTTCAAGAGTCCACCATACCTACCTAAGGATTGAGTAAGATCCTTCAAGTAAGTTGTCATCGGTGCAATAAGGCAATAAAAATTGCTTCTAAAAGTGTAAGATCATTTAGTGTAAGAGAAAATTGAGCGTTGTACGAACTTGTGATGGTAAAGAAATAAAAGCGACAGACTGCATAATAAAGGTTGCCATCACAAGGGGCAATATAACGTGACGTTCCTTTGCACTAAGGGGTTGAGCATACAAACAAATAAGCGCATGGCAACCTCTGCTTCCCTTTGCGAAGGGCCTATCTTTTACTTTTATATATTTACTTTCATGCAAGAGTCAAAGTTTTTCTCTCTATTCCTTTTTATTTTTCTCTTTTGGCAATCATCATGTGGTGAGGAAAGATCTAGGCACATATATCTAGTTGGATATGGGTAGCATGAGTCATTATTATTGACATCGCCCTTGAGGTGAATACGTTGGGAGGCAAAATTGTAAGCCCCTAGCTTTCTATGTGTCCGGTTGAAACATTTTGCTCATGTGTATGCGGTGAGTGTTAGCAATCATAGAAGACTATATGATGGTTGAGTATGTGGAGCTCTTACTTCGACTCTGTTGAATATGTTGAATTGCAATTGTTTGGTGACTGAGAACATAGGTTGTTGAGTTTCTAGAGAATTCATTGTTTGAACCTTAACATGTGAATTGGTTGCTACTTTAACATGAGAAGTTTTATAAGAAAGAGTTGCTGTTATGATGCTAGGAAAAGTGATTGAAATTATCATTGATCAAAATTATGCACTTTGCTAGCATTCACACTTCATAAATTATTTCTTTTATCATTTACCTACTCGAGGACGAGTAGGAATTAAGCTTGGGGATGCTGTTACGTCTCCAACGTATCTATAATTTATGAAGTATGCACGCTGTTATATTATCATTCTTGGATGTTTTACAATCATTTTATAGCAACTTTATATCATTTTTTTGGGACTAACCTATTGACCCAGTGCCAGTTGATGTTTTTGCTTTTTTTTACACTGCAGGAAATCGATATCAAACGGAGTCCAAACACCGCGAAACTTTTTGCGGATTTTTTATGGACTAGAAGACATCCAATGGGCCAGAGCAGCACCTGGGGGGTGACCCGGGGGGCACAACCCACCAGGGCGTGCCTGGGGGCCCAGGCGCGCCCAGGTGGGTTGTGCCCACCTCTTCGCCCTATAAATTCCCAAATATTCCAAAACCCCCGGGGGTAGCCCTAGATAAGAAGTTCCGCCGCCGCAAGGCCTCTGTATCCACGAGATCCAATCTAGACCCCGTTCCGGCCCCCTGCCGGAGGGGGAGATCATCACCGGTGGCCATCTTCATCATACCGGCGACCACCACGATGAGGAGGGAGTAGTCCACCCTTGGGGCTGAGGGTTTGTACCAGTAGCTATGTGTTTAATTTCTCTCTCTCGTGTTCTTGAGATGTCACGATCTTGATGTATCGTGGGCTTTGTTAATATAGTTGGATCATATGGTGTTTTCCCCTCTCTATCTTGATGTGAATTGAGTTTTACTTTTGAGATTTCGTTCTTATCGGATTGAATATTTTTATGGATTTGAGAACACTTAATGTATGTGTTGTTATGAATACCCGTGGAGACAATGGGGTATCATATTGATTCACTTGATATGTGTTTTGGCACTCAACTCGCGGATTCCCGAGGTGACATTGGGGTAATCTATGCATTGGGGTTGATGCACGTTCTCGTCTTTGTTTCTCCGGTAGAAATCTTGGGGCACTCTTTGAGGTTCTTTGTGTTGGATTGAGCATTACGAAACTGAATTTGCTTTGGTGTCATTTTAGTATGAACTCTTGGATAGATCGATCGGAAATAATACTTTTGAGGTGGTTTCGTACCCTACAAACAATTTATTCTTATGTTCTCTGCTAGATAGGAACTTTGGAGTGATTCTTCATCGCACGTTGAGGGATGGTTATATGATCCAATTATATTAGCATTGTTGAGAGATTGCACTAGCGAAAGTACGGACCCTAGGCCTTGTTTTCAAGCATTGAAATACCGTTTGTGCTCACTTTTGTCACTTGCTACCTTGCTGTTTTTATTTATTCAGATTATAAAAATATATTTCTACCATCCATATTAGACTTTTATCACCATCACTTCGCCGAACTAGTGCACCTATACAATTTGCCATTGTATTGGGTATGTTGGGGACACAAGAGATTTCTTGTATTTGGTTGCAGGGTTGTTTGAGAGAGACCATCTTCATCCTACGCCTCCCACGGATTGATAAACCTTAGGTCATCCACTTGAGGGAAAATTGCTACTGTCCTACAAAATTCAGCGCTTGGAGGCCCAACATGAGTCTACAAGAATAAAGTTGCATAGTAGACATCAAATGCTTCATGTGCTTCACTTATATCATTTGAAGTTTGGATTGCCTATTTCTCTTCATATAGAAAACCGTTATTTGTAGAATGCTGTTTTGCTTCACTTATATTTGTAAGAGCATGAGCAAGTCCTTCGTAGAAAGAATTAAACTCTCCTGCTTCAGTTATATCTATTTAGAGGGTCAACAGGAATTGGTCATTCACATGGTTAGTCAAAAAAATCCTACATAAAACTTGTAGATCACTGAATATGATATGGTTGATTCCTTGCAATTGTTTTGCGATCTAGAGGTGGTAATATGTGGGAGGTACTAGTGAATGATTGTTGTTTAGTAGGAATATTGATGTTAAGTTTTGTGATTCCCGAAGCATGCACGTATAGTGTCTCGTTATGCTATGAAGTTGCAGCATGATTTATTATTGATTGTCTTCCTTATGATTGGTGGTCGGGGACGAGCGATAGTCTTTTCCTACCAACACTACTAGGGAAAAGCATAGCAGTAGCACGGGTGGCCGCGCTACTGCTATGGTGCTACAAATAACTTTTGGCAGTAGCGCGTGTTGGCCCGCGCTACTGTTATATAGGGGTACCAGTAGCGTCTGTTACGGAAACGCGCTGCTGCTAATAGCTGCAGCGCCCTAGTTAAGAAAGCGCTACTACTAAGAGCTCGCTGCTGCTAAAGTCATACCCCTCGCTACTGTTATTAGTTTCTGAAAAAAATTCTGCTGCATATTTTCCTTCATATTTATACATAGTTATACAAATTTTGATTTAGTACCAATTAAGGGATTGTTATATCATTATGATCATGTTGAGTTATTATATTATTAGGTGCAAGAAACACGGATTAGATTCATGTGGCCAAAAGTTGGATTAGTCCTACTAATCCAACTTTTGGTCAAATGAATCCAATCCGTGTTTCTTCCACCAACTCATCATCATAGTCATATAGGAACTAGCTCATCATTCTAGCACAAGGTAGCACATAACTCATCGTCATCATCATGATAACAACTCATCATCATAGTCATGTAAGAACTAGCTCATCATTCTAGCACAATGTAGCACATAACTACCTAAGACCTCCTACTCTCTCAAAGGTAAAATAGTATAAAACAGGTAAACCCATGATTCTCCATTATGGAGAATACAGATGAACCTGTCTCCCATTTGTGGCCTGCGCTTGATGTTGCCCCCAAGTAGTTCTCTGTGATCATTCAGAACTTTCCTCTAGTTTTTGATTGTGAGGATGACATCTCTTCGATGAATCGTGTATGCACTGCGGTGAATTGTAGGCCAACTTGGCTGTAAGCTAACAATGTTCATGCCACCTTTGATTTCCATAAGACTAGGTATACAATCCGTCGGGAGTTTCTGTTGAAGAACATCATAATAAGATACTTAGCAAAATGTAGTTTAGCTTAAGAAGAATATATGCAAAAAAATGCATTGGTGACATAATAGGAAAAATCTTACCATGATATCTCGATGGATGTTAGCGTAGTTCAACACATGGACTAGTGGCACGTATTGAGAATAACTTGGAGGGATATGACAATTCGTCTTAAAAGTCTCAACATCATTAATCAATGAAACAAAATAATTTATCTCCTCGCAAGTTAGCTTAGACCCATAACTGTAGTAGGTTTTGTCTATTACTTTCCGTACATTTTTTGAAGAATGGAAATAAGCTGTCAATGGAAATAAGCAGTCAACTATTTTTAAATAAACAATATAAATTACTAAATAAATATGTTTGAGAAACTCACATAGAGGTAGAAGTGGAAGCGTATCAACATCGACCCAAATGTCGATATTATCTTCGTCGATGTCATCTTCAGGATCACCAAGATCGAAGGTGACATGCATACCCTCCTGAAAACCATACGCGTTGCATAGTGCTGCCCAATTTGAGCAACCAAAATGGGAGTAGGTCACCGCATTGTATAGCTTTACGTTAAGAGCATAACCATGATGGGTCCTGAGGTTGTTTCTCTTTATCTGCATATTCTCATGATCTTCGAAATCCAGCTTCTCCAAGACATAACGTCTTGCATGGCAGGGGATGCACTAGTCGAATTGTAGAAAATGGAAATTACACGTTGAAGAAACAGAAGTCATGCTTAATTATAGGGAAAAAAAACTTGTCATCGTTGCGTACCGTATAAACATCGAGGGTCTCGTCCAGCTTAATACTGAAGCGCCGACCACCTTCCAGGTGAGGCCTGTCGCACAGATCCCGGTCGTCGCAGCAGTACTCGCACTCAGGGATCCTATCGTTGTCGTCAGACATTTCCTATGTTCATAATTCAAAGAATAAAGTTCTGAAATTCAATATATGTACTACAAAAACTAAATTAAATCATTATTATTCATCACGGGTTGACTATCGGTCTGTCGGGTCTTTTCTTGAAAACACTCAGTTCACGTGGTGTATATATTCGACCGTCGGTGATGGTCGCTCCTCCCTTCGTTCCCGAGTGCATTACACCAAAATGTCTAGCACATGGGAACGAAGGAGAAGCGACCCCCACGACAACAGTCGGGGTTCTTCTTCTCTCATATATGGTGGACACTCTCCCTCACTGTCTTTTTGACTGTCATGTATGGAGCCCCGACAAACTTAAAGTCAACCCAAAATGTCGTTTAATTCTCTTTCCGGCAAATCCAAGGCACTCGATATTTCCTACATTCTAGCACAAGCCATGCTAAAATTCACGGAAAATCCGGCATGACCTTTGCTAAAAAGGACATATCGAGCGCCTGAAATTTGCCGGAACGGAAATTAATCAACACTCCGGCAAAACATTGGCCACTAAGAGGTGTTCTCTGCATCGATAATGAAACAGAAGTGCATATAACAGGGAGTAGCCTCACGGATACTTTCTCAAAAAAAAAACTAGCTTCATCACATTGTCACAGCTACTCATCTACTACTCTACTACACCTATGAAAACAACTACATCATCATCGACATCAACAACATGGGGATTTGGTTGGTCTGACCTCGAGGTCGGAGGGGGCCGGTGACGGGGACGACGGCGGGGATGATGCAGGGGCTCCTTGATTTATGCAAAAACAAAATATAAACAAAAACATTGTTATCCTGATTTTAGGAATTAGTGAAACCCTATAAGCTATCAACTAAACATTATTATGCTAATTCAAAAGACCTACATTTACTAAAAAATTGTATTACTAGTTTTTTTACTAAAAATTTGTATTATCAAAAATACACTGGGTTCTAACCATAACAGTTATCCATCCATCCATCTAACTATGCAAAGCATTACTAAAAAAAACCTAGTTTAATCCATCTGGCTATCCATCTATCTATCCAAGCATTAAAAAAACCTAATATCATCCAACCATTTATCTATAAGCTTTCTACTAGTAGTGAGTTCATATATATGAACACCTAGGGTTACATATATCTACATTCTATTGTACTCAAAAAACCTATTTAGTGCTCTAATGATGAAATGGGCTCATATATATGAACACCTAGGGTTCATATATATGAACAAAATTAGTAAAAAATCTGAACATATTGCATTTGCTAATTCATCCACAAATTCAGAGATACCTAGCTTTTGGGTGAATTGAGAGGAGAAGGAGGTACTCACGGTAGGCAGCCCGGGGCCGAGAAGGGGATGGAGAGGGCACGCGCGGAGGAGGGCAGCCGCGCGTGGGGGAGGGCCGGCGCCGGCGCATGCGACCAGAGTGCGAGGGAGGGCCAACATGGGGGAGGGCAGCCGTGCGTGGGGAGGGCAGCCGTGCGTGGGGAGGGCGGGCGCGGGGGACGGCGGCCGAAGCAGGGCAGGTGCGGGCCGACGAGGGTGAGAGAGAGAGAGTGGAGATGGAGAGTGAGGAGGGAGACTAGGAGGTCAGGCGGGGAGGACGATGACAACATGGGCTTAGTAGTAGCGTGTATCTCAGCCCAACGCTACTGCTAAAGTCATTAGCTGTAGCGCCGGTCCGAGACAAGCACTACTGCTAAGTGGGGACGGGCATCTGGGCCGGGGCTGGCCCTAACAGTAGCGCGGTTCAACAGAACGCGCTACTGCTAACGTGTTTACCAGTAGCGTGGGACCACGACAAGTGCTGCTGCTATGGCCAGTCCGTGGGGCACGGTGACATCACCGTGTGGGACCACTTAGCAATAGCGCCTGTCCGCGGGCTGACGCTACTGCTAACCCCTACTTTTATCGCTTGACACTAGCACGTGCTACTAATAAGTAGCAGTAGCGCTTCTCTATAACAGGTGTTCCTGATAAGACTCCATGTACGTATAAGGTTTTCCCTAGTAGTGCAATCTACCCCCCTAGGGGCATGCGTAGTAGTCCTTTACTTCGAGGGCTAATAAACTTTCACAATAAGTATGTGAGTTCTTTATGACTAATGTGAGTCCATGGATTATACGCACTCTTACCTTCTCACAATTTGCTATCCTCTTCGATACCGTGCATTGCCCTTTCTCACCTCGAGAGTCGGTACAAACTTCGCAGGTGCATCCAAACCCCTTGATATGATACACTCTATCACACATAAGCCTCATTATATCTTCCTCAAAACAACCACCATACCTACCTATTATGGCATTTCCATAGTCATTCCGGGATATATTGCCATGCAACTTCCACCGTTTTGTTTTTTATGACTTGAGCATTCATTGTCATATTGCTTTGCATGATCGTAACATAGCTAGCATGATATTTTCATGGCTTGCCCATATTTTGATATCCCTGTTACGCTAGATCATTGCACATCCTGGTACAATGCCAGAGGCATTCATATAGTCATACTTTGTTCTAGGTATCGAGTTGTAATATTGAGTTGTAAGTAAATAGAAGTGTGATGATCATCATTACTCATTATTAGGGCATGTCCCAGTGAGGAAAGGATGATGGAGACTATGTTTTTCCCACAAGTCGGGATGAGAAAAGTGAGGCCAAAAAAAAAGAAAGAAAAAAAGTGAGGCCAAAAAGAGCCCAAGAAAAAAAATAAAAAAAATAAAAAATGAGAGAAAAAGAGAGAAGGGGCACGCTAATTCCACACTTGTGCCTCAAAGTAGCACCATGTTTTTCATATAGAGAGTCTCCTATGTAGTTACATTCATATACTAGTAGGAATTTTTCACTATAGAACTTGGCTTGTATATTCCGAAGATGGGCTTCCTCAATTGCCCGAGGTCTTGAGCAAGCAAGTTGGATGCACACCCACTTAGTTTTCATATTGAGCTTTCATACACTTATAGCTCTTAGTGCATCCATTGCATGGCAATCCCTACTCCTCGCATTGATATCAAATAATGGGCATATCAATAGCCCGTTGATTAGCCGCGTTGATTGAGACTTTCCTACTTTTTAGTCTTCTCTATGTTTACCCCTATCATCATACTCTATTCCACCGATAGTGCCATGTCCATGGCTTGCACTCATGTATTACATGGGGGTTGAAAAGGCTGAAGCGCGTTAAAAAGTATGAACCAATTGCTCGGCTTGTCATCGGGTTTGTGCATGATAAATACTTTGTGTTAAGAAGATGAAGCATGACAAGACTATATGATTTTGTAGGGATAATGTTCTTTAGCTTTGATATTTTGAAAGACATGATTATTTGTTGGGATGCTTGAGTATTGATGTCTTTATGTCAAATTATAGACTATTGCTTTGAATTACTCGTGTCTTAATATTCATGCCATGATTAGATATATGATCAAGATTATGCTAGGTAGCATTCCACATAAAAAATTATGTTTTTTATCATTTACCTACTCGAGGAAGAGTAGGAATTAAGCTTGGAGATGCTGATATGTCTCTGGCGTATCTATAATTTTTGATTGCTTCATGCCAATATTATACAACTTCCACATACTTTTGCCAACAATTTATATAATTTTTGATCCAGTGCCAGTTCATGTTTGTTGCATGTTTTTTTGTTTCATAGAATATCCATATCAAACAAAGTCCAAACGCGATAAAAATTTATGAAGAATTATTTTGGAATATATGTGATTTTTGGGAGGTGGAATCAACGCAAACGGAGGCCCATGGCCTCCACTAACCACCAGGGTACGCCTGCATCCCCCCTCCCCGGCGTGCGGTGGTGCCTAGTGGGCACCCCGTATGTTAGTTGGGGCTCTTCTTCGGGCGCAAGGAAGCTTACATCCAGAAAAAAATCGTGTTAAAATTTTAGCTTAATCGGAGTTACGGATTTCTGGATATTTAAGAAATGGTGATAGGCATGAAAAACAGGAACGTGAAATCGAAGAGAACATAGAGATAGATCCAATCTCGGAGGGGCTCTCGCCCCTCCGCCGCCATGGAGGCCATGGACCAGAGGGGGAACTGTCCTCCTATCTAGGGGGGAGGCCAAGGAAGAAGAAGAATGAGGGGGGCTCTCCCCTTCTCTCCCGATGGCGCGGAGTGCCGCTGGGGCGAGGATCGTGACGGCGATCTACACCAACAACCTTGCTACCATCAACACCAACTTTCTCCCCCTTTATGCAGCGGTGTAACCTCTCTATTACCGCCGTAATTCTCTGCTTAAACATGGTGCTCAACACTATATATTATTGGCTATCCTATGATGTTTGAGTAGATATGTTTTGTCCTATGGGTTAATTGATGATCGTGATTGGTTTGAGTTATATGTTTTATTTTGGTGTTGTCCTATGGTGCCCTTCGTGTCGCGCAAACATGAGGGATCCCCACTGTAGGGTGTTGCAATACGTTCATGATTCTCTTATGGTGGGTGGCGAGAGTGACAGAAACTTATACCCGAGTAAGGGGGTTGTTGCGTATGGGAGTAAAGAGGACAGGACTTGGTACTTAATGCTATGGTTGGGTTTTACCTTAATGATCTTTGGTAGTTGCGGATGCTTGCTAGAGTTCCAATCATAAGTGCATATGATCCAAGTATGAAAAGTATGTTAGCTCGTGCATCTCCCTCATATAAAATTGCAATAATGATTACCGGTCTAGTTATCGATTGCCTAGGGACAAATAATTTTCTTGTGGGACAAAACCTTGATACTAAACAATTAAATTTATTATGTTGCAATTTATTCATAGTTTTATTCTCGCAAAGTACTTCTAGTTTTATTCTTGTTCTAGGTAAAGCAAACGTTAAGTGTGCGTAGAGTTGTATTGGTGGTCATCATAACTTGAGGGAATATTTAGTTTATCTTTAGCTCCTCGTTGGATTCGACACTCTTATTTATCAAAAAAGCTACAATTGATCACCTATCATTGTGGTTATCACTGGTGGGTAGGGATAGTTCATACTTTCTGTAGTTTAAGGTCTCTTGGCAAGGACGGCGAGGCGGTGACGGTGCCCTGGCATAGGAATAAGTTCACCGGCTCCAGGCCCACCGCAAAGGTGCTCGTGTGGGCGCCAACGAGGAGCACGTGGAGCTTTTGGTGTGGTGGCGGTGAGCTACGTGGCAAGGACAACAGTTGCAACTAGCAAGATATGTGGCTAGAGGGAGAGGGATATGTCCGCGTCCTGCGAGGTGGTGAGCCGATGAGCCCTAATCCAGGGCGAAAGGAGCTCGGGGAGCAAGTCCACAACGGATTTTGCCTCCGGCCGTTGGAAGATTCAGATTTAGATCCAGCTTCATGGAGCGATACGTCTCCATCGTATCTACTTTTCCAAACTCTTTTGCCCTTGTTTTGGACTCTAATTTGCATGATTTGAATGGAACTAACCCGGACTGACGCTGTTTTCAGCAGAATTGCCATGGTGTTATTTTTGTGCAGAAATAAAAGTTCTCGGGTTGACCTGAAAATTTACGAAGTATATTTTTGGAATATATAAAAAATATTGGTGAAAGAATAAACCAGAGGGGGGCCACCCAGAGGCCACAAGCCCTGGGGGCGCGACCTGCAGGCTTGTGGCCCCCTGGAGCTCCTCCAACCCTAATTCCAACGCTATATATTCACATCCGGAGAGAAAAAAATCAGAGAGAAGGATTCATCGCATTTCACAATACGGAGCCGCCGCCGCCTCCCGTTCTTCATCGGGTGGGCTGATCTGGAGTCTGTTTGGGGCTCCGGAGAAGGGGATTCGTCACCATCATCATCACCAATGTTCCTCCATCACCAATTTCATGATGCTCACCGCCGTGCGTGAGTAATTCCATCGTAGGCTTGCTGGACGGTGATGGGTTGGATGAGATTTACCATGTAATCGAGTTAGTTTTGTTAGGCTTTGATCCCTAGTATCCACTATGTTCTGAAATTGATGTTGCTATGACTTTGCTATGCTTAATGCTTGTCACTAGGGCCCGAGTGCCATGAATTTAGATTTGAACCTGTTTTCATGAATATATGTGTGTTCTTGATTCTATTTTGCAAGTTGTAGACACCTATTACGAGTTATGATCCGCATACCCCAAGGTAACAATAATTGGGATTCTTTTCGGTGATTATCGTAGTTTGAGGAGTTCATGTATTCACTAAGTGCTAATGCTTTGGTCCGGTTCTCTATTAAAAGGAGGCCTTAATATCCCTTAGTTTTCATTCGGACCCCGCTGCCACGGGAGGGTAGGACAAAAGATGTCATGCAAATTCTTTTCCATAAGCATGTATGACTATATTCGGAATACATGCCTACATTATATTGATGAATTGGAGCTAGTTCTATGTCACCCTAGGTTATAACTGCTACATGATGAATATCATCCGTCATAATTATCATCACCGATCCATTGCCTACGAGCTTTTCACATATTGATCTTTGTTAAGTTACTCTCGTTGCTACTGCTATTACAATCACTACAAAACTGCTAATGTTACTTCTGCCACTGTTACCGTTACTTCCATACTACTTTGCTACTAAATACTTTGCTGCAGATATTAAGTCTTTAAGGTGTGGTTGAATTAACAACTCAGCTGCTAATACTTGAGAATATTCTTTGGCTCCCCTTGTGTCGAATCAATAAATTTGGGTTGAATACTCTACCCTCGAAAACTGTTGCGATCCCCTATACTTGTGGGTTATCAAGACCTTTTTCTGGCGTCGTTGCTGGGGAGCTTAGCTCTATTCTCTGAGTCACTTGGGATTTATATATGTTTATAGCTATGAAGAATTTGAAAGATCCAAGAACCAAGATTTATCCCTCTACTACGAGGGGAGGTAAGGAACTGCCATCTAGCTCTGCACTTGATTCACCTTCTGTTTTGAGTAAGCTTGCGACACCTACACCTGCTATTGATTCTGATATGCCACAAGTAATTGATGATGCTACTTCTAGTATTATACTATGCATGATGCTTATGATGATATTTTGCTTGATAATACTGTGCCACTGGGTGAATTTCTTGATGAACAACTTGCTAGAGCTAAAGATATTGAGAATGCGGAAACTGATGGTATTTCTGAGACTGATGAAATTATTGAAACTGAACACTTTGAAACACCTATTAGACCTAGCTCTCCTAGATATGAATTGCCTATTATACCTGAGGGTTATGTTATGGATGGAGAGGTAGCTAGGGACTTTCTTGCTTGTAAGGATAGAGACGACCTTAAGAAATTATTATGCAAGTGGAAAGAAAAGTCTTTGAATGCTAGAATGCAATATGATCCTAAGTTTGCTGCTTCACCTATCTGTGTTACTGATAAGGATTATGAATTCTCTGTTGACCAGAGTTAATTACTTTGGTTGAATCTGATCCTTTCCATGGTTATGAATCTGAAACTGTTGTGGCACATCTTACTAAATTGAATGATATAGCCACCCTATTTGCTCATGAGGAAAAATTTCACTATTACTATATTCTTAAGTTATTTCCTTTCTCATTAAAGGGTGATGCTAAGATATGGTTTAATTCTCTTACTCCTGGTTGTGTGCGTAGTGCCCAGGATATGATTTACTACTTCTCTGAAAAATATTTCCCTGCTCATAAGAAACAAGCTGCTTTAAAGGAAATATTTAACTTTGTGCAATTTGAAAAAGAGAGTCTCCCACAAGCTTGGGGGAGGCTTCTCCAATTACTAAATGCTTTGCCTGATCATCCTCTCAAGAAAAATGAAATACTTGATATCTTTTATAATGGACTAACCGATTCTTCTAGGGACCATCTAGATAGTTGTGATGGTTATGTTTTCAGGGAACGAACTATTGAACAAGCTGAAGTATTATTGAATAATATATTGAGTAATGATAATGATTGGACTCTTCCCGAACCAACTCCTAAGCCAACTCCGAAGAAAATAGGTATTCTATTTCTCAGTCCTGAAGATATGCAAAAGGCAAAGAAATCTATGAAAGAGAAAGGTATTAAAGCTGAAGATGTTAAAAATTTACCACCTATTGAAGAAATACATGGTCTTGATAACCCGACACAGGTAGTAAAGGTAAATTCTCTCTATAGATTTGATGAAGGTGATATTCCTTGTAATAAGTCTGCTAGTCAATGCTTGGATGAGTTTGATAACTTTATTGTTAAACAAGAAAATTTCAATGCTTATGTTAGTAGAAATTGAAACATAATGCTTATATGCTTAACTGCTTGGGTGATTATATGAGTAGAACTGTTAATGATCTTAAGATTATTAGTAAGTATGCTTCCATGATGAAAACTCAAGTAGAACAAGTTCTCAAGGCTCAGAATGATTTGTTGAATGAGTTGAATAGTAAGAACAATGATAATGCTGTTAGGGTTATGACTAGAGGTGGAAAAATGACTCAAGAACCTTTGTATCCTGAGGGCCATCCTAAGAGAATTGAGCAAGATTCTCAGTGAATTAATACTGATGCACCTAGTCCTTCTGAAAGGAAAAAGAAAACTGATAGGACTTTGCATGCTTCTAGTGAACCTGTTGTTGATATACTTGAGAATCCAAATGATATTTCTATTTCTGATGTTGAGACACAATCTGGTGATGAACATGAACCTAGTGATAATATTAATAATGATGTTCATGTTGATGTTCAACCTAGTAATGATAATGATGTGGAGATAGAACCTGCTGTTGATCTTGATAACCCACAACCTAAGAATAAACGTTATGATAAGAGTGACTTCGTTGCTAGGAAACATGGTAAAGAAAGAGAACCATGTGTTCAAAAACCCATGCCCTTTCCTCCTAAACCATCCAAGAAAAAGGATGATGAGGATTTTGAGCGCTTTGTTGAAATGCTTAGACCTGTCTTTTTGCGTATGCGTTTGACTGATATTTTGAAAATATCTCCTTATGCTAAGTACATGAAAGAGATTGTTACAAATAAAAGAAAGATACCGGAAGCTGAAATTTCCACCATGCTTGCTAATTACACTTTTAAGGGTGGAATACCAAAGAAATTAGGAGATCCAGGAATACCAACTATACCATGCTCCATTAAAAGAAACTATGTTAAAACTGCTTTATGTGATCTTGGAGCCGATGTTAGTGTTATGCCTTTCTCTTTATATCGTAGACTTGATTTGAATAAGTTGACTCCAACTGAAATCTCTTTGCAAATGGCTGATAAATCAACTGCTATACCCATCGGTATTTGTGAGGATGTGCCTGTCGTAGTTGCAAATGTTACTATTTTAACGGACTTTGTTATTCTTGATATACCCGAGGACGACAGTATGTCGATCATCCTTGGTAGACCCTTTTCGAATACTGCAGGGGCTGTTATTGATTGCAACAAGGGCAATGTCACTTTTCATGTTAATGGTAATAAGCATACGGTACACTTTCCGAAGAAACTGTTAGGAAACATTGCATGGAAAACAAAAAAAATTCTACGCACACGCAATGATCTATCCATGGAGATGCATAGCAACGAGGGGGGAGAGTGTGTCTATGTACCCTCATAGACCGTAAGCGGAAGCATTTGACAACGCGGTTGATGTAGTCGAACTTCTTCGCACTCTAACCGATCAAGTACCGAACGTACAGCACCTCCGCGTTCTGCACACGTTTAGCTCGGTGACGTCCTCCGCCTTCTTGATCTAGCAAGACGGCGAGGTAGTAGATGAGTTCCGGCAGCACGACGACATGGTGACGGTGATGGTGAAGTGATCTCCGCAGGGCTTCGCCTAAGCGCTATGAAAATTTGACCGGGTGTGTAAACGGTGGAGGGGGGCGCCGCACACGGCTAGGCAATTGTCTGTTGTGTGCTAGGCGCACCCTCCCCATGTATATATAGGTGGGAGGGAGGGAGGAGCAGCCAAAGGAGGCGCCCAAGTAGGAGGAATCCTACTTGGGGTCTCTCCCACGCCGCGCCCCCTGCCTTATATAGGTGCGGGGGAAAGGCAGGGGAGGGTGGCGCCCCCCCCCCCCCCCTTCCTTTCTCCCTTGAGGAGGGAAAGGAAGGAGGGGCCACCCCTCCCCTTTCCTTCCCCTCGGGCCTGTTGTCCAAAGAAGGGGGGCACCAGGGGCTGGTATGTTCCCTCCTTTGGCCCATTAGGCCCATACACTTACCGGGGGTGTCCGAAACCCCTTCCGGTGACCCGATGACTACCCAGTGCACTCCGAAACTCTTCCGGTGTCCAAATACCATCGTCCTATATATCAATATTTACCTCTCGACCATTTTGAGACTCCTCGTCATGTTCATGATCTCATCTGATACACTGAAACAACATTCGGTCACCAAATCATATAATTTATATAACACTATATCGTCAACGAACGTTAAGCTTGCGGACCCTATGGGTTCGAGAACTATGTAGACATGACCAAGACACCTCTCTAGTCAATAACCAATAGCAGAACCTGGATACCCATATTGGCTCCTACATATTCTACAAAGATCTTTATCGGTCGAACCTTATGACAACATACATAATTCCCTTTGTCTATCGGTATGTTACTTGCCCGAGATTCGATCGTCGGTATCTTCATACCTAGTTCAATCTCGTTACCGGCAAGTCTCTTTACTCATTCCGTAATACAACATCCTGCAACTAACTCATTGGTCACTTTTCTTGCAAGGCTTCTTATGATGTGTATTACCGAGAGGGCCCAGAGATACCTCTCCGATACTCGCAGTGACAAATCCTAATCTCGATCTATGCCAACTCAACAAACACCTTCGGAGATACCTGTAGATCATCTTTATGATCACCCAGTTACATTGTGACATTTGATAGCACACAAGGTACTCCTCGGGTATCCGGGAGTTGCATAATCTCATAGTCGAAGAAATATGTATTTGACATGAAGAAAGTAATAGCAATAAACTGAACGATCAATATGCAAAGCTAATGGATGGGTCTTGTCCATCACATCATTCTCCTAATGATGTGATCCTGTTATCAAATGACAACTCATGTCTATGGTTAGGAAACCTTGACCATCTTTGATCAACGAGCTAGTCTAGTAGAGGCTCACTAGGGACACGATATTTGTTTATGTATCCACACATGTATTTAAGTTTCCGGTCAATACAATTCTAGCAGGAATAATAAACCTTTATCATGATTAAGGAAATATAATAATAATCATTTTATTATTGCCTCTAGGGCATATTTCCATCAGTCTCCCACTTGCACTAGAGTCAATAATCTAGTTCACATCGCCATGTGATTAACACCCATAGTTCACAGCCATGTGACCAACACCCAAAGAGTTTACTAGAGTCAATAATCTAGTTCACATCGCCATGTGATTAATACCCGAAGAGTACTAAGGTGTGATCATGTTTTGCTTGTGAGAGAAGTTTAGTCGACGGGTCTGTCACATTCAGATCCGTGTGTATTTTTGCAAATTTCTATGTCTACAATGCTCTACATGGAGCTACTCTAGCTAATTGCTCCCACTTTCAATATGTATCCAGATTGATACTCATAGTCATCCGAATCAGTGTCAAAGCTTGCATTGACGTAACTCTTTACGATGAACTCTTTATCACCTCCATAACCGAGAAAAATTTTCCTTAGTTCTCTAAGGATAATTTTGACCGTTGTCCAGTGATCTAGTCCTGGATCACTATTGTACCCCCTTGCCAAACTCATGGCAAGGTACACAATAGGTCTGGTATACAGCATGGCATACTTTATAGAACCTATGGTTGAGGCATAGGGAATGACTTTCATTCTCTCTCTATCTTCTGCCGTTGTCGGGCTTTGAGTCTTACTCAACTTCACACCTTGTAACACAGGAAAGAACTCTTTCTTCGACTGATCTATTTTGAACTTCTTCAAAAAAAAACTTTGCCAAGGTATGTACTTTGTGGAAGTCCTATTAAGCGTCTCGATCTATCCCTATAGATCTTGATGCCCAATATATAAGCAGCTTCACCGAGGTCTTTCATTGAAAAAAATTCTTATTCAAGTATCCTTTTATGCTATCCAGAAATTCTATATCATTTCCGATCAACAATATGTCATCCACATATAATATCAGAAATGCTATAGAGCTCCCACTCACTTTCTTGTAAATACAGGCTTCACTATAAGTCTGTATAAAACCATATGCTTTGATCACCTCATCAAAGCTTATATTCCAACTCCAAGATGCTTGCACCAGTCCATAGATGGATCGCTGCAGCTTGCACACTTTGTTAGCACCTTTAGGATCGACAAAACCTTTTGTTGCATCATATACAACTCTTCTTTAAGAAATCCATTAATGAATGCAGTTTTGGCGCCCATTTGCCAGATTTCATAATCATAAAATGCGGTAATTGCTAACATGATTTGGACGGACTTAAGCATCGCTACAGGTGAGAAAGTCTCATCATAGTCAACCCCTTGAACTTGTTGAAAATGACAAGTCGAGCTTTGTAGACAATAACATTACCATCAGCGTCAGTCTTCTTCTTGAAGATCCATTTATTTTCTATGGCTTGCCGATCATCGGGCAAGTCCACCAAAGTCCACACTTTGTTCTCATACATGGATCCTATCTCAGATTTTATGGCCTCAAGCCATCTGTTGGAATCTGGGCTCATCATAGCTTCTTCATAGTTCGTAGGTTCACCTTGGTCTAATAACATGACCTCCAGAACAGGATTACCGTACCACTCTGGTGCGGATCGTGCTCTGGTTGACCTACGAGGTTCAGTAGTAACTTGATCTGAAGTTTCATGATCATTATCATTTGCATCCTCTCTAGTTGGTGTAGGCATCACGGGAACGGATTTCTCTGATGTGCTACTTTTCAATTCGAGAGAAGGTATGATTACCTCATCAAGTTCTACTTTCCTCCCACTCACTTCTTTCGAGAGAAACTCCTTCTCTAGAAAGGTTCCATTCTTGGCAACAAAGATCTTGCCTTTCGGATCTGTGGTAGAAGGTGTACCTAATTGTTTCCTTAGGGTATCCTATGAAGACGCACTTCTCCGATTTGGGTTTGAGCTTATCAGGCTGAAGCCTTTTGACATAAGTGTCGCTACCCCAAACTTTAAGAAACAACAGCTTAGGTTTCTTGACAAACCACAGTTCATATGGTGTCATCTCAACGGATTTAGACGGTGCCCTATTTAACGTGAATGTTGCCGTCTCTAATGCATAACCCCAAAACGATAGTGGTAAATCGGTAAGAGACATCATAGATCACACCATATCTAATAAAGTGCGGTTACGATGTTCGGACACACCATTACGCTATGGTGTTCCAGGTGGCGTGAGTTGTGAAACAATTCCACATTGTTTTAAATGAAGGCCAAACTCATAACTCAAATATTTGCCTCCGCGATCAGATCATAGAAACTTTATTTTCTTGTTACGATGATTCTCCACTTCACTCTGAAATTCTTGGAAATTTTCAAATGTTTCAGACTTGTGTTTCATCAAGTAGATATACCTATACCTACTCAAATCATCTGTGAAGGTCAGAAAATAACGATACCCGCCGCGTGCCTCAACACTCATCGGACCGCATACATCGGTATGTATTATTTCCAATAAGTCATTAGCTCGCTCCATTATTCCAAAGAACGGAGTTTTAGTCATCTTGCCCATGGTTCGGAAGTATCAAATTATTCATAATCAAGTGATTCCAAAAGTCCATCTGCATGGAGTTTCTTCATGCGCTTTACACCAATATGACCTAAACGGCAGTGCCACTAGTATGTTGCACTATCATTATCAACTTTGCATCTTTTGGTATCAATATTATGAATATGTGTATCACTACGATCGAGATTCAATAAACCATTCACATTGGGTGTATGACCATAGAAGGTTTTATTCATGTAAACAGAACAACAATTATTCTCTGACTTAAATGAATAAATGTATTGCAATAAACATGATATAATCATATTCATGCTTAACGCAAACACCAAATAACATTTATTTAGGTTCAACACTAATCCCGGGAGTGTGCGATGGTGATCATATCAACCTTGGAATCATTTCCAACACATATCGTCACCTCGCTTTTAACTAGTCTCTGCAACTCCTGTTTCGAGTTACTAATCTTAGCAACTGAACCGGTATCAAATACCCAGGGGTTACTATGAATACTAGTACAATACACATCAATAACATGTATATCAAATATACCTTTGTTCACTTTGCCATCCTTCTTATACGCCAAGGTTTTTTGAGGTAGTTCTGCTTCCAGTGACTATTTCCTTTGCAGTAGAAGCACTCAGTTTCAGGCTTGGGTCCAGCTTTGGGCTTCTTCCCGGGAGTGGCAACTTGCTTGCCATTCTTCTTGAAGTTCCCTTTCTTTCCCTTACCCTTTTTCTTGAAACTAGTGGTCTTGTTAACCATCAACACTTGATGTTCTTTCTTGATTTCTAACTTCGCCGATTTCAGCATCGCGAAGAGCTCGGGAATCATTTTCATCATCCCTTGCATATTACAGTTCATCACGAAGTTCTAGTAGCTTGGTGATAGTGACTAGAGAACTTTGTCAATCACTATCTTATCTGGAAGATTAACTCCCACTTGATTCAAGCGATTGTAGTACCCAGACATTCTGTGTACATGCTCACTGGCTGAGCTATTCTCCTCCATCTTGTAGGCAAGTACTTGTCAGAGGTCTCATACCTCTCGACATGGGCATGAATCTGAAATACCAATTTTCAGCTCTTGGAACATCTCATATGCTCCGTGGTGTTCAAAACATTTTTGAAGTCCTGGTTCTAAGCCGTAAAGGATGGCGCACTAAACTATCAAGTAGTCATCATATCGAGCTTGCATAACATCTGCATCTGCTCCTGCAATAGGTTTGTCACCTAGCGGTGCATCAAGGACATAATTCTTCTGTGCAGCAATGAGGATAATCCTCAGATCACGGACCCAGTCTGCATCATTGCTACTATCATCTTTCAACTTAGTTTTTTCTAGGAACATATCAAAAATATATAGGAGCTATATCGCGAGCTATTGATCTACAACATAGATATGAAAAAATATCAAGACTAAGTTCATGATAAATTTAGTTCAATTAATCAAATTACTAACGAACTCACACTTAAATAAACATCCCTCAAGTTTATATAAGTGATACATGATCCAAATCAACTAACCCATGTCCGATCATCACGTGAGATGGGGTAGTCATCAATGGTGAACATCTCTATGTTGATCATATCTACTATATGACTCACGTTCGACCTTTCGGTCTCCAGTGTTCCGAGACCATGTCTGTACATGCTAGGCTCGTCAAGTTTAACCCAAGTATTCTGCATGTGCAAAACTGTCTTACACCCGTTGTATGTGAACGTAGAGTCTATCACACCCGATCATCACGTGGTGCTTCGGAACGACTAACTTTGGCAACGGTGCATACTCGGGGAGAACACTTTTATCTTGAAATTTAGTGAAGGGGTCATCTTATAATGCTACCGCCGTTCTAAGCAAAATAAGATACATAAAGGATAAACATCACATGCAATCAAAATATGTGACATGATATGGCCATCATTATCAAGTGCTTTTGATCTCCATCTCCAAAGCATCGTCATGATCTCCATTATCACCGGCTCGACACCTTGATCTCCATCATTGCGTCGTGGTCATCTCGCCAACTATTGCTAACGCATAGCGATAAAGTAAAGCAATTACATGGTGTTTGCATTTCATACAATAAAGACACAACCATAAGGCTCCTGCCGGTTGCTGATAATTTACAAAACATGATCATCTCATACAATAACGTATATCACATCATGTCTTGACCATATCATATCACAACATGCCCTGCAAAACAAGTTAGACGTCCTCTACTTTGTTGTTGCAAGTTTTACGTGGCTGCTACGGGCTTCTAGCAAGAACCATTCTTACCTACGCATAAAACCACAACGGTGTTTCATCAAGTTTGCTGTTTTAACCTTCTTCAAGGACCGGCCGTAGTCAAATTCGATTCAACAAAAGTAGGAGAAACAGACACCCGCCAGCCACCTTTATGCAAAACTATTTGCATGTCTATCGGTGGAACCGGTCTCATGTCCGTGGTGGTAAGTAGTATGACTATCACCACCCACAACTCTTTGTGTTCTACTCGTGCATATCATCTACGCATAGATCTGGTTCGGATGCCACTGTTAGGAAACGTTGCATGGAAAACAAAAAAAAAATCTACGCACACGCAATGATCTATCCATGGAGATGCATAGCAATGAGGGGGGAGAGTGTGTCTACATACCCTCGTAGACTGTAAGCGAAAGCATTTGACAACGCGGTTGATGTAGTCGAACTTCTTCACGCTCCAACCGATCAAGTACCGAACGTACGACACCTCCGCGTTCTGCACATGTTCAGCTCCGTGACGTCCTCCACCTTCTTGATCCAGCAAGACGGCAAGGTAGTAGATGAGTTCTGGCAGCACGACGGCGTGGTGATGGTGATTGTGAAGTGATCTCCGCAGGGCTTCGCCTAAGCACTACGAAAATATGACCGGGGGTGTAAACGGTGGAGGGGGGCGCCGCACACGGCTAGGCAATTGTCTGTTGTGTGCTAGGGGCCCCCTCCCCATGTATATATAGGTGGGAGGGAGGGAGGAGCAGCCAAAGGAGGCGCCCAAGTACGAGGAATCCTACTTGGGGTCTCTCCCAAGCCGCGCCCCTGCCTTATATTGGTGCGGGGGAAAGGCAGGGGATGGTGGCGCCCCTCCCCCCCCCCCTTCCTTTCTCCCTTGAGGAGGGAAAGGAAGGAGGGGCCACCCCTCCCCTTTCCTTCCCCTAGGGCCTACTGTCCAAAGAAGGGGCGCACCAGGGGCTGGGTTGTTCCCCCCTTTGGCCCATTAGGCCCATACACTTACCGGGGGTGTCCGGAACCCCTTCCAGTGACCCGATGACTACCCGGTGCACTCCGAAACTCTTCCGGTGTCCGAATACCATCATCCTATATATCAGTCTTTACCTCTCGACCATTTTGAGACTCCTTGTCATGTCCATGATCTCATCCGGTACTCAGAAACAACATTCAGTCACCAAATCATATAACTCATATAACACTACTACAGGTTCGAGAACTATGTAGACATGACCGAGACACCTCTCCGGTCAATAACCAATAGCGGAACCTGGATGCCCATATTGGCTCCTACATATTCTATGAAGATCTTTATCGGTCGAACCTTATGACAACATACATAATTCCCTTTGTCTATAGGTATGTTACTTGCCCGAGATTCGATCGTCGGTATCTTCATACCTAGTTCAATCTCGTTACCGGCAAGTCTGTTTACTCGTTCCATAATACATCATCCTGCAACTAACTCATTAGTCACTTTGCTTGCAAGGCTTCTTGTGATGTGTATTACCGAGAGGGCCCAGAGATACCTCTCCGATACTCGAAGTGACAAATCCTAATCTCGATCTATGCCAACTCAACAAACACCTTTGGAGATAGCTGTAGAGCATCTTTATGATCACCCAGTTACGTTGTGACGTTTGATAGCACACAAGGTATTCCTCTGGTATCCGGGAGTTGCATAATCTCATAGTCGAAGGAATATGTATTTGACATGAAGAAAGCAATAGCAATAAACTGAACGATCAATATGCTAAGCTAACGGATGGGTCTTGTCCATCACATCATTCTCCTAATGATGTGATCCTATTATCAAATTACAACTCATGTCTATGGTTAGGAAACCTTAACCATCTTTGATCAACGAGCTAGTCTAGTAGAGGCTCACTAGGGACACGGTATTTGTTTATGTATCCACACATGTATTTAAGTTTCCGGTCAATACAATTCTAGCATGAATAATAGACCTTTTTCATGATTAAGGAAATATAATAATAACCATTTTATTATTGCCTCTAGGGCATATCTCCATCAGAAACAACCTCAAGTGAATAGTATCAACTCTATCAGAGAAATTCCAACAATTGCTATTGGAGGTTTTAAATTCCCTATTCCTACTGTCAAAAAGAAATATGATATTCTTATTATTGGGGACATGCATATCCCCGTTGAGGTAACCTAGTGTTATTCAAAAATTCTCTGGTTTCATGTCATTCGGAAGAAGTTTGTTAATAAGACTTGATCAACCTTGTTAATGGATTCCTTTTGATGGGCATGAGATGGATGAATTTAGTAAACACAACTTTCTGTACCCACTTTTTACTTTCTGTTATTTAGAATAAATAAAGCAAACATACTATTATTTTTCTGTTTTCTAAATTATCCGTGAAATAAAAAATGTCCCGAAAATAAATGTTCTCCAGATGCCCTGAAAATTTAGTATGATTTTTTATAGAATATTTGAGAATTTTTGGCACTGAGAACACACCAGGGGGCTGTACCAGTGGGCCACAAGCCCACAGAGCTCGCCCACCCCCCTGGGTGCGCCCAGGTGGCTTGTGGGTCCCACGTGGGTCCCCCTCACTTATTCCAGCACCCATCCACTTCATCTTCCTCCAGAAAAAATCCCACCATTGCTCAAACCCGTGTTCTAGCTCATTTTGCTGCCATTTTCGTTCTCCTTGCTCAAAGCTCCATTCGCAAAACTGTTTTGGGGGATTGTTCTTCGGCATGTGACTCCTCCAACGGTCCAACTAGTTTTTGTTCTAGTACTTTATATATTGCAAATTTTTCCTGCTGAGGTGACCTTGTTCTTGAGCTTGCATGTCAAATTTATATGGTCCAAAGTAGTTTTGTTGCATGATATAGCCTCCAGACACTTGTGGGAGTAGTTTCTATTAATCTTGTTGAGTTTCGTTCACTTTTATTTTGAGTCACTAAAAAAATTCAGAAATTTTTCAGAGGGAGAAAATGTTGAGGAAAGTGTTCGAAGGTGGTTCCTCAAAGAAGAAGGCTCCAAGGCTCGCGATACGTGAGCCGGATCTCAAACCACCGAGGGATGCTCCAGTGCAACCTTGCAAATGGCCGTCAGATAATTTCATGACCAGTGCCGGTTTCAAGGATGAGTTCTACGCATACGTGCATAACGCCGAGCTGACAGACTTTGTGTCAGATAAGTGTTTACAGTATTACAACCTCATCGATTCCTTTGTGTGGACATTTAAGTATTCAGTCCATCACAATACGCATTCTGTTTTGTTTGATCTTTATGATAAATCATATACCATGGACCTAGATGATTTTAATGATGCATGCAAGATTCCACAATGGGGTATTCTTAGTGAACCTCGTAAAACTGATTATAGTGATTTCCTTGCTAGCATCACCGTGGGAGACACTAGAAATATTACAGAAGCTACCATAGGGAGCATTCACTTTCCTGCCATACATTATTTTGCTCTCTTTATAGGTAGATCCATTAACAGTAAACATGATCATAGCCACCTTTGTGCATCAGATCTTAGTGTCCTCAAGTGTGCGGTAATGGGTGATAAACGATATAACTTGCGGGCTATTATTGCAAGGAGGTTACATCTTAATGCTAAAGATGGAGATTTATTTGGTGGGATTTATGCCACCTGTTTAGCTAATTATCTTGGGGTACCCATAAGGGAGGATGACATTGAGTTACCACCTGCTTTCCTTGATTATAATGCTATGGTACACTACCAGTTTCTTGAGAGGAACGAACAGTCCCTCCTGTACCGACTAATCTTTGACAGGGAGCGCGCCTTCCGTATTACGCTTCCCGCTCCTGCCTTCTTTGACTTTCAGGTGAAGCGAAGATATTTCATAACCAGGGCAGAGGCAATTGAGTATGAGAGAGCAGAGGAGGCCGCTCGCCTCCATGAGGCAGCCGGCCAAGCAGTAGCTGCCGCAGCTCAGTACAACCCGAACTACGATTTTGGATTCTATCCAGGCCTGCCATGGCCATAGACCAACTTAGGCCGAAAGCCTAAGCTTGAGGGAGTACATATTTCTCACCGACATTACATTCATGTTCACACACTCATTCCAATTGTTGGTGTTCATACTTTTTCATTGTATTATCCATGCTAGTTAATTCATTTTTCTCGCTTTCTTCTTGTGTGTTTGAAAAACTTTGAGAAAATCCACAAAAATTAGTTATCGCTTCTTTTTAGTTTTTGTTTCTAGTTTAATTTAGTTGTAGTATTAAAAGAAAACCCAAAAATATTTCTCGTTCTTCTATTTCTTGTTGGGAGCTTTCCCGTGTAAATAGTTTTTCTCGTTCTTGTTTTATTTTCAGAAAAACAAAAACTTCAGAAAAAAAATCTGTATGTTCCTTTGAAATTCTTTTCCTTTTTCTTTAGGTCGTAAGGGGAAGACCATGATGAAAATATTGAGTGGCTCTCATATGCATTATTGATTGATCTAAAAGAGAGCCCATATTACCTTGTCTTCTCCTTTGAATAAATGTTTGCAGATTCCAGCTTAGTCAAATGCACGTGCACTCTTATTATTATTCACACCGTTCGGTTGTGCAAATGAAAGGCAATAATGACGATATATGATGAAAGGATTGAGATGGAGAAAAGCTGGTACGAACTCGACCTATCTTGTTTTTGTAAATATGATTAGCTCATCGTTCCTGATTCAGCCTTTTATGAATGAAACATGTTTGCAATGACAATTAGAGATTATAGTTACTCATGCCATGCTTAATTAGCTAGGAGTGTATAATGGTTTGTCTTGAGTGCCAACATGCAAATTAAAATGGTTATGATGTAGTATGATAGGATGGTATCCTCCTTTGAATGATCTAAGTGGCTTGACTTGGCACATGTTCACGCATGTAGTTGAATCAAAATCAACATAGCCTCCGCGATATTTATATTCATGGTGATTTATATCCTACTCATGCTTGCACTCAATGTTGGTTAATCTCAATGCATGTCTATGACCATTGTCGCTCTCTAGTTGGTCGCTCCTCAATATTTTGCTAGCCTTCACTTGTACTAAGCGGGAATACTGCTTGTGTATCCACTTCCATAAACCCAAAGTTGTTCCATATGAGTCCACCATACCTACCTATATGCGGTATTTACCTGCCGTTCCAAGTAAATTTGTATGTGCCAAACTCTAAACCTTCAAAAATAATTTGTTTTGTATGCCCGAATCGCTCATGTAGCGACTGGGGGCTGTCAGTATCTTCCATGCTAGGTGGGTTATTCTCACGATGAGCGTTTATTCACTTGTCATTCAGGAGAAAGTGGCTGGTATTCGGGATGCCCAGTTCCATGCTCGAAATCAAATCAAAATTTAATCATAAAACAAAACTCCCCCAGGACTGTTGTTGGTATGGACGGTACCCGTTGTTTCGGATCAGCCGTGGAGTGTGATTGTTGGTGGAGGGGGAGTAAAAACTTTACCATTCTATTTGGGAACCGCCTATAATGTATCTAGCATGGAAGATAGTGAGATCTCTTGGTTGTTATGTTGACAATGAAAGCATACCGCTCAAAATTATATTCATCTCTGTTTTAAAGCTCGAGCTCTGGCACTTCTGCAAATCCCTGCTTCCCTCTGCGAAGGGCATATCTATATACTTTTATTGCTGAGTCATCATCCTCTTATAAAAAGCACCAGTTAAAGAGCACCACTGTCATTTGTATGTTTTGCTATTAGTTGATATTGAGTATGACTGTGACTGGATCTCTTTTGCCATGAATTACAATGTCTAGTCAGTCCTTGATCTTCAGGGGTGCTCTGCATTTATGTTTTGCGGTCTCAGAAAGCGCTAGCGAGATACCATTTTGCCATATTATATCATGATTGTTTTGAAAGAAGTGTTGTCATCCGAGATTTATTATTATTGTTCGCTAGTTGATTGTGCCATTGATATGAGTAAATGTGAGACCTAAATATTATTGTGAATGTGGTTAGTTCATAATCTTTGCTGAAAACCTGAATGCTGGCTATACATATTTGCAACAACAAGATCAAACAGAGTTTGTAAAAGTTTTTTTTGTCACTTTCAGTTTGTCAACTGAATTGCCTGAGGACAAGCAGTGGGTTAAGCTTGGGGGAGTTGATACGTCTCAATCGTATCTACTTTTCCAAACTCTTTTGCCCTTGTTTTGGACTCTAATTTGCATGATTTGAATGGAACTAACTTGGACTGACGCTGTTTTCAGCATAATTGCCATGGTGTTATTTTTGTGCAGAAATAAAAGTTCTCGGATTGACCTGAAAATTTAAGGAGAATATTTTTGGAATATATAAAAATATTGGCGAAAGAATCAACCAGAGGGGGGCCACCCAGAGGCCACAAGCCCTGGAGCTCCTCCAAACCCTAATTCCAACACTATATGTTCACATCCGGAGAGAAAAAAATTAGAGAGAAGAATTCATCGCGTTTTCCGATATGGAGCCACCGCCGCCTCCCGTTCTTCATCGGGAGGGCTGATCTGGAGTCTGTTCGGGGATCCGAAGAGGGGGATTCGTCGCCATCATCATCACCAATCTTCCTCCATCACAAATTTCATGATGGTCACTGCCGTGCGTGAATAATTTCATCGTAGGCTTGCTGGACGGTGATGGGTTGGATGAGATTTATCATGTAATCGAGTTAGTTTTGTTAGGGTTTGATCCCTAGTATTCACTATGTTCTGAAATTGATGTTGCTATGACTTTGCTATGCTTAATGCTTGTCACTAGGGCCCGAGTGCCATGAATTCAGATCTGAACCTATTTTCATGAATATATGTGTGTTCTTGATTCTGTTTTGCAAGTTGTAGACATCTATTACGAGTTATGATCCGCATACCCCAAGGTGACAATAATTGGGATTCTTTCCGGTGATTACCGTAGTTTGAGAAGTTCATGTATTCACTAAGTGCTAATGCATTGGTCCGGTTCTCTATTAAAAGGAGGCCTTAATATCTCTTAGTTTTCATTCGGACCCCGCTGCCACGGGAGGGTAGGACAAAAGATGTCATGCAAATTCTTTTTCATAAGCACGTATGACTATATTCGGAATACATGCCTACATTATATTGATGAATTGGTGCTAGTTCTGTGTCACCCTATGTTATAACTGCTACATGATGAATATCATCCGACACAATTATCATTGCTGATCCATTGCCTACGAGCTTTTCACATATTGATCTTTGTTAAGTTACTCTCGTTGCTACTGCTGTTACAATCACTACAAAACTGCTACTTTTACTTCTGCCATCGTTACCGTTACTTTCATACTACTTTACTACTAAATACTTTGCTGCAGATATTAAGTCTTTCAGGTATGATTGAATTGACAACTCAGATGCTAATACTTGATAATATTCTTTGGCTCCCCTTGTGTCGAATCAATAAATTTGGATTGAATACTCTACCCTCGAAAACTGTTGCGATCCCCTATATTTGTGGGTTATCATGGGGCTGGTGGATATTGCGGCTCATCACCACAACCTTATGGTTAGGGGCTCTTCTAGATCCACGATTCGACCTGGCCAGCGTCGTTTCTTCTCTGGAGTTGGCTTCAACTGAGGATTTGGACGCTGGGAGGTCGCGAGGAAGACGATGGATTCTTGGGACTGTTCTGTAATATTCATTTAGTGAGAGTCCTTCGGGTAACTAGGTGGCAACAGTGGCACCGTCTGTATTCTTTGCGTTCATTCATACTTGTATGCATGTATGTACTGTTTTCCTACTCAGATGAATGCAAGTAATCGTATGCCTTCGGGTGTACGCTTTCAAAAAGAAAAACATCATGGTAAATCCGATTCTATAAAAAACATTGAAAATCTGAATTAAGAAATTTGAGATTGGAAAGCAAAGCCCCCCCCCCCCCACCCCCCTCCCCATGTCGTGTCTGTGAGGCGACTTGGGCGGGCACCCTCGCCGGCCGCCGCCACAGCATCTCCACCAGGCGCCGCCCCCTCGCCACCGCCGGCAACATGACGTCGGGCGAAGCCCGTCGACGGTTGGCGATGGCGGGATCCGTCCCGCGCGCGTGCTATGGTCCTGCCGCCCCCTCCCCTTATCCGCATTGGGGCCGCCTGATCTAGCCTGGTGCTTCCCTCTGGCCGACTCCCTCCTTTCAGATCCGGACGACGCGTCACGGCTGCGGGCTTCCGGCGCCCTCGGGTGGCTCCGGTGTCCTGTCCTCGTGGCTGCCTCGGCGGCGGTTCCATCCGCCGTTGCCTGCTGGGCTGGGTGCGGCGACCCCTGCTCCAACACTCTTGCGCCGGCCTCCGCCGCCTCCCGCCCTCAAGCTCGCGCCGTCGACTGCCTACTGCGCGTCGTCCGCCTCCACCTTGTTCGTCGTCGTCGTGCTCCTTTGCGTGCTTGCCAAACGAAGGTGGCGTTGTGGCTCCTGCTCCTTGGAGCCCTCCACCTCCCAGTTCCCCCAGTGGGCTGCCGCTGTCTCGTAACCTCTCCTGCTGGGGGCGCCGCACCGGTGGCCTCGGCCTCAAGGGTGCCTGCTGGCTTCTCTGTCGGTCGGATTCACCTGGATCTGGGGCCGTCTGTAACACCCCCTGTATTAAGCTACAGAGATCACCCTTTTGATGAGGCCATGTCATCATGATTAATAGTGCACAATCATCATTAGCATCATGTTGCATTTCAACTCCTAAGTCAAATTCAAATTTAAATGAAAGTGGGATACAAAAGTTGTCCAACATAGAAACTAAAATGTCAGATAAATAACAAATATTCCAGAGGCTATTCTAAAATTGAAACCAACATCATTGGAATTGTATAGGTGACTTGAACAACCTCAAACAGTGGATAAAGATAATATTTAGTAACCATTTATTAAATCTGAAATAAATATGAAATTATGTTTTGCCCAAACTAGTTTTAGGTGTTAGGGAATAATGCACTGGTATTTATGAAATAGGTCACACTTTTTACAAAAACCATTTGGGGCCTAAACATTTAACAGTAGAGAAAAGAGAATAAAGAAAAGGAAAAAAGAAATACAGAAAAAGGAAAAAGGAGCAACAAACACCCCCCCCCCCCCCGACTGGGCCCTCGGCCCAGCAAGCCACCGGGCCGCCAGGCCGGCAGCCGGCTCCTACTAGCCGGCCACCCCCCCCCCCCCCGGCCAAAACCCTAACCCTACCCCCCCGATCCCCCCCTCCCCCTCGTTTTCTCCTCCTTCCCCCCCCCCATCTGGATCGGGCGCAGGCCCGATCCCGTCCGCCTCGTCGTCGACGCCGCTCGCCGACCCGCCCCGTCGCCGCTTCCCCCTTCGTTCAGCCCCCACCTCCCGATCCAGATCGGGATCGGGATCGCGGAACGACCCGTCCCTCGTCGCAGCACGACCGCGTCCAGCCTCTCCTCGCCTGTTTGGACGCCGCCCCCGTCCCGCTCTCCCTCTCCCCTGCTCCCTCGCCGACGCTCGCCCTCACCCCCTACCGCGCCGCCTCGCCCCTCGCTCACGCCGGCCACCCCGCCCGGAGCTCTCCCTCGCCGTCTTGCCTCGTCTACGTCGCCGCCATTGTCCCCCCCGGCCTGCCCCCCGTCGCCTCGGTCCCCGTCGGCCGCCCGACCCCCCCCCTGCCCCGTCCCACTGGATCCCTTAGGCCGCGGTACCTCGTCCCCTCCCCCCCTCTCTCTCTACAGCACTCGTCCCGCGCCTCCCTGCCTCGCCGCGCCGCGCTCCCGGCCCTGCCTCGCCTCTGCGTCACGCGCGCTGCCGCCTCCCGCTCGCGCGTCCACGCGTCTCTCCTCCCCCGCCAACAGCCGACTCCTCCCTCCCCCCGTTTCGCCCCCTCACCTCCTCCCGCTGCCGCTCCATCCACCGCTCTTCCATGCCTCCCCTCCATCACCTCCCTCCCTCCCCCTCCTCCTCCTTTTCCTCTTCCTCGTCCCTTTCCTGCCGACTCGCCCGTGCGTCCCCTTTGTCACACCGGCATGTTCCGGTCCCCGAAAGGGGCCACGCCCCGGACGTGTCCCGCCCCTGGGCCACCCCCGTGGGCCCGAACCCCTGTGACGCTGACGCATGGGGCCCCGCCCAGAAACCAGTTTTAAGAAAATGCAATAAAACTAAATAATTAAGTAATTAATAATTATTAATTAATTAATTAATTATTAATTAGTTAATTAATCCTGATTAGGTTAATCTAATTACTATTAGTGTTAATTAAACAGTAATCACTATTAAATTAATTAAACCTAATTAACCTAACAGCCTATGACACCGTGGGACCCACCCTGTCAGGTGCTCTGACGTTTAGCATGATGTCATCTGCCGTCATCAATTACTGTTTCGGATAATGTTGATTAAATAATTAATTAAAATTTCAGAAATTAATAAAAACTTTTAGAAAATCATATCTTTTAAACCGTAACTCCGATGAAAATATTTTATACATGAAACTTGCTCAGAACGACGATACGAACCCGGATACGCCCTATCGTGGTCCGTCAGACGCCCGCAGCTATGAAGAACGTTGAACAATTAGACCGTTTTCGATAAATGAATAGTGTCCACCCTAATAAATAAAATGCGGATAAATTCCTAATTAACTAAATCGCTTAGTTAGGCTGTATATCACCCCTGCAGTATCATTTAAACATGTCATGCATCCCTGTTGGCATTTTGCCTGTTTTACTGTTACCTGTGTTCTTTCTTCCTCCCCCTTTCTCTTCGGTAAGACTACGAGACCGCCGCGCTGCTGGGAGTGCCTGCCCCGACGGACTACGTTGTTTGACGACCCCTACTTGCAGAGCAACCAGCAAGCCCCCCCCCTTGATCACCAGATATCGCCTATTCTCCTCTATACTGCTTGCATTAGAGTAAGTGTCTCATGTTACTGCTTTCCGTTAATCCTAGTCGGATCATAGCCTGACACTGTTGCTACATTTGTTGATACCTTACCTCTGCAATCCTAAATACTTTAGTATAGATCTAGTTTAATCATACATTGGCCCTGCATTCTTGTCAGTTCTGCCTTGCTATACTATCGGGCCGTGATCACTCGGGAGGTGGTCACGGGTGTATACTATACATATATACATACTATACAAATGGTGACTAAGTGCGGTCGGCTCGAAAGATGTACCTGCGAGTGATTCACGGATTGGGGGCTGAAAGGACTTTTGTCCCAACGGCCCTTTGTGGATCTTTGTGGCGGAGCGACAGGCGCAGGTTGAGACCACTAGGAGACGGTGGGCCAAGCCCTGGTCGGCGTCGCGTTTACTTTCAATAACACCTTAACGAGATTGGATATTTGATCTGAGTCTGGCCTGGCCTATACGCCACTAACCCAACTACGCGGGACGTACTTTATGGTAGTCCCGGGCGTCGTGGCTTCAGCTGAAGCCTTCTTGACGTCAGCGACTGAAGCGCGCGCGCGAGCCGTGTTGGACCGGCGCTAAGTTCGTAACCGCCGGATCGTGAGTGGGTTGCTAGGTCTGCTCGCGGCGCGTACGCAAACGTGCAGAGCGCACTTGGGCGATGGCGCCCAGACCCCAGAGTGCCTAGGTTAGTCCGGCGTGCTGACCTCTCTGTTGCAGCCTAGGGTGGGGCCTGCGACGTGTGGATCTTTCCGAGCCGGGATGACCCCAGGAACAGTGTGTCGGCCAAAGGGGATCGAGGCGTGTTGGGGAGAATAGTGTGTGCCCCCTCAGGGAAGTTTATCTATTTCGAATAGCCCGTGTCCCTCGTAAAGACGACCCGGATTGCATTCCTACCTCTCAACTAGAAATGGATACTTACATAAACACAACGACTTACAGTGGGGAGGAGTAACCCCCCTAACAGGAGTTATAACCCGTGGTCGTCATCTCCTTCAAGCATGGTGGCGACGAGAGGATCGACGGGTAGGATATGCTATACGTTTGTTGATTGTTAACTTCCAACTCAACTCTCCTTCTATTGTCTTCAGATGGAGGCTGCCAGAAGCGTAGTCTTCGCACGGACTACTATCCCCCTCTTATTCTGGCATTCTGCAGTTCAGTCCACCGATATTGCCTCTTTACACATATACCATGCATATGTAGTATAGATCCTTGCTTGCGATGTACTTGGATGAGTACTCACGGTTGCTTTCCCCCTCCTTTCCCCCCTTTCCCTTCTTGCTGGTTGTCGCAACCAGATGTTGGAGCCCAGGAGCCAGACGCCACCTACGACGACTACTATCACCAGGACGGAGCCTACTACTACGTCCAGGACGCCGACGACCAGGAGTAGTTAGGAGGATCCCAGGCAGGAGCCCCTGCGCCTGTTCGATCTGTTGTATCCCTGTTTGTGCTAGCCATCTTATGGCACCTTGTTTAACCTATGTCTGTACTCAGATTTGTTGCTTCCGCTGACTCGTCTATGATCGAGCATTTGTATTCGAGCCCTCGTGGCCCCTGGCTTGTATTATGATGCTTGTATGACTTATTTATGTTTTTAGAGTTTGTTTGTGATATCTTCCCGTGAGTCCCTGATCTTGATCGTACACGTTTGCGTGCATGATTATTGTACGATCGAGCCGGGGGCGCAACAAGTTGGTATCAGAGCCGACTGCCTGTAGGAATCCCCCTTTCCAATTCCTTGGCCAAAGTTGAGTCTAGCAAAGAAAACCGTTTTACTAACTTGGCTGTGTGGCTTACGGGCCCACATCGCCAACTGGGTGGTATTTGGATTTTTATTTCCTCGTCTATACTCTGGGACTCTGATCTCTCTTCTACTCGGGTTAAATGAAGTTTACTAACGCCGACACTTAGGATCTCGTAAATTCTGTCTACCCGGAGAGGCTGGATATCTGTGCGATTTCCCTGTCTTGATCCGATTAGTCTGATAACATTTTCCTTTCCATTGTTTGTTTAACCTTTCTCTCCGAGTTTGTGTAAACCTCTTATTGTCGTTTGACAACCTGAATTTCCTCTGTTTCAGATGGCCCGTTGTTTCCACCGCGTCCTACGACACAGTTGTTGCTTCGCACTTGGGCTCGTAATACACCCTGGGTTTTCCGCTTCCTATCGCTCTCATGACCAGACTTGGCTACCGTTGGTACCCTGAGTACTTGGTTTATGAGGTTTACCGCGAGTTCAACCAGGAACAGTACTATGCTGAAGTTCGGATTTATGATCAGCAGAACAACTCAGACACCGAGCTACACCTTTTTCACGGATTAGGCGTGACGATTGAGATGGCAGTCCATGATGCCGCCTACTCCGCTGTCGTACGTCTACGAGGGGAGCACAATGCTATCTTGGATGACTCCGAGTTCCGATACATTCCGTATGCCCCTGCTGGAGATGCTACCGGATACTACACAGCTATCTGTGCCCCGTACGAGCCTCATCGCTACGACCCGCGCGTTCTGATTCAGTGCACTCAGGCTCTGGATCGCACTGTTCGGGCTCTTGCCGTCGAGTTGGTTGCCACTCGAGCACGTCTCTACGATGCTATGACGCAGTTGCTGCCCGCTGTTCGTGCAGGGATACATCCGGAGCACATCCTTTATCCGCACAGGACTCAGATGTATGCTGGTATTGACTGGCCTATTGTTGGGGGTCACACACCGACACGAGGACCTCTTCTTACAGCTCGAGACCGGGTTCTGCATCAGAGTGCACATGGAGCACAGGATCTTTCTGCGACGAACATTCGTCGTCCGCACTCGCAGCTACCCCGGTACAGTGGTTCTCTCCGACGTTGATGTAGCCTTTGCTATCTCTCGTTGTGTACTTCCTTACCGCGTGCCTGCGCGCCGCCTAGTATGTCTAGCTTTTGATTTGCGCCGTTATGCTGACCGCTTGTACCCGACATTGTGTATGGATCTGTATGTCTTAATCGACTACTGTTATGTATCTATAACACTGCTTGGAGTATTGTAGTGTTGCATCATGCTTGTCGCTAAGCACTCGTGCTTGCTTTTACTAAACTACCCCCCTGTTGAAAATCAGCAGGATGGTTAGACCCGCTGGTCGTGGTCGTGGACGTGGTGCCAACGATCCACCACCGCCGAACTATATGGCTGGAATGATGCAGCAATTTGAACTGCAACGTCAGTTCATGCAAGGGATCATGGATCAGTTTCCTCGTCCCAATATGAACCAGTATCCGGGCCCAGGGACCTTGCAGGACTTTATGCGCCTCAACCCAACCGTCTACCGCGGCTCAACTCAGCCCCTGGATGCGGATGACTGGCTTCGCGACATCACCTATGAGTTGGAATCTGGTGGCGTTGCCCCTGCAAACTATGTCACCTTCGCCTCCTTCTTTCTCAAGGGCCCCGCTGCTCAATGGTGGGACAGCCACAGGCGCACTCAACCAGCTGGCACAGTCATCACTTGGCCGGATTTCCATGCTGCCTTCCGTGCCCGTTTCATTCCCCAGGGAATCATGGACCGGAAGAAGCAAGAGTTCCGCAACCTCACCCAGGGCAACAAGACAGTGGAAGCTTATCAGCGGGAGTTTCTGGAATTATCCCGCTATGCTGAAGAAGACATTCCCACTGATGCTCGCCGTCAGGAAAGGTTTCGCCAAGGACTTCAAGCTGACATCAAGCTAGCGCTCCTTGTGCATGAATTTGATAATTTCTCCATCTTGGTGAACAAGGCTATCCAGGTCGAGACTGGTCTGCAGGCACACCAGGGATCTCTTAGGCGCAACCGTGACACTGGTTCATCTTCGAGCCAGCCTGCACAGAAGCGTCGGATCTGGATTCCAAACAGCGTGTACCGTCCAGCTGCACCTGCTCCAAGACGGTCCTATGCTGCACCACGCCTGCCTCCACCACCTAGGCAGCCAGGACTTCCAGCTCCACCACCCCGAGCTCCTGCTCCTAATCCCAATGATAGTCTGTGCTACAAGTGTGGGCAGCCAGGTCATTTTTCCAGGAACTGCATTCAGAACCAGAACCAACTGGCACTTCCTGCAACTGGCCGTAGGAACAATCAGCCTCGCAACAACAATGCCAAGACTTATGGGCGTATTCAGGCCAACCACACCGATTTCAAAGAAGCTCAGGACCAGCCTGCCACTGTGATGGGTACTCTCCTTGTTAATTCAGTACCAGCTTCTGTTTTATTTGATTCGGGAGCATCGCATTCATTCATGTCCGAAGAATTTGCATACAAACACGACATTAAATGTGAGGTCATGAACACTGCAATAGTAATACACACCCCCGCGGGTCAATGTCAAACCTCCATGGGTAGCAACGACGTCACCGTTGAAATTGAAGGGCTGGAGTTTCACGCCTCCCCTTTCATACTAAAGTCTTGTAGTATCGACCTCATTCTCGGAATGGATTGGTTGAAAGCGCATACTGCTTCTATAGTTTGCGCCACGGAGATCGTCCATCTTCTACACCCTTCTGATGAAATAATAAGCTACCAGGCTCAAATCATCCAAAATGCCGAGGCGAGACTTTATGCCTTGAATGCGTTAAACGCATCACCACTTGAAGGCATCGAGAACATTCCAGTTGTTCGCGAATTCCAAGGTGTTTTCCCAGAAGAACTCCCAGGGATACCCCCTGCTCGAGCTGTCGAATTTGTCATCGACTTGAAACCAGGCACCACTCCTATCGCCAAGCGACCCTACAAGATGCCGCCGCATGAACTCCTTGAACTTAAGGAGGAAATCGACGCTTCACTTCGTAAGGGTTTCATTCGCCCAAGTTCCTCTGCTTGGGGAGCACCTTCTCTCTTTGTCAGGAAGAAGGATGGATCAAACCGATTGGTCCAAGATTACCGTCCTATTAACCAAGCAACCATCCAGAACAAATATCCCCTTCCTCGGATAAACGATCTGTATGATCAACTGGCGGGTTCATCAGTGTTCTCTAAACTCGACTTAAGGTTGGGTTACCACCAGATCCGTGTTTGTGAAGAGGATATCCCAAAGACCGCCTTCGTTACTCGATATGGCTCATACGAGTACACTGTCATGTCATTCGGTTTAACCAATGCTCCCGCCACATTCTCCCGCCTGATGAATTATATATTCATGGAATACCTTGACAAGTTCGTCGTGGTTTACTTGGATGATATCCTAGTATACTCCAAGAACAAAGAGGAACATGCTGAACATCTTCGACTTGTTCTGGAGAAACTTCGAGAGCATCAACTATATGCTAAGTTTTCCAAGTGTGAATTCTGGCTTCCCGAAGTAACATACCTTGGGCATGTCATCTCCAAGGATGGTATTGCCGTCAACCCCGAGCGAGTTCAGGCTATTCTTGATTGGGCTCCTCCAAAGAACGTCAGGCAAGTTCGAAGTTTTCTCGGACTCGCCAGCTATTGCCGTCGATTTGTCGAGAACTTCTCCAAGATCGCCAAGCCCCTGACTAACCTGCTTCATAAAGGCGTCAAGTTCGATTGGACGGAAAAGTGTCAGGAAAGTTTCCAGACGCTCAAAGACAAGCTGACTTCTGCCCCAGTGCTTGCCCCTCCTGATTCCCAGAAGGATTTTGTCATCTATTGTGATGCATCCCGTCAAGGATTAAGCGGTGTCCTAATGCAAGACCGCAGAGTAATTGCTTATGCTTCGCGTCAATTGCGTCCGTACGAAGAGAATTACCCAGTACATGACCTCGAGCTTGCTGCCGTCATCCATGCACTAAAACAGTGGCGACATTACCTTCTCGGTAATCGTTGCGAGATCTACACCGATCATCAAAGTCTGAAGTATCTGTTCACTCAGCCAGACCTGAACCTCCGTCAACAGAGATGGATGGAGACCGTAGCGGATTTTAACTTGGGTATTTCTTATACCCCTGGCAAGGCTAATGTAATGGCCGATGCCTTGAGCCGCAAGTCTTATTGCAGTCACCTCCAGTTTCACGAAGTTCAACCTTCGCTTATTGAAGAATTCAGAAAGATGAATCTCCACATTGTTCCTCCTGGAGCACTCGCTCCCCCTCCTGAAGGTTCCTACAAAATGAACCTCCACGTTGTTTCCCAGGGTTCTCTTAATACCCTGGTTGCTAAACCAGATCTCGTGGACAGCATCAAGAAGCTGCAGGGCTATGACTCTCAAGCCCACAAGATTAAGCGCTATCTCGCTGAAGGAAGGCCTTCGTTCTTCACTATTGATGATACTGGCACATTGTTCTTTAAAAGTCGTCTAGTGGTCCCCTCTAAAGGTAACCTGGGTATGACTCAGGAGGTCATGCAAGAAGCTCACGACACTCCGTTGTCTATTCATCCCGGCAGTACCAAGATGTACCAAGACATCCGTCAAAGATTCTGGTGGTCAAACATGAAGCAAGACATTGCTCGCTATGTTGCTGAATGTGATGTTTGCCGTCGCGTCAAAGCAGAACATCAAAGGCCCGCCGGAACTCTGCAACCAATTGCTGTTCCTGAATGGAAGTGGGACCATGTTGAAATGGACTTTATCACTAGATTTCCCAAATCACAGAAAGGTAATGATGCTATTCTTGTCGTCATTGACCGACTTTCCAAAGTTGCACATTTTCTAGCCGTCAAAGAGACGATCACTGCTAGTCAGCTCGCAACTCTCTACATGTCCAGAATTGTTTCACTTCACGGTATTCCACTGGTTATCAGTTCAGACCGTGGCAGCTTATTCACTTCAAGATTCTGGGCTAGTTTCCAAGAAGCTATGGGAACTCATCTGTCCTTCAGCACCGCTTTTCACCCTCAGTCTCAAGGACAAGTTGAACGAGTCAACCAAGTTCTCGAAGACATGCTTCGAGCTTGTGTCATATCCTTCGGAAGGAAATGGGAAGAATCTCTCCCATATGCCGAATTCTCTTACAATAACAGCTATCAAGCCAGTCTGAAGATGGCCCCCTTCGAAGTATTGTACGGACGAAAGTGCCGAACCCCTCTGAATTGGTCAGAAACTGGGGAACGTCCACTCTTCGGTCCGGATATTATCCAACTTGCCGAAGATCAAGTTCGCGTTGTCCGCGAGCATTTGAAGACTGCTCAGTCACGTCAAAAGAGTCAGTATGACCGCAAACACAAAGATATAGTCTATCAACCTGGCGAAAAGGCTTATCTTCGAGTCACACCGATGAAAGGTACACACCGATTCGGGATCAAGGGCAAGCTAGCTCCTCGCTATATTGGTCCTTTCACTGTTCTTGAAAGGCGTGGTAGAGTGGCATATCAGTTGGAACTTCCACCGAACCTTTCTCAGGTTCACGATGTGTTCCACGTATCACAACTCCGCCGCTGCTTCAAAGACCCTATCCGCGGAGTAGATCACGAATTGCTTGAACTTCAACAAGACCTCTCTTATAAAGAGCATCCGGTCCGCATTCTCGATCAAGCCGAGCGTCGCACACGCCAGAAGGTTATCAAGTTCCTCAAGGTTCAGTGGTCAAACCATTCTGAAGATGAGGCCACTTGGGAACGCGAGGATCGTCTTCGCGATGAATACCCCGCTTTGTTTCTTTCTACCTCCTAAATCTCGGGACGAGATTTCTTGTAGTGGAGGAGATTTGTAACACCCCCTGTATTAAGCTACAGAGATCACCCTTTTGATGAGGCCATGTCATCATGATTAATCATCATTAGCATCATGTTGCATTTCAACTCCTAAGTCAAATTCAAATTTAAATGAAAGTGGGATATAAAAGTTGTCCAACATAGAAACTAAAATGTCAGATAAGTAACAAATATTCCAGAGGCTATTCTAAAATTGAAACCAACATCATTGGAATTGTATAGGTGACTCGAACAACCTCAAACAGTGGATAAAGATAATATTTAGTAACCATTTATTAAATCTGAAATAAATATGAAATTATGTTTTGCCCAAACTAGTTTTAGGTGTTAGGGAATAATGCACTGGTATTTATGAAATAGGTCACACTTTTTACAAAAACCATTTGGGGCCTAAACATTTAACAGTAGAGAAAAGAGAATAAAGAAAAGGAAAAAGAAACAGAAAGAGGAAAAAAGGGCACCAACCCCCCCCCCCGACTGGGCCTAGGCCCAGCAAGCCACCGGGCCTGCCAGGCCGGCCAGCGCGCCTGCTAGCCGGCCACCCCCCCGCCAAACCCTAACCCTACCCCCCGCATCCCGTCCCTCCCCCTCTTTTCTCCTCCTATACCCCCCCCGCTCGGATCGGGCGCGGCCCAATCCCGTCCGCCTCGTCGTCGACGCCGCTCGCCGACGCCGCACTTCCGTCGCGCTTCCCCCTCGTCAGCCCCACCTCCCATCAGATCGGGGATCGGATCGCGGGAACCCTCTCCCTCGATCGCTCACCCTCCTCTTTCTTTCGTCCCCTCCGTCGGAATCCGCGCCGTCACGCCTCGACTGACGCGCTCCGGTCTCCGTCCTCTTCTCCTCCTCCTCTCCTAACGACGCTGGGCTCCCTCTCGCTGCGCTCGACCCGCCTCCTCCACCTCGCCACGACGCAACTCCCCCGGATCCGCTCTCTCCCCGGCGGTGGAAGCTCCCGCTCTTTTTGTTCTCGTCTACGTCGCCGCCTGTCCCCGCCGGCCTGCCTCCCCGTCGCCGTCGTCCCGTCGGCCGCCCCGACCCCCGCTGCCCCGTCCCTACGGATCCCGGTGAGGCCTCGGGCCTCTGCCCCCCTCTCTGCTCGCGCACGCGCCCGCGCTCCCTGGCTCGCCGCGCCGCTGCTCCGGCCTTGGCCTCGCCTCTGGCGCAACGCGCGCGCGCCCCCCCTGCCCTCGCTCAGCGCCCGCGTCGCTCCTCCCCCAACCGCCCCTCCGCCCCCCCCCCCCCGCTCCCCCCTCGACCCCCCCCACCCCGCTCTCCCCTGCCCGTCTCCACCCCCCCCCCTTCTTCCCTCCAGCTCCCCCCCTGTTCCCTCTTTCTCCCCTCCCCGTCCGGTCCCCCTCTCCTCCCCCCCGCCTCCCCCTTGTTCCGTGTCGCCCTCCACTCCGTCCCCCACCCGCCTCTTCCCCTTTTGGGCACCGGACATGTCCGGTCCCGAAAGGGGCACGCCCCGGACGTGTCGCCCCTGGGCCACTGCCCAGTGGGGCCCGAACCCCTGTGACGCTGACGAATGGGGCCCACGCCCAGAAACAGTTTTAAGAAAATAGAAATAAAAATAAATATTAAAGTAATTAAAATATTAATTAATTAATTAATTAGTTAATTAATCCTGATTAGGTTAATCTAATTAACTAATTAGTGTTAATTAAACAGTAATCAGATTAAATTAATTAAACTAATTAACCTAACAGCCTATGACAGGTGGGACCCACCCTGTCAGGTGGCTGCTGACGTCACATGATGTCATGCTGACGTCATCAATTACTGTTTCGGATAATGTTGAATTAAATAATTAATTAAAATTTCAGAAATTAATAAAAACTTTAGAAAATCATATCTTTTAAACCGTAACCCGATGAAATATTTTTATACATGAAACTTGCTCAGAACGACGATACGAACCCGATACGCCCTCGGTATCTCCGTCAGACGCCCGCAGCTATGAGAACGTTGAACAATTAGACCGATTTCGATAAATGAATAGTTGTCCAACCCTAATTAAATAAATCCGGATAATTCCTAAATTAACTAAATCGCTTAGTTAGGCTGTATATCACCCCGGCATATCATTTAAACATGTCATCATCCCTGTTGCATTATTGCCGTGTGTTTACTGTTTCTTCCCCCTCTTCTCTTCGGTAGACTACAGACCGCCGCAGCTGCTGGTGCCCCGACCGACTAGACGTTGTTGACGACCCCTACTTGCCAAGCAACCAGGCAAGCCCCCCCCTTGATCACCAGATATCGCCTATTCTCCTCTATACTGCTTGCATTAGAGTAGTGTAGCATGTTACTGCTTTCCGTTAATCCTAGTCGGATGCATGCCTGACACTGTTGCTACATTTGTTGATACCTTACCTGCAATCCTAAATACTTAGTATATGACTAGTTTATCTCATTGCCCTGCATTCTTGTCAGTCTGCCTTGCTATCCTATCGGGCCGTGATCACTCGGGAGGTGATCACGGTGTATATATACTATACATATATACATACTATACAAATGGTGACTAAAGTCGTCGGCGCTCGAAGAGTACCCGCGAGTGATTCACGGATTGGGGGCTGAAAGGACCTTTGTCCCAACGGCCCTTTGAGTGGATCTTTGTGGCGGAGCGACAGGGCAGGTTAGACCACCTAGAGACAGGTGGGCCAAGCCCGGTCGGCGTTCCGTTTACTTCATAAAACACGCTTAACGAATTGGATATTTGATCTAGTCGGCCACTGGCCTATACGCACTAACCAACTACGCGGGAGTATTTATGGGTATCCCGGCGTCGTGGTATCAGCTGAAGCCTTCTTGACGTCAGCGACTGAGCGGCGCGCGCCGTGTTGGACCGCGCTAACGTAACCGCCGTGATCGTTGGGTTGCTAGGTCTGCTCGCGGCCGCGTACGCAACGTGCAGGAGCGCACTGGGCGATGGGCCCAGACCCCAGAGTGCCTAGGATTAGTCCGGCGTGCTGACCTCTCTGTTGAGCCTAGGTGGGGCTGCGACGTGTGGATCTTCCGAGGCCGGGCATGACCCAGGAAAGTGTGTCCGGCCAAAGGGGATCGAGCGTGTTGGGGAATATGTGGTGCACCCCTGCAGGGAAGTTTATCTATTCGAATAGCCGTGTCCCTCGGTAAAAGGACGACCCGGAGTTGTATTCCGACCTCATGACAACTAGAAATGGATACTTAATAAAACACACCCTTACAAGTGACAGATATAACCCGGTGGTCGCTCTCTCGCATGGTGGCGACGAGAGGATCGACGGGTAGGATTATGCTATACGTTGTTGATTGGTTAACTTCCAACTACTCTCTTCTATTGCTTCAAGATGGAGGCTGCCAGAAGCGTAGTCTTCGACAGGACTAGCTATCCCCCTCTTATTCTGGCATTCTGCAGTTCAGTCCACCGATATTGCCTCTTTACACATATACCATGCATATGTAGTATAGATCCTTGCTTGCGAGTACTTTGGATGAGTACTCACGGTTGCTTTCCCCCTCCTTTCCCCCTTTCCCTTCTTGCTGGTTGTCGCAACCAGATGTTGGAGCCCAGGAGCCAGACGCCACCTACGACGACTACTATCACCAGGACGGAGCCTACTACTACGTCCAGGACGCCGACGACCAGGAGTAGTTAGGAGGATCCCAGGCAGGAGGCCCTGCGCCTGTTCGATCTGTTATATCCCTGTTTGTGCTAGCCATCTTATGGCACCTTGTTTAACCTATGTCTGTACTCAGATATTGTTGCTTCCGCTGACTCGTCTATGATCGAGCATTTGTATTCGAGCCCTCGTGGCCCCTGGCTTGTATTATGATGCTTGTATGACTTATTTATGTTTTAGAGTTGTGTTGTGATATCTTCCCGTGAGTCCCTGATCTTGATCGTACACGTTTGCGTGCATGATTAGTGTACGATCGAGCCGGGGGCGCCACACCGTCCATTTTCAGCGCTGCCCCGCGCTATTGGCGGTTGATCTGCATCTCGTCGCGTGGAGGACGTGACCGGGGTTTGGGAGAAATCCATGGTCTGCCGCTGTGCTGCTGGCCGAGACAGCGGCGACGCTTCCCGTCGTTCCCATCTTGATGGCGTTGTCTTCATCCCCCGGTCTTGTGATGTTTTGGGTGTGCGCTGTGGTGTTTCTATGCTTTGTGATGCCCTTCAACTACGCCGGTGGCACACAGGTGCCGTGGCGTCGTCTCGGCCTGGCGTGACTGTACGAATGTACCCCATGACACAGGTGGTGTCGCGGCATTGTGCAGTCTTGGTTACCCGGTGCTTTTCGATTGCGTCGACGGTGCAGTGTCATGGTTTAGTCTCGGCTCGCCGCTGCAGTTCGAGCGCCTGTGGTACCCTTTGTTGTGTTGTTTTTGGGTGTGCTCTGTGGAGTTCTATGCTTGGTGATACCCTACGACTACGCCGGTGGCACACAGGTGCCATGGCGTCGTCTTCGCCCGGCGTGACTGTTCGAATGTACCCCATGACACAGGTGGTGTCGCGGCGTTGTGCAGTCTCGGTTGCCCGGTGCTTTTCGATTGCATCGATGGTACAATGTCATGGTTTAGTCTCGGCTCGCGGCTGCAGTTCGAGCGCCTGTGGTGCCCCTGGTTGTATTGTGTCCCCCCTCGCCATGTGTGTTGTCTGTGTGTTGTTTTTCCTTTATTTCTCCTTCCTGTGCCCCCTGTACTTCTGGTTCACTTGAACCCTATTTTGTATTAGGCTACAAAGCCTATAGGCAACAAATGAATTTCAAGTTGGGAAGATTATTCAAAAAAAAGAAAAAAGAAAACAAAATTTGAGGCTCCGTTTGGTTTGAAGGACGAAAAAACGAAGGAACGAGTAACCGCACAGGAATGGAGTTGAGCGTCAAGAGCAAAACTATGGTGCCTTTTGGCCTGTTCGCTCTGCAGGAATAGGAGCCCTTGCAGTACGGTGGAGGGATGGGTGTCCTCATCGCTGATTACAGTTTTTTATTGTCTTGAAAAGATGACCTCCAATGCAGCCATTGTTTATTCGGCTGGACTGCGTAGAGCCAGAGCTTATCCTCGGGCCTCCACGCGAACATGAGGTTTCGTTGGATTTTTTATTTCCTGTGAAAAGTACAGGATCACGTGAATTTCCGATGAAACAGGCCACCAAGATTCCTTCAAAACGAACACACCGCAGGTAGAAATTCCAACGCAAACCGATCCTCCAAAAGTTCCTACGTACCGAACGGAGCCTGAGATTGTTGTATGCGGTACGGCCACACCCATCTCTCCTCTGCTCTCCTCACTCTGTTCTACCCCTACTGACGGTGGGTTGCCCCATCCTCTTTCTCTCTCTTTCATCCTCCGCCGCCATCCCTACCGGACTCCATAGGAGCGGATCGGTGGTCTTCCTCTCGTTAAGCACCGGCCAGATCTGGAGAGGTTGTCCGGCGCCGCATCTATTTTGCGGCCGCCACACCACATGCCGGTGACGCCAATGGCCCAGGCGCAGTCGCGGGAGCCTGAAGGCGGCGCCGTCGGCAGAGCCAGGAGAAGCCGCGGATCCAACTGATTCCTTATTCGTGGGTTCCATGGGAAGCATCACGGATCCATTGTTCCTGTGGAGCTCACCCCCATTCTTCTGCTGGAACGCCAAATGGGGGTGAGTCAGTGTGAATCGGGATTAATCAGTGTAATGGTTCTTGCTTGTAAATATCCTCTGCTGGTGATCATTTCGATCAGCGCCAGATGGGTTTATAAATAAAGTGGTAGCCTGCACATGCAAATTGCTGAATTTTTTTGGACCTGCTCTTCGTATGCAATGCTCATATCTAACGGTATATACCAAGTGAGAATTCCGCTCCAGGTGTATTTTTCTTCCATTTATTTATGCTTATTTCTAACAGATGTCCATACATGCTCTCTTGTCCAGGGAGCGAGAAGAATGCACTTAGGACAATGTTGTAATTTCTTGAAGATTCTATGTTCTGCTGCTAGGGTATCAGACTTTGTCCTTCGATACATAAAGGCATCAGCTCCTTTAAATGAGTTCCCTGATGTCTCAGCTTCTAATTTTAAGAACATGTTCACTGAACTTTCTTTTGTGTTGAACTCTTCCGGAAATAATTTTCTGTATTTATCTATTAAGAAGAAAGGGAAATCTTTGATATGGCCTGATACTTTGATGTATGTCTTGGCACAAAATATGGGAAGATTGGGCTGCATCATAGTACATATCGGTAGTACATATATCAATTCAATAACTTACAGTATTATCAACTATTCCCTCCGTTCCAAATTACTCGTCGTGGTTTTAGTTCACGAGTAATTTGGAACGGAGGGAGTAGGAACATAATCAGATTGTACAGTGCGCAGAGAGATTTATGGAACTGTTAAACAGCACACCCGCTAGTACATAAGGGGCAAATCCACCTGTAAATCTTAATCTACCAGCTTCACAAAATCAGAAGATCATAACAAGAAGTCCCGAACATACAGGAGTTTCGTCTTATCGGCCATCTGGATGCATGATCTCTGAGAATACAACTTTCTGTCCTGAGATGCTCATTGTTGAACCTGAAGATGGTCGCACCCTGGTGGCCATGAGTGATGACATGTTCAACAATGGTGTCCCCTTGGAGAGATTGCAGTCATCCTCCTGCAGCTGCAGTGCGATCTGGAGGCTCCACAGAACATCACTCATAGATGGCCTATCTATGCTACGTTCAGCAACACATTTCTCCGCAGTCTGCAAATTTTCTGAAGCACTGGGGGGTGATTTTGCCCTTCAGAATTCAGATAGGGGTTGATGATCTCACCGAGCACACCTTTCCTCTGGCAAGACAGCGCCCAGTCACGCAAGCCCACTTGCTCCTCGGGAAGCTCAGGGTCAATTGCTGGACGTGCGCACAGAACCTCAAACAAAACAACCCCAAAGGAGTACACATCTGATTTGTTAGTGAGTCGCTGCCTCCGGAAGTACTCAGGATCTAGATATCCAAAGGTGCCTTTCACAGCAGTGCTCACATGGGTATTGTCCACGTCTTTACTAGCCTTAGACAACCCAAAGTCCGAAACCTTTGCCACCCACTTGTCATCCAACAAAATGTTAGTACTCTTCACATCACGGTGGATGGTGGCCTGTTTTGCACTGGTGTGCAAGTAGTGCAGCCCCAGTCCGGCTCCAATGCATATGACAAGGCGGTGCTCCCATGGCAATGGTGGTTTGTTGGTGTTGTACAACTGCTCCTGAAGTGTCCCATTGGCCATGTAATCGTACAACAAAATCATCTCGGACTCCTCATCGCAATAGCCAATTAGTGAAACAAGGTGGCGATGCCGGAGATTGGTTAACATCTCGATTTCATTCCGAAATTCCTGGATGCCCTGCCGGGACAGCAGGTTACCACGCTTGATTGCCACCTTCTTCCCACCAGCTATCTGACCGTGGTATAAATTCCCAAACCCACCTTTGCCTAGGAGAAAGGCCTCATCGAAGTTGTTGGTGGCTTCCTGGATTTGCATGAACGAGAAGTGGTGGCAAAACTTCAAATCCTTTGTGTGTGAGGTAGTTAATGCCAATTCTCTGTTTCCGTTTGGAGGATTCCAGTTGGTCTTGCCATGAGAGTAGTTAGTTTTCTTTCTTATGTACATAACACAGAAATATGCAACCAACAGGGCGAAGAAACCAACAGCAGCTCCACCTCCAGCGATTGCTGAGATTCTATTATATGTTTTATTTTGTCCATGAGATGCTGTCCCATCATGATTTTGCTTGAGCGTAGGGCTGACGCCAGCAAGATTGCTGTTGTGTTATCCTGTAGCTTGAAGACCTCCAGTCCATTTAGAATTGCATCATAATATTCTGGACGGGTACTAATATCAGGGTGGAGTGCTACCCGCAGATCTGTCTGACCATTACCAACTCTGATAATGATGTAGTTGGTGTAAACTGGTATACCAACTCCTCCGCTCGAAACAATGATATCCATCTGCACTGCTGTCTGGTTGTTGATGTATATGAAGAAATTCCTTTGGTTTACCTTGGTTATTTGATACCCGATCTCACAGAAATGGAACCTCAAAAGGTAGTAAAACCCTGCATCGACTGGCAAAATCCATGTAAGATTGTACATCATGTTGATACGTGCATTTATGCCCATAGATCTTGCTGTCTGATAGATATCGACCGGTACTATGTAGTCCGGCATGCTAAGCGGGTAACTGATTGTTACACTGCTATCTTTGGAAAAAGTCATGCCATGTGAAGATCCATAAATATAGCGGGAGTCATCTTCCCATGAGCGATAAAAGCCAGGATCAAAATCTGCAGAGAGTGCCATACCCCCAACATTTAGACGGTACATTGTTTCAAGGCCTATGCTAGAGGAAATCGGGATTAGATCTGGGAACCCACCATTCACAAATCTTGGCACCGGTATCGTGAAAATGTCCGGGGTGGGCACAATCTCAATGCCATTCACAAATGTGTAAGACCCAATGTGGTGTGGTGATGGGGAAAATGTGAGGTTAAGTCCACGTGAAGTAATATTCAAGGAGTATTCACAGATGAGGTAAGTGCGACGCATGGCCTGAGCAGTCTGGGAAGGATTAAAGTCACTCAGAAGGCAATGGAGTCCTGCAGTGACACTAAACATCACCATAAGAAGTTGGATTGAAGTAGAGCTGAAGGAACATGCGGTCAGGGCCAAACCCCAAGAAGATATGTGAAATTCGAACTGAGGATGCGAGCACTCATATAAGGTACTACGGAAGGAAGCGAGGGGTCTAGGTATGATGCATTAGCTGAAAAGCCAGGAAGAGGTACCTTCCTTAAGTTAGCGTCTCCTTCCCATATTCGACCATCATAATCAGAGGCACTAATGGTGGTGCCATAGGATAGGCGTAGCTGGTCAGAGTCTTCAGACACCATGGGAAATAGCGAGAGAGCTATCAGTGCAAGGCATAGGTGGGCAAATATATAGCTGGATTGGGTAAGCCATTGCTGAATGTTAAGATCAAATGTCTGAGAGTTTATATTCTTTGATATATTGTTCCAAGAACAATTGTAACAAGCAAGAGTATCGGACTAAGACTTTGTTGCAGAGATTTAAAGAATTAGCAAACAAAGTTGATTTTGTGTCTGTCTTTGCTTATTTGTGTGGCGATGGCACAACAGGACCCCACCTGAACTTGAAGAAAAGAAAAGAAAATTAGTTTCAAATTTGTGATGACCTAATTAGTTTCAAATTAGGAAGAACATTATGTCCAGCCAGCAACTACAAATTAACAATCCCTACAAGAGCGATAGAAAGCTAATAATTTGAAAACAAATAAAGGCTACATGCTGCTGGGACATGGGAGTAGGATTATCAAGTTGCGTATTATATGTACTAGAAAGGCATATTGTGGTTGCCATAGGATTAGAAACCTCCATTCAAATTACAAGGTTATCAAGTTTTATATGCACGGGAACATGTTTAAGACCAGGGATTCAAATCCAAATGTTAATAAGACGGTTACCACCAGGAAATGGTAATCTGATAATCTCTGTGAGTGTTGGGTGTAACATTTAAGTTTTGAATTGAAATTGAAGAACAATAATTACAAGCAGGATCCTAGTGAATCCAGTTATCAGGAACCATTAAACTCAAAGGATCTGTTCATATGGTTCAAATCAAGTCATCTATGCAAATACCGGAGTCTGCTGCAACCAAACAATAATCATTCATTGCTCCAACTCTTTTTTTCCTGGTCTGCTCAAGTCTTTTAGATGAGAGAACTTTCTCAAAACTAAACATTAACCATTTTGTTGCGCCACTAGAGTTTCTACCTCTAATCTGATTATTTATTTTATGAAAATACCTTGATGGATATGATTAAGGCTGCTTATATTTCTCCAATTTATCTTACCAGTCATGCACAATTTTTTCTACACACTAAATCTTTGTGTAGGACTCAATTTTGTGCAAGAGCCCATAGGTTCATGTCCTCCCTACAGTTTATTGTTTTTACTCTGAGTCCCCTTGTTATGTATGTGTTGTAAATGGGAGGATAAATATTCTTAGTTGGTAGCCTTTGAGTAGTTGCTATCTTTAGGTATTAGTTCTCTATATAAGGCCCTCTTTTACTCATCCCAAGTAGGGAATAAACTGATATGACCCCTGCTGTAAATTAAAAAATCTATCTAATCCCAGTCTCCTTTGTCGGAGTCCTCTCCTGACTCCTCTCTCTGAAGCATGGCTGTCATAAAGGTGCTGTCGCGCCTCTTGCGGTTCAGGTTAGTTGTCATACCATGCTCCACAACACTTCCCCATAATAGATATATGAAGTTTATCATCCATTATTTAGCTAACAAATCTCAAGGAGTGCACAAACAAAGAGGAGTAATGGAAGAAGGGATTGGAAAAATCATAAGGTTATGTTTACCTGATAAGATGGCTGAAGATTGCTAGTGAAGACAAGGTCGAACATCTGCAGGACAGACGATATATATATCACTGGCGTTGGGTCGGTGAAGTGACAAAGGGACCAGGCCATGACGTTTGTGGGGGGAAATGGAGGATATATGGAGTGGAGTTTGGCAAACAAGGACCTATACTTTTCACAAAGTTGGACGACTAACTTTTTAATTTTGTCCACATGAATTATTTATGTTTTTAGCTTTATAATACTGATCTCAGCACATCAAATTTTTATGGTGTAATCTATTAAATGGAAATTAAGAGGATTACACAACAAACTAACAAACAATATGAAGTCCCATACTCTGGTCAGCGGCATGCCCGAATTGACAAAAGAAATCAGTAGCACAGCACTAGTAGACCGTATCACACGTCCACACCACGATGCATGGTGGTGCTTGCACTAGTTTGGCCGGCAGCAACTTCCTCAGCTTTGGGCTGAGGATAGGATACTCGTGATAGCATTGGCATCAGCTGAGCGCTCTCCTTTTCTCCTAAAGGAGCACCATCGCATTCAGAGTAGTGTCATGGTGCTCTCTTGTGCCAACCAGCTCCATCAGCATGCACTCAGTGCGTGAATGTAACCTTTTTGTTGAACTAATGCATTAAGAATGCTACCATTGTGAACCCTGCGATGCCACCTGCTCTGCATCCTAGATCCTCGAACTATTTTCAGAGGTGGCACGTAGATCCTTGAACTATAAAAAGTGTCATCCACGTCCTCGAAGGTCCTTTGAAGTGCAATAAGTGTGTACTTACATGACACCTCTAAAATAGATAGAGGACCTATGTGACACTTCTGAAATAGTTTGAGGACTTGGATGACACACATATTGCACTTTTTGGACTTTGGATGACGAGTTTCATAGTTGGAGGACCTACGTTACACCTCTGAAATAGTTTCAGGACCTAGGATACACTTCACTCCCCTATTAATTTTTTAATATGATTTCATTAAACGAACCAACCTGTGACTGAATGGTTAGGAGGACAATGATATTCTCGGCACACCAGAGTTCAAGTTGTAGACTTGACACCGGTGCTCGCATTTTCCTTGATTTATTTCAGGCCTTTCGACGATATGCGTTCATTGGGAGGATCCGGTTTTGTCTACTACGAAGGCGTCTGCGATAACTTTGTCAATCTCAAGATGATGTGTTGACTCAGTCTCTTAGAGGTGCTCAGAGGAATAGGGTGTGCATGCGTGCATGTATTCATAGGGTGAGTGTATGTGCATATGCATGAGCGTTTGTGTCCGTACTGTGTTAAGAAAAAGAATATGATGTCACTAATGTTGAGTTGACACCATTAAACATTTTTCTAGCTTCATCTATGTCTGTATCGTTTGACTGCGTACTTATGGTTCAAGTTATATATAAAGCGGTGCGGTATAAATTCGACGGTATACTTTATATGACATATGTCTCATAAATTATTAATTTTATCGACAGTTAAAATAATTCTCGACATAGGCAGGACGGGGTGGTGTGCAGGGTTGCTCAAAAGAAAAAGAAAAAGGACGGTGTGCGGCTTGTCAGTTTGCTCGACCCAAGCGCATACCCGTACGTGTCGTCGTTATCTCTGCAGTTGACTTCCTACCCCGCACCCATCTCCCGAGTTTTGCTAGACGTAAGTTTATTTAAGTTTACAAGCTGATCCCTGATTTGACATGTTTTAATTGGATGAAGGGGGAGTGAGCGGCCCCACACGGGTGAAAATCAGAGGGGGCTGGAGAGAATTTATGAAAGGATCTGTAGCGGTCCCGTAAAAGGCCGTATGTGTAGCATTTTTGCCCTCTCCTGCAGTCCTGCTCCTCTTCCTCTTCCTCTTCCTCTCTCTGTGTGTCTTCTACGGATTGTGCTACGGATGGTGGTTTGCCTTTGATCTCACCCTCTGTCTCGTGCCGCTCTCCTTGCTCCACCGTCGGTCGGGGAGGCCAGAGGTGCCACGACGAGCGGTGCTACTGGGGACGACGAACGCAGCAGCGTGTGGTGACTACCCAGCAGGATGGGAGGATCTGTGGGTGAGGACGAAGATGGAATCGGAGGAATCAACGGTGCAGGGGGCTCCAATCTGACGGACGCGCGTGGTGACTACTGACTACCCGGCAGGATGGATTAGTGGGCGAGGAAGAAGATGGAATCGGAGGAATCAATCTAACGGAGGCGCGGCGAAATTTCGGCCGCTTCGACTGGCGCCTATCACTGGCCTAATTTTATTGATAGTAAATAAATACAGTAAATCTCGAAATAGGCAGGAGAGGGTGTTGTGCGGCCGGCTTGTCAGTTGTTGGCTCGACCCGCACGCGCACCCCCGTCGTCGGTGTCTCTGCATTTGACTTCACATCCCATCTCCTTCTATGCTCTCTCTCTCTCTCTCTCTCTCTTCTACGGATGGTGGTTTGACTTTCATCCCACCTTCTCTCTGGTGCCGCTCTCCTTGCTCCACCGCCGCACCGCTGCCCGCGAGCCATCCCTACTGGATTCGAGCGGTGAGCGGAGCGGAGATCTTCCTCTCGGTAAGCCCTAGCCCGCTCCTACCCTCCTTCTTCTTCCTCTGCGCCGTGAATCCGCCCCCTCCCCCGAGCAATCCGATGCGAAGGCCCCATCCGCCTGAATCTCCGACGGCGAGAATTTTTTCTTCTTGAGAGCCGCGCTGCTCTTGGATCGGATAGCTAGATGCATCCGCTCCTCCTCTGCTCTTGCAATGGCGACCAGTGACGTTCCTATCCTGGTTATGCCGCCTAATTAAGGTTTGCGAGCACCGTGCCCATGTTTCTGCTGCTTTAATTTGGTTGTGGTGCCTCTATTCCTTCCAAGGTTTTGGCTACCGAGGGGCACTTTTTTCTCGTGGGTCACCGAGAAACTCGGTTACCACGGTTACCACGAAATTCCGAGCAAATTTCAGACGAATTTTTTTGAATCCGAACAAAATTCGTCAAAAATCCATTCAAAATTCATTCAAATTCAAAATTTCAGAATTTTTCGCTTGGGAAGTTGATTTCTCGTGGGGTACTGGAAACGCGGTAACCGCCCGGTAACCGGTTTTCTCGGGCGGTACCCAAAACCATGATTCCTTCCCGGTAATATATAACGGCCTTCCGTGCAATTGCTTCATCATTTTTTGCTGTACAATTATTTGCATGTGGATTGGGTGAATTTCCAGTCTTTTCCTTTGTTTGCTGCACATAAGGCTCCGTAGACTACTGCTATGTAATGAATTTATTAACTGATCTTTTCTTCCTACCCGCCGCCTTGCAATTGTTTGATATGGATTTGGTGAATTTCAGTCTCTTCAGAGTCTCATGGAATTTCAGCTATGAATGTAGGATTACATTGGCCAGCGTCGTGGAATTTAGTGCTCATCTCATATATATCAGCATCTTCTGTTCGATCTTAGGATTGAAATTGGTCATCGGCTTTTCTCGTGGAAGAACCATGGAGCACTTATATCCTATTAGTTACTACTATTTACGAATTGTTGTGTAAATAAAAGCTGGACAGAAGCATTGTTCTGCTGTTAATTTTATTTGGTGTGGGTGGGTATGGGCGGTGGGTGGGGGCGGGGGGATTATTGTTGTTTATCAATTAAGGTGAATGCATTGTGGCAACTCTCAAGAGTGTGCTACCTAGCTTCTACGCGTATAACATTAGATTTTTGTTGGCTGATTTGTCATCACCAACTGTCGGTTTTATTCCAATATACAAAGTGTGTGTTGGTCATCTGAGTTGGTGATGATGATACACCATTTTTCTTTCCAATCCTACCCTATCTTATCAGCCCAACATGCCACGCTTCCGTCACGCCTGACTAACATTAAAATCTATCTATTCTTAAATTACCAATTGGCATATCAATTACTGACTGTCATAAAGATGCCCACGTAGAATCCATGACTAACATGAAAAATCAAATTGTTAATAGCCAGAATGCCCCCGAAGAAGCGCCCGCACCCATCATCCGCGGGTCCTGACCCGGATGACCACATCGAGGAATCTGCTCCCGGTTCTGACACCGTAGGCAGCGAGGACATATGCCACTCCCCTGCCAACAGAGGCTCTGCGGAGCTGGCCATGGATTGGTTTGATGGTGGTGAGCTTTGAGTGACTGTGACACACAACTCTGACCCATTCTGCTTGCGATGCGTATGACGTGTATGCATCGCGTTCGTTGTTTCCATCCTTAAGTGGCTTGCGTGTTTTTGATGGGCTTAGCAGATTTCGATGTGGGGGAGGAGGAGGATGAGGAGGAGCAAGCGGAGCAGGAGGAAAGCGATGGTAATGGCTGGGATGATGAAGAGGGCGACGATAACCAGTCGTCAGAGAGAGACGATGGCGACATGGATGAGTAAGTGAACCATGGACGCCTCTATTCTCTCCTTCACATCCCGTCCCATCTCCGCTGCTTTCCGCCATGATTTCCCATTGTCGTCCCGCCGCGCACTTGTATGGTATCTTCGGTTTGGTGGGTTTATACGAGGGAGCTAGCCTCGCCTGATATGGTTGGCGGCATCGCTAGTGGATGCATCGTCTTTTGTTCTAGTTCTTTGCTACTAGCCTGACCTCTTGGGTACCAATGGTCTTACCATGCTTAGGCGCCCATGTGGACTCTCTAGCCAGCCTGCCACCAGTGTGCCCGTGTTCTTGCTGTCAAATTGTTCTGTGAAGACTGCCCATATCAAGACGAGGCAATAAATTTTTGCCATCATCCATTTTTTTTTTTTTTGAAAAGGAGGGTAACCCCCGGCCTCTGCATAAATTTTTGCCATCGTCCATAGCTAGTGATGATTGTAGACACGATGAAGATCCACCACGCACGCACATGACATAGAATGGAATGAAATGGCGTGGGAGTGGAGCATTAGTGTAACTACTGCAGAACTGAGAGGCTGATCTGGAACAATGGAGGGACAGAGGGTGATGATGCAACTGCACTGGAGTGAGTGGGCCGAGAGTGGTGAGGAGAGAAATTATGTTCTCCCATGTGGAAGGGGAAAATGGCGATGCCCTATGGGGAGCAAGAGAGCAAGCATGGTGGTGGCTTCAAAGGGGGAAAGTAAAGAAAGACAAATTAAAAATCATACATGTGCCCAACTTTATTGAGCTCTGACGGAGCATGTATTGAAACCCAGAGATTATTTTAAACCTTTGTTTAATAATATGGCTGCATGCATCACTCAGATGCAGAGGCCGGGGATATCCTCCTTTTCAAAAAAAAAAAATGTGCCCAACTTTATAAGTGTTTTCATCAAATAGAAGTATCACTTGACCAATGCTTTTATATGTTCCGGTTCTTATTCCGTTGCATAGCAACGCATGAACACCTAATTAGTCTAAGGGCCCTCTTTGATTTGCAGGATTCTCAAAATACAGGAATAGGTTGACATGTCCTATAGTGCCCTACAAGCTTTGAGAGAATGTTTGATAGCGCGGGAAAAACAAAGGAATCCTACAAACATGTTTGAGTGGATGGAAATTTTCCTCCAAAATGTAGTACAAATGGATCCTATGGAAAAGTTCCTAAGGATTCCAATCCTACGAATCAAACAACCATCACAAGAGAGATTCCTAGGGGTCCAAATCCTCCAAACAATCCTATAAAATTCCTTTGAATCATGGGAGCCCCGTTCAATGTACGAAAAACATGCATGCATATTGTAATGATTGCTCAAGACTTAACTTTGCATGCTAGTCTTAGTGCGACATTTTGTTCCGTACAAACATGGTATTTATATAGTAGATTTCTCTTCTTGCTTCTCTTAAATAATGGGCTCTTGCTTCTACTACCTGGTGGAATTGTTGCCGTTTTGTATATTATTCCACGAACTAAATATATAGAAGTGTCTAACAATTGGTGATGTTTGGTTTTGCTAGCTCATTGGGAATGCACATCTTTGTCAAGAATCCCACCGGCAGGACAATCTGCCTCAAGGTCCACTCATCAGACACCCTGTACACCGTCAAGGCAAAGATACAAGATCAGTATCGTCTCGTCTTCGACGGGGTGCATCTAGAAGACAACTTTACGTTGGCTGATTATGGCATCGAGCATGAATCCACGCTTGACCTCCAAGAGAAGATGCAAATCTTCGTGACAGAGACGCTAGAAGGCAGGACCATCACTCTTGAGGTCGATAGCCTAGACACCATTGGTAGCCTGAAGGCCAAGATCCAATACATGGAGGGCTTTCCCAAGGGCCAGCAGTGTCTCATCTTTGCCAACAAGCAGCTGGAGGACGACAACCGCACCTTGGCAGACCACAACATCTGGAAGGAGTCCACCATTCTCCTCGTCCTCCGCCCGTGTAATACAAGAGGAGGTATGATGCCCATCTTCGTGAAGACGCTGTTGGGAAAGACCCTCGCTCTTGATGTTGGGAGCTTGGACACCATCGAGAGTGTCAAGGTGAAGATCTATGAGAAGGAGGGCACTCGCCCGATACAGCAGCGCCTCATCTTTGCTGGCAAGCAGCTGGAGGACGGCCGCACGCTGGCAGACTACGACATTCAGAGGGAGTATACCCTTCATTTGGTGCTCTGCCTTTGTGGTTGCTGAGATGGATGGCCATTCAACAACCATTTTTATTTTGCTGCATTCTTCCTTGCAGTAGTGGTGTGTTGCCAGTAAAACTATCATTCTGGTACTACTATTAAGAGCACCTGGCTCTGTCTTGCATTGTCTGATTGAGAAATATACAGCACGCAATCAGTTTCGCTGACAGTGGACTCCTTTCTTTTCCACATACTCAGAGCGATTAATCTCCATGTTTTCATCTGTGCCATGACATGCATAAGCCTAACACCGTGGCATGATTTGCATGCTATTTATGCATCCTGTGAGTCACATAAAGCGGATGATACATCGCGTCTAGTTGAAACTCGGATTGGAAATCAGAGTTGGAATCAAGTCTTTTCAATAATTCTTGTAACAAAATATGGAGAAATATAATTGGGTGAAGACAAATTCCAGTTCTAGTTGAAGTTAAACGGGTCTCCAGTTCCACAAATACAAATTCAGTTGACAACAATAACAGATCCCTTCTGCAATGATGAACGAACAAAATGATTTCTGAATGTAAAGCTCCACAGACTACTGCTGTTAGTTTCGGAGTTGTGTATCATGATTTTCTTCCCCCTCCACAGTTTTTCATTGATTAAGATGGGATAATCAGAAATGTGTATCGTGATTGAGTAGTTTTAGCATGCTCCCTCTTACCCCCTCTTTTCACATCAGAGGTAAGAGTATATAATAGATCTCAGCCGTTGATCACATTATTTAGTGGTCTGATTAACTCTTACCTTCTTACCTCACATGTAAAAAGAGGGGGTAACAGGGAGCATCTTAAAATTTGCCATCGTGATTTTGTTTGTCCAGAATCTCTGCATACACATTGATTTGCTGAAAAACTAAGAATTTAGTTGTAAGCCGTTGGCTTTGGAACCTGGAAACAAAATCAGATAAATATACATGGTATTTTTATATCTAAAAGAAAATCAATCAACAGACATTTTTTATAGGGTTCATCAGGCCGAAGAATGCATGAATCTGTATTTCATAGTCCCGACATGCAAGTTGATGTAGGCTAGGTACATCGAAGTGTTTAATTTAATGGTTGGTGCAGCCAAATATGACTATTTCATTTGAGTTGTGCTGGGGTTCTTCTACTTGAGATCACTAGCCCAGCAGTGAAAGATGCCGGCCATGCTATTGACCCACTTTGAAACTGCAGCCGGCCACCCAAAGCAGTTGAATTCTTATACATGCTATTGTTACTGCTACTTTTCATGACAAGTTGCATTAACGTACATCAAAACTGCAGTTGGCCGGCCAGCGACCGAAAGCCCTCCTCGACCTGCCAGATGCCATGATCTGGAGGCAACTGCGTTGTCACCCTAAGCAGTTGAATTTTCATACAGGCTATTGTCACTATTATCTATATTTAATGGCAAGTTGCATGCGTTAATGTTTTGAGACGGGTGCCACGGCACATGACAAAATCTTGGTAGTATTACAGGATGTGTTCTTGTGCGACCAAATTGTGCTATTAGGAGAACAGGGAACCTTGTTGAGAAGGCCACATGCCTGAATGCTCACGACCCTAGGCAGAAGAAACAGAGCAAGAATCAAGCATGTGAAGGAAAAATTAGATGCCATTGTCACTTCTATATATGTAAGCCAACAACCTGATGGTGAAGGCTCAAAAGATATTCCGAACGATTCCGTCGGAACTCTCTGCCAGTGCATTTCTTGCCATTATCTGTAAATAAACATTGTACTGACCTGTACGCCCAGTTAGCTCTTCAGATTAATTCATACTTGACCTCTGAAGCTCAACACTAAAGACTTGGTCACGGTGGCTTGACTTCAAAGTCATGACCATCATGATTTATGATATTTGTACAGCAGGAGGGTTCTTCCACCATGGCACCACATTCGGCTCTCTTTAAGGAAAACAAACACATCGGGCTCCTAGCTAGTGAAAGAGCTATAGGTGGTGACATATTTGTCGCGAAGAGAAGACGATGTATGATGTTATATATCTTTCTCAGGAGTTTGGCTACAATTCAGAGGTCCAAACGAACCAATGGCTTGTGCAACTCACCTTCTTCCCCTCTTCATACTGATACAACTCTACTCAGTAGCTGCATCCAGTTCCCATGCCCATGGCGATGGCCCTGGTAATGCCACAACTTTTTACTGTCATCCGGACCAGGCTGCAGCACTTCTTGAACTAAAGAAGTCTTTCATCTTCGACTACTCCACCACCACCCTGCCGTCATGGCAACCTGGTACCAACTGCTGCCTCTGGGAGGGTGTCGACTGTGATGATGGCGTATCGGGCGGAGGCGGCAGCGTCACCATTCTTGACCTCGGCGGCCGTGGCCTCTACAGCTATGGCTGCCATGCCGCGCTCTTCAACCTCACCTCCCTGCGCTACCTCGACCTCAGCATGAACGATTTTGGTGGATCTCGCATTCCGGAAGATGGCTTCGAGAGGCTATCCAAGCTCACTCACCTCAACCTTTCTTATTCAGGCTTCTACGGTCAGATTCCTATCGCCATCGGCAAACTCACAAGCCTCGTATCATTGGACCTTTCTTCACTGCATAATATTGAATCAGCTGAAATCACAAATCTCTATTCTATCTTGGATGGCTATAACTTTCTGGTGTTACAAGAGCCCAGCTTTGAGACCTTACTGGCAAACCTCAACAATCTGAGGGAGTTGTACCTTGATGGAGTGGACATATCTAGTAGCGGCGAGGAGTGGAGCAGTGGTCTAGGACTCTAGGTAAAGCTGTCCCCCGTCTTCAGGTTCTTAGCATGGCGTACTGCAAACTCCATGGTCCAATCCACTCCTCTCTGTCAAGTCTTCGATCCCTTACTGTGGTCAACCTCAAGCTTAATGGTGGAATTTCTGGTGCGGTTCCTGAATTCGTCACGGACTTTCTCAATTTAAGTGTTCTTCAACTCAGCTATACCAACTTCAGTGGCTGGTTTCCTTGGAAAATCTTTCAACTCAAGAATATAAGAGTCCTTGATGTGTCACACAACGAACAACTGTCAGGGCATTTACCAGAATTTCCAAGTGGGGCTTCTTTGGAGACTTTGAATCGACAATACACTAATTTCTCTGGTGTCAGGCTGAGCTCTTTTAGAAATCTTCTGTCTCTGAGTGAGCTAGGTCTTGAAGGAGGGTCAATTTCTATGGAGCCGAATGATTTATTCCTCAACAAGCTCAACTCCTTGCAAAATTTGCAGCTCTCTTTTGCTCAATTTTCGGGAGAGTTTGGACCATTTTTCTCATGGATTAGTAGCCTTAAGAACTTGACAAGCTTGCAACTCTCTGATTGCTATTCCTCCAAGATGCCCCCTTTGATTGGCAACCTCACCAACTTGACAAGTTTAGAGATGACTTACTGTGGTTCCTTTGGGCAAATACCACCATCAATTGGGAACCTCAACAAGTTGAGTTCCTTGAGAATCTCTGATTGTGCCTTCTCCGGGACAATTCCATCTTCAATTGGCAATCTCAAGAAACTAAGAAGATTGGAAATATCTGCTAGTGGCCTATCAGGTCCAATAACAACAGATATTGGACATCTCAGCAAATTGACGGTATTAGTATTAACAGCCGGCAGGTTTTCTGGCAGAATACCAAGTACAATTATGAACTTGACTCAACTGATTTATCTGGATCTTTCGCAGAATGATCTTAGAGGTAAGATTCAATTCACAACCCAAGTATTCACATCATAGCTAGAATAAAAACAAATAATGAAAATATACACATGCTTCTCTTTGGCATGAATAATAAACAAAACATTTGCTCCTAACCCATGGTAGACATGTGACACATAGTTTAAATTTTTTATGACAAACTGTGTTAAAGTTTTGAGTATAAAATAAATAGATACCATGATATTGTTAGCAAATGACAATACTCACTGACTTCAGAGTTTAGAATCCACTAGCAAGTCGTCAACCACCCTTCCTAACAAAAAGAATACAGAACATAGAACAAAAAAAAATATTACGTTTGTGCAAGTTACTATTACTAAAGCATATAAAGTTATTTCGACCTTAATTTTGAAAATTATTACAAACTAGAAAAGGAAAATGGTGCCAATCGAAAATCCATGTCAACTGCTCCATTACCTCACTGGCATGAAAAGGGGACAACAGCTCCATGGGTGTAGATACCATTACGAATAAGGACTGCGATTTCGCTTTTGAAGAATATGACTTGTTACCTATAATGTGATGGACATCATGTTTATTTTGCTTGCCATATACCCCAAACGTAATTAATCATTTTATTTCTGAACAATGTTGACAAATGCTTTAATCCTATAACATGAGAAAGATTTATTGCACAGATGGTTTAACATTGCATTATTTGATATATTTTGACTTACGTTGCACATAATTATGAAGCAAAACGTCTTGCAGATGTTTTGAAAAAGTACGAGTCTTTATATTTTTACTAGAACACAACAGTGCTTCCACTAACACTTCGTTTCAGGGAATAATACGAACGTTAAAGAGCATATAGGTCAGGCTTTAAAAAAATAAAACTATCAAGAAAAGATTAATGAAATTGTCTGAAAATTGACTACTATCTCTAAGAGATGTTTTCCAAGCTATTCTAGAAAATATTGTGTGTGCCGATGTTCTACTTTTAGACAGGTGCTGAAATATTCAATTGATGCTTATCTTGATTTAAAAAAAAACTATGCAAGAATCTATCTTTTCCTCATTCTCAGTGTATTCTTGTAATACAAAGAGATGCACTCTGAGGGGCATACAAGAAATTCTATTCACTAATTCCAAGCACTAGTTAAAACATTTGGCCTCTGAAGATTGTCTCAAACTTTGGTTTATCATTCATAGATAACATGTTTGCTTTGCTGTGTTCAAGGTTCTTTAGAAAACATGTCTCAACTCTTGGGGTTCATATTTTCTGCAAAATATCTATTCACTTTGTTGACTTCACTACGATGTTAACTCTATTTCCAGGAGAGATTCCAACATATCTATTCACTTTGTCAGACATGTTACAGTTGGAGCTTTCATCAAACCAGCTTTCTGGACCAATACAAGAGTTTGATACTCTATATTCACACATGATAATTGTTTCTTTGAGTCAAAATCAAATTAGTGGACAGATTCCTGGATCATTCTTTCAACTCACAAGTTTGATAGACCTGGATCTAGCTCAAACAACTTAACAGGTTTGGTAGAACTGAATTCACTTTGGAAGTTACGAAAGCTTGCTTTATTGTATCTATCAAATAACAGGTTATCCGTCTTGGATGGACAAGGCAATAAATCAACAGTGCCCTTACTACCTAAGCTCTCAAAATTAGGACTGGTGTCTTGCAACATGACAACAATGCCTAGATTCTTGATGCATATCAACCATATGGAAACACTAGACCTTTCGAACAACATAATACAGGGGACTATACCCCAATGGCTATGGGAGACGTGGGATGATAGCCTTACAGAATTAAATCTTTCAAACAACATGTTCACACATATGCAGCTCACTTCATATCTACTCCCATACAGTCGTTTGGATTCTCTTGATCTCAGCTCCAATAGACTTCAAGGCCAGGCCCCGATGCCAAACCTGTTCAAAACAGTTAACACTTACCAGCAAGTCTTGGATTATTCAAACAATAGATTCTCCTCTATTATGCCAAATTTCACTGCTTATCTTTCCCAAACTGTGTATCTCAAGTTGTCAAGAAATAACATAAGTGGGCATATACCGCATTCAGTTTGTGATGCAAGCAACCTCAAAGTCCTTGACTTGTCATACAACAACTTCAGTGGGTTAATACCCTCCTGCCTCATAGAAGATAGAAGGTTGGCCCTATTAAATTTGAGGGAGAATCATTTTGAGGGAACATTGTCTGATAATGTTAGTGACCACTGTAATCTCCTGACAATAGATTTACATGGCAATAATATTCAAGGACAGCTTCCTAGGTCTCTTTCCAACTGCGCTGACTTGGGGATTCTTGACATTGGAAACAATCAGATGATTGATACTTTCCCATTTTGGCTGGGTAGGCTCTCTGATGTTCGTATCATCGTTCTGGGATCCAACCTGTTCTATGGCTCGCTTACTTATCCTACCAGAGATGGAAAATCCAGGGAATACTTCTCACAGTTACAAATCATTGATGTAGCCTCAAACAATTTCTCTGGCAATTTGGATCCACAATGGTTTGGGAGGTTCGCATCTATGATGGCAAAGTTCAGTGACACGGGAAATATCTTAAGGCATCAGATATATTACAGAGACTACCATGATACTGTTGCAATCACATACAAAGGGCAATATGTGACTTTTGAAGAAGTCTTCACTACCTTAACCGCAATTGACTTCTCAAATAATGCACCGGAGGGTGACATTCCCGAATCAGTTGGAAGTCTAGTTTCACTACAAATATTGAACATGTCGCATAATGCATTTACAGGAAGGATTCCACCACAAATTGGTGAGATGCGTCAACTGGAATCGCTTGACCTATCATGGAACAAGCTTTCTGGAGAGATTCCACAAGAGCTAACAAATTTAACATTTCTTAGCACCCTGAAATTGTGTGGAAATAGGCTGGATGGAAGGATACCACAGTCACGTCAGTTTGCAACATTTGAGAACACTTCATATGAAGGGAATGCAGGGCTCTGTGGACCACCTTTGTCCAAACCATGTGGCAATTCAAGTAACCCAAATGAGGCACGAGTAAACATATCCAAAGATCATGTTGATATCATTTTGTTTATCTTCGTTGGGATGGGCTTTGGCGTTGGATGCGCGGCAGGTATTCTGATAAAATGGGGTAAAATCCACAAATGGATTTGGGTTGTGTGAAAATGGTGCGAAGACACAAGACTCACTTTCTGTCAGTACAATTATGCTATTACTGGAGGGAACTATAAGTTGTAAGATCTCACCCTACTTTCTCACACTTCTGTTTTATCATCTATCATGACTCGTGCATTGTCATGTTTATGTAATACTGCTAGCTTATTGTGATGCTTATAAAGAAACTGCAATAATTGCTCAATTCTTAGTGTTAGTTGATACTATGAATTAGAAGAGAGATGCGCTGTTCCTCTCAGAGAATGCATTTCATGCCATCAATAATCTGTCCTGCTTCCCTGCCTGTGACACTAATGCCAACGGCAGTGACCGCATCCGCCATTTCCTGCATCTAACAGCTCTGACGTCCATTTGCGGATCTTCCACAGCCATGGCCGCTGTCGCTGTAGCAGTCTCATCATCCCTCCCCAGTCGCCACTCCAGTTGTGGCCTGTTACTGGGGAGCACGATACCCGTGGATGCGTGGCTTCTTTATCTAGCCTCCCTCATTCCTCACCCTCTCCAGATAAAAAAAGGAAGATCTAGTTTTGTACGTAACATTTTTTACTGCTCAAGATGAACATTTTGTCTGAATTATGCTGACTTGGTGCATCGTGTTAATTGGTCGTAACAGGAAGTTGCTCTACTTGACTACTCTAATAATAATACCAAAAAGAAACAAACACAGCTTGATTCAGAAATTCAGAAATTTTGATCTTGGTATCATTGTGATTGTCATGACAGCTTCTGTGCTTGTGTTCTGGATTTGAGTCCAGAGACTGGTAGTATTCGATCTGTCGTTGGTGTTAAGTGGTTGTGTTATGCGCTCTGTAAAATCCTCACGGCAAGAAAGATTAAACACAAAGCTTCATTACAATCTTGAGTCAAGTTCTTTCGGTTAACACTAGCTGCAGCCTGCAATTTCTGTACCTGAAACAGATTCTGAATGTGCTCCACATCCTCCTAGCGTGTAGCCTTTTGAGCTCTGCCACATCCGCATCCTCCTTCCCATTGAAGAAATTGGCAGAAACTAAATGAATCGACCACAAAACTGATTAACTGGCGGCATCGGACGAGATGTATGTACCTCGTGGGCTCAGATCCGGTATCCAGGCTGCGGCGCCTCGGCGAGCTCTTTTCCCGGAAATCTTGGCCGTCGCGAGGGTCGCCGTGCATCCTGTTAGTGCTCCGGGTGTCCAAGCCGTCACCGTCGACGGCGGCCCGTCTCCGGCGAGAGGAGACTCGGCGATGGACTGACTGATGGGCACGGTTCTGGGCTGGACAGACGGAAGAGATTGGCAAACAGAGTTTCCGGCCCAGCATGTTTAGCCCATGAACGGCGGTCCGAGTCCGACGGGCAGTCGTGTTGTTTCTCCGTCCTGGTGTTCTTGGACGAGTAGGACGTCTCTTCTCACCACACTCCCTAAATAAAATAAAAGGACGTCTCTCTCTCTCTTGCCAAACCACAGTCCAAAGTTGCTTCACGTGTTACGTACAGCGGTACAGGCCGCCGCCGCCGCCCCGGGAATCGGGAAGTACGTACTTCTTCGCCGCGAAAGCCCGGAGTATCCCCGGCGATTCTGCAAAATTACCGTGAATCCGCCACCGGGGCCGATCCAACGGCTCAGCTCGCTCCTATTCTAGCTGGAGGCAAGGCGCTATGACCGTAGGATGCGCTCATTTAGACGCTTACCGTTAGTAATCGTCTCTCCTAGTTACTTTTACTGCCAACATCGGAGTTAAACTGAGACTTAAATAAGCCGGAATGTGCCTAGGGTTCCATTCATCACTCGACGCTTCCTATGTTTTTGGATGGTGACTCAAGTGGCTTTCAGAAACCTTTATTGTTAATTATGCAGGTGCAAGAGTAGCAGTATCGCTGCTTCGGTCCAGGGCCGGTCCTGGGATTTTAGGGGCCCGGGGCGAGAGTAGAGCTCGGGGCCCCTTAGAGCGTGCCGTTGGAAATGATTTTCTAGCCGTCTTTCCTGCTTCCTATTCGATCCAAGGGTCAATCTTGCGTCTAACACCCGACGAATTTGCTTAGGAGGCTGAATTGCAAGTACTATCACATCCAGTGCATTTTTAGAGAAAAATAAATTAACCATAATCATGGACTAGTTTCTTTTCCCTGACTAGTGCTTGCATCTGTGTGTTCCGTAGAACATTGCAAAGACGAGATGCAACCCAATTAATTTTTTTGATGGGGGAATTCAATCAGTTAAATGAGAAAGCATCTATACGTTTCAATTAGCACAAGACGTGGTGACTCTTAGAAAGATGCCACGATATTATTTATATGTTTTCCCTAAGCATCACATCAAGGTCTCTACATTGACATGGCCTTAGTATGTGAGTACTATACTAACTCGATAAAAAATCATATTAATTATAACATTGATTTCACAAATGACAAAGCCTAATAATATCTACAGTAACCACGGCCAATCAATCAATTATCAATGAAGATCGAATATTGATTATCATTTGTAACTTTTTATTAATTATCATGGGAAAAGCAAAATCGTTAGGGCACAATACCTTATCTAGAATCAATTTTTCATCTCATTGATGGCTGATGGGAACGCCGGCTAGAGTAGTAGCGCAGCATGGCGCATGCCCGGTGGCGGTCCCTCGTCCACCATCGTCAACTGATTCCGGCGGTCGTGAGGCCAAGAGGCGAAAATCCATCCGGCGGCAGCCGCAGACCGTGCCTTGCATGCGAGAAGTCGTAAAGTGACTCGCCTCTCCAAGATCGCTGACTCAGATCCATGAACCACGCTTGTGCGTAATTAGTGGCCAACAACGTAGTAACTTGGGCCAATTTAGCATCACGTACGTTTCTTCAGCCCATGCAGGATTTCAACTTAGCAGCAAGCCTACATACGTCCCTGGGTGGGGGCCCCTCCACTCCGGGGGCCCGGGGCGGCGCCCACACAAATGCACCCAACCCCACACCCCCCCCCACCCAACCCCACCCCCCCCAACCCCACCCCCCCCCCCCCCCCCCCCCCACCCCCCCCCCCCCCCCCCCCCCCCCCCCCCCCCCCCCCCACCCAATCAGGACCGGGCCTGCTTCGGTCTAATTGCAGCCTCTTTACTAAAGTTTTAGAGTATTTCATCTTATAAAGATTAATACTATTGAGAAGACGTCTTTAATACATGTTATTCTAACTCTTAGCCACGTGAGTTATTTTGTATTTTCTTTAATTTTGGAACCAAAGCAGTGAATCCCTAATGGTTATAAGTATGAGTAAAATTACTCCTTCCGATCCATATTATTTGTTGCAGATTTAGAACAAAGTTGTACTAAATCGGCGGCAATTGGTATGGATCGGAGGGAGTACATGGCTTTTAAAAAAAAGGACCGCCCATAGAGAGGAATGCTAGAGGCAAGATGTATATTCTTTTTTCTGTGTTTCTCTCCCGGTTTTACCCACTTACTTTAGTTTTTTTTTCACATTCATGTTTTGGTTTTCCTCCTTTTTATCCTTCTCCACCTTTCCCGTTTTCACTTTGTGAATACCTTTTAGAATTGACGCTCACTTTTAAAAGTTTGTGAACATTTAGTAATATTAGTTGAACTTTTAAAAAATTATGAACATTTAAAAAAATAAATATTTCTAGTTTGTGATTTTTTTGCAAACTCCTGAATATTTTTTACATTCACGGACATTTTTCAAATTTATGGATGTTTTAAAATTTCTGAATAGTTTTTAAGTTTGTGTAAATTTTTTCAAAATGCTAAACATTTTGAAAAAATGTTATACTTGTCAAATTCAGGAATGTTTTTAAAATTTGAAAAACATTACTAAAATTATGAAAAACAACAAGAACTTGGGAGCATTTTTAAATTGAACATTTTGATAAAAATACATTTTAAAAAAAATCCAATATTTTGAAATTTTCTATACTAGGGCCTGTTGAAAAATTGATATTATGGGAGTATCTAAGCGTTGGTATCACTTGATATTCATCCGGTGCAGGGAAGAAGACTTGAAAGATGTGTGATACTGAATCCGGCGTGCGCCGACCGCTCCAGTACACGCGTCCGTCCCTCAAGGCACAAGACATAATTGATGGTCGACGTGTTCCCTCCATTATTGGCAACTTGCCGACTTGTTTGGACCACAAGAGACATACGTGGTGCAAAAAAAGAAGACAAAATGCATGTGAGGCGGCATACGCGTCTACGCTACGCACGTGAAACAGATTTGGGCAAATCCGATGGGGATGTGCCGTGCGTCTACAGGTTGCCACCCAGGCAACACGTGAAACAAATTTGGGCACCCGCTCGGCCGTACGTGGACTAGTGGTGGACAGATGTTGTCCATGGATTGGCCCTATAATCGGATACTGCACATGCAGGGCACCCCGGATGGCTATTGTGGCTCTATAAAAGAAGGATGTGTGCTTGGTAGTCTCTCGTAAAAGAAAACATCTCCGCCACTTCCCTTGTGTCTAGTCTCTCACTTTGGTAAGAAGCTACAGTTATTACGTTCTATTTCTCTTATTCTTCCTTCCTTACAGTTATTACCCCCTCTGTCCCATAATATAAGAGCATTTTTGACACTATATTATATTATGTGACAGAGGGAGTAGCAGTAGCTAGTAAGAAGGTCATGAGGAGTATGATTTGCTTGGCCTATATAAATATGCGACTAATCCTTTTCTTCTGTACTTCTTTTTCCAAAAGGATCCATGTTCCTTGCATGTATGAAATCGATTCGAGTTTTGTGCCCTCACTTAGTATGTCTTTGTAGATAGATGTTACAAATTCAGTTTGGTATTATTTCACTGGATAGACTTCGTTTTCAATCATTTGCAAGCTGCTACGTAGTACAATTTGCTAATCTTTAAGTTGACCTAGACCCTTTGATCATCCTGAATGTCTTGCTATATATATGTGCAGATCTACACACACAACCGATCAATATGAAGCGGGGTAATAGTAATACAGTCAAATTATTGAGTAGTATACTGGTGCTGGTCGTCTGGGTTTTGTTGACTGGTAGTGTTCGATCTGATACGTGTTTGAATACTGTCAAAGAAGACTCCAAATTAGGGGCACCCAATTACCCCGGTGTAATATATACAGTCGACACTAATAGTCCTGATGCCTATAGGAAGATGATTGCTCGCCTGCGAGAGCTGCTGACAAGGCGCGGGGAGTACCGGCAAGGAGTGCCGATACTTCCTGAGCAAACAAGCGTGCCTGATTCTCAGCGGTACATCTTGCTTGAAATCAGTGTCGCGGGCACAACAAGAGGTGTAACATTTGCTATCGATGTTACCAACATTTACATCGTTGGTTATCTTGTTGGTGGCACGAGATACTTCTTTGTGGAAGCTCCAGCCAGGGCAGAGGAGCTGCTCTTCACAGTTGCGGCAACTCAAACTTCACCAACAAGGAGGTCATCCAACTATGCCAAGCTGGAACAAAATGCAGGTGCGCCGAGGAGGGCCATCCCGCTGGGGCTGCCTAGTCTCGCTGACGCCATCAGAACACTTGTAACCATAAGACCAGAAGATGCAAGGTCCCATTTAATAGTTATCCAGATGGTTTCAGAGGCCGTGAGATATTGTGAAATAGAGTTGAATGTTCTCCAAGCTGCAAACAACGCAAATCCTTCGTTTCTACCAGATGCACGTATGATTGATCTTGAGAACAACTGGTCAGCCCTCTCTTTGCAGATCCAGACTAGTGATGCATTCGCATTTCAAAGGCCTATTACCATCGGCGATGAAGTCGCTGACAATGTTCAGTCAGCAGTCATAAGAGGCATGTTTCTGATGTTGTTCAGATGTGCTAGGACGCGTCGAGATCTGCAGATGTCGACGGAGGAAGGTAGATGCAAACGGTCGATTGACCCAGCTACTGAAATATTGGGAAGAGATCTTGGCCTATCCATTGATCCTCCTTTGCAGAAGGATGATGACACATGCAAGCATTTGGCGGACTCAAGGAGTAGAATAATGGGCCGAGATGGGCTTTGTGTTGAGGTGCAAGGGTTTAACTATAGTGATAGAAATCCAGTTATTCTCTTCGCATGCAGGAGCAGTGACTTCGGGAAGCAACTTTGGAACTTCAGAACAGATGGCCGGATCGTATCTTTTGGGAAGTGCTTGGCAGCATCCGGAGTTACTCCTCGAAGCACCGTGGTGATACATGAATGTGAGACCATCCATGAGTCCGCGGTTCGGTGGGAGATGAGCAACTCCGGGACTCTGTCCAACAGGGCCAGCGGATTGGTCTTGCATGCTGCTTCTGGTTCTGGAAGGCAGCTGACGCTGCAGCGTGACACTAGTTCCAGCTTCCAAGCCTGGCAGAGCACTAATATTACTACCCCAGTTGACGTCTACATCCAGGGTGAAAATAATCGGTGCATCTACTACAATGGTGGAACAAACACTTATGTAGAGGGATGTCGCAATGACTACTCCCGGCAAAAGTGGAGACTCTACCCAGATAGTACCATCCGACCTATAGAGTGGCTGAATGGATGCCTCGAGCTTAGTACTTTCGTCGAGCACCCGAGGTATAATTATATCCAACTTGGGCATTGCAATAACCATCCCGAGTACCATCGTTGGATCTTTACCCACGAGGGATCCATCATGAATTTGTATAGCTCGTTGGTGGTTGATGAGGACAGTGACTATCCAGGAGAAGGCTGGCTCAAGGCAGCGCCCTTACAAGGTGGCCTCAATCAAATCTGGAAGCTTGCATTTGTAACATAAGTTCATCACCATGCATGTACTTTATGTTGCATGCTATACAATAGCGTGCATGTCTCTGTATCTTCTTCTACATACGTAATTATTGGAAATATGTGCCAGAGGCAATAATAAATACTCAACCGTGTTCTACATACGTAATAGTATGTTATTATTATATTTCCTTGTTCTTGATAAATGTTTATTATCCATGCTAGAATTTTAATGATCAGAAACTTAAAAACATGTGTGGATACATAAAGGAATACCGTGTCCCTAGTAAGCATATACTAGACTAGCTCGTTGATCAAAGATGGTTAAGATTTCCTAACCATAGACATGAGTTGTCATTTGATAACGGGATCACATCATTAGAAGAATGATGAGATGGACACACCCAACCGTAAGCTTAACATCAGATCGTATCACTTAGTTTAATTGCTACAGCTTTCTTCATGTCAAGTATCTGTTCCTTAGACCATTGGATCATGTCACTCCCGGATACTGGAGGAATACTTTGTGGGTTATCAAACGTCACTTCGTGACTGGGTCCTCTACAGGTATCTCAGAAAGTGTTTGTTGGGTTGCATGGATCGAGACTGAGATTTGTCACTCCGTGTGACGGAGAGATATCTCAGGGCCCTCTCAATAATACAAAATCGTGAATAGATTGCAAGCATGTGACTAATGAGTTTAGTTATGGGATCTTGTATTACGCAACGAGTAAAGACACTTGCCGGTAACGAGATTGAATTAGGTATGGCGATACCGACCTTTGAATCTCGGGTAAGTAAGATATCACCGGACAAAGGAAATTGTATATGGGATTAACTGAATCCTCGGCATCGTGGTTAAAACCAATAAGGATCTTCGTTGAATATGTAGGAGTTAATATGGGCATCCAGGTCCCGCTATTGATTGAGAGCAGTCTCGGTCATGTCTGCATGTTCTCGAACCCGTAGGGTCACACACTTAACGTTATGTAACGCTATGGTAGTATTGGGATATTCATATGGTGAAGACGGAAAGTGGTTCGGAGTCCTGGATGGGATCCGGGACCTCACGAGAAGCTCGGAAATAGTCTGGAGGTAAATATTTATATATGGGAAGTCGTCTTTCAGGGTTCCGAAAAAGTTCCAGAATTTTCGGTGGAGTACCTGGAAGGTTCTAGACTACTAGGAAATATCTTATAGATAGATGCTTAGCAGTAGCGAGGGGTATATGGGCCGCGCTACTGCTCATTAGTAGTAGTGAGGGGTATAAAACCCTCGCTACTACTAAGTTGATACTAGTAGCGCGGGCTATAAACCAGCCCTGCTACTAAGTGGTCTCCTCGGGACAGGCCATAGTAGTAGCGAGGGGTATAAAACCCTCGGTACTACTAAGTTGATACTAGTAGTGCGGGCTATAAATCCGCACTGCTACTAAGTGATCTCCTCGGGACAGGCCATAGTAGTAGCGAGGGGTATAAAACCCTCGCTACTACTGATAGTAGTAGCGCGGGCTATAAACCCACGCTGCTACTAAGTGGTCTCCACCGTGCCCCCCGTGAGAGGTCATAGTAGTAGCGAGGGGTATAAACCCCACGCTGCTACTAAGTATAGGGTTTTTTAACAGCCCTGAAATCCCCATCTCCTTCCCCGAATCACTCCTCTCTCCCGTCCCTCTCTCCCCTCTCTCCATAGGCTCTTCCATGGTGCTCCTGCCCATGCGCGCCTCCTCCTCCATGGCGCCCAACGAGGCCACCGCCTCGCACCGATGGCCTCCAGGAGCTCGCCGGTCTTTCCCCACGCCTTCATGCCACCGCACCGGAGCACCTCACCATCGACGACTAGCCCCAGTGCTTCCTCCGTCTCCTTCCTCTCTCCCTCGTTTCTCCTTTTCGCTCTCCCCTATGGTTTGACTCACTCTACCATCTCCATCCCTGTGCAGGCCTTCACCATGCACGACCAGGGGCTCTCTGCCTTGGCCGCGAAGAGGAGACCCACACAGCCACCTTGCTCTACCCTGTATCCGGTCCTCTCCACCGGCCGCTGCCAGATCTGGCCTGCCACTACCTGTCTGCGCCTCTGGCTACCCCTGTCATCACTTGATCAAACCATTGCCGCCATTGCCAACACGCATGGGATCGAGATTTTTTTTTTGAAATTAATAGTAGTGGCGTAGGTCACAGACACACGCTACAGATAATTAGTAGTAGCGCGGGTGGCACCTACGCTACTACTAACACACGTAGTAGTAGTAGTAGAGCGGGTGGCACACGCGCTACTACTACCAGTTAGCTGTAGCGAGCTAGTAGTACCGCGGGCACCCGCGCCACTACTAGCTATTCAACCCGCGCTACAAGTAGGCTTTTCCCTAGTAGTGCTAGAAGGTTCCGGGGATTCCACCGTGTGGCCCGACGACCCGCGAAGGGCCCACATGGGCTAGCCACACCAGCCCCCAAGGCCCATGCCATTTAAATCCAGATATAAGGTCTTATCTCTAAATTTAAAGGGTTGAATCTAGAAATAAGATGTTATCTCCGAATTTAAAGGGGTTTCTCCCTTGTGGCCGACCATAGGAGGGTTTTGGCTGCCCTTCCCTGCCCCTATCCTATATAAAGAGAGGGGAGGTGCATGGGGGCAGAAACACTTCCACCCTTGGTTGTCATCTCTCCCAACTCCTACCGTCTCCTCACGTGACGCTTGCCGAAGCGCTGCTACAGTTCCGCTACCGCCGCCACCACCACCACGCCATCGTTCTTGCCTAGATCCCATCTACCTCTCCACCCTCCCTTGCTAGATCACGAAGGCGGAGACGTCACCAAGCCATACGTGTGCACACCTCGGAGGTGTCGTCCGTTTGGTGCAGGATCGGATTGGATCGCGAAGAGAGTACAACTACGCCAACCACGATCTTTAGATCATTAACGCTTTTGGTCTACAAGAGTATGTATACACTCCCCCTCTCGTTGATAATATCTTCATTGAATAGATCTTGGGTGATTCATAGGAAAAAAAAATCCATGCAACGTTCCCCATAAGTGGCATCATGAGCTAGGTCTATGCGTAGATGTTATGCACGAAAACACAAATTGGTTGTGGGCATTGATGTTCATATTTCTTACCTCCCTTATTATTTTTGGATTTGGAAATATTGTGGGATGAAGCGGCCTGGGCCAACTTTACTTGCTTGCGCAAAAGAGTCCAGTTCCATGACTGACATGCAAATTGTATTGCATAAAGTGGCTGGCGGGTGTTTGTCTCTCCCACTTTAGTTCAATCCGATTTGACAATGGCGGTCCTTGTAGAAGGTTAAAAGCAAACTTGTATATCACTATTGTGGCTTTGCGTAGATGGGAACTGTTCTTATTAGTTGCCCCTAGAAGCCACGTAAAAATTGCAACAACAAAGTAGAAGATGTCAAACTTGTTTTTGCAGGGCATGTGATGTGATGTGGTATGTCCAAGATGTGATTTGATATATGTTGATGTATGAGATGATCTTGTTTTGTAATAGTTCATGACTTGCATATCGATGAGTACGGCAATCGGCAGGAGCCGTAGTATTGTCTGTAATTTATTGTATGACCTGCGTGTCAATCATTCAACGCCATGTAATTGCTTTACTTTATCACTATGAGTTAGCAATAGTTGTAGAAGCAATAATTGGTGGCGACAACTACATGATGACACATCGAAAATTGCCATGCTTGCCAAAGGAAATTGCCATGCTCGCAACAACATAATTTGCTATGTCGGGTGTCAGATTTGCAGAGAAATCCATTTTTGGGGACCTTATGGTCCTGTAAATTTATGTGATCGTTACAACCACACGTGCCCACATCTTTTACTTACCATCATGCAGGGGCTCTAATTTATCCCTTCCTTTCTCTCTCCTCCACCTCCTGCTAAGAATCTCCCATGGTTCCCCAGCTAGCCGACTCTTCTCTTTCGGTGATGGTGTCGTCTGGAGCAGGGAGGGAAGATGTGGTTGGGATGCTTTGTATAGTATAGGTAGCTATACTCCCTCTGTCCCACAATATAAGAATGTTTTGCAAGCTAAAACATCTGGAAAAACAATCTTATATTATGGGATGGAGGGATTAGATGCGAGGCTGTGTCTGACATCATGAAATTTCCTTTATGTTTTGATCTGCTTCTGACTTCAGAGTATTGCGCGGTGCAATGAGAAACAATCGTCAAGATGCATTTGTCATACCCTTAGGGTATGACTAGTTTTTCTTGGCATTTCGTTTCTTCTTTCTCTATGTTATTACCAGCTAACTTAAATTGGTTAACCATAGGCAAATATTACTTAGTGGGCGCTGGCTACACCAATGGAACTGGCTTACTAGCTCCATTCAGATCTACTAGGTACCACTTGAAAGAGTGGGTTTCAAGTCAACAACAACTCCAAACTCCTAAAAAATTGTATAACTTGCGTCATTCTCGTGCTAGAAATGTTGTGGAGAGAACTTTTGGATTGTGGAATGAAAAATGGGACATCCAAAATATTCAATCTTTCTTTGACAGAAAGGACCAGCTAACAAATGTCCATATAGTGCTAAAAAAATGTATGGCATGGCATGCTAACTAAAATTCGTTGCAGATTCGAATTATTAATGCTTGCGTGTGTTACACAACTTTGCAATAGATAGGCAGCATATGATGGATGATTTACTGCTACAAGAAGTTGACAATGAGCTAGCAAATTTGGAACATGAGCCTGTGGATGACGCTAACTTAAGTACGTCTGTTCAAGTCACTAATGAATGGACCAACTTTAAGCAACAATTATCGGAAGGAATGTATGTTGAATACCTTCTTAGGCATGCTAAACTAGAGATGGAATAACTAGGTGATGATGGTCTCATTTTGTCCAGTACCTAGGTGATGGTGGTCTCATTTTGTGCCATACCGATGTGATGGTGGTCTCATTTTGTATAGTACCTAGGCGATGTTGGTCACTTGCTGATTGTTTTCTGTGTGATAGCATAGTTGACCGTGATGGTGCGCTGTGTGTTCCTTTGTACATGCATCATCTTGATATTAATATATATGATAGGTTTCAAGAAATTTACTATGTGATGAATCATTTATTGATCAAACATACTATTTTTCTGTGTGCAATTTTTCTTTTCTTTGTAGCACCATGGCTGAAGGTACTGCACCACCTGGAAGGAGGAATTACCTCACATGGGATGATGACATGGACGTTGCATTTCTTGAGGTGCTTGTTCATCATCACAACATGGGTGACCATTAACAAAATGGACGAAAAGCACATGTGTACACTGCAGCTATAAAGAATGTGAAGGAGAAGTGTAATAAGGATACCACAAAGGACAACATCTTGGGAAGGCTTAGGACTGTTGATAAGCAATCTGAAGTCATACACAGGATACTTTCTCAAAGTGATTTTGGGTGGGATTGGGTCAATCATAAGCTATCCATTGATAGTGATGATGTCCGGACTAAATATGTGGAGGCAACTTCTATGTAATTGCATTGTTTTATTTGTTTTTCCTTAAATAAGAATATGGGGCAACAACTATACTCTTCCAATGTGTGTGTATGGTGCGGGCTAATATAGCAAAAGAGAAAGGGATATGTTCTTACAAGACTAAAGTAGTGAAGCACTGAGATTCCATGTCTACCACATATAAAAAGATCATGCCAATGGTGAAGGTGCCAAGACGGGTGCTGAGAATGCTGCATATACAGAAGAACCAATTGAAATCTCTACAGAAGTGGCACCAAAGAGGGCACGAACATGCGACGTCATTATGTGCATGATTGGAGAAATGAGGACTACTTTTAAATATGCTTCGAAGACAACCGATCCAATTCCCTTGCCAAAGGCTACTACTCCTTATGAAATACTGGTTGCACTTGAGTTGATACCAGATTTGGCAGAAGCGGACACGTTGCTCTCTTATGGGAACTTGATTCTTAATGAGCGTTTGTTTGAAGCTCTAATGGAGATGCCCATGAACATGACGAATACTTGGCTGCTATTGTTGCCTTGAAGTTATGCAAATTATGCTTCCCTTTTTGTCTTGTTCAACTTGAAGCTATCTAGACTATTGTTTTCCTACATTTGGAACCATGTCATGTTGAACTTGAACTTATCAGAACTATTGTGTTGTTAATTTTGGAACTATATCTTGTTATTGTGAATTTGGAACACCTATTTAAACTATGTGTTTTACTTTGTTGGTGCAAGAAATTTGTTGTTGTTGCTGCATCAATATTATATGATGTTGTCGTCGATTTCTAGAATATTTGATAGTATGTCTTTGCTATATAATCATCCAATTGTATTCACCCATTGTAAAAAAATGTTTTGATGCACATACTACTGGTGCGATGCAATTCCATAGTTTGCCATCCATACATGATCCAGTACTGAAACCTCAATAAGACTCCATAAGCCAATTCATCAAATGCCCAAACAACCGAATTCGTATTTATGTCCATTACAATTTTTGATTGAATTAGAATTGAAACCGATTCAATACAGAGGCTATTGGAAATATTAACACTTTTCCGACTAATTTAATCCATGAGTAAACAGTAAACATGGCAAATATGGTATGCATCTCATACCAATACCTAAGCATGTGAGCACGTACAGTACATATAACTAAAACATCTATGAACAACATATATTCGGCCAGCACATGAACGAGCAAATAGGGGATGAACGAGGCATACCCTCCGGTTCGCCAGGCCAACGCGGCAGCAGTGGCGGCAGCCTCAGCATCGGCCGAGGCCTTCTTCTTGGCGACTTCGTCGTCAGCCATGGAGTCGATGTAGAGGAAGTAGTGGAAGCAGAGGCGGATGGAGATGGGGACGTATCGGAAGCAGGCGTGTCGAGATGTTCCCCAAAAACCTTATTGCCATTCTCCCGGGAAGGATCTCGAACGATAGGATTCCGGAGGCACCTGCTCTCCCGACCAACCATGCACGCGGTCGTCGGGATGGGATTGTCGGAAGTAGCACAGAGAGAGGAACAGTAGATGACGGCTAGGATTGTGCGAGAGGGAGTGAGTGAACTGAGTTAGGGTTCACTGCTCGGCTCATTCCCGCAACCCGCGATGCGTGTGTGCGTCATGACGATGCGAGGCGAGGCGAGCGGCGGATGAGGAGGAGCGCGCGTGTACAACTCCTCTTCTCAAGCTCTCAATGGCATGTGGTAGAGCAGCCCTTATAAATGGGTTTCACTCTCACTCCACTAGCAGTATGGTACTAAACTTCCCACCACTTTCCATGCACCTAAATGGGCCTTAGAGACGAACCAAAGAATATTGTCTTATATGGGCCCAAGCCCATCCATAATCCAACAATCCTCCAACAGATCTCGAGGCACATACGTTTGTCAACTGTTCCAAACAATGTTTGATATACCAGAATTTTCAGTGGAGACTGTTAAGTTGAACTTCCACCTAGAGCAACAGGATTAGATTTCTTCACAACTGAACAATGGACTATGCCTTGAATTGTCCTTTTGGCATGCAGAAGTTTCGCCTATTGTCAGCTGATACGTGGCTGCCAAAGGCTAAACCCCACAGGTGGAGCTTATTAGTCATACTCCTTACCTTCTCATGATCTTCCTAGAGATTACCCAATCTCATAGACTGTAACGAGCAGTCGGGCTCACATAGGTGTGTTCCTGTAAAGAATTCTCTGTAGTTTAGCATCTTGTTTACATAAGCTTTGGAACACATTAAGACAAAAGTCAGCATGCCTTACAGATTTGAGAGTATTATTGCATCTCCAACGGAGTGGGTTAATTAAGGATATTCTCCTCAGTTGACCACTAGATTGTTTTCCTAGGTCCTACTTCACGGGATCTTTGATCACATAGGTTGGGTTACCCCATGGCAACTTACGTGGGTCTCATACCCATCTCCCTCGATGCATTTTCTATCACAATCCTTGATAGCCCTTTCGTAAAAGGATCTGCCAGATTCTTAGCCGTTTGGATGTAATCCAGCCCTATCACTCCTGATTTTCTTCATTTTCTGAAAGATTTTCATCTTCTTCTTATGTGATTTGTGGATTTCATGTTGTCCTCTGAACTCTTAGCCTTGGCAATCAAAGTTTTATTGTCATAGTTCATAAGGACAGTCGGGACTCGTTTATCAACCACCAGCAAATTCATCAAAAGCTCTCAAAGCCATTATGCTTCGACGTATGATGTGTCTAATCCTGTGAGTTTTGCTTCCATAGTCGATCTCGTTAAGATGTCTGCTTGCAAGACTTCCAGGAAATAGCACCACCACCAAGTATGAAGACATATCCACTTGTGGCTTTCATCTCATCAGCACCAGATATTCAATTCGAATCACTATACCCCTCAAGTACCGTCGGGTACCCAGAATAGTGAATTTCGTAGTTCACAGTACCTTGCAAATAATGCATCACTAGCTCAATAGCATGCCAATGCACATCTCCCAGATTAGAAACAAACCGGCTCAGTTTGCGCACAACAAATGAGATGTCGGGACGAGTAGCACAACGTAGGTACATGAGTGAACCAACCACTTGAGAATATCTCAATTGATCTACAGTCGTGCTGTCGAACTTTCGAATCCGCACGCTAGGATCATATGGTGTTGCAGAAGGTTTGTAGTCCGAATATCGAAAACGGCTGAAAATCTTCTCAACATAGCGGGATTGCAAAAGTGTAATTCCACCCTCAGTATTTCTCAGTAGCTTGATGTTCAAGATAACATCAGCCACACCCAGGTTTCTCATCTCAAAGTTATGAGATAGAAAAGCCTTGACCTCCTCAATGACTCTGAGGTGGGTCCCAAATATCAGTATGTCATCGATATACAGACACATTATAACTCCTTCGCCCCTTCAATAGCGATAGTATACACATCTGTCAGCTTCTTAACAACAAAGCCAACAGATGTCAAAGTTGTATTAAACTTCTCATGCAATTGCTTAGGCGCTTGTTTCTGGCCATACAGAGATTTCACTAGCTTGCACACCTTTCTTTCCTGACCATTTACTACAAAGTCATCTGGCTGTTGCATGTAAATTTCCTCGTCTAACTCCCCGTTAAGGAAAGTTGTCTTAACATCCATCTGCTGAACGAGAAGACAATGCGAGGCAGCCAATGTGAGTAACACTCGAATGGTTGTCAGTCTAGCCACAGGTGAGTAAGTGTCGAAGAAATCTTCTTCTTCTTTCTGGGTATAACCCTTGGCCATAACTCTAGCCTTGTACATTTCAACAGTACCATCAGGCCTAGTATTTCTCATGAACACCCACTTACATCCCAATGGTTGGCAACCATAAGGACGATCAGTGATCTCCCATGTCCCGTTAGCCAAGATGGAATCCATCTTGCTATGGACCGCATCCTTCCAATAGTCAGCATCCGGAGATGCACAAGCTTCTGAAATGGAACTGGGAGTGTCGTCATCCGCGAGGTACACGAGGAAACCATCACCAAAAGACTTTGCAGTCCTCTATCTCTTGCTCCTAACAGGAGCTTCCTTGTCATCCTCCATGGAACATTCATCACTTTTGTGTTCATAATATTCCATCGGAATGGCAGGTTTAGGAGTCTCATCAGATTCCAGTCTAGAAGTGCTTTGCATATCTCTCATAGGGAAAATACCCTCAAAGAATGTAGCATCCTTAAACTCTATAATTGTACCAACCTTCTGGTCAGGTACCTCGTATTTCACTACCAGAAATCTATAGCCAACTCTATTCTTAGCGTAGCCCAAATTAACGCAGTCCACAGTCTTGGGTCCAAGCTTGCGCCTTTTGGGGATCAGCACATTGACTTTCACCAAACAACCCCAAGTGCGCAAGTAAGAGAGTGTATTTCTTTTCTTTTCCCATTGCTCATAGGGAGTAGTCTCATTATCCTTTGCGAGAACTTTATTCAGGACATGACATGATGCCAATACAGCCTCCCCATCATGCCTTGGATAAACCCGACGTATCTAACATGGCATTAAGCAAATCTGCTAGAGTACAGTTTTTTTGTTCAGCAACCCCGTTTGACTGGGGTGAATAAGGAGGCGTTCTCTCATGAATAATACCATGTTCCGCACAGAATAAATCAAACTCATTAGAAAAGTACTCAACACCACGATCAGACCAGACTCATTTTATTTTCTTCTCAAGTTTGTTCTCAACTTTTGCCTTATAGATTTTAAAGTAGTGTAGAGCCTCATCCTTTGTATTTAACAAATACACATATTAGAATCTAGTGGAATCATCAATTAAACTCATGAAGTATTTCCTTCCACCTTTATTCAACACACCATTCATCTCGCATAGATCTGAATGTATGAGCTCTAATGGTGCTAGGTGTCTCTCCTTCGCAGGCTTGTGAGGCTTACGAGGTTGCTTTGCTTGCAGACACGCAGGGCACTTAGAGCCTTTGGCTTAAGTGAAACTCGAGACAAGATCCATCTTAGCTAGCCGCGTCATACAACTAAAATTTATGTGACAAAGACGTGAATGCCAAACCTCAGATTCGTTCATATTAGAATGAATTTGGTTCACGACTTTATTATAGAAATCTTACAGCGAAAGGCAGAACAAACCACCACAATCATATCCTTTTCCAATAAATAGTCCATACCGAGATACGACTACTTTGTTGGACTCAGATACTAACTTAAACCCTTCTTTACATAAAAGGGAGCCACTAACGAGATTCTTCTTGATGGCGAGACATGTTGCACGTTCTTCAGTTGCATGATCTTTCCGAAAGTAAACTTCAGATCTACTGTGCCAACACCATGAACAGAAGCTTGCGAGTCATTCCCCATTAGGATGGAACAATCTCGTATGACCTAGTAAGAAGAAAACAAAGACACATCAGCACACACATGAATGTTGGCCCCAGTGTCAACCCACCAAATAGTGGACTGACAAACTGAAAGTATGGTAAACAGATTACCATACCCAGATGCCCCATCATTGTTGCTCAAAGTGACATTGACATATTTGAAGTTCTGTCCTAGCTTCTTATACTTGTTTGGGCACTTGTTTACCCAGTGTTCCTCTGAACCACAAGTAAAGCAACCATCTCTGTTTTTGTCTTTCTTCTTACCCTTCTTCTTGGAGGTAGTATTTTGCTGGACAAAGTTCTTTCCCTTGAACTTGTGGGGATTCTTCTACACCACATTGGCGCTAGAAGAACCCTCTGCCCCTTTCATGTGTGAGTCCTTTGCTCTTGAGTTTTGCTCAACACTTAGATGACTGATGACATCCTCAACAGAGAATTCACGTCTCAAGTGCTTGAGAGAGGTAGCACAGTTCCTCCATCTAGGAGGGAGTTTTGCAATAATGCAACCCGCAACAAACATGTCCGGTAACCCACACTTCAAGAGCTCCAGCTCCTTAGCGATGCATTGTATCTCATGAGCCTGGTCCAATACAGGACAGCTATCAACCATCCTGTAATCATGGAACTGCTCCAGGGCATACAGTTCGCTCCTAGCATCGGTTGTGCCAAACTTTGCTTTGAGCATATCCCACAAATTCTTGGCAACGCACACATGGAGATATGCGTCAACCAACTTTTCTCCGATCACAGTAAAAACGGCTCCCGCAAAGATGGTGGTTGCTTCCCTAAACGCATTCTCCTGTTCAGGAGCAATTGTCACCATGGGAGACACACCACCAACCCAGAAGATGTTCATTGCTGTGAGCCACAAGGTGGTCCTCATCTACCAATGCTTAAAATGCGTCCCAGTAAACTTTTCCAGTTTTAGTGTAGCGGTGAAGCCATGAGTCGAAAAGTGCCTAAAATAAGGTTTTTGGATTGTTGGAAACATTAGCACTTTTCTGACTAATCTAATCACCGAGTAAACAGTAAACATGGCAAATACGGTATGCATCTCATACCGATACCTAAGCATGTGAGCACGTACTATACGTAGAACAAAAACATCTATGAACAACATATATACGGTCAGCACGTGAACGGGCAAATAGGGGATGGACGAGTCATAGCCTCCGGTTGGCCAGGCCAACGCGGCGGCGGCAGCCTCGGCATCAGCTGATGCCTTCTTCTTGGCGACTTCGTCGTCAGCCATGTAGTCGATGTAGAGAAGTAGTGGAAGTAGAGGCGAACGGAGACGGGGACGGATCGGGAGAAGTCGCATCGAGACGCTCCCCAAAAACCTTATTGCCATTCTCCCGGGTAGGATCTCGAACGACAGGGTTTCGGAGGCACCTTCTCTCCCAACGAACCGTGCACACGGTCATTCAGATGGGATCACCGAAAGCAGCACAGAGAGATGAACAATAGATGACGGCTAGGGTTGTGTGAGCGGGAGTGAGTGAACCGAGTTAGGGTCCACTCCACTCGCCAGCGCCTTCTTATATAGGGCGTCGGGTGGATGAGCCTGGGCTCAGACCCACGGTCCAACGTCTTGGATGGTGGCACTATTGTAGCAACTCGTCAATTAATCTAGGATTAATAAACCATTCCTCACCGGGCAAAATAAGCTTTGACTGGGAGCATTCCCGCAACCAGTGGCGCGCGCGCGTCGTGATGAGGCGGGCGGCGGCGGAGAAAGAGCGCATGTGTACAACCCCTCTTTCCAACCTCCCAATGGCATGTGGTAGAGTAGCCCTTATAAAGGGGTCTCACTCTCACTCCACTAGCAGTATGGTACTAAAATTCCCACCACTAGTCATGCACCTAAATGGGCCTTAGAGATTAACCAGGGATTATTGTTCTATATGGGCCTAAGCCCATCCATAATCCAACAGAGGCCTCCAATACAGACATTCAAACATAGCGTATGAGAATTCATCATTAATTTCGAGGCATGGACTTCCAAATTTTAGAGATTTCGATTTGTTGAAACTCGAAGTATTTTATCCGTCCTTTCTTCATACTCTTGCAACATCGAAGCTTCAAGTTCCCATGAGCGTTCTAAGGCCAACTGCAACGCGCGACCCCATCCTGTCCGCTCGCGTCCGTTTGGGGGTAAACGGACAAAGCAGGCCTCCCAACGCGCGGCCGCAAATGGACCGTCGTCCATTTTCTGTCTGCTTTTGACCCATTCCCGGCACAAGTTAGGGCCAAGTTTGCGGCCGAACAGACACGCGCGGACGCGAGCGGCGTGTGCCCTTGTCTTGCCCCTGGCCCGCCCGTCGGGGAGACAGACCCCCCTTTTCTCTTCTTCTACCTCCCTACGTGCCCCGACATTGCCGCCGCCACCACCATCCCCGGCCGCGTCATCTTCCACCAGGGCCGTCCCAACCATCACCGCGCCATGCCATAGCTGTCTCCGCACCGGCCTTCCGGAAAGCATTTGGCCGGCGTTCTCCTTGTTGCCGATTGGAGACAATATACGGCCGTCGGCGTCGCCCGTCGTCCCCAACCTCTTCCGACCGGCCGTTCGGTGAAGCCGGCGCCCTCCAGCACCACCGACCCCAAAACCTTGCTTTACTGCCTGCCAGGGGAGCAGGTGTTGGGGAACATAGCATGCAATTTCAAAAAATTTCTACACTCACGCAAGATCTATCTAGGAGATGCATAGCAACGAGAAGGGGAGAGCATCTTCATACCCTTGAAGATCGCAAAGCGGAAGCATTTATCAACGCGGTTGATGTAGCCGTACACCTTCACGATCCGTCCCGATCAAGTACCGAACGTACGGCACCTCCGTGTTCAGCACACGTTCAGCTCGATGACCTCCTCGCCTTCTTGATCCAGCAAGACGGGCGAAGTAGTAGATGAGTTCCGGTAGCACGACGGCGTGGTGATGGTGTTGGTGAAGAACAATCTCCGCAGGGCTTCGCCAAGCCCAACGGAAACTATGATGAAGGATAAACTAGAGGGGACGGGGTTGCCGGCACACGGCTTGGTGTTTCTTGATTTGTCTTGGGTGCTAGCCCTGCCCCTCTATTTATATGTTGAGCCCTGGGGTCGAAACTTCGAGTAAAAGCCTGCTCAAAGTCGGTTTTGCCCGAAAGGCAAGAGTCCTACTCGGACTCCAGGGCTAGACGCCAGGGTTCCTGGTGTCTACCCTCTGGTCTCTGCAAAGTTTCCTTTTGCGCTTTCGAAAAGCCTCGTGGGCTTTTCCTTTTGGCCCAAATAAAGTGTTCTCGTACCCAAACATTTCGGGAAACATCCGGAACCCCTTCCGGTGAATTCCGGAACTCTTCCGAAGACCAAACACTATTATCCCATATATCAATCATTACCTCTGGACCATTCCGGAGCTCCTCGTCATGTCTGTGATCACATCCGGTACTCCGAACAACATTCGGTCACCAACATACATAACTCACATAATACTATATCGTCAACGAACGTTAAGCGTGCGGACCCTACGGGTTCGAGAACTATGTAGACATGACCGAGACAACTCTCTGGTTAATAACCAATAGCGGAACCTCGATGCCCATATTGGCTCCTACATATTCTATGAAGATCTTTATCGGTCAAACCGTAATGACAACATACGTTATTCCCTTCGTCATCGGAATGTTACTTGCCTGAGATTCGATCGTCGGTATCTTCATACCTAGTCCAATCTCGTTACCGGCAAGTCTCTTTACTCGTTCCGTAATGCATCATCCCGCAACTAACTCATTAATCACACTGCTTGCAAGGCTTCATATGATGTGCATTACCGAGAGGGCCCAGAGACACCTCTCCGATACTCGGAGTGACAAATCCTAATCTCGATCTATGCCAACCCAACAAACATCTTCGGAGACACCTATAGACCATCTTTATAATCACCCAGTTACGTTGTGACATTTGATAGCACACAAGGTGTTCCTCCAATATTCGGGAGTTGCATAATCTCATAGTCAAAGGAATATGTATAAGTCATGAAGAAAGCAATAGCAATAAAACTTAACGATCATTATGCTAAGCTAACAGATGGGTCTTGTCCATCACAGCATTCTCCTAATGATGTGATCCCGTTCATCAAATGACAACACATGTCTATGGTTAGGAAACTTAAACATCTTTTATTAACGAGCTAGTGTAGTAGAGGCATACTAGGGACACAATGTTTTGTCTATGTATTCACACATGTATCAAGTTTCCGGTTAATACAATTCTAGCATGAATAATAAACATTTATCATGATATAAGGAAATATAAATAACAACTTTATTATTGCCTCTAGGGCATATTTCCTTCAGTCTCCCACTTGCACTAGAGTCAATAATCTAGATTACATTGTAATAAATCTAACACCCATGGAGTCTTGGTGCTGATCATGTTTTGCTCGTGGAAGAGGCTTAGTCAACGAGTTTGCAACATTCAGATCCGTATGTATTTTGCAAATCTCTATGTCTCCCTCCTTGACTTGATCGCGGATGGAGTTGAAGCGTCTATTGATGTGTTTGGTTCTCTTGTGAAATCTGGATTCCTTTGCTAAGGCAATCGCTCCAGTATTGTCACAAAAGATTTTCATTGGACCCTATGCACTAGGTATTACACCTAGATCGGATATGAACTCCTTCATCCTGACTCCTTCATTCGCTACTTCCGAAGCAGCTATGTACTCCGCTTCACACGTAGATCCTGCCACGACGCTTTGCTTGGAACTGCACCAACTGACAGCTCCACCATTCAATACAAATACGATCCGGTTTGTGACTTTGAGTCATCCGGATCATTGTCAAAGCTAGCATCAACATAACCATTTACGACGAGCTCTTTGTCACCTCCATAAATGAGAAACATATCCTTAGTCCTTTTCAGGTATTTCAGGATGTTCTTGACCGCTGTCCAGTGATCCACTCCTGGATTACTTTGGTACCTCCCTGCTAAACTTATAGCAAGGCACACATCAGGTCTGGTACACAGCATTGCATACATGATAGAACCTATGGCTGAGGCATAGAGAATGACTTTCATTTTCTCTCTATCTTCTGCAGTGGTCGGGCATTGAGTCTGACTCAACTTCACACCTTGTAACACAGGCAAGAACCCTTTTTTTGACTGATCCATTTTGAACTTCTTCAAAACTTTATCAAGGTATGTGCTTTGTGAAGTCCAATTAAGCGTCTTGATCTATCTCTATAGATCTTGATGCCCAATATATAAGCAGCTTCACCGAGGTCTTTCATTGAAAAATTCTTATTCAAGTATCCTTTTATGCTATCCAGAAATTCTATACCATTTCCAATCAATAATATGTCATCCACATATAATATTAGAAATGCTACAGAGCTCCCACTCACTTTCTTGTAAATACAGGCTTCTCCAAAAGTCTGTATAAAACCAGATGCTTTGATCAAACTATCAAAGCGTATATTCCAACTCCGAGATGCTTGCACCAGTCCATAAATGGATCGCTGGAGCTTGCACACTTTGTTAGCCCCTTTAGGATCGACAAAACCTTCTGGTTGCATCATATACAACTCTTCTTTGAGAAATCCATTAAGGAAAGCAGTTTTGACATCCATTTGCCAGATTTCATAGTCATAAAATGCGGCAATTGCTAACATGATTCAGACAGACTTAAGCATCGCTACGGGTGAGAAGGTCTCATCGTAGTCAACTCCTTGAACTTGTCGAAAACATTTCGCAACAAGTCGAGCTTTGTAGACAGTAACATTACCATCAGCGTCAGTCTTCCTCTTGAAGATCCATTTATTCTCTATGGCTTGCCGATCATCGGGCAAGTCAACCAAAGTCCACACTTTGTTCTCATACATGAATCCCATCTCAGATTTCATGGCCTCAAGCCATTTCGCGGAATCTGGCTCATCGCCGCTTCCTCATAGTTCGTAGGTTTGTCATGGTCCAGTAACATGATTTCCCGAACAGGATTACCATATCACTCTGGTGCGGAACGTACTCTGGTTGACCTACGAGGTTCTGTAGTAACTTGATCTGAAGTTTTATGATCATCATCATTAGCTTCCTCACTAATTGGCGTAGGCATCGCTGGAACTGATTTCTGTGATGAACTACTTTCAAATTCGAGAGAAGGTACCACTACCTCATCAAGTTCTACTTTCCTCCCACTCACTTTTTTCGAGAGAAACTCCTTCTCTAGAAAGGATCCATTCTTAGCAACAAATATCTTGCCTTCGGATATGTGATAGAAGGTGTACCCAACAGTTTCTTTTGGGTATCCTATGAAGACGCACTTCTCCGATTTGGGTTCGAGCTTATCAGGCTGAAGCTTTTTCACATAAGCATCGCAACCCCAAACTTTAAGAAACGACATCTTAGGTTTCTTGCCAAACCACAGTTCATACGGTGTCGTCTCAACGGATTTAGACGGTGCCCTATTTAACGTGAATGCAGCTGTCTCTAATGCATAACCCCAAAACGATAGTGGAAAATCAGTAAGAGACATCATAGTTCGCACCATATCTAATAAAGTACCGTTACGACGTTCGGACACACCATTACGCTATGGTGTTCCAGGTGGCGTGAGTTGCGAAACTATTCCACATTGTTTTAAATGAAGACCAAACTCGTAACTCAAATATTCGCCTCCTCGATCAGATCATAGAAACTTTATTTTCTTGTTACGATGATTTTCCACTTCACTCTGAAATTCCTTGTACTTTTCAAATGTTTCAGACTTGGGTTTCAGTAAGTAGATATACCCATATCTGCTCAAATCATCTGTGAAGGTTAGAAAATAACGATACCCGCCGCGAGCCTCAACACTCATCGGACCGCATACATCAGTATGTATTATTTCCAATAAGTCAGTAGCTCGCTCCATTGTTCCAGAGAACGGAGTTTTAGTCATCTTGCCCATGAGGCATGGTTCGCAAGCATCAAATGATTCATAATCAAGTGATTCCAAAAGTCCATCTGCAGGGAGTTTCTTCATGCACTTTACACCAGTATGACCTAAACGGCAGTGCCACAAATATGTTGCACTATCATTACCAACTTTGCATCTTTTGGCATCAATATTATGAATATGTGTATCACCATGATCGAGATTCAACAAAAATAGACAACTCTTCAAGGGTGCATGACAATAAGAGATATTACTCATATAAATAGAACAACCATTATTCTCTGATTTAAATGAATAACCGTCTCGCATCAAACAAGATCCAGATATAACATTCATGCTCAGTGCTGGCACCAAATAACAATTATTCAGGTCTAAAACTAATCCCGAAGGTAGATGTAGAGGTAGCGTGCCGACGGCGATCACATCGACCTTGGAACCATTCCCGACGCGCATCGTCACCTCGTCCTTAGCCAATCTTCGTTTCATCCATAGCCCCTATTTCGAGTTGCAGATATGAGCAACAGAACCAGTATCAAATACCCAGGCGCTACTACGAGCATTAGTAAGGTACACATCAATAACATGTATATCAAATATACCTTTGTTCACTTTGCCATCCTTCTTATCCGCCAAATACTTGGGGCAGTTCCGTTTCCAGTGACCAGTCCCTTTGCAGTAGAAGCACTCAGTTTCAGGCTTGGGTCCAGACTTGGGATTCTTCCCGGGAGTGACAACTTGCTTGCCATTCTTCTTGAAGTTCCCCTTCTTTTCCTTGCCCTTTTTATTGAAACTAGTGGTTTTTTTAACCATCAACACTTGATGCTCTTTCTTGATTTCTACGTCCACAGCTTTGAGCATAGCGAAGAGCTCGGGAATTGTCTTATTCATCCCTTGCATATTATCTTTCATCACGAAGCCTTTGTAGCTTGGTGGCAGTGATTGAAGAACTCTGTCAATAACACTATCATCCGGAAGATTAACTCCCAGCTGAGTCAAGTGGTTATGGTACCCAGACATTCTGAATATGTGTTCACTGACAGAACTGTTCTCCTCCATCTTGCAGCTGTAGAACTGTGGCGCCCTGCCTGAGTACCACTGTAGCCAGACGGTCGCCACGCATACCAGCCCAGGAACTCACTCTGGCATGTGCGCTTACAACAAGTATCATGAACACAGGCATTTCTATTAATGCATATATAAGTCTTACATGGTATTTTACAAGAGTGATGGTAGCGGAAAAGCTCTATCTAAGGCAGCATGGTCTTGGTGCGGCTCCAATCCGCAGGGATCTGACTGGGTTACTCTCCTAGCCCGCGAACGCTCCGGCTCCTCGTCGACGGACGACGGATCCTTATGTGAACCTGGCCAAATTGAAGGCCGCTGAGTACTTTTGAATGTACTCGCAAGCAAACCAAACTAACATATACACCAAGCAAAGCAATCCATGTCATTCAAGCATGCATTTGGTATTAGAGTAAAATTAATTATCATGGCATAGCATACCTATCTAGCAATATTAATCATCATGTTGTAACAGGATTATTTAGCAAGATAACTACTAGGATAAATACAGTAAAGCAAAGCATATTGAGTAGAACATGGCAAGTAAATAATTCATACTCCGACATTCTCACGATCCGATCCGATGTTGAACCAAATCCAACCCAAGTCTTTCGGTCATCTGACCATCCCTTCCATAGCCATCCCATGGCTAACATACCATATCCCTGATATACATCTGATGTCTATGCAGGACAAGTTCTTCCACCATTATTATCATTATTACGGTTGACCACCTAGTGAGGTCTGGACGGGCTGTCCAATACCGTGGACGCGGCTATTCGAATAGATTTTACACTCTGCAGAGGTTGCGCACTTTACCCACACCATGGAGCACCTGACCTCGTGATCCCATTCGGGTGGACCAGTGTTGCTCCAACGAAACCTGCCTGACCCGTGACTCTCCCATCGTACCACCGGCAATCATCATCCACCGGAGTCAAGCCCTGGGTGGCCCCTGTGTCACCCCGTGACACCTGCCACCGTCGTGGCCAAACTAAACTGTCCCAAACGGGGACCGCGCACAAACAAACAACTGGGCTCACAAGGTTATCGCCGCCTACCGGGCCAGGGTAGCACGCACGCATAACCTTCCCTATCTGGTGGTACCGGTGAAAGAGCACAGAGCCAGACCAAGTCAAGGCCGTCCCATACCAGCAAATGTGGTTGCACGGATAAGCCCGAACAGGTGACTCAAGATCAACCGACTAAGTTCATTTAGCAAGCTTAGTGGTTCATCACAATAACTTAACATGGTGGTAACTATGTATGAGATAACAACTGTGGAAACATAACAACCTATTTCCATATAACATCATCATGAGTCATTAGTGAAACAATATTTAAATGGCAAGTTATCAGTTTACAAGTTCTAGCTGTAAGTGACGACCATCGGAACCCTTGCACAAAACCGGCAAAGAAACCAGTAGCCACCAGAACGGTCTTTACAACTAAGATCTGGGACATTACCGGAATAGCTCAACCCCGGCTCAAGACGGCTGGAAAGCAGCTCAGAACATGAGACGGTGTTGATAAGAAGAATGTAGCAGTTCCCTAAGACGGCCGAAAATCAGCTCAGAGCATAGGGTCACTACTACGGAAAGAAATTCAGCAGCTGCCCGAGATGGCCGAAAAGCAGCTCAGAACACGGACAGTTGCTGATAACAGAAATAAAAGTCGGCATCCACCCCGGACGGTCGGAAACAGCTCAGAACACAGGCGTGGTGCCGTCACCAAAGAAAGTGCAAGCAAGGTTTCGTCAGAGTCACATGCAGCTCACTACTACGCATACAGACATAAGCATATTCATTTAAACATGCAAGAATAACAAAGAGCAATGCTTTAGGGCATATATCAGATGGTCGGCTTGCCTGGGGTCGAAGACTTCTCCGGGAAGAAGTGCGGAGAGTCCGCGGAAAGGATCGTCGGAAAAGGTTCTCTCTCGGAGGGGGCTGTTTAAGGGCAAGGGCAAAATGGTCATTTTCAGAATGCGCAAACATTATGAAAATGATTCCATCAGAATGGGCTCGTCGAGACGAAGACGTGAGCGTTGGTTTCACCTGATTTGAAGTTGCGAGTGAAAAGATGTGATCGTCTGAAGTGGGGGGACCTTTCTGTAAATATTTTATTCACAACTAGGCCCCTGGATAGTTTTTTCTGCGAATAAAGGAAAAAGGGCTCTGCGCGGCTGGGCCGGCTCGGGTTGAATCTTGCCGCAGCTGCTACTGTACTCATGGGCCAAGCCCAACTGTGCGCGCGGGGTGACGCCGAAGACGGTTTCCAGGGAATACGCCTTCCCTTATGAAAAGCGGCTCCGAGGGAAACCGTTTCCACTTAAAGACTTGGGCCCGCCGCATTCTCCTCTTCTCTCGCTGACCGCAGGGGCCCGCCTGCAGGTCTTCGTCCTCCTCCCGTGCTCGCCTGGCAAAAGAGAGAGGCGGCTCCCGATGGTGATTGCCGGCGCCTCCGACCACCTCTCGCGGAGCTCGGCCTACCAGCGTGCTCAGGAGGTCGAGACGCATCCATCCATGTAGGACATGGACCTTGAGGAGGATGGTTGCAAGCGAATCCTTGGTCATGGCGGACGGCAGCTTCGGGCGTTGATCGGCTCGGGGCTACGGCGACAGAGAGGTAAGGAGGAAGTTGGGCAGGGCTCCGCCTGGCCTTGCGGGTGCTGATTGAGGTGGCAGAAAGGAGGGAGGGACTTCGGCTCGCTCGAATTTGAGTGAAAGCCGGCGGCGGCAATGGTGGCTGTGGGTGGAAGAGAAGAGCTCCGGGGCTCCATTCGATGGGCGAGGTGGCTACTGGGAGGAAGGAGAGGGAGTGTTGATGCTCGGGGTGTGCTCGGAGTGGCTATTTATAGATGGCCGGCGAGACCCGATGAGCACGACCGCCGTGGCGGCCTTATCGCCACACTGGTGCTCAGGGCGAGCTGGCGAGCGCGGAGTGGCGCCGACCTGACGAAGATCAGAGAGAGAGAGAGAGAGAGAGAGAGAGAGAGAGAGAGAGAGAGAGAGAGAGGACAACTCGGGGAGGATAAAGCTAATGGAGAGGAAGGCGACGACGGGTCACGAGGCAACAGTAGCCATGGCGGCGCTCGCCGATGCGTGAGGAGGAAGGAAGAGGAGTGGAAAAGGTGCGGGTGAGGGGTACGTGGATGCTGCGAGGCCGTAGGACATGCCCGGACGAGCCAGGGCCGGCCGCAGTTGACCAAACAGAGCTCATAGAGAGCAGAGCGCCGTTTTGGCATGCTCTCTGCGTGGTCACCACGTGTGCCACGTGCTCTGGAGAGCACCTGCATGTCCTGCCTTGTCAAACATGTTTCTCACTGGTCCATTAGATGAGATGGATCACTGGATTGGCCAGGAGGGGTCTGGAGAGGTCAAGGGAATCCATAACAGTTTCTGGACAGAAACTTGGGCAGGAAGTTCTGGTCAGATGGGTGTGGCAATGAGCTGGATAAGTTGTCACAGAGAAATATGGTAGGAAGGACTAGATTCTGGTGAAATTTGAAAGCATTTGGACAAGATTTGCACACACTTCCTTTGTAATGCCAAATCTGGTCCAGAAAATAGATTTTGGAGTTGCACTCAAATGGCTTGATAAAATGAGCTGAGTTTTGGTGGAGAGTGATGATTTGGACATATGGACATACTGGTAAAATTTCAGCTCATTTGGAAATTCCAAAGTGGTACTTCCTTCACAGAGCTTCTAAATGGACGGAAACTAGAGAAAAATGGTGTGGATGAATGGATGGATGAATTGAGCTGATTTTTGGTTTCCATGGGTTATTTATCATTGTTAACCTCCATGAAAAATTTCAGCTCAAATAGATCGAGGGTTCAAGCACTTCCTTTGCAAACTGGAAATCTGGACAGAATTTGCAAATGGATGTTGTGCCCAAAATTTGAACTATGGAGCTTGGGTTCTTGATGGAAATGGTGAATATATGGATAGGATAAGCTCCACAATTTATTTGGGATTTTTCCTGGCTACCAAAATGGTAGTTCCTTTAGAAAGTGCCCAAAATGCAATATTGGCATTAAATAGGAAAATGCAATTTCCCTTATTTAATTATGGCCAATATTTCTATGGGAGCTCAATATGATCACAAAGAATATCTCCACAAGTTTTCATCAACCTTGGAGATGGATAGATATTTTAATGGATTTAATTCCTTTAACTGGCTGAAAAAGGAATTAATTATAAATGAAAAATATTGGAAATGACTTGGCAATATTTTTGCATATCCAGGGTTTAAAAAGATAGGATGATCACTGGAAAAAGTTTGGGGGTCAACAGATCAAAGGAAATTGGAGTTCCTTTGTAACGGAAGAAATCGGGGTTTCCCTTCCGGCAACTCCGAAGGTAAGGTTTCGGTGGCAAAATCCTGAGAATAGATCTCGGGTGGCAAGGTTGGACTGAAGAGAATCTCTGGTTGGATAGGAAAGGCAAGACTAAATGACCATCTTCATATACCCAAGAGCTGGAGAGAATCCGATAACATCGAGAGAAAAAAAAGACGGGAGTCAAATCCCGTAAAGGAAAAAAAACTGGAGCGAAAACCAGGGTGTCACAAGAACTTGTTGGAGATTTCATTTCTCTTAACTCGGGCATTTGCTTGAAATATTAACTTCAATTCCTGGAACATCTCATATGCTCCATGATGTTCAAAACATCTTTGAAGTCCCGATTCTAAGCCGTAGAGCATGGCACACTGAGCTATAGAGTAGTCATCAGATCGTGTTTGCCAGACATTCAAAGCCTCTACATTAGCGGGAGGGGGCTTGTCACCTAGCGGTGCATCAAGGACATAATTCTTCTGTGCAGCAATGAGGATAATCCTCAAGTTACGGACCCAGTCCGTGTAGTTGCTACCATCATCTTTCAACTTAGCTTTCTCTAGGAATGCATTAAAATTCAAGGGAACGGTAGCACGGGCCATTGATCTACAACATAGATATGCAAAAACTATCAGGACTAAGTTCATGATAAATTAAGTTCAATTAATCATATTACTTAAGAACTCCCACTTAGATAGACATCCCTCGAGTCATCTAAATGATCACATGATCCATATCAACTAAACCATGTCCAATCATCACGTGAGATGGAGTAGTTTTCTATGGTGAACATCTCTATGTTGATCATATCTACTATATGATTCACGTTTGACCTTTCGGTCTCAGTGTTCCGAGGCCATGTCTGTACATGCTAGGCTCGTCAAGTTTAACCCGAGTATTCCGCACGTGCAAAACTGTCTTGCACCCGTTGTATGTGGTGTCTCGGCACGACGAACTGTCGCAACGGTGCATACTCAGGGAGAACACTTATACCTTGAAATTTTTAGTGAGGGATCATATTATAATGCTACCGCCGTACTAAGCAAAATAAGATGCATAAAAGATAAACATCACATGCAATCAAAATATGTGACATGATATGGCCATCATCATCTTGTGCTTTTGATCTTCATCTCCAAAACACCATCATGATTTCCATCATCACCGGCTTGACACCTTGATCTCCATCGTAGCGTCGTTGTCGTCTCGCCAACTATTGCTTCTACAACCATCGCTAACGCATAGTGATAAAGTAAAGCAATTACATGGTGATTGCATTTCGTACAATAAAGCGACAACCATAAGGCTCCTGCCAGTTGCCGATAACTTCTACAAAACATGATCATCTCATACAATAACGTGTATCATATCATGTCTTGACCATATCACATCACAACATGCCCTGCAAAAACAAGTTAAATGTCCTCTACTTTGTTGTTGCAAGTTTTACGTGGCTGCTACGGGCTTCTAGTAAGAACCGTTCTTACCTAAGCATCAAAACCACAACGATGTTTCGTCAAGTTTGCTGTTTTAACCTTCAACAAGGACCGGACGTAGTCAAATTTGATTCAACTAAAGTTGGAGAAACAGACACCCGCCAACCACCTTTATGCAACAAGTTGCATGTCTGTCGGTGGAACTGGTCTCATGAACGCGGTCATCTAAGGTTGGTCTGGGCCGCTTCATCCAACAATACCGCCGAATCAAAATAAGACGTTGGTGGTAAGCAGTATGACTATCATCGTCCACAACTTTTTTGTGTTCTACTCGTGCATATCATCTACGCATAAACCTGGCTCGGATGCCACTGTTGGGGAACGTAGCATGCAATTTCAAAAATTTCCTACGCTCACGCAAGATCTATCTAGGAGATGCATAGCAACGAGAAGGGGAGAGCATCTTCATACCCTTGAAGATCGCAAAGCGGAAGCGTTTATCAACGCGGTTGATGTAGTCGTTCACCTTCACGATCCGTCCCGATCAAGTACCGAACGGCACCTCCGCGTTCAGCACACGTTCAGCTCAATGACGTCCTCGCCTTCTTGATCCAGCAAGACGGGCGAAGTAGTAGATGAGTTCCGGCAGCACGACGGCGTGGTGACGGTGTTGGTGAAGAACAATCTCCGCAGGGCTTCGCCAAGCACAACAAAAACTATGACGGAGGATAAACTAGAGGGGACGGGGTTGCCGGCACACGGCTTGGTGTTTCTTGATGTGTCTTGGGTGCTAGCCCTGCCCCTCTATTTATATGTTGAGCCCTGGGGTCAAAACTTGGAGTAAAAGCCTCCTCAAAGTCGGTTTTGCCCGAAAGGCAAGAGTCCTACTCGGACTCCAGGGCTAGACGCCAGGGTTCCTGGCGTCTACCCCCTAGATGCCAGGGTTCCTGGCGTCTAGCCTCTGGTCTCCGCAAAACTTCCTTTTGCACTTTCCAAAAGCCTCGTGGGCTTTCCCTTTTGGCCCAAATAAAGTGTTCTCGTACCCAAACATTTCGGGAAACATCCGGAACCCCTTCCGGTGAATTCCGGAACTCTTCCGGAGACCAAACATTATTATCCCATATATCAATCTTTACCTCCGGACCATTCCGGAGCTCCTCGTCATGTTTGTGATCAAATCCAGGACTCCGAACAACATTCGGTCACCAACATACATAACTCACATAATACTATATTGTCAACGAACGTTAAGTGTGCGGACCCTACGGGTTCGAGAACTATGTAGACATGACCGAGACAACTCTCTGGTCAATAACCAATAGCGGAACCTGGATGCCCATATTGGCTCCTACATATTCTACGAAGATCTTTATCGGTCAAATCGTAATGACAACATACGTTATTCCCTTCATCATCGGTGTGTTACTTGCCCGAGATTCGATCGTCGGTATCTTCATACCTAGTTCAATCTCGTTACCGGCAAGTCTCTTTACTCGTTCTGTAATGCATCATCCCGCAACTAACTCATTAGTCACAATGCTTACAAGGCTTCATATGATGTGCATTACCGAGAGAGCCCAGAGATACCTCTCCGATACTCGGAGTGACAAATCCTAGTCTCAATCTATGCCAACCCAACAAACATCTTCGGAGACACCTGTAGAGCATCTTTATAATCACCCAGTTACGTTGTGACTTTTGATAGCACACAAGGTGTTCCTCCGATATTCGGGAGTTGCATAATCTCATAGTCAAAGGAATATGTATAAGTCATGAAGAAAGCAATAGCAATAAAACTTAACGATCATTATGCTAAGCTAACAGATGGGTCTTATCCATCACATCATTCTCCTAATGATGTGATCCTGTTCATCAAATGACCACACATGTCTATGGTTAGGAAACTTAACCATCTTTTATTAACGATCTAGTCTAGTAGAGGCATACTAGGGACACAATGTTTTGTCTATGTATTCACACATGTATCAAGTTTCCGGTTGATAGAATTCTAGCATGAATAATAAACATTTATCATGATATAAGGAAATATAAATAACAACTTTATTATTGCCTTTAGGGCATATTTCCTTCAGCAGGGCGTGCACTATCCGGCCGCTTTCATAGCACGATTGCAAGGCGTATGATGGATTGCTCACAAGGTACAATGGATAGTGGTGATAAGTTTTTCTTTCACAACTTCATTTGCTTATCGGATGATGAAGAGCTGGAGGCTGCGTTGGTCGTACATGAACACATCACTAGGAAGCGGCCTCGGTACAGGGGATCAATCCCCGGCCGTGTTCTGGCCTTGGACTGCAATAGGGAGAAAGGCCACACCCCTCTCTATGCCGATTACTTTAAGGATGGTGCACTCTTTAGGCCACATCAATTTCGTCGCCGATTCCGAATGAGAAGGCATGTGTTCAATCGTATTCGCGAGGGAGTGGCCATGCATGACCCATACTTTGAGTGCAAAGAGGATGCCCTAGTCAAGCTTGGTTTCTCTTCATACCAGAAATGCATTGCTGCTATCTGCATGCTTGCATATGGAATTCCTGGTGATCTTGTGGATGAGTATGTTCGTATGAGGGAGTCCACATGTCTCCTCTCATTGTATAGTTTTTGCATGGCCGTGGTGGAAGTGTTCAGCCCAGAGTACCTCAGAGAGCCAACTGTTGCTGATACAGAGAGGTTGTTGGCGATCAATGCCGAGAGGGGCTTCTTGGGTATGCTTGGTAGTATAGATTGTATGCATTGGAAGTGGAAGAACTATCCATTTGCTTGACACGGATGGTACAAGGGGCATGTGAAAGGTGTCACTGTTATAATTGAAGCTGTGGCTTCACAAGATCTCTAGATATGGCATTCTTTCTTCGGCATGGCTGGTCCTCAGAATGATATTAGTGTTCTTCAGCAGTTTCTGGTGTTTGCAAGGCTTGCGGAAGGGCACTCCCCGGAGGTCAACTTTGAGGTCAACGGCCACCATTACAATAAGGGATATTACCTAGCTGATGGCATCTATCCTCAGTGGTCCACTCTTGTGAAGACCATACCCAATCCGCAAGGAGAGAAGAGACAGAGGTTTGCCCAAATGCATGAAAGTGCTAGGAAGGATGTGGAGCGTGCTTTCGCTGTGCTTTAGTCTCGGTGGGGTATCATTCGTAACCCTGCATTGACATGGAGCACGAAGAAGCTTTGGGAGGTGATGACTGCTTGTGTGATCATGCACAACATGATCATGGAGGATGAGTGTGATGATAGCATCTACGACCAAGGGTTTGATTTCCAGGGTGAAAATGTTGAGCCTGAGCATCCACCTCCTGCAACCTTTGAACAGTTTGTCCAGTTTCATCGAGAATTGTGTGATTGGTATACTCATGTCCAGCTCCAGGGCAACTTGGTTGAGCACGTGTGGACTCACATTGGCAACCAGTAGATCTATCAGTTTAATTTCTTATCATGCAAACAAATTTTAGTTGGGTTGTAAGACTATTTCATACTGCTTTCTTGTCATGCAAACAAATTTCGATTGGGTTGTAAGACTATTTTGGAGCTATGTTTGATTTGAATCATTTCATATGCATCATTTTTATTTTATTTAGTGTGCCGGTGAACGGACGAGATGCGGCCAAAATGCGCCCGTGCGCGTTGGGCGCACGGCCGCCGCATCCCCGAATCCGGATAGACACGGCCCTATTGCCATCCCAAACGGACGAAAAGCTGACGAAATAGACGTCTCGCGTTGGAGTTGTCCAAGAAAAAGCAGGGGCGAGGAAGAGACGTGAAGGATGTGGGATCAATCCCACGTGCGCCCACCGCTCCTACACACGTTTCGGCCCCCCAGGGAATGAGGTGTCGAAGCGTAGGGCAAATCCCTCGACAAAGGTGTGTTCCTGATAGGCAAATTTAAGCATGCTCCTATTCTTGTTTCCACTCAATCTAATTTTCACAAACCCAGACTTACTTTTAAATTTGAGAATTGGTGGACTTTTGAAGATGACTTCCAAACTGTAGCTAAAAATGCCTGGGAAACTAGTGCGAACAAATCCTTCTATGCTAGATCAACTAACCTTGCAGGCACTTTAAAAAAATGGTGCAAGAAGAAGAAGCCGATCCAACAACAACTGGATAGCTTGCAAAGTCAGATCAACGACCTACAAATGCAACCACTGCAGCAACAGGATCACGAACTGGAAGCAAAGCTGGTAGGCCAGTATGAGGTAAATCTTACCAAACTCACTGAGTATTATCAACAACGTGCAAAAAAGCATTGGGCTATTCACGGTGATAGGAATACCGCTTTCTTCCACAATGCAGTTCAGAAACGTAAGCGCAGAAATCGAATTGTATCCATTCGTGATGCCCATGGAAATGAATTGTTTGATCCGAATGATATTGCTAATGAATTTGTCAATTACTTTAGATCCATCTTTACCTCCTCATCTTCTAACACTGTTACATATATCCCAAATATGAATGTACAGAATCATGCAGATGACTTCACCAACTCTGTGCCGGACAAACAAGAAATTTTGGAAATACTAAAGGCCATGAAAAGGAATGCATCTCCAGGTCCATATGGATTTAATGTTTCATTCTATATTTCAGCGTGGCCTTGGATTGGTGACGATGTAACAAAAGTGGTGACGAGCTTCTACACCTCAGGTACCATTCCACCACATCTCAATGACACCCATATTGCTCTCATTCCGAAAAAACTAGTTTGTCATCTACCTTCTGATTTTAGGCCCATAAGTTTATGCAATGTAGTCTATAAAATTATTGCAAAATCTTTAGCTAATAGACTGAAAATGCATCTACCTGATTACATTCATCCCTCTCAACAAGCTTTTATTAAAGGTAGATGATAAATCCATTTTGCATCATGCTTTTATATTGATATTTAATGCATTATGGGCTGTTATTACACATTATGGCACAATACTTATGCCTTTTCTCTCTTATTTTACAAGGTTTACATGAAGAGGGAGAATGCCGGCAGCTGGAATTCTGGACTGGAAAAGGAGCAAATATTAGAGACCTATTCTGCACAACTCCAAAAGTCCTGAAATTTCACGGAGCTTATTTTTGGAATATATAAAAAATATTGAGCGAAGAAAGAACCAGAGGGGGGCCACCATCCAGCCACAAGGGTGGAGGGCGCGCCCCCCGACCTTGTGGGCCCCCTGGCAGGCCTCCGGTGCCCATCTTTGGCTATATGGTGTCTTTTACCCTAGAAAAAATCAAGAAGAAGCTTTCGGGATGAAGTACCGCCGTCTCGAGGCGGAACCTGGGCAGAACCAATCTAGGGCTCCGGCGGAGCTGTTCTGCCGGGGAAACATCCCTCCTGGAGGGGGAAATCATCGCCATCGTCATCACCATTGATCCTCTCATCGAGGGAGGGTCAATCTCCATCAACATCTTCACCAACACCATCTCCTCTCAAACCCTAGTTCATCTCTTGTATTCGATCTTGGTCCCAAAACCTCAGATTGGTACCTGTGGGTTGCTAGTAGTGTTGATTACTCCTTGTAGTTGATGCTAGTTGGTTTATCCGGTGGAAGATTATATTTTCAGATCCTTAATGATAATTAATACTCCTCTGATCTTGATCATGAATATGCTTTGTGAGTAGTTACATTTGCTCCTGATGAGATGGGAGAATTCTTGTTATAAGTAATCATGTGAATTTGGTATTCGTTCGATATTTTGATGAGATGTATGTTGTCTCTCCTCTAGTGGTGTTATGTGAACGTCGACTACATGACACTTCACCATTATTTGGGCCAAGGGGAAGGCATTGGGAAGTAATAAGTAGATGATGGGTTGCTAGAGTGACAAAAGCTTAAACCTTAGTTTATGCGTTGCTTCGTAAGGGGCTGATTTGGATCCATATGTTTCATGCTATAGTTAGGTTTACCTTAATACTTCTTTCGTAGTTGCAGATGCTTGCGAGAGGGGTTAATCATAAGTGGGAGGCTTGTCCAAGGAAGGACAGCACCGAAGCACCGGTCCACCCACATATCAAATTATCAAAGTAACGAACGCGAATCATATGAGCATGATGAAAACTAACTTGACAACAATTCCCATGTGTCCTCGGGAGCACTTTGCTTTATATAAGAGTTCGTCCAGGCTTGTCCTTTGCTACAAAAAGGATTGGGCCACCTTGCTGCACCTTGTTTACTTTTATTACTTGTTGCTCGTTACGATTTGCTTTACCACCAAACTATCTGTTACCGATAATTTCAGTACTTGCAGAGAATACCTTGCTGAAAACCACTTGTCATTTCCTTCTGCTCCTCGTTGGGTTCGATACTTTTACTTATCGAAAGGACTACGATAGATCCCCTATACTTGTGGGTCATCAGTAGACGCATTAGTAACAACATTGTTGTAGCTCAAGAGATAGCCCACTCCTTCTCGCTTACCTCTTACAAAAGCCAAGATTTTATGTTAAAAATTGATCTAGCTAAGGCTTTCGATAGAATAGAATGGCATTGCATTGTTTCAGCTCTCGCACGTCAGGGGCTTAATGGTCATTTCATAAAACTAATTCATGCTTGCATCTCTTCGCCGATGTTCTCTGTCATCATTAACGGGCAGTCGTATGCTAAATTTAATAGCTCCAGAGGCATCAGACAGGGTTGTCCTTTGTCGCCATATCTTTTTGTCCTTGCAGTGAATGAACTATCTTTACACCTACAGGAAGCTTTGCAAGCCAATAATCTCACAGGCATTTTACTTGGACCAAATTGCCCCGCTATTCACTCTCTCATGTTTGCAGATGACCTTATTGTTTGTGGCAAAGCTAACATGTGTGAAGCTCAAACTATCTCTGATATTTTACGCCAATTCTGTGAAAACTCAGGTCAGATTCCTAACTGGAGTAAGTCTGGTATCCTTTTCAGTAAGAATGTTCCTTTGCCAGATAGAGAGAATATTAAAAGAATCTTTCCGGCCCCAAATATTGACAATTCCTTTGTTCATTTGGAACACCCTCTCATTTTGCCATCTAAAGACAGATCAGCGGCTTATGCTTTTATTTATGATAAATTCAAATCAAAACTCTCCAGCTACAAAGCTAATCGATTATCCCATGCAGCGAGACTTACCCTTATTAAATCAGTTTTCGTCTCAATTCCTGTCTACTACATGTCAAATATTCTCTTTTAAAAAAAAATCTTAAGTAAGCTAACAGCTATCATTAGGAATTTCTGGTGGACAGGTGTTCAAGAAGACCAAACTACTAAAAGCCTTTGTCTTGGAGCATGGGCTGACATATGCATGGATAAAAAAGCAGGTGGTCTAGGCATACGAAATCTGCAAGCAATCAATCAAGGACTCATACTCTCCGCAGCTTGGAGGCTTGCAAAGGAGCCAAACGCGCAACTAGCTCAAATCCTCAAGGCTAAATACCATCACGACACATCTATATGGCGGGCAAAACACAACATACCAAAATCTGCTTTCTGGACATCATATTAAAGGTAAGACCACTTCTCATTTCAGCCACTGCTTATCAAATTGTAGATGGAAATAGTTCGCTATGGAGCACTCCTTGGGTTCAGGGCTGGGAAGCCATCTATGACAATCTAATCATTCAACAACAGCCCTTTAGTTTCCCTGCTCAAATAAAAGATCTTTGGCTTCCTGGGCGAAAAGCTTGGAACATAAACTTGATCAATTCCCTATTTTCTCCTGTAGTAGCTAACTCTATACTTCAAACTCCCATAATTGATGCTACTGGTCAGGACATTCTAGTATGGAAGCTAACCCCTACAGGTCTATTCTATCCAAAGAGTGCATACAGACATTGTTTCAATAACCTCCAACTTCCCCCAAGAGAGAGACCGAAGAAAGTTCCTCCACATATTGCAGATTTGCTCAATCAGGTGTGGAATGAGAAACAAATGGCGCCGTGTGTTCAAACTTTCGCTTGGAGGCTTCTCCGGAATGCCCTCCCCACAGGTAAAAGGGCAGGCAAGTACTCTAAGCATATTAGCGAAACATGCTCTAGGTGTGGTAAGCTTGAGGATGAAATGCATCTTTTCTTTCTTTGTCCTTTTTCAAAGGCAGCCTGGTATAGCTTTCCTTGGTTTATCAAAACTGATTTTTTTGCCCAGAACAATACTTCAATTCCTAACATGATCCAGGGCCTGCTTGATTCTCATCATCCTCAGATGAGCGTTAACTCACTATACACTTTTCTGTGGTGTATTTGGAAAGCTTGATATGACTCTGTTTTCTGTAGGAAAGCTTGCAACCCTTCCCAGGTTTACGCAAGTGGCAATGGCAATTATACAAGGAACTAAAATTGAGTTTGAAGCCTCCTCGCAGGTTTGCAGTGAAACTAGTTCGGATGATCCTCATGTGTATGCACATCATGGTATACGACTGCAGGACCATGTTCCCCAGCAGATGACGCCATCTCCTGGAAGCACCATCACAAATATTACCAGTTTTTCAAGGCCTGTTATCTTTTCAGATGCTTCTTGGATTATAGGTTCTGATGGCCAGCCGACACCTGCAGGACTAGGTATATTCATTCGGATGGGTAATGAAGGAAGTTGCTCTCAGCTTTGCATCTCGGTTGTTTCCCCACCAGTGACTTCAGCCATTTTGGCTGAAGCTTTCAGTTTGATGATCGTAACTCAAATTGCAGGACTGCTTCAGCTTCAGCAGGCCACCTTTTTGACGGATAGTGCTATATTGGCAAAGGTTGCGGCAGCTCGGAGCCCGATTCTTGCACCAGGACACTGGACTATCAGGCCACAGCTAGCTTACATAGTAGCTTCTTCAGCTTTTGACTCATCAAGGATCTATCATATTCCCAGGAACTACAATTTTCGAGCACATCATCAGGCAAAACTTGCACTAAAGCTTCAGCATAGAACATTTAGCTTCAGGTGCTTAGCTTCAGGCAATGATACATGCCTCAATGCTCATGTAATGGCCCAATCTCCAGTGCTGCAATGCACATTTGTACATGTACGTTGTTGCTAGATCAATAAAATTTGTGTTCAAAAAAAAAAAGGCGTGTTCCTGATAGGATGGTCGACATGAATCCATCCAACCTCTATGATTGGCAACTTGCTGATTCTCTTTGTCCGGGAACTTGCTGATTTCTTTGGAAAATTACACGTCCCCGAGACCGTTAGGACCACAAGGCATACGTGGTGCAGAAAGGAAAAATGTGATGCTGGGCAGCACATGGCTGTGTTTTGGCGGCATACGGCTCTACGCTACGCACGTGAAACAGATTTGGGCTCGCCAGCCAGAACGAGTCTGATGGGGACGTGCCGTCCCATACGTGTACAGCTCGCCACCCAGACCCAGGGCACACGTGAAACAAGTTTTGGCGCTCGCCCGTCAACTAGTGGTGGGGCCCAACAGGACAGATGTTTCCCACGGATTGGCCCCAATAGGAGAGTGAGTGCAGCGCTCCCCGAATGGCTATGGCTCTATTCTTCTCTATAAAAGGAATCGTGCTGCTAGTCTCTCATACAAAAATCATCTCCGCCACTTCACTTGTGTCCAGTCTCTCACTTTGGTAAGTAGCTACAGTCATTTATTTATTTTTTGCGTAAAAAGTAGCTACAGTTATTACCTTCTGCTTTTCTTATTCTTCCTTCAACTAGGAGTATGGTTTGCTTGGCCTGTAGAAGTATGCGACTAATCCTTTTCTTTTTCTTTTTTTTTCAAACAAATCCATGTTCCCTAAGCGTATTAATTTGAATCTGAGTTTTGTGCCCCCACCAGCACATATATAGTACTACCTTCGTCCGGAATTAGTTGTCGCCGAAATAGATGTATCTAGACGTATTTCAATGCTAAATACATCCGTTTGAGCGATAGGTAATTCCGAACTGAGGGAGTCCCTCTGTTCCTAAATATATGTCTTTTTAGAGATTCCAATTCGGACTACATACAGAGCAATCTGAATGAATCTAAACTTTAAAATATGTCTACATACATTCGTATGTAGTCCTTATTGAAATCTCTAAAAAGACTTGCACATAGAAACAAAGGGAGTAGATATTAGAAATCCAGTTTGGTATTATTTCACTGAATACATTTCATCATTCATGATTTGCAAGCTACGTAATACGAGTTGCTAATCTTTAAGTTGGCGTAGACCCTTGATCATTTTGAATGCCTTCCTATATATGCAGACATATACACGACCTGATCAATATGAAGGGAGGTTATACAGTCAAATTATTGAGTATACTGGTGCTGGTCGTCTTGGTTTTGATGATTGGTAGTGTTCGATCTGATACAAGTTCGAATACTTGTAGAGAAGACTCCAAACTCCGGGCACCCAATTACCCCAGTGAAAAATATACAGTCGATACCAAGAGTCCAGATGTCTACAGGAAGATGATTGCTCGTCTGCGAGAGCTGCTGACAGGGCGCGGGGAGTACCGGCAAGGAATACCGATACTTCCTGAGCGAACAAGCGTGCCTGATTCTCAACGGTACATCTTGCTTGAAATCACTGCCGACGGCACAACAAGAGGTGTAACATTTGCTATCGATGTGACCAACGTTTACATCGTTGGTTATCTTGTTGGCAGCACCAGATACTTCTTTCTAGAAGCTCCAGCCAGGGCAGAGGAGCTTCTCTTCACAGTTGCGGCGACGCAAACTTCAGCCACAAGGAGGTCATCCAACTATGCAAAGTTGGAACAGAATGCAGGTGCATCGAGGAGGGCCATCCCGCTGGGGCTGGCTAGTCTGGCTGATGCCATCAGAAGACTCATAACCGGAAGACCAGAAGATGCAAGGTCCCATCTGATAGTTATCCAGATGGTTTCAGAGGCCGTGCGATATTGGGAAATAGAGTGGAATGTTCTCCAAAATCCTTCGTTTCAACCAGACTCTCGTATAATTGGTTTGGAGAACAACTGGTCATCTCTCTCTGAGCAGATCCAGGCTAGTGATTCACTCGCATTCACAAGGCCTATTACCATTGGTGATGAAGTCGCTGACAATTTTCAATCAGCAGTCATAAAAGCTTTGTTTCTGATGTTGTTCAGATGTGCTCAGCCGCGTCATCTGCAGATGCCGATGGAGGAAGGTAGATGCAAGCGTATGATCGACCCAGCTATTGAAATACTGGGAAGTGATTTTTGTCTGTCCATTGATCCTCCTCTGCAGAAGAATGATGACACATGCAAGCATTTGGCCGACCATGGAAGTCGAATAAGGGGCAGAGATGGCCTCTGTGTTGACGTGGAGGGGTTTATTTATCGAGATGGAACCCCAGTTGTTCTCTTTGCATGCAGGAACAGTGACTTCAGTAACCAGCTTTGGAAGTTCCAAGCAGATGGCAGGGTCGTATCTCTGGACAAGTGCTTGGCAGCAACCGGAGTAAACCCAGGAAGCACTGTGGTGATACATCAATGCGACACTCTCCATGATTCCGCGGTTCAATGGGTGATGAGCAACTCCGGGACTCTGTCCAACAGGGTCAGCGGACTGGTCTTGGATGCTGCTTCTGGTTCTGGAAAACAGCTGAAATTGCAGAGCGACACTAATTCCAGCTTTCAAGCCTGGCAGAGGACTAATATTATTACTGCAGTTGATGTCTATATTCATGGTGAAAATAATCGGTGCATCTACTATGATAATGGATACTACGTTTATATAGAGGAATGTCGCAAAGATTACTCCTGGCAAAAGTGGAGACTGTACCCAGATAGTACTATCCGACCTGTAAAGTGGCTGGATGGATGCGTCCACGTTAAGAGTCTCGAGTATCCAAGTTCCAGTTATAATTATATCCAAGCTTTGAAGTGCGATTCCAATCCTCACCAACGTTGGACATTTACCCACGCGGGAGCCATCAAGAATTTGAAGAGCTCGTTGGTGGTTGACGAGGACAGGGACTATCCAGGAAAGAAATGGCTCAAGGCAGCGCCCTTCCAAGGTGGCCTCAATCAAATCTGGAAGCTTGAATTTGTAAAATAATTTCATCAGCATCTCCCCGTGTACATTTATGTTGGACGCTCTATAGTGGCGTGTATGTCTGTGTTTCTACTTACACATGTAATAATATTAAATAAATGTTCGCTTTCACGGCGATGTATGCTGCTACTCCATTCTACACGAATAATAATGCGTAAATATTGTGTAATAATTATCATTGATGTGAGCCCCTTCATTGTGCTTAGTACTGGTTTATTCATTCGCAATTGTGCCTAGGCGTAATTTTTGTCAGAAAACAGTAGTGAGGCAGCTAGCTTGATTATATGCGTTTCCAACAGGCTGGACCCACATATATGCGCTGACATGGCATTATTAAAAGTCAATGCAATCGATGTTGATCGTTAAGTTGGATTGTGGACCCACCCGTTAGATTCAACACTACTATCTTATGGCCTTGCTCTTGACAAACTCCGAGTCCTCACGTGATTAAAAATGGACTATATCCAGTTCAAAAAAAAAAAGGACTATATCTTGCAGGCCAATAGGATCCAATAGTCTGCAGATTGAATCCGATTGCAGTTACGCGGTGGATATGATCAATCTTGATGATGGTTACCAAGGGCCTGATGTTGCCACAATAGTAGAGTGCAAAGACTTGATACGGGAGTTTGCAAAGGTTCAGTTCACACACTGCTTCAGAGAAGCAAACGCTGCAGGTGATGGCTTAGCTAAATATTGCTATAATTCTAGATCCCCTGGCTAGCTTTTGGGAAGTTTCTATCCCTGATTTTATTTCTCACCTTCATGTAAATGACCTATCTACAATATGAGAAATAAAATCGTTTTGCTGTCAAAAGGAAAAATCCGAGTCCTCAAGCGCCTGCGCCTTGACAATTTGCGGGCGCTTGACGACAAGGCAAGCGGTGTCGATGCGGAGCACTTGAGCTAGCTTGGGTGGCCCGGTGGCCAGGACCGCCTGGTTGCCGCACCGCACGGAGACACGTGTGACCATCCACAGTTGGGAGAAGAGAGGCTACCCCAAGATGACGGGCAGGGCATGAGGGCGGACCGGTCGGCGCTGTTGTGAACTTCTCTGGGAGCATGGCCCAGGTCTCACAAATGTACGTTGCTTCCAGTCCTCTATATTTAATTGAGAGACTATTAGTTAGATTTAGGTAATTTGTGTTAGCAGCTCACGTGTCTTCAGTACGAGTTACAACAATCGGTGGCAGATTCAAGACGAAAAAGTGTCCAGAAAATCAAAGAGCAAGAAGGTGAAAGGGGTTCAGAGCTGTGATGGGAGAGGGGTTGCCGCCGGTGCCGGTTCATGATACTTCATTGACGCTTTGCGCAGTGCCTTCTCTGAGTATTTGTAGTTGCCTTCCCGTGCCCGCATTCGGTATGGGCCCATTGGCAGTGCAAACAACTGCCAGGTAGGGGTCCAGGGTGAGACTTTTTAGTTTTTACGTACATTATACTACCGGATTTTATTAAAAATTTCATCAAAATCCCATCGGAATTGTATTCTCGAAAACAGGCCCACGCCACGCTTTACTAATAAAGCAATGAACTAATACAGAGTACACGACCGAACGATACGAGATAGTGAGGCAACCCTCATACAAGCAGATCCTAGGATACCCGGATTGTAACCCCTAACCTCCACCGCCTATACACGGGGAGGTTAGGGTGCATCCACGACATCCAATCTTAAAGATAGACAACTCTCAGTAACAATCTAGTTCCCCATTGCATTCCCTCACATGAGGTATCCCATCACCATGAATAATAAGAAGAAACATAATGTAGGGTATTACTCTCCGGAGGCCCGAACCTGGATAAATTATGCGTGCGGGCTCCGTCCCAGTACTTCCGACCTCGTCAGGAACCATACCGAGCGATCTGACGAACCATAACTGAACACCTTATCCCTTCTCCTCCTAGATTGTAATCTCAACAATGTATGCACTATCAGGGATGTGCGTCCCTGCCTATAAACACGTAGGGCATCCCCTCATACGAGGTAAGACGTTTTCCGCTGGTCGCACAGAAGCTTGAACCATTGAACTGTGACTCAGAAGTCAGAACTCTTCTCATCGTGCTTAAACCTTAAAGTAACCCTCATCATGAAGAACCCCCGGAGCAAGCACTTGAATTACAGATAAGCAAAATAACTTCTTGATGTTGACACAAAAAAGCTAATGGTGCAGCTTGGTCAGGAGTCTGGAGTGAGGACCTGGATAGAAACTAAGAAACAGGAAAGGGTTGATAAATGATCAAGAAAAAAACTTGGTGGCAGCGACTTGGAATTTGAATTTTCAAAGCAATCACCATCGAGACTCGTGAGGAATGTCCTTCCCCAGCTGCACCACACATGGCTCCTTTCTTTACTGAAATACGTATGAAACTTACCCCGCAAAATAAATACATATAAAACTTGATAAATTCTAGGTATTCTTTTGGAAGTACATTTGTGGCATACTATTAAAATTTATATTCACCCAGCACAAAGGAAAAACACACTACCAGTATCACATATATAGGCTGCGAGTACTAGCATGCTTAGTAACAATTAAATTTTCTGTGTTGGTTCATGACTAAAGATTGGTACCGACATTGTGAAGCACACTGCATAACACTAGTAGTCTTATATACAAGCCTGAACCTGTAAAACGTACACATTCAAGATTGAAGTGCCACTAGAAACTCTTGTCATAGCAAGGGATAGACCAAATAACTTGAGTGTTGAGCTGAAAAGACCTTCAAAAAGATCTTGTCTAAAACGAATTATTCAAAGAGCTTTCATGTCATTACCCGTCAATCAGCATTGTACTGACCTGTATACCCTCTTACATCCCGAAAGTGCTCTCGTGAGCTCGAGCTCACAGGCACCCTTTGCTACAGTACAAACGAAAAAAATATTTAAAAAGCTCAAAAAAATCTGAAATTTTTTGGCAACAAACATTGATATCTTTTTCACATGCGTGCAAAATTTCGTGACAAAATGACATTCATGCAGGTCTCGGCAAAAAAAATAAAATCGATGCTCCAAAATGCTTCCAAAAACAGTTGTTTTGAGCATGATTTTGTTTTTTTTTTTGCCGAGACCTCCACAAATGTCATTTCATCACGAAAATTGGCATGCATGTAGAAAAAACATCAAAGTTTCTTGACAAAAAATTTCAGATTTTTTTGAATTTTTTTTACTATTTTTTCAGATTTTACTGTTCATCCGGGATCACTGGAGCTTGAGATCACATGCTCCATATATTAATTGTGACTTGACCTCTGAAGCTCATGGTGCAGCTTGACCAGGGCAGGAGACTTGCTGGTGGCAGTCTTGGTCTTTGAATTTTCAAAGCAATCCGTGGCGAAGATTCTTCTGCCGCTACACCACACCTTTTTCCTTTGTTTTCTGTATTATACACATCTGGCTCCTTGCTCATGAAAGAGACGGTGATATTTCACACAAAGAAGAAGAGACGATGTGGTATATTGTTCTTGTATTAGTAGAAAAATGACTTTACGTGAGCCCCATTAGTCCCGGTTTGGAAACGGACTGGTACTAATGTGATCATTAGTCCCGGTTCCAACGGCCAGGGAGGCGGGCATCATTAGTCCCGGTTCGTGTTGAATCTCTAGTACCGATTCGTGACACGAACCGGACTAAAGGGGTGGTGGCTGGCTGGTGTCAGGCTGGGGACCCACGAGCACATTTAGTCCCGGTTCGTGTCACGAACCGGTACTAGAGGATAGTGCTTCGTCCAGCCCGAGACGAAGCTCTCTATTTTTCCCCTCCTCTCTGTTTTCATCCCCTCTTGCTCGAGATCACCTCCATTTTTGCCAAAATTTGACAAGATTTGAAGGCACCCCATCCATCCAAGTGTTCACAAAGGTTAGCAACTTTGTCCTTTCATCTCTCATTGCTAGATTAGCTCTTGCAATGCTCTATAAGTATAGTGATTTGTGGGTTTTAGTTTGGGAGTAATTATATGTGGTAGTTTATTTGATTTATATGCAATTTGAGCTCAAATTAACTTCTTAGTTTGCATATGTAGGTGTGGTTTACTTAGTGCCTTCACGTCCCCGTCCTAACCACCGTCGATCGCCCGCACCGTCCCGTCGCCGGCACCACCTTGATGAGCCTCTTGTTCTTATCCTTTTTATAAAAAAAATCTTGTTTGTGTGATTTAGATAGTTACTTGTATAATTTTCTTACCCATATGTTGTTTGTTATACATAGTGGCATGGTTTTGATATCCCTCCCCGTCGGCCCTCGTCCTGTTTATGATTCGGATGTGGTGTATTCTCTTTTATAACTATTTGTTGCATTTCATGTTTATGACAATTATGCCCATCAAGTTGACATAGATATTTTTATCTAGGAGGTATGTGAACCGGAAATTGCAACCGACCCTCTTGTCGAGAAGTTAAATTTAGTTGAAAAAGAAAATGAGTATTTGAAAGAAAAATGAAAAAGAATTGAAGAAGAGAAGATGAAACTGGAGTTGTTTGTTGCCGATGTCGTCGATGATCACAAGATCAAGATGGATGCAATGCGCTTGAAGATTAGAAAGATTAGAAAATATGCCGTTAATAATGAGACTTGGTATCATTATGCTGTTGGATCAGTTGTTACCTTAGTTGCGATCTTGATTGCATTTTTTGTTGCATTTAAATGCTTTAGTTAGAGAGTTTGTATGTTGTTTTATGAGAATAAGTGTGTATGAACTTTATGTATGAACTTGTATTAATTTGGTCTTTTCGGTGTTGTGTAAAGAAGATGAGCTGCAATGGATGTACGATGACCGATGCTCTCCCCAGTTCATTAATGGCGCGCATACTTTTCTGCTTGCGGCTGAGGCAAACAAGCGGCCGGATGGTTTTATGTATTGTCCATGTGCTGTCTGTAAGAATGATTAAAATTACTCTAACTCAAGAATCATTCACATCCACCTGTTTACGTCCGGTTTCATGTCCGGCTATAACTGTTGGACCAAGCACGGAGAAAAAGGGGTCCTAATGGAAGAGAATGAAGAAGAAGAGGATGATGACAGCTATCCTGGCCATGGGTTCTCTGAATATGATGGTACAATAATGGGGGAAGATGCTGAGCCGGCAATGGGGGGAAAAGCTGAAGAAGAGGCATCAGATGAGCCCGCTGATGATCTTGGTCGGGCCATTGCCGATGCAAAGAGAAACTGCGCAAGTGAAAAGGAGAAGAAGAAGTTGCAGCGCATGTTAGAGGATCACAAGAAATTGTTGTCCCCAAATTGCGAAGATGACAAGAAAAAGCTGGGCACCACACTGGAATTGCTGCAATGGAAAACAGAGAATGGTGTATCTGACAAGGGATTTGAAAAGTTGCTGATAATGTTAAAGAAGATGCTTCCAAAGGACAACGAATTTCCTGACAGTACATACGAAGCAAAGAAGGCTGTCTGCCCTCTAGGATTAGAGGTGCAGAAGATACATGCATGCCCTAATGACTGCATACTCTACCGCGGTGAGTACGAGGATTTGAATGCATGCCCGGTATGCGGTGCATTGCGCTATAAGATCAGCCGCGATGACCCTGGTGATGTTGAGGGTGAGTGCCCCAGGAAGAAGATTCCTGCCAAGGTGATGTGGTATGCTCCTATAATACCACGGTTGAAACGTTTGTTCCAAAACAAAGAGCATGCCAAGTTGATGCGATGGCACAAAGAAGACCATAAGAAAGACGGAAAGTTGAGAGTACCCGCTGACGGGTCACAGTGAGGAAAAATCGAGAGAAGTGGGGGGACTTTGCAGATGACGCAAGGAACGTATGGTTTGGTTTAAGTGCAGATGGCATTAATCCTTTTGGGGAGCAGAGCAACAATCATAGCACCTGGCCTGTGACTCTATGTATCTATAACCTTCCTCCTTGGTTGTGCATGCAGCGGAAGTTCATTATGATGCCAGTGCTCATCCAAGGCCCTAAGCAACCCGGCAACGACATTGATGTGTACCTAAGGCCATTAGTTGAAGAATTTTTAAAGGTGTGGAATGAAAAAGGTGTATGTGCGTGGGATGAGCACAATCAGGAGCAATTTGACCTAAATGCGTTGCTTTTTGTAACTATCATTGATTGGCCTGCTCTCAGTAATCTTTCAGGACAGACAAACAAGGGATACCACGCATGCACGCACTGTTTAGATGATACCGACAGTATATATTTGGATAAATGTAAGAAGAATGTGTACCTGGGACATCGTCGATTTCTTCCGATCAAGCATCTCTTAAGAAAGAAAGGCAAGCATTTCAAAGGTGAGGCAGATCACCGGAAGAAGCCTCACCACCGTACTGGTGATGATATACTTGATATGGTCAAGGATTTAAAAGTAATCTTTGGAAAGGGTCCTGGCGGATAATCTGTTCCAAATGACGCTGACGGACATGCACCCATGTGGAAGAAGAAATCTATATTTTGGGACCTACCCTATTGGAAAGACCTAGACGTCCGCTCTGCAATCGACTTGATGCACATGATGAAGATTCTTTGCGTGAACCTGCTAGACTTCTTGGCCATGTATGGGAAGACAAAAGATACACCGGAGGCATGGGAGGACCCGCAACATATGCACGGAAAAGATGGCATGCATCCAAAGCAGTATCAGGGTCATGCCAGCTACGCTCTTACCAAAGAAGAGAAGGAAATCTTCTTTGAATGCCTGCTCAATATGAAGGTCCTGTCTGGCTTCTCGTCGAATATAAAGGGAATAATAAATATGGCAGAGAAAAAGTTCCAGAACCTAAAGTCTCATGACTGCCACGTGATTATGACGCAACTGCTTCCGGTTGCATTGAGGGGGCTTCTACCGGACAACGTTCGATTAGCCATTGTGAAGCTATGTGCATTCCGCAATGCAATCTCTCAGAAGGTAATCGATCCAGAAATCCTACCAAGGTTACAGAATGATTTGGTGCAATGCCTTGTCAGTTTCGAGTTGGTGTTCCAGCCATCCTTCTTCAATATCATGACGCACGTCCTAGTTCACCTAGTCGACGAGATTCTAATTCTGGGTCATGTATTTCTACACAATATGTTCCCCTTTGAGAGGTTCATGGGAGTCTTAAAGAAATATGTTCATAACCGTGCTAGGCCAGAAGGAAGCATCTCCAAGGGCCATGAAACAGAGGAGGTCATTGAGTTTTGTGTTCACTTTATTCCTCACCTTAAGCCGATTGGTGTTCCTGAATCGCGACATGAGGGCAGACTGGGTGAAAAAGGCACGCTAGAAAGGGACCAAGTAATATGTAAGGACAGGCATTCTTGGGCTCAAGCACACTACACAGTTCTACAAAATTTCGCCTTGGTGGCTCCGTATGTCGAGGAACACAAGAATATTCTACGCTCCAAACACCCGGAGCAGTCTGACGACTGGATTACACGTGAACAAACGGGGACTTTCGCCGGTTGGTTGCAGACACGTCTCATGCATGATGACACTGTTGCAGATGAGCTGTACTTGCTGTCCCAGTTACCATCTTCGACTATATTGCTGTTCAAAGGGTACGAGATAAATGGGAATACATTTTACACGATCGCCCAAGATAAAAAGAGCACCAACCAAAACAGTGGTGTCCGCTTTGATGCAGCAAACACCAATAGGCCAAAGGACACATATTATGGTTACGTAGAGGAGATATGGGAACTTAACTACGGACGTGACCTGAAGGTCCCTTTGTTTCGGTGCAAATGGGTCAATCTGACAGGAGGCGGGGTAAAGGAAGACCCGTAGTACGAATGACAACAGTGGATCTCAACAATCTTGGGTACGCAGACGAACCGTTCGTCCTAACCAATGATGTGGCGCAGGTTTTCTATGTGAAGGACATGTCTACCAAGTTGAGAAAAAGAAAAGATAAGGAAGCGAATACATCATACGATGAGCCAAAGCGCCACATAGTTCTTTCAGGGAAAAGAAACATCGTGGGAGTGGAGGACAAGATAGACATGTCAGAAGATTATGAAAAGTTTCATGAAATTGCTCCCTTCACAGTGAATATTGAACCGAGCATCCCGTTCAATGATGAAGATTGCCCATGGTTATGGCGCAAAGGGACACGCGCGAAGAAAAAGTTTTGTACCCCAAGATCCCACTCTGTGATGTGACCGGACTTATATATCTGGAAAGTCCCACTTCGGACAAACCTTAGTGAATCTTTGTAATAGTTAGGGTACTTATGTGTTTTGGCATTTGAAACGCGAAGAAATATTATGTCCAAACAAATTATTTTATGCATTATGTACGACTTTATTTGCCATTTTTCATGCATTTACTGATTTTTTTTCACCCTGAAACTGAAAAGCACTACAAATGAACTCTGAAAAGGTTGAAAGTTGGCATGGCATCATCATTTCACCCACATAGCATGTGCTAAAAAGTTGAGAGGGTTACGACAAAAACTGGATGCACTTCGTGTACAAAATGTACAATCTCTTTCGAAGTATCAGGGTTTCGGACGAAAACTCATCTGTTACAAAGGCATTTCATTTTTTTTATTTCAACTCCAGACTTTTTGTGCGTTCAGTATGCACTATTAAAAGCCACGTCATCAATTTTCAACCCTTTCTGACTTCATTTGATATTTTTCATGCATTTATTGATTTTTTTTAGCTAAATGACCCTGAAATTGAAAAGCACTACAAATGAACTCTGAAAAGGTTGAAAGTTGGCATGGCATCATCATTTCACCCACATAGCATGTGCTAAAAAGTTGAGAGGGTTACGGCAAAAACTGGATGCATTTCGTGTACAAAATGAACAATCTCTTTCGAAGTATCATGGTTTCGAACAAAAACTCATCTGTTACAAAGGCATTTCATTTTTTAAACTTATTTCAACTCTAAACTTTTTGTGCCTTCAGTATGCACCATTCAAAGCCACGTCATCAATTTTCAACCCTTTCTGACTTCATTTTCAATTTTTCATGCATTTACTGATTTTTTTTTCCAGCTAAATGACCCTGAAATTGAAAAGCACTAAAAATGAACTCTGAAAATGTTGAAAGTTGGCATGGCATCATCATTTCACCCACATACCATATGCTAAAAAGTTGAGACGGTTACGGCAAAAACTGGATGCACTTCGTGTACAAAATGACAATCTCTTTCGAAGTATCTGGGTTTCGAACGAAAACTCATCTGTTACAAAGGCATTTTATTTTTTTAACTTATTTCAACTCCGGACTTTTTGTGCGTTCAGTATGCACCATTCAAAGCCACATCATCAATTTTTAACCCTTTCTGACTTCATTTGCTATTTTCATGCATTTAGTATTTTTTTAGCTAACTGACCTTGAAATTGAAAAGCACCACAAATGAATTCTGAAAAGTTTGAAAGTTGGCATGGCATCATCATTTCACCCACATAGCATGTGCTAAAAAGTTGAGAGGGTTACGGCAAAAACTGGATGCACTTTGTGTACAAAATGGACAATCTCTTTCGAAGTGTCAGGGTTTCGGACGAAAACTCATCTGTTACAAAGGCATTTCATTTTTTTAAATTATTTCAACTCCAGACTTTTGGTGCGTTCATTATGCACCATTCAAAGCCACGTCATCAATTTTCAACCCTTTCTGACTTCATTTGCTATTTTTCATGCATTTACTGATTTTTTTTGAGCTAAATGACCCTGAAATTGAAAAGCACTACAAATGAACTCTGAAAAGGTTGAAAGTTGGCATGGCATCATCATTTCACTCACATAGCATGTGCTAAAAAGTTGAGAGGGTTACGACAAAAACTGGATGCACTTCGTGTACAAAATGGACAATCTCTTTCAAAGTATCAGGGTTTCGGACGAAAACTCATCTGTTAGAAAGGTATTTCATTTTTTAATTTATTTCAACTCCAGACTTTTTGTGCGTTCAGTATGCACCATTCAAAGCCACGTCATCAATTTTCAGCCCTTTCTGACTTCATTTGCAATTTTTCATGCATTTACTGATTTTTTTAGCTAAATGACCCTGAAATTGAAAAGCACTACAAATGAACTCTGAAAAGGTTGAAAGTTGGCATGGCATCATCATTTCACCCACATAGCATGTGCTAAAAAGTTGAGAGGGTTATGGCAAACACTGGATGCACTTCGTGTACAAAATGGACAATCTCTTTCGAAGTATCAGGGTTTCGGACGAAAACTCATCTGTTACAAAGGCATTTCATTTATTTAAATAACCTAAGAATTATCAAATTGAATATAATGATAAAACACACTAATATTAAACAGTAGAAAAAAGAATCACTAAAAAAATCTATTTTTAAAGTAAAGTTATTCACAAACTAGTGATTCACATAAATTTCAAATAATTCAAATTTAAACTATCCAAATTTGAAAACTACTAGCACTAACAGAAAGTTTATAATTTTTTGACCTAAAGAAAACAGATTCACTCAGAAACTCTAAATAATGCAAGAAACAACTCAGAAACAAAAGAAAATAAATAAATCAAAAAACAAAAAAATCTGAAAAAATAAATAAATTACAAAGAAGCCCGCCTACTGGGCCGCCACGGTCTGCATACGACTAAAAACCCAACCTCTAGTTGGGCCAGGACGCAGGCCCGCACGGCCCAGTAGGCCCCACAGGGCAGCACAGGTTCAATAGGCCCACAAAGGCCTGCTTAGAGAGGAGCTCGACACGGTAGCCGCGGCGGGGCTTATAAACCGCTGCGAGCTCCTCTCAACTAGCGAGGTGGGACTAAACATTCGACACGGGAAGCCAGGCTTTTAGTCCCGGTTGGTTGCTCCAACCGGGACCAAAGACCCCCCTTTAGTCGCGGTTGGATCCACCAACCGGGACTAAAGGCCTGGCTTCCCGCCGCTTGGCCTGGCCAAAATTCACCTTTAGTCCCGGTTGGTGGCTCCAACCGGGACTAAAGGTCTCCGCATATATATATATATATATACAACACTTGAAATTTTCACACTTTCTCTGCTTCTTCGACCACTATAGAGGAGATCGACGCCGCGCAGCCAGGCTACCGCCGTACGCGCCTGCTCCGACGCCGTCTCGCCTCCCCCGACGCCGGAGCTCATCGCCGCCCTCGACGCCGGCCGCCCGCGCCTCCTCCCCGATCCCCGACGCCGGACGCGCCCTCCTCCCCGAGCCCCGACGCCGCCCGCGCCCTCCTCCCCGAGCTCCTCGCCGCGCCGCCTGCCCCGACATCGTCGCCGCCCCCGACGCCGCTCGCGCCCTCCTCCCCCTGCCGGCCCCCGCTGTGAGCTTGCCGCCCCATCCTCTCCGGTGATTTTTTTCACTAGATGATTAAATATGCTTAATTAGTTATAATATATATGTATGTATATATGTATATACAATGTATAGAAAAAAGTTGAGGAGTTTTGACATTTGAGGAATTAATTAGTATATATGTATGTATAGAAATTTTGAGGAATTTTGACATTTTGATACAATGTATATAAATTAGTATATATATGTATGTATACAATGTATAGAAAAAATTGAGGAATTTTGACATTTGATCCATTGTATAGCAATTAGTACATATGTATGTATACAATGTATAGAAAACATTTGAGGAATTTTGACCAAGTATAGAGAAAATTTGCATAGAAAAAAGTTGCATATTTTAATATTGTATTTGTAAAAGTTTGTCATGTATTTGCAAAATCAAGTGAAAAGGAATTACAAAAATCATAATCAAGCATTTAAAAAATGTTAAATTTGCATAGAATTTGTTCTCGACGTCGACAATGCCCGGCCCGCATCCTCGTCGTCGTCCCGTTGGCGACGACGTCCTGCTTCAGAGGCGCCATGTCCGGGACCGGGCTCCGCCGGGCTGGCACTGGGAGGTGCTACCTTCAGGCGCGCGCAGCTTGGTGAGGAACCGGGCTCCCGTCGTCGACCCGGAGCTTCTTTAGTGGCGGTCGCGTAGGCCACTTTCGGTGTGGAGGCAGGCGGCCCCCGCGGAGGTGGTATGTTGCCATGTCAGGGAGGAGGACGAGCACGTCCGTCGCTACATGGTTGCATTGGACGTCAGGTTCTCCAGTACCTGGCAGGTTATTCAGGGATCTCATCCGAGCTATGATCCTGTGATGGTTCCTTCTCTTTGGGTGTCTACCGCCCGTGCCTCAGGAACCGCGAGTGAACTAGATTCTTCGATAATATTCGATCTGTATTAGCTAGTGATGTTATATATATGATAATATTCGAGATGTATTTGAGATTAAAATCGATAATATTCGATACGATGTATTTGAGATTATATTTGATAATGTTCGAGACGATGTATTCGAGATTATATTATTCGATAATATTCGAGACGATGTATTCGAGATTATATTCGATGATGAATATTATCTGGATTATTCGAGATGTATTAGTGATATTATCCGAGATGCATATTATCTACTATATATGATTCAGTTTTTCCTTATTGATTGCATTCTAATTTGAATACTAAATTGTTTCATCTTTCTTCTGGATTAGTTAATATAAACTATGGACAATACCGGCAGAGACGGAGAAGAGACCCTGTTCAACATCATACGCTCCCCGAGCCCAGATGAGAATGAACCTGAAGATGATGGCTCACAATATCTGAACAATTCCGGTGAGGGTATGATATTTGATGAAAACGAACGAATAGATGAAGGCCACAACAATGATAATGAAGGAAACGTTCTTCAAATAACAAAGACCGGCGAGGTATATTTATATAAGGCATCTGGTGATTATTACATGAATTAATTGATTTGTGTGTGTGTGTGTATATATATATATTAACGATTCGATCTTTCTTCTTTTAGCCCTACAGATCGAGCAAATCTTCTACAAGCAGAGCAGTACGAGGCCCGGCCAAAAAGTTGCAGGATGGCGTAAGGTACAACATCGATGCCATCAAAACAACTGGCGAACCGCTTGAAACTAAGAAGAATGCGGACAAGTTCACTCGTCAATGTGGAGTTATTGTCAGGGACCAAATCCCGGTCTCCGTTCAAGAATGGAATAAGTCAGCAAAGGGAGAGTAAGGAGTTACTTTTGTCTCCAAAAAAGTAAAAGATCTGCTTTGGGAATCGCTCATGTCACATTTCACCCTACAAGAGAATTTCACAGATGCACAACGGGAGACAGTCAGGAAGAGTGCTCTTAAGAAGATGGCGATAGCATTCAACAACCACAAGAAAAAATTATGGGCCGCGTACGTCCAAGACGGAAAACAGACTCCAGAATTCAAGGGAGCACTGGTGAAGGCAAGAGATCATTGGGACGCTTTTGTGAAGTTCAAGGAATCGGAAGCAGCTCAGGAAAGGTCGAGAATAAACAAGATTAATGCTGCGAAAAAGAAGTGGCACCATCGGCTGGGGCCAGGTGGCTACCAGGTCGCCCGGCCTAAGTGGGATCTCGCTGAGAAAGAGATGATTGCTGCAAGGGTCACTCCAGTTACATTGAGTTGGCCCCCCAGGTGCAGGACTTGGTTTTATGCGCATGGGGGGAAGTTGGACCCAGAGACAGGGATGGTTATGGAGCGGGCAAGTCTTAAAGAAGCCTCCAACGCTTTACTTGTTGCAATAGAAGAGGCTCGAACGGGGGCGTTCATGCCCAACAGAGAGAACGACGAGCTTACGCGCGCCCTGAAGAATCCTGAACACCCGGGACGAACATGAGACAAAGGCGTTGTTCCGTGGTTTGAGGGGTTTGCGGACTGTAACGCCGACTACAGAAGCCGTGCGAGAAAGAAGCAGCAGGAGGAGCAGAAGAGAAAATTGGAGGAGGAGCAGAGGAAGCAGGAAGCAGACCGCCTTCAACAGGTAGAATGAAAGCACGCAGAGTTGGAACGCGCTTTCAGGCGGCAGCATGAGCAGATCGACTCACTTAGCCAGGAAAGGGCGTCTCAGCGGCAGCAGCAAGCAGACCCAGCATTGGATAGCACCGTCCCATCTATGCCCAGAAGCAGCATGGGTTCCACCCCGGCCGATGATGCAGTGCTGGCTAGATACCCCGTGTGTGATATCCAACGTGCGACACCTTGTGAGCTACACATTAAGGTGAAGAACATATCAATGAAGGTGGCGGATGGCTATGCTTTAACAAATCCCCCTGAAGCAACCTTCCATGGCAATCCGATTCCAGCTGGCTATGCTCGTGTCGGGGTGGATGAAGTGATGCCGGGATATAACGAGCTAGAGCTTGACATTCATGGAGGTGATGAGGAGTGCACACTGGGAGAGGCCATACGTCGTATCATTCTATGGAGAAAGGATTGCATCGTCTTTCCAAGGCCACCGACTCCTCCTCCAAGTCCACCACCGCGTCAGCCGACTCCTCCTCCACCAAGTCCGCCACCGCGTCAGCCGACTCCTCCTCCTCCAAGTCCGGCACCGCGTCAGCCGACTCCTCCTCAGAGTCCGGCACCGCGTCAGCCGTCTCTGCTGCCTCAGCAACAGCGGAAGAGAGGCGCCGCAGCTACGGCGGCTAGCGGTACAACATGCAAGAAATTCAGATATGGTCCAAGCCTGAAGGCTCTTCCAAAGTTGCCTTACGACTTGACTAACGAGGAAAACAATGTCGTAGTGCATGCCGAAGTTTAGGCCCATTTTGCACGGAAACCGCCCCCGCCAAAGGAGATCATACCTGAGGAAGTGATACAACACTTTATTGATAGTGCTCAACTGGATGTGAAGAGAAGAGACTCAGACTATGAGCGCTCTATTAAGAAGACATATCGTGCAAGAAAAAAGAAGGAGTCGAGCTCGAGCTCGAGCCAAGCAGCAGGTAAAAAATGCGGGAAAACTATCCCCCAGTTGGGAGAACAGGCAGTGCAATCGATCCCCTCGCGCATTGTACAACAACATGTGAGTATCGCCGATCAGCTGGTAATAACCGACGAGCATAGAAGGATGGCTGAAGAGGTCGGTGTCACTGTTTATCAACTCCTAGAGATCGAGCCTATCCCCAGGATTACAGATGACGAAGTAGCATGGAAATATGTCCGCGGCCAACCTATGGTCAGGCCTGAGCAGATCCCGCTTCTATGAACGAGAATGTACGAATTGCATGAGTGGTACCTGAGAGAAGTAAAGACCGGGCGAGCGTCCCTCATGGTGAAAGTCAAGGAAGAGCATTACTTCCATGAAAATGATCTGTGAGTTGAACTTCAAGAACTTTTTCAGTTATTCAATCAAGACGCACTCGACAAATCTATCGTCAGTTGCTATTGTCTGTAAGTGATTTCTTTCTGTAATTTAAGTCTCTAGTTGTGCTCGTTCATTACCTGTAATTATCCTCACTATATTCTTTTCTGTGGTATTATGCAGAATGAAGATGTATGAAATGAAAAGAGAAGGACGCTATGGCATTGGGTTCATTGACCCAAATACCATTAATGAAGGGACATGGTCACATGAGACATCGAGAAAAGACACAGAGAGAAGCTTGCTAGAGTTTTTGAAGCGACTAAATACCCAACCAGAAATACTAGTTCCTTATAACTTCGGGTGAGTGTTACTGTCTTGTACTACAAATTCTGTTTTTGCTTACTAGATGTTAATAAGTGTAGTTGATGAGTTATGCACATACCCGCTTAATTATACAAACGTGTGCACATGCAGTTTCGACTGGATCCTGCTAATCATTGAAGTTGACGAGGGAAAAGTTCAAGTACCGGACTCACTACTTAAAGACACTAATGATTACGCAATCATGAGGGGGATGATCGACAGGTAATTTCAATCATTATCACACTATGTCGGTCTCTTTAGTTCATTTCTTGATATCAACTAATTAATAACACCTTTATTCATTTTCTTTACCGGCGGGCAGGGCTTGGCAAAAGTTCATCAAACAGGTTAAAGGCGAATGGAAACAACAGCTGAAATGGGTGCGACCCAAGGTAATTAAGTAGTACTAGCTACGTCTGTGCATCTCTTTAATTCTAGTTTCAATACCATTATCATGCCTGATTAATTATTATCTGATTGAATTCTATTCTCGTAAAGTGCATGAGGCAGGCGCCATGGAATAATTTATGTGCATACTATATTGCGAGAACATTCGCTTTATGACCGAAAGGAGCAAAACTGGAAGTAATCTTGACGTACGTAAACACAATTCACAATTCTTTTTATCATGATCTAATATATACACACAACTAGTATATTCATATTGATCTTCTTTTTTAATAAAGATGCAAGAGATGCGGGATAAGCTCCTACCAACGGTCCGCATACGAGCACTTCAAGAGGAAATTGAGAGATTTTTGCTTGACCAGGTCATAGATCCCAAACGAGAAATTCTATATATGATATATGATTGGTCGTACGTGAAATTCTATTATATATATGACATGTACAGTATGTAGTAGCAGTGGCACACGACTGCAGTAGCGTAAAATATGTTTGAAATGAAAACAATTAAATGGAAAACACAAAACGAAAAGGAAAAATAAATCATAAATCCTAAAACCCTAAACCCCTAAACCTCTAGTCCCGGCTGGTGTCACCAACCGGGACTAAAGGTCCTCCAGCCCCCGGCGCGGGCTCGTGCCACGTGGTAGGCCTTTGGTCCCGGGCCGTGACGAACAGGGACTAAAGCGTGGGGCCTTAAGTCCTTACTGCCACTCAGATCAGGCTGCAGCACTTCTCCAACTAAAGCAGTCCTTCCTATTCGACTACTCCACCACCACCCTCCCGTCATGGCAACCTGGTACCAACTGCTGCCTCTGGGAGGGCGTCGGCTGCGATGGTGTATCTGGCAGCCACGACAGCAGCAGCGTCACAGTTCTTGACCTTGGCGGTTGTGGCCTCTACAGCTATGGCTGTCATGCCGCGCTCTTCAACCTTACCTCATTGCGCTACCTCGACCTCAACATGAACGATTTCGGCGGATCACGGATTCCGGCAGATGGCTTCGAGAGGCTATCTGAGCTTACTCACCTCAACCTGTCTTATTCAGGCTTCTATGGTCAGATTCCTCTCCCCATCGGCAAACTCGCGAACCTCGTATCATTGGATCTTTCTTCACTGCATAATATTGAATCTGATGAAGTCGCATATAAGTATTCTATCTTGGATGGCTACAATTATCTGGTGTTACGAGAGCCCAGATTTGAGACCTTACTGGCAAACCTCAACAATCTGAGGGAGTTGTACTTTGATGGAGTGGACATGTCTAGTAGCAGAGAGGAGTGGAGCAGTGGTCTAGGTAAAGCTGTCCCCCGTCTTCAGGTTCTTAGCATGGCATACTGCATGCTTAGTGGTCCAGTCCACTCCTCCCTGTCAAGTCTCCGATCCCTTACTGTGGTCAACCTCAAGCTTAATAGTGGAATTTCTGGTGCGGTTCCTGAATTCTTCATGGATTTTCTCAATTTAAGTGCTCTTCAACTCAGCTATAACAACTTCAGTGGTTGGTTTCCTCAGACAATATTTCAACTCAAGAATATAAGAGTCCTTGATGTGTCACACAACTACCAACTGTCAGGGCATTTACCAGAATTATTTCTAAATGGGACTTCGTTGGAGACTTTGAATCTACAATACACTAATTTCTCTGGTGTCAGGCTGAGCTCTTTTAGCAATCTTTTGTCTCTGAGTGAGCTAGGTCTTGAAGGAGGGTCAATTTCAATGGAGCCGAATGATTTATTCCTCAACAAGCTCAACTCCTTGCAAAATTTGCAGCTCTCTTTTGCTCAATTTTCGGGAGAGTTAGGACCATTTTTCTCATGGATTAGTTGCCTTAAGAACTTGAGAAGCTTGCAACTCTCTGATTGCTTTTCCTCCAAGATAATGCCCCCTTTTATTGGCAACCTCACCAACTTGACAAGTTTAGAGATGACTTACTATGGTTTCATTGGGCAAATACCATCATCAATTGGGAACCTTAACAAGTTGACTTCCTTGAGAATCTCTGATTGTGCCTTCTCTGGGACAATCCCATCTTCAATTGGCAATCTCAAGAAACTAAGAAGATTGGAAATATCTTTTAGTGGCCTATCAGGTCCAATAACAACAGATATTGGGCATCTCAGCAAATTGACGGTATTAGTATTAACAGCCTGCAGGTTTTCTGGCAGAATACCAAGTACAATTATGAACTTGACTCAGCTGATTTATCTGGATCTTTCAGAGAATGATCTTAGAGGTAAGATTCAATTCACAACCCAAGTATTCACATCATAGCTAGAATAAAAACAAATAACGAAAATAAACACATGCTTCTCTTGGTCATGAATAATAAATAAAACATTTGCTCCTAACCAATGGTAGACATGTGACACATAGTATAAAACTGTTATGACAAACTGTGTTAAAGTTTTGAGTATAAAATAAATAGATACCATGATATTGTTAGCAAATGACAATACTCACTGACTTCAGAGTTTAGAATCCACTAGCAAGTCATCAACCACCCTTCCTAACAAAAAGAATACAGAACATCGAACGAGATAAAAGATCACGTTTGTGCAAATTACTATTATGAAAACATATAAAGTTATTTCGACATTAATTTTGATGCAAATGAAATTTATTAAAACTAAAAAAGGAAAATGTTGCCAATCAAAGATCAACGTCAACTGCTCCATTACCTCCCTGTTATGAAAAGGGGACAACAGCTCCATGGGATATGATGCACATCATGTTTATTTCGCTTGCCATATACCCCAAACGTAATTAGTCATTTGATTTCTGAACAATGTTGACAAATGCTTTAATCTTATAACATGAGAAAGATTTATTGCACAGATGGTTTAACATTGCATTATTTGATATATTTTGACTTATGTTGCACATAATTATGAAGCAAAACATCTTGCAGATGTCTGGAAAATATAATGGTTTTCAATTGAAAACGTACGAGTCTTAATATTTTTACTAGAACACAACAGTGCTTCCACTAACACTTCGTTTCAGGGAATAATGCGAACGTTAAGGAGCACATAGGTCAGGCTTTAAAGAAATATAACTATCAAGAAAAGATTAATGAAATTTTCTGAAAATTGATTACTAATTCTAAGAGATATTTTCCAAGCTATTCTAGAGAATATTGTGTGTGCCGATGTTCTACTTTTAGACAGGTGCGGAAATATTCAATTGATTTTAAAAAAAACTATGCAAGAATCTATCTTTTGCTCATTCTCAGTGTATTCTTGTAATACGAAAAGATGCACTCTGAGGGGCGTACAAAAAATTCTATTCACTAATTCCTAGCACTAGTTAAAACATTTGGCCTCTGAAGATTGTCTCAAACTTTTGTTTATCATTCATAGATAACAGGTTTGCTTTGCCGTGTTCAAGGTTCTTTAGAAAACATGTCTCAACTCTTGGGGTTCACATTTCCTGCAAAATATGCATTTTGTTGACTTCACTACGATGTTAACTCTATTTCCAGGAGAGATTCCAACACATCTATTCACTTTGCCAGACATGTTACAGTTGGAGCTTTCATCAAACCAGCTTTCTGGACCAATACAAGAGATTCATACTCTATGTTCACACATGATAATTGTTTCTTTGAGTCAAAATCAAATTAGTGGACAGATTCCTGGATCATTCTTTCAACTGACAAGTTTGATATACCTGGATCTTAGCTCAAACAACTTAACAGGTTTGGTAGAACTGAATTCACTTTGGAAGTTACAAAAGCTTGCTTCATTGGATCTATCAAACAACAGGTTATCCATCTTGGATGGAGAAGGCAATAAATCAACAGTGCCCTTACTACCTAAGCTCTCAAATTTAGGACTAGTGTCTTGCAACATGATAACAATGCCTAGGTTCTTGATGCATATCAACCATATCCAAACACTGGACCTTTCGAACAACATAATACAGGGGACTATACCCCAATGGTTATGGGAGACGTGGGATGATAACCTTAGAGAATTAAATCTTTCAAACAACATGTTCAAACATATGCAACTCACTTCATATCTACTCCCATACAGTCGTTTGGATTCTCTTGATCTCAGCTCCAATAGACTTCAAGGCCAGGCCCCGATGCCAAACCTGTTGAAGCAGTCTTGGATTATTCAAACAATAGATTCTCTTCTATTATGCCAAATTTCACTGCTTATCTTTCCTAAACTGTGTATCTCAAGTTGTCAAGAAATAACATAAGTGGGCATATACCACATTCAGTTTGTGATGCAAGCAACCTCAAAGTCCTGGACTTGTCATACAACAACTTCAGTGGGTTTATACCCTCCTGCCTGATAGAAGGTAGAAGCCTGGTTGTATTAAATTTGAGGGAGAATCATTTTGAGGGAACATTGTCGGATAGTGTTAGTGACCATTGTAATCTCTAGACAATAGATTTACATGGCAATAATATTCAAGGGCAGCTTTCTAGGTCTCTTTCCAACTGCGCTCACTTGGGGATTCTTGACATTGGAAACAATCGGATGGCTGATACTTTCCCATTTTGGCTGGGTAGGCTCTCTGATCTTCGTATCATCGTTCTGGGATCCAACCTCTTCTATGGCTCGCTTACTTATCCTACCAGATATAGAAAATCCAGGGAATACTTTTCAAAGTTACAAATCATTGATATAGCTTCAAACAATTTCTCTGGCAATTTGGATCCACAATGGTTTGAGAGGTTCGCATCTACGATGGCAAAGTTCAATGACACGGGAAATATCTTAAGCCATCAGACATATTATAGAGACTACCATGATACTGTTGCTATCACATACAAAGGGCAATATGTGACTTTTGAAGAAGTCTTGACTACCTTAACCGCAATTGACTTCTGAAATAATGCATTGGAGGGTGACATTCCCAAATCAGTTGGAAGTCTAGTTTCACTACACATAATGCATTTACAGGAAGGATTCCACCACAAATTGGTGAGATCCGTCACTTGGAGTCATTAGACCTATCCTGGAACAAGCTTCCTGGGGAGATTCCACAAGAGTTGACAGATTTAACATTTCTTAGCACCCTTGACTTGTGCAGAAACAAGCTGGATGGAAGAATACCACAGTCACGTCAGTTTCTGACATTTGAGGACACTTCATATGAAGGGAATACAGGGCTTTGTGGACCACCCTTGTCGAAACCATGTGGCAATTCAAGTAATCCATATGAAGCACATGTAAACACATCTGGAGATCATGTTGATATTATTTTGGTTCTCTTTGTTGGTGTGGGCTTTGGCGTTGGATTCACAGCAAGTATTCTGATGAAATGGGGGAAAATAGGCAAATGGTTGCAGATTGTGTGAACTGGTCTGAAGACACAAGGCTCTTGGTATAGTTATGCAATTACTGGACGAGCTATGAATTGTAATATGCCACTCCATGTGTTCACATTTCTACCTTATCATCTATCATAATGTGTGTATAGTCATGTTTATGTAATGTATTGTGTGAACTGGTCTGAAGACGGAAGAACACTTTTTATCAAAAGTTGTAAGACAATTGCTACGTTTCTAGTGTTAATTTCTGTTGCAGCACCGAAACAGATGAGGTATTGTCCATTTTCTTCTTTCTAATATGTTCGTGTTTAGTGGTTGTATCCGCTCTATGTACAATCCTTCTGGTAAGAAAGATCAGACACAACGATCCGTGTAGTATCCTGAGTGCAAAATAACCACTGAACTATCCCCAACAGTTAAACTAGGATTTGAGTGACAGAGACGCCGCTCAGTTTCCCCAACTAGGAGGAGTCATGGAGGGAGATGCCTTACAGTGATGCTGGATAAAAATGTAATCTGCAATCTTCCGCGTTATGAAAGAATAATCTTCTGAATGTAATGCTGTATGAGTTCGTTCGATACCTGAAACAAATTTTGGCCGAGCCCAAATCCTCGTAGCACCGTCCCGACGAACAGCTGGAGTGTACGCCCCTTTCAGCCCCTCATCAAATTTACCTCGTCATTCCCCTTCCGACGAAACGTAACTAATCAGCCACAAAATTCGTTACAAATTAAGCCTCTGGGTTGCAGCTAGCGGCATCAATCAAACTGAAATCGATGGCGGGTCGATGAGAAGCGGCGAGATATAGTATGTACCTCTGGCCCCGGCTCCGATCCGGTTCAGATGCTGTGGCATCTCGGCGAGCTCCAGCGAGGAGTCGCCATACCAGGCACAGCGAGGCATATGGATGGGCCTTGCGTATGCAGGTGTGGTCCCCCCTCCCCCCTCGGTTGGTTTCCAGATCGAGGACCCATCCGGTGGCCCCGGTGGTCTAGGGCATTGACCGGCACCGAGAGGGGGTAGGCCACGGTGAACAACTGCTTCTTCGTGTTACGGATGGTCATCGCGAGATGACAGACCAAGTCTAAGCCCGTTCTGTCACAGGATCGCCCACCGAAGACTCGGTCTCGCGGACGAATGCAGCCGGTCCTCGACGTTCCCGCCCGTCTGTGTGGTTTGTGAGGCATGTCTCACGTCAAGGACGTGCGTTGGTTATTCCAACAACACACCACCCATTTGCATGCATATGCATGGGCCTTGCGCATACAGGCGTGGTCCCCCCCCCCCCCTCTCGGGCGGTTTCCAGATCGAGGACCCATCCAGTGGCCCCGGCGGCCTAGGGCGTTGATCGGCACCGAGAGGGGTAGGCCACGGTGAACAACTGTTTTTTCGTGTTACGGCAGGTCACCGTTCTCATGTTTTTTACTTTAGAGTCTTTAAAGTTGAGTTTTGAACAAATCTAGCCCAAAACATACATATAAGTCATCAAAAGTCCTTTATAGAAAAAATTCATCAAAAGTCATGGCATTTTCAAACTTTAGTCATAAAAACATATGAAATATCAGATACAAAAAGAGAGTGCCAAACAAAAACACTAATAGAAGGAAAATAAATAATTAGAGCAGTGATTACCGAGGGTCGATTCTCGGCTCTCAGGAATGCCTGCTTTTACCGAGAGCCCCTCTCGGTAAAGCACCTAAACCTAGTTCTTAGCCAACCCCCTTTCTTTCTATTCTCTCACTTCACTCTCTTCTCCCTCTTCTCTGCCTTGCCGCCGGAATCGTCACCGCCACCGCCACCGCCACCCCCACCAACTGCCGCCGCCGCCATCGCCACCAGCTGCCGCCATCGCCCCCGCCACAAGCTGCCGCCACCGCCACCGGTTCTTCATGGCCGGCTCCGGGCGCGGCGGTTCTTCTTTACGGCGCAACGACAGTGGCCACGGCGAAGGGTCACCGGTGGCGCGGCAGCTCGTCTTGCACTCAGGTACTCCTCTCCCCTCCCCTCCCACCCCTCTCACCTCCCACTCCACTGCCCCCACCACCCCACCTCTCAACCCCATCCCTCTCCCCTCTGGCTCCCTCTCGCCTCTGGCTCCCTCTCCCCTCCGTCTCCCTCTCCCTCTAGTTAGGTATACTAATTTTGCTTAAGTTAATTTTAGAGTAGGTCAATTTTGCTTAGGTTAATTTTAGAGTAGGTCAATTTTGCTTAGGTTAAATTTCAATTAATTAACTTCTGATTAGGTATACTAATTCAAAATTTCATTTGTGTGAGCTGCTGCTATATATTCAACTAGACATTAGAATAATTTAGATTAGCAATGGAACCAATATTTTGCTTAGGAACCAATATTTTGCTTAGGAGTCTATATTGATGGCTAGAAAAAATATTTATCATAAACTAGATATGATATGAAAGCACAAAAGTGAGTAAAAACATCAATTGGAGTTGAAATTAATGTGATGCTTCTAGCTAGGATATAAACGAAGGTAGGTCAATTTTATTTTGTATTTGTGTACCATTCCTATGAATTTCCAAGTCTAGGATGATGACCAAATAACAGCATCTTAGCTCATGCTTGTTGATGACATAATATTTCCTTTTTGTTTCTACTAGCTTATCACTGTAGCTGCTGTTTTGTTGCTGAAATGTAAGCTTGGCATGTAAAGAGTTAAGGGCATACATTTCTTTTTCAGATGATGTTAGCCTCAGTTAGTCATTAGTGGTATTTTTGCTAGAGAAAACCGAAAGTAGTGGTATATTGGCAAGTTGGATTTCACTAGTGGTATATTGGCAAGTTCGGTTTTCACTAGTGGTATTTTGGCTATTGTCTCTTATTTATAATTGTATTTTATTTTATTTTTAGATTTCTCTCTATTTTAGTTACTAATACATTTTATTTTGTTTTCAGATTCTGATGAGGGCTGTAGTAAGTACCGGAGAGTCTCGAGTGCTATGGCCACCCACGTCAGCAACTCCGGCACGACCGAGTCGTCAGCCTCCCATCAGCCTACTAGCGACGATGAGTCGTCATCGGATGGCGATGTCGGAGTGGACTTAGATGCACCGGATCTGCTCGCTACCGAGTCGGGCGACATGGAGGCCTCGGACGGCTCGGGGTCTACCTCGAGCAACACTTCCAAGAGGAAGAAATCCGGGTGTGGTCCGGGGAAGGTCCTGGAACCAACGGCTGCCGGCGCCAGTCCTGTCATTTCCCCGACAGGAGAGGGGTAAGCAAGCATTTCATTTGCAACATATTTTGCATGCCACAGCTTTGACACTCACTGTTGCTTGCCTTTTTCATCATGCAGTCAGTGGGCATTTATCCCGACACAGCCTAAGGGGGCGCGCCTGCCGAACCACGTCATCGGCTCCCTCTTGAGGAAGCACTGCCCCGGGTTGTCCAAGCCGGGTGATGACGAGCCGCCGTTGCCGGGTTTAACCTGGGAGCATTACCAAGACACCAAGGACGAAAAGAATGTCACCATGGCCACCCGGGTCATCACGGGATTTTTGTTAGTATCTTCGCCCCGGCTACTTCATTTTTCCATATCCAAATCCTTGTATTAACTGCCATATGCTTTCTTGTAGCAAACATTTGCTTGCGTGGATGGTGAGAAGCAGAAGGCGATCAAAGGCAACGTGAAATCTGCCCGGAAGATACTCTCTGACTTAAAGCACACGCTGCGGTACAAAGCAGTGATGCGGTGTCGGCCGCTCGACGACAAGGGAGAGAAGATGACAAGGAAGACTGCTTGCCAGATCAACTTGTCGCGAGAAGAATACTTGTCAGTGGTAAGTGTAGGGGAACGCAGCAGAAAACAAAAAATTTCCGCCCTACGCACCAGCCCAGGACCACTATGGAGACTGCATACAAGGTTTGATCATTTTCGTTACCGACTCGTAGCGCAGCGGAAGTAGAGTCGATGACGATCGTCGGTGCAGATCCCCGCAGCTAGGATTTACACCTCCCAACCGCGAGGATGTATACCCTCATCCGCCACCCGGACAGCCCTCCGGGAGGCGGTCGGATAGTCCCCCGGACGGTGTCGCGGACAGCCCTTCGGGAGGATTCACAGAACTCGGACCGTCACTTGGACAGCCCTTCGGGAGGCACTCACGAACAGCCCCACGGGCACTAAGATCGAAACTACGACCTCTCTACAGAGTTGCACACATACGGTGTCATCTATCCGGCAGGGCTTCGCTGTCCAGAACTAGTTCCCACCGGAACCCAGACAGCCTTTCGGCTCTACGAAACTCTTTTCGTGGGAGGGAGAGAGAAGCCAGATAATTGCATGGCATGAGTATGAGAGCAAGGGGATGAAGGAGATGGCAGCCCCAACTCCTCCTTTTATAGGCCAAGGCAAGGGGTGGGGTGGGATGTTGAAATACCAAAATACCCAAGCTTCATGTCACACATGAAAGGGCATAATGGTAACACAAGGGGGGCACCAAGGGGACACCACCATGGCAGCCCTTGGGCCGGCCCACATCTTGTCCCCCCCATGGGGGGCCCCCCCAACAAGCCACCAACATGTCTCCATGAAACATGCATGCTCCCTAGACAAAAAGCCACCAAACATGCAACCCCCGATTCGTGGGATCTTGTCCCCTCGCGCTGAGACAAGATGTTTTCCGCGAAACTTTTTCTGAAAAATTCCAGAAGGTCCCAGAACATTTCTAGCACCCTCTAAAATTATGCTGGGCACGATCCGAAACATTTTCGGTGCGGTGGTTTTTATCAGCGGAAAGCATCAACAGCGGTTACGGCAGTTTCGGAACATTTCCGGTTTTTCTCTCTGAAAATTCCCAGAAGTTCCCAGACCAATTCTGGCATCCTCTGAAAATTTCCAGGCGGTGCCGAAACCCTTTTTGACCAAATAATATATTCCGAAACAACTTTTCGGTTTTACCAAAACTCTTTCGGTGTTCTCTCTCTCGGAACTCTTCCGTTGTCTCCGAAACATTTTCGGTGACTTTCTCTCAGACTCCCTGTCTAGTATTCAGCAGATAGATGACCCTTAAGCGTGTGACCCTATAGGTTCGGTGAAGTATAGACATGACCGGAACACTTTCCGATCAATGATCAACATCGGAGCCGTGGACACCCATATTGACCCCTATACCCACACGAATGAATATTCGAGTGAACCTCCAGTTGCCGTGTGCTATTCCTGTTGCTTCGCGATATGTTACAAATACCCGAGGTGAGACATGTTGGCATTCCCGTGGATCAACAACTTGTCCATTAAGCCAGTTACCTCGTTACCGGTATTGTTCTCTTTTCTCGTTACCGTGTTCCGGCATCCCCGTGATCAAATCACAAAGTGTCTGGCCAGACGATGATGGATACCGTAACACCGGGAGGGCCCAGAGATATCTCTCCATCGTCGGAGGAGCAAATCCCAATCTTGAGCTATCAAGTTACTTGACATACTTTTCCATGAACCCGTAAGCCGCCGTAATAGCCACCCATTTACGGATGACGTTTAACAAACCCCAAAGTTCATGAAGCAAGCATGAAGAAACTCGACACTCTCATGGTCTAAGGAATCATGCAAACGTTAACTATCTCTGTGTTATTAACCATTAACTCATGACGAATGTATCTCATAGCATAACATCAATTCGGGTCGATTCAACACAAATGTTCTTCTAACATTGTGCCCTCAAAGTTGCTGGCATAGACATGCCCATGATCAGGAAAACAGGACCATCATGCAACACTTGAGCTAGTCTTAGAGGCTAGACTTAGGAATACATTTTTCCGTTTATTATTCCACACGTGCATATGAGTCTTCCTCCAAGCCTCGTGGTTATTGTAGACTCGAGAACCATAGCAGTTATAGCATGGAACATAAACCTAATTATGAGCATGGAGATAAATAATAACATTTCCGGTTTTTTCTCTCTGAAAATTCCCAGAAGTTCCCAGACCAATTCTGACATCCTCTGAAAATTTCCATGCGATGCCGAAACCCTATTTGACCTAATAATATATTCCGAAACACCTTTTCGGTTTTACCGAAACTCTTTCGGTGTTCTCTCTCTCCGGAACTCTTCCGTTGTCTCCGAAACATTTTCGGTGACTTTCTCTCAGACTCCCTGTCTAGTATTCAGCAGATAGATGACCCTTAAGCGTGTGACCCTATAGGTTCGGTGAAGTATAGACATGACCGGAACACTTTCCGATCAATGATCAACATCGGAGCCGTGGACACCCATATTGACCCCTATACCCACACGAATGAATATTCGAGTGAACCTCCAGTTGCCGTGTGCTATTCCTGTTGCTTCGCGATATGTTACAAATACCCGAGGTGAGACATGTTGGCATTCCCGTGGATCAACAATATCTCGTCTGCGCACCTGAGAGGTTTGCACGAGCCTTGCCTACGTGGTTCAGCTGCAAGTTCGACCGAAGTCCATAAATTTTATTGTAGAGACTTCCGTATCAGTCGCAGTAGGAAAACTGGAATTACTTCCAAGGTCTCTTTCCTTTGATCTGATGACGAAGATACTGTTTATCTTGTCGAGTTGCACTATTCTCCCACTCACCTTTTTGAAAGAACCATTTTCTTCAAAAAGCATACCGTTCTTTGTGGCAAACCTATTTGCCTTGGTATAGTGAGGGAGGAATACCCAATGACTTGGGATAACCTACAAAGTAGCACTTGTCTGATTTGGAATAGGTTTGTAACCTTTTACACAAGCCCCATATTCCAAATGTTAAGAAAAGATATAACATGGTTGGGCATACCATACCATGGTGTCATTTCAACAGACCCGATGGAGCTCTTTTCAGTGTAAAAGCCGTAGTCTCTAAAGCTTCACTCTTTAAAAGGGATAATGGCAAATTTATTTATGTCATCTTTGATCTTACCATGTCATAAATGGTTCGATTACACCTTCACGGACTTTTCACTCACAGTGGTGTTCCGGGAGGTGTAAGTTATGAAACTCTTTTCACAACTCATCAGACATTCGCTAAACTTGTAACTCAATTATTCCTTTCTGCAATTGAATTGTAGAAACAGAATTTTCTTGTCACAATAACTTCTACTTTATTTTTGAAAACCTTTCGAATAAATTCAAAAGATCCAGACTTACGTCTCATCAAGTAAATATCCACATATCTACTTGAGTCATTTCTGAAGATAGATAAATCCACTACTAACAACATTTATCGGACTACACACATCAAATGTATGATCACCGATAAGTTTGTTGTCCGTTCCTTATGGCCTGTGAACGGTATTTCAGTCACTTCACTTTTCGGAGGAAAGTTGCAAGTGTCAGATGATTCAAAATCAAAGGACTTCAAAAAATCCATCATAATGGAATTTATCCATGCGGGTTTCTCCAATGTGACCAAATGTAGTGCCACACTTGTGTGGTATTCTCTTAGTCTTACGACATTTAGCGTCAGTGTTACGGATGTATCATATTACCATCAATATTCATAACATACGTCCCATTTTGGATGGAAGCATGGCCCTTCATGTTATTCATAATACTGAACAACAATTGTTGTTTTTATGAACAACTCTTTTGCAACAAACATTGTGCAATGGCTAGAGTGTATGAAACTCTAAAATGAATTATGAAAGTAAACCCAGAGGTAATGTATTATTATCAATATTCATAACATACATCTGATTCATAATGAAAGTTTGGCCCTTATGTTATTCATAACATCGAGCATAAAAAGTTCTCTTATGAACAACCTTCTTGCAAGATACCTTATGCATAGGGCTAGAGTGTAAAACTCTAAAATGAATTAAGAAAGTAAATACAGACGGTAATACACCGATGGAAGGTATAGTAACATTTACTATGTTCCCTGTGTATACCTAAACCTCATTCCTGGCAAGTCTTTCAGGTCATAGTAGTTCTTACATCGAGTTGCAACAGAAAGCAATCGAGCGGGTATCTTTGTGATTAACTCACAATACCCAAGAATCAGTGATTACCAATTTAATCATAATTCCCAAGAACTATATCTTTGACCAGCCTTCTATACATCAAAAACTTGTATGACATTCATACATGAGCTGGATATTCCAGTCTTCTTTCTTATTGCCTTTATACTTCTAACAGTTTAACTTTTAGTATTTCTCCTACTCTCAGAAGAAGCACCCAACTTAAGAGTGGCGTTTAGCCCTGGACTTCCTAGGCGTGAAAGTTTCACTAACACCCTTCGGACACTTCCTTTCTCTTTAAGTTGTTGTTTTATTCACCTTTCATCATATGACAGGCGTTCTCCTGGATCCCTCTCTTATCAGTCTAATGCATAGTAAACTCCTTTACTAATAGTTTGCAAACAAACATTGCTTTGGATATCTCATATCTTTTAGCCTTTGTTTTTCCCTGAAAATGATTTTCAGATTCCATGAATATCACATAACTATCCAAACTTTTGAAGTTCGGGTCTCATGGAAGCAAACATATTGCACTTGACTGAAATGGAATTCTAGCTTTTGGATCGAAGGACGAGAGTCACATGATCCATAGCATAAGCGAGAGAATACCGAAAGTATGCGATAGGACAAAGTCCTTCTCGGCACTCTAGAGGACAATCCTCACATTACGTTACCAACCGTAAAGTTATAACCAGATATTAAACAACTATTCAATTTTAATAGGGAAGGTGGAAACGCGAGCCATTATTCTACAACTATTATGCATAACCACACTTAGACAGTGTTCATAATTAATTGCACTGAGAATTAAACAAGTTAATTCAACAGTGCGCTCCCACTCAAATCAATATCTCTCATAATTGATCGTGAGTGATTCAAGATCCGCATTTCCATTCAACGCCATTGTTCGAGATGAACACTGATGGCGCCAACTTCAATCGGTAGGCAAACTTGCCGATCACATCTCTATGTGACTCTTGTTCATCTTTCGATGCGTGTGTTCCGAGCTCAGGACGATCCTGCCATGAACGTCAAGACAACCAAGTGATCTTGCTGCGAGGTCTGACCTCACCCGCCTCACACCCGTACAATCGTTCGTACCCAGGTAGATCCTGGCGCACCCCGAAAGTAAAGGTGCCGTGACGGTGCTACACTTGGGTGAACACTAACTACTTGATATTTTTGTGAGAGATCACCCTAATAAGAAGCGACTACCACGCAATCAAGAAGGGTGCATCATAAGGGATAAACATCTCAGGCAATTCATAATAGCATGATATGGTATAGCCCTTTCCGACGGAGAAGTCTTGTATTTCTTCGTCTTCGGCATTCGCATCGGTGTTCACCTTCGCGAAGATTGCCACCACCTTGTCGATGCACCAGATAATATTGCTATCTCTATAGCTAATGAAATAAGTGCATTACATAAGGTTGACACGCAGGTCATTAAAATGCAATCATATGGCTCCAGCCATCATGCCGAATCATGACACGCAGGTCATGTTAATCAATTTACATCATATAGTCATCTCATACATAATCAAATTATTATGAGCACTGCTATACCACATCATATGCACATGCAAACCCTCCTGCAAAACCAAGTTAGACGTCTCTAATCGGTTCATGCAAAAACTTGTTTTACGTGGCTTCTAAGGTTTCGAAACAAACCGAAGCTACCAATGTCCATCATCAAGTATGATAATTCAAGTCGCTAGATTAACTTTCCAGGGTGTATGAAAACCGAGATAATAAAATCTCAAGCCCCATACTAAACTTCGTCATACGCATGACCCCCGTGCAGATCATATCTGCATTGCCCTTTCGTTTGCGAAATTTCATCTTTCTTTTTAACTACGGTGGAATTCAATGAACTGTTAGCACTTCGTTGATCAATCAGGATCGCGGATTGCCAGAACATTGAAACTCCACCATACTGTTATCAAGATCAGAAATATGCAAATTCCAGGGAAGCAACAAGAACATCGGGTAACAGATTTCATCTGCTACCCGCACAAATAATTTTCAGTAATAGAACTCATCTACTACCTAATTATATTGTGCAACACCCATACATCTCATGTATTCTAGATCGCAACCTGCATCTACACATAGCACGGCTCATGATGCCACTGTAGGGGAACGCAGCAGAAAACAAAAAATTTCCGCCCTACGCACCAGCCCAGGACAACTATGGAGACTGCATACAAGGTTTGATCATTTTTGTTACCGACTCGTAGCGCAGCGGAAGTAGAGTCGATGACGATCGTCGGTGCAGATCCCCGCAGCTAGGATTTACACCTCCCAACCGCGAGGATGTATACCCTCATCCGCCACCCGAACAGCCCTCCGGGAGGCGGTCGGATAGTCCCCCGGACGGTGTCGCGGACAGCCCTTCGGGAGGATTCACAGATCTCGGACCGTCACTTGGACAGCCCTTCGGGAGGCACTCACGAACAGCCCCACGGGCACTAAGATCGAAACTACGACCTCTCTACAGAGTTGCACACATACGGTGTCATCTATCCGGCAGGGCTTCGCCGTCCAGAACTAGTTCCCACCGGAACCCAGACAGCCTTTCGGCTCTACGAAACTCTTTTCGTGGGAGGGAGAGAGAAGCCAGATAATTGCATGGCATGAGTATGAGAGCAAGGGGATGAAGGAGATGGCAGCCCCAACTCCTCCTTTTATAGGCCAAGGCAAGGGGTGGGGTGGGATGTTGAAATACCAAAATACCCAAGCTTCATGTCACACATGAAAGGGCATAATGGTAACACAAGGGGGGCACCAAGGGGACACCACCATGGCAGCCCTTGGGCCGGCCCACACCTTGTCTCCCCCCATGGGGGGGCCCCCCCAACAAGCCACCAACATGTCTCCATGAAACATGCATGCTCCCTAGACAAAAAGCCACCAAACATGCAACCCCCGATTCGTGGGATCTTGTCCCCTCGCGCTGGGACAAGATGTTTTCCGCGAAATATTTTTCTGAAAAATTCCAGAAGGTCCCAGAACATTTCTGGCACCCTCTAAAATTATTCTGGGCATGATCCGAAACATTTTCGGTGCGGTGGTTTTTATCAGCGGAAAGCATCAACAGCGGTTACGGCAGTTTCGGAACATTTCCGGTTTTTTCTCTCTGAAAATTCCCAGAAGTTCCCAGACCAATTCTGACATCCTCTGAAAATTTCCATGCGATGCCGAAACCCTATTTGACCTAATAATATATTCCGAAACACCTTTTCGGTTTTACCGAAACTCTTTCGGTGTTCTCTCTCTCCGGAACTCTTCCGTTGTCTCCGAAACATTTTCGGTGACTTTCTCTCAGACTCCCTGTCTAGTATTCAGCAGATAGATGACCCTTAAGCGTGTGACCCTATAGGTTCGGTGAAGTATAGACATGACCGGAACACTTTCCGATCAATGATCAACATCGGAGCCGTGGACACCCATATTGACCCCTATACCCACACGAATGAATATTCGAGTGAACCTCCAGTTGCCGTGTGCTATTCCTGTTGCTTCGCGATATGTTACAAATACCCGAGGTGAGACATGTTGGCATTCCCGTGGATCAACAACTTGTCCATTAAGCCAGTTACCTCGATACCGGTATTGTTCTCTTTTCTCGTTACCGTGTTCCGGCATCCCCGTGATCAAATCACAAAGTGTCTGGCCAGACGATGATGGATACCGTAACACCGAGAGGGCCCAGAGATATCTCTCCATCGTCGGAGGAGCAAATCCCAATCTTGAGCTATCAAGTTACTTGACATACTTTTCCATGAACCCGTAAGCCGCCGTAATAGCCACCCATTTACGGATGACGTTTAACAAACCCCAAAGTTCATGAAGCAAGCATGAAGAAACTCGACACTCTCATGGTCTAAGGAATCATGCAAACGTTAACTATCTCTGTGTTATTAACCATTAACTCATGACGAATGTATCTCATAGCATAACATCAATTCGGGTCGATTCAACACAAATGTTCTTCTAACATTGTGCCCTCAAAGTTGCTGGCATAGACATGCCCATGATCAGGAAAACAGGACCATCATGCAACACTTGAGCTAGTCTTAGAGGCTAGACTTAGGAATACATTTTTCCGTTTATTATTCCACACGTGCATATGAGTCTTCCTCCAAGCCTCGTGCTTATTGTAGACTCGAGAACCATAGCAGTTATAGCATGGAACATAAACCTAATTATGAGCATGGAGATAAATAATAACATTTATTATTGCCTCTAGGGCATATCTCCTACAGTAAGTGACTACCTCGGTTGCTAGTAATTTGATTCATCCGCCTCTTGTTCCTCAATGATTCGATTTTGTCTGACTAGGTGAGGGAACCATGGATGAAGGCCGATTGTTGGGAGGCCCTAGTTGACATGTGGTGTGACTCGGCATGGCGGGTGCAGCATGTGGAGAAGGGAAACGATCGCGCCAAAATGCCAGGCCCGGCTCATGTCCAGGGGAGCCGGAACCTAACCGCTCTCAAGCAACACATGGTATGTGGATTAAGATGTTAACTTTTTCGCACGGTGCATCTTGGTCCATTAAACTTGATGGTTAATTTTGCAGGAGGCAATGATTGGTCACCCGGTCCACATCCTGGATGCCTGGAAAGAAGGCCACAAGGGGAAGGATGGCGCTGAGTTCTACAGCTTGTCGGCGCAGGAGAAGTACGAGACCTTCAAAGAGGTCTTCTAGGAGGTGCACGGGGAGGACGCCGAACCTACGTCCAAGCCCCTTGATCCTAAGCTTCTCGTCATTGCAGGCGAGGGGAAGGGCCATGGCCGCCACCTCCTTTGCAACAGGGCGATCGCCACCTCCTCGCATCGCAAGCTACATGAGATACGTGCGTCGAGCACCAGCTCAACTCCGTCCATACGGAGTCACCCAACTGCCGCGTCACGTGAGATAAAGTGTCTCAAGGTTAGCATCCTAACCTTTCATTTATGTCCATGCCTCGAAATAGCACCGTTCCAATCTATATGAGCCTAATGCCCTGTTACAGGATTTAATGGAGCAGCAGGCTGCTGAAGAGGAGCAAAGGCGGCTGGCTGAGCAGGAGTGCAGAAATAAGGAGCGAGCAGACATGAACGATAGGTTGAAGCTGCTCGAGAATCAACTACATGTAGAACATTCTCTAAACTAGAGTAGAAGATTCATTACATAGGGACGAACCACCCTCACGTGACTCTACTCTTATAGGTTCTTATGCAATCTCGAAGCAGTGGAAGTGATGCCCCTCCTCCTCCTCCTCCGGAATCTTAACCCCATGGCCCCTCCTCCTCCTCAAGATGATCCATGAACAAGTGAACTTCTATGTGACATGCACGTGTTTTGCAAGTAGTGAACTTCCATAAGTTAACAATATGTATGAATTTGCGAGCTTGTGTGTGACATCTACTAGTATGAAACATTCACCTATATATGTGGACTACTTCAAATTATGCCTATATATGATCAAATTATGCCTATATATGTGGACTACTCCAAATTGCACTGTAGTTGTTTTCATCTGCAGCGATCAAAAAAGAAATAGCTTAACAGCAGAAGGAATGAGAAACATTTCCGAGAGCCACACTCGAAAAACGATAGACTACAGAGAGTAGCTCTCGGAAAAGGGGTCGTCTGAGAACTGACACTGCTGTTGTGCCACTCCTTTTCCGAGAGTCGCTCTCGGAAAAGGAGTCTCTGAGCACTTCACTACTACAGGGCTGCCACTCTTTTCCGAGGGTGGCGACGCTCGGTAAACTGTCAGCTGCCATGTGGGACACCCGGTCCCACTAGTCATGAGCATTGCCGAGCACTGCTCTCGGCAAAGACATCGTCATTTAAAAAAAATATTTAACAAATAATTTGAAACTTTTACTGATAAATGTGACTAGTGAGACCACATGTTAGTTAGAAAAATGTTTCTGTGACGTGTTCTTACCGAGGGTGACGTCGCAGCTCTCGGTATAGGGTGAACCAAGTGACGACGCCGTTACTCCCGAACGGGCATGCCATGTGGCCTCCCTTTGTCGTGCGTGGCTCTCGGTGTCTGCCCCATTCGCTGTACGGGGCTTGTTAGTCGTACGAGAGGGAGTTGCCGTGAAGCAAGTTTTAGTCCATTCCCTCACATGATTGCCCACCGCCGGCTCGATCTGGGTGACGAACGCAGCTAGTCCTCGATGTTCGTGCCCATGCATGTGTCCAGTTTTTGAGGCATCTGCCACGTCAAGGATGTGCATTGGGTATTCGTACACCACACCACCCTTTCATACATATGCCTTGGCCACACGCATGCAGGGCCAGTTGCCGGACCCCCCCCCCCCTTCGGGCGGCTTCCCGATCGAGCACCCAACCGGTGGCCCCGGCGGTCTACAGCGTTGACCGGCACCGAGAGGTGATAGGGGTTGGTGAATACCTGCTTCTCGGTGTTACGGCAGGTCACTGTTTTCATTCTTCTACTTTATATGTAGTGCTTAATTAGAAGTTGAGATTTGAAAAAATCTAACTGAAACAGAAGTCATCAAAAGTCATGGCATTTTGGATATTTAGTCGTTAAAAGTCATGAAATATCATAAAAAAAGAGTGGCAAAGAAACACAGACAAATGGGAGGAAAATATGATGTGGCCTTTACCGAGAGTCGATAAACGGCTCTCGGTAAAGGTCCTAACCCTAGGTCTGCCCATCCTCTCCATTCGTAGTCGTGCTCGGTAAATATGTGTTATTCCTTTTGTTGTTGTTTACATCTCCTTTTATTTTCTTACATGCTTCGCAAAGCACCTTACCATTTTAGTTAGACATTACCGAGATGGGGATTTTCTGCCGTGCCCCCTTACGGAGGCCCGGACGGTCTACGACGTTGATAGGCACCGAGAGGGGGTAGGGTTGATGAATACCTGCTTCTCCGTCTTACGACAGGTCTCTGTTTTCGTTCTTTTACTTTATAGTGCTTAGAAGTTGAGATTTGAAAAAATCTAGCCCAAAACACAAGTCATGAAAAGTCATGTCATTTTGAAACTTGAGTCATTAAAAGACATGAAATATCAGACACAAAATGAGAGTGGCAAAGATACACACACAAATAAAAGATAAATATGATGTGGCTTACTCAGTACCGAGGGTCGATAACCGTTTTTAGTAATAGTTGCTGTACCGAGAGCCCACTCGGTACAGGTCGTAACCCTAGGTCTAGGGGTCTTCACCGTTTGTAGCCGTGCTCCGTAAGAATTTTTCTCCCTATTGCAAGTATCTCTTTCTTTTCTGGCCTAATTGATTTACTTGCCACTAACGAACAAATTAGCCAAGGATAACTTCGTCCTAAATACGCTATAATTTTGTGCCTTGGGCACCATGGCAAAAATAATATACCTTATATAAAGGAACGGAGGGAGTAGTGCTTAGAAGTTGAGATTTGAAAAAATCTAACACAAAACAGTCATGGCATTTTGAAACTTTAGTCATTAAAAGATAGTATGAAATATCAGACAAAAACATAGAGGGCAAAAGAACACACACAAAAAAGGAAAATAGGATGTGGCATATACTTTGCCGAGTGTCGACAAACGACTCTCGGTAATATGGAAAGTAACTGACGGAGCCGTCTGTTGCGAACGGGCATGCCACGTGGCTCCTCTTTGCCGTGCGCGGCTCTCAGCGTCTGCGTCGTTTGCCGTGCGGTTCTTGTTCGCCGTGAGCCCGTGACGGCAAAGTAGGTAGTTGCCGTGAAGCCAGGTTTGCCGAGAGTGGCTCTCGGTGTTGTTTAGTTTGCTGAGTGTCCGTGTTTTGGCTCTCGGTGAAGACCATGACACCCAGCATATATGAAAATTCCAATAGTATGTACACAAAAAAAAAATATGGGGTATTTTAACATATGTACTGTTTATCCTCAAAGTCAATGATTTTTTTTTGCACCTCGCAATTCAAGGTATTTCATTCTGGAATTGTACACGCATACACATTGCATCCTTGTATATATGTGTGTTTTTTTCAGAAATTTCTGAACCTGGAAAGTATGTATTTTGAAATTTTATATGTATTTTGAAAATTTCAAAATTAATGCCTCCATGCAACTAGGTCTCCAAAATGCCACACTCGTGCCCAGGGTACTATGTCTAGTTTATGCATATCGGCTCACACCACGTGTGAAATTCTTCTGAGCAATATGGAAATTGAAGAAAATGGATGGTATTTTGTCTGTGCCAGGGGTACAAACCATGTTAACATTATGCCAGCTATTATTTTCCTTATTCCGTATCAACATCACTCCAACTTAAGTCGCCAAAACCAGAAGTATATGCATATATAGCCATTTGCTTTACACACAAACTGATGCTAGATTTTGCTCCTTTTATTTTGCAGAAGTACGATGCGTGTTCGGGAAGAATGACGGCGACTGAAGCTTATATCCTCAAGTGGATGGCTCGTCGGACCACGGAATGCCTGAATCTGTATATCATAGTCCCAACATGGCAAACTGATGTAGGCTAAGATACATTGAAGTGTTCAATTTAATGGTTGATGCAGACAAATATCACTATTTCATTTGAGTTGTGCTGGGATGTCACGTTAGTTGATTTAACAGGGAGTTATTCTACTTGAGATCAGTAGCTCAGCAGTGGAGGTTCTTGTGCTTTGACGCAGGAAAATATGCAGCAATGCTGTTGAAACTGCAGCCAGCCACCCTAAGCAGTTGAATTCGTATACATGTTATTATTGTTACTATTACTTTTCATGACAAGTGGCATTAACATACATAGAAACTGCAGCCGGCCGGATAGCCACCGCAAGCCTTCCTCGATGTGCTACTTCCTCCGTTCCTAAATATAAGTCTTTTTTAGAGATTTCAATAAGAACTACATACGGATGTATATAGACATATTGTAGAGTGTAAATTCACTCATTTTGCTCCGTATGTAGTCCGTATTGAAAACTCTAAAAAGACTTATATTTAGGAACGGAGTGAGTAGATGGCATGATCTAGATAGCCACCGCAAGCCTTCCTCGATGTGCTTTGTCACCCAAAGTAGTTGAATTCATATACATCCTATTCCTACATATTGTTAAGATTATCTATTTTTAATGACAAGTTGCATGACGCATTAAATGTTTTGATGTTGGTACATTAATCCGAGTTGTTACAGGATATGACATTATTGTTACTAAATCTTGATAGTAATATGTTCTGACCTTTAATAAGAAACCATTGTACGACCACTTGGCTCATCAGATTAATTCATAGTTGGCCTCTGACTCAAGACTTGGTCATAGTGGCTTGCCTTCAAAGTCCTCAGCATCATGATTAATAATTGTACAGTAGAAGGTTTCTTCCACCATGGCGCCACATCTGTCTCTCTGTAAAGAAAACAAATTAACACGTCTGTTTCAGAATAAGAAAACAGACACATCTAGCTTCTTGCTGGTGAAAGAGCTAGATGATGACATTTGTCGCAAAGAAGAGACGATGTGCGATGTTATATACGGTTCCCGGTTACAATTAGGACATCCAAATGAACCAATGGCTTGTGCTACTCACCTTATTCCCCTCTTCATACTGATACAACTCTGTTCGCTAGCTGTATCTACTTCCCATGGCCATGATCATGGTAACACTACAACTGCTTCTTACTGTCAGCCAGACCAGGCTGCCGCACTTCTCCTACTAAAGCAGTCATTCATCTTCGACTACTCCACCACCACACTGCCGTCATGGCAACCTGGTACTGACTGCTGCCTTTGGGAGGGCGTCGGCTGTGGTGGTGGCGGCAGTGTCAGAGTTCTTGACCTCGGCGGCTGTGGCCTCTACAGCTATGGCTGCCATGCCGCGCTCTTCAACCTTACCTCCTTGCGATACCTCGACCTCAGCATGAATGATTTTGGCGGTTCTCGCATCCCAGCAGCAGGCTTCGAGAAGCTATCCAAGCTCAATCACCTCAACCTATGTTATTCAGGCTTCTATGGTCAGATACCCATCGCCATCGGGAAACTCACGGGCCTCATATCATTGGATCTTTCTTCGCTGCAGAATATTATTTTCGGGACTCCATATGTTCGCTTGAGTGGCTATAACGATCTGCTGCTACAAGAGCCCAGCCTTGACATCTTATTGGAAAACCTCACCAATTTGAGGGAACTCTACCTTACCGGAGTGGACATGTCTGGTAGCGGAGAACACTGGTGCAGTGGTCTAGGTAAAGCTGTCCCCAGTCTTCAGGTTCTTAGCATGCCATACTGTAATCTCTATGGACCAATCCACTCATCCATGGCAAGTCTTCGGTCCCTTATGGTGATTAACCTCGAGCGTAATCATATTTCTGGTGTGGTTCCTGAATTCTTCTCACACTTTCTCAATTTAAGTGTTCTTCTACTCAGCGACAACAGTTTCAATGGCTTGTTTCCTCTGACAATCTTTCAACTTAAGAATATAAGAGAGCTTGATGTCTCCATCAACAGTGAACTCTCAGGGTTTATACCAGAATTTCCAAATGGGACTTCGTTGCAGATTTTGAATCTACATTTAACAAATTTCTCTAGTATCAAGCTGAGCTATTTTAGCAACCACCTATATCTCAGAGAGCTAGGTCTTGATGCGAGGTCAATTTCTGTCGAGCCTAATGGTTTATTGGTCAGCAAGCTCAACTCTTTGCAAAATTTGCAGATCTCTTTTGCACAATTTTCTAGGGAGTTAGGGCCACTTTTCGCATGGATTAGCAACCTTAAGAAGTTGACAATCTTGCAACTCTCTTATTGCTATTCGTCCAAGATAATGGCCCCATTGATTGGCAACCTCACGAACTTGACAAGTTTGGAAATTACTAAATGTGGAATAATTGGGAAAATACCATCATCAATTGGCAACCTCACCAAGTTGACTTCCTTGAAAATTTCTGATTGTGCCTTCTCTGGAACAATACCATCTTCAGTTGGCAATCTTAAGAAACTAAGAAGCTTGGTAATCACTGACACTGGCTTATCAGGTCGAATACCAGCAGATATTGGACATCTCGGCAGATTGAAGGTCTTAATATTAGCAGGCTGCAAGTTTTCTGGCAGAATACCAAGTACAATTGTCAACTTGACTCAACTCATTGTGGTGGATCTTTCACAGAATTTCCTCCGAGGTAAGATTCAGTTCATAGTCCAAGTATTCAACCAGCTAATAGAACAAGAAATGAAAACGAAATAAACCCATGCATCTCGGCCATGATTTTTTTTACATCAACATGGATTTTATAAGCTAGCCAAGAAAATTGGCTTGAGGTCGTTTCTGACGAAGCTAGCTAGCACATGTGTATCACGCGTGTTTTTGGGGAAAATGTTGAAAGATCGCCTTCACAAAGATTTGTTGACATATGATATATCTCTACCGCTGTTAGGACTGGTTTTCCTAGTAGTGATAGCAGTCCTCATATTGCTACCGCCCGCTTGAGTGTGCGCCATTTCAACATTGTTTGCACTGTTGTCATACAATCGGGGTAAACCACGACGCAATTACAACCAGTCAAGAGGGCAACTTGATTAATTGACAAAGAGCCAAGGCTTCAATTATTTCTACATTTGTTACAAACATCAACTTGTTGTTTGAAGCTGCCAAGAATCACCATTGTCATCTCTTAGGTTTGCACCTGTCGCTCCATACAGTTGATTAGCAAAGTAAGAAGCATTAATGTTGAGTTTCACATGGCTCGCTAGTAGCTGCATCTAGCTGTTCCTCTTGATGGTTGAAACATTACACACAATAGCATTGATATCGTAAAACAAACACTATAGCATTGACTACCATTGCTAAGCGATTTCGTGCTTGCACCATATATACCAACCTCCTATAGTCCCAGTTGGCCAATGAACGAAGACTGCATGGTCGAGAGACAATGGAGTCCTGCTGAATTAATGTTACATGATGATTCCTAAGAATGCCAAACCATCTTGCACATATGCAGGGGAAATCGTATGCATTATATCTTCACTTAGGCACACCACATGGGACATTGCCCGTAACATGTCAATTTGCCAAAGTTGCACAAGAGGGTCCGTCGTAATAGATACCAACATAAATGTTGGATATTCTTAATAGTAGATTATAAGACAACATCTTGACATATTTAACAATTCTCTCTGAAACATTTCTCTGTTCCTGAGATTCTCAATCTCCATTTTGTTTTGTTATTATGAAGTTAATGGCATGTTAACTCTATTTTCAGGAGGGATTCCAACATCTCTATTCACTTCTCCAACAATGTTAATGTTGGATTTTTCATCAAACCAACTTTCTGGACAAATACAAGAGATTGATACACTATATTCACAGTTAACATTGGTTTCTTTGAGTCAAAATAAATTTAGTGGACAGATTCCTGCATTATTCTTTCAACTCACAAATTTGGTGGGCCTTGATCTTAGCTCAAACAACATAACAGGTTTGGTACAATTCAGTTCACTCTGGAAGTTACGAAAGCTTGCTTATTTGGGCCTCTCAAACAATAGGTTGTCTGTCTTGGATGGAGAAGACAACAAATCAGCAGTGCCCTTACTACCTAAACTCTCGATTTTAGGACTTGCATCTTGCAACATGACAAAAATTCCTTATTTATTGATGCATCTTAATCATATCCAAATATTGGACCTTTCAAGCAACAAAATACAAGGGACAGTACCTCACTGGATATGGGAGAAATGGGATGACAGCCTTACACAATTGAATCTTTCCAACAACATATTCACACATATGCAACTCGCTTCATATGTTCTCCCATACAATCATTTGAGATCTCTAGATTTAAGTTCCAATACACTTCAAGGCCAGATTCCGATGCCAAACTTGTTGACAGCGGTTTACACCAACACACAATTCCTGGATTACTCAAACAATAGATTCTCTTCTATTATGTCAAACTTCACTGCTTATCTTCGCCAAACGGCTTATCTCAAGTTGTCAAAAAATAACATAAGTGGGCATATACCGCATTCAATTTGCGATGTAAGCAACCTCGAAGTCCTTGACCTGTCATATAACAACTTTAGTGGGTTAATGCCATCCTGCATGATAGAAGGCACCAGCTTGGTCGTATTAAATTTAAGGAAGAACTTCTTCGAAGGAAATTTGCCCTATAATTTTAGTGACCACTGCAATCTTCAAACAATAGATTTACATGGCAACAAGTTTGAAGGTACGCGGCCTAGGTCTCTTTCAAACTGCTCTGACTTGGAGGTTCTTGACATTGGAAACAATCAAATTGTTGATACTTTCCCATCCTGGCTGAGTAGGCTTTCCAACCTCAGTGTCCTTGTTTTAAGATCCAACCAGTTCTATGGCTCACTTGCTTATCCTCCCGGAGATAGCAAATTTGGGGGATATTTTTCAAAGTTACAAATCATTGATATAGCCTCGAATAACTTTTCTGGCAATTTGAACCCACAATGGTTTGAGAGTTTGACATCTATGATGGAGAAGTCGAATGACACGGGATATACATTAGGCCATCAATTTGCGCACATGCCTTTATACTACCATGATACTGTTGCAATCACATACAAAGGGAAGTATGTGACATTTGGGAAAATCTTGTCTGCTTTAACTGCAATTGACTTCTCAGATAATGCATTGGATGGTAACATTCCCGAATCAATTGGAAGTCTAGTATCACTACATATACTGAGCATGTCACATAATGCATTTACGGGGAGGATTCCACCACAAATTGGTGCGATCCATCAGTTGGAATCGCTGGACCTGTCTTGGAACGAGCTTTCGGGGGAGATTCCACAAGAGCTAACAAAGGTAACATTTCTTGCCACACTGAACTTGTGCGGAAACAAGCTGGAGGGAAGGATACCACAGTCACGTCAGTTTGCAACATTTGAGAACACTTCATATGAAGGGAATACAGGGCTCTGTGGACCACCTTTGACCAAACCATGTGGCAATTCAAGTAATCCAAATGAGGTGCAAGTAAACACATCCGGAGATCATGTTGATATCATTTTGTTTCTCTTTGTTGGGGTGGGCTTTGGCGTTGGATTCACAGCAGGTATTCTGATGAAATGGGAGAAAATCGGCAAATGGTTACGGATTGCGTGAACTGATCCAAAGACACAAGATTCTTGGTATAGTTATTCAATTACTGGAGGGGGCTATAAGTTGTAATATGACACTCCATGTGTTCACATTTCTACCTTATTATCTATCATAATGTGTGTATTGTCATGTTTATGTAATGTATTGTGTGAACTGGTCTGAACTGAGGACACAGGAACACTTCTCATCAAAAGTGGTAAGATAATTGATTTTTTCTAGTGTTAATTTCTGTTGCAGCAGCGAAACAGATGAGGAATTGTTTGTTTTCTGCTTTCTACTCCCTCCGTTCCTAAATATAAGTCTTTTTAGAGATTCCAATATGAACAACATACGGAGCAAAATGAGTGAATCTACACTCTAAATTACGTCTATATACATCCGTATGTAGTTCATATTGAAATCTCTAAAAAGATCAGACACACCGATCCTTGTACAATCCTGACTGGAAAATAACCACTTAATGCTCCCCAACAGTTAAGCTAGGATTTGAGTATGACAGAGACGCCACTCAGTTACACTGATGCTGGATAAAATGTACTCTACTAATCTGCACAGATATCGCAGAGACGAGCTGCAATCTTCCCCGGTCTGAAAGAATAATCATCATGTCATGTATGAGTTCGTTCGATACCTCAAGCAAATTTCGGCAGAGCCCGAATCCTCGTAGCACCGTCCCGACGAACAGCTGGAGCGTACGCCCCTTTCAGTCCCACCTCCTCACCCCCCTTCCGACGAAACTGAACTAATCTGCCACAAAATTCGTTGCAAATTAAGCCTCTGGGTTGCAGCTAGCGGCATCAATCAAACTGAAATTGATGGAGGGTCGATGAGAAGCGGCGAGATATCTATGTACCTCTGGCCCCGGCTCCGATCCGGTTCAGATGCTGCGGCGCCTCGGCGAGCTCCGGCGAGGGGTCGCCGTATCTGGCACAGAACCAGAAGTCGTCGGCACAGCGAGGGTCGCCAACCTCGCGTGCAAGCCGTCGCCGCGTCGTCATCGACGGCGAGGAGGGGCGCGCCTCTGTTTTTCCCCACTCCGGCGCGAGTCTTTTTTTTCTGCGGGGCTTCGGGGAGAGAGAGACGCGCATGGGCTAGATGGAAGCGAGGGGCCCAGTTATTATTTTGGCCCGTGAACGGCGGCCTATAACCGAGTTGTGAGTTCGCTCACGCCTCAACACGCCTCAAAAAGATAAAAAAGTTGTGAGTTCGCTCCTGAACAAAGAAAACTATTTGTTTCAAAAAAAAAGCATTTCCCCTAAAAAATACACCCATTTCGCCTAATCAAACACCCAATTCCCGATCTGTCGATGCAACACCATATTATGTTTGATTTGGTTTCTGGTGTGGGTGCCTTCATCGTGATTCAGGTATCAAAGTATTTCTTGGTATCATTGTGATCATCATCGGTGATATAATTCGATTGCCGTCGAACCTTGTTTCCCATGCTGCTACAATTCTCCCATAATAATTCAAAAACATGGTTATAGGGGTGGTTAATGTACCCAAAACGCCAACTTACACTGATTTTTCAGATTAATAACAATAATGTGTACATGAAGTTGGTCCTGTAGCTGAGAAAATAAAAGAAGGCAGTGTAGTCTCTGATGTTAAATGCATGATTCCAAAGATGTAACCATCTATGGTCTACAAATTTTTTCCTTACACTGCATTATTCCTAGGAGATTAGTCAGTCAGTATGCATGAAGTATCTGAAGTGTTAGGCGCAATTCCAACGACATATTCCCTACGCTGGCACTCTTGAACTGTCGTCTTCACCAAACAGCATTGTGAAATTGAATTCTGATGTTACGTTGGCTGTATGCAGCATAGGACTGCAACCTCTTCTTTAAGGAAAACGATTTTCACAGACTATGATGGGCCAATCAGAATGATGTATCATGGTTCTGTTGGCCAGACTCTCTACATACACATGGCCTGCTGAAATACTAAAGAATTTACTTCAAAGGATGCAAGACCTTCCTAAATAACAGTGTCTTGAACATCTTCTTTCTTACATACCCTGAAGATGTGACTTTATTTGTCCACAAGAAGGTTTTCAGAATCATTGCTCCGACCTTCTGCAACCCTACGCTACTGACTCGCTGCACGAGCTCGAGAAATGTGAGACCAGAAGTTCAGAACCCATACGTTTTCATTGGCATCTGAGTCTAACTACATGCCCGATCTAAAGTTGTCTACACGTGTGATGGGTTCATGTTTTCTTTGGGTAGTCGCACGAATCTATCTTGCAACCTCAACTCCACTCCACTATCACATATCTGTGTTTGGCTTGGGAACATGGAAACTAATTCAGATTAATATTCATGGCATTTTATCTCTCAGACAATTAATTCACTTAGACAAAATTAATTCACGGCCGATTTTTTTTAACCCCATCATTCATCGGCGGACGAGCTTTGTCTGCTCGAATCTACAGGCCTGCAGCTATGTAGGTATCACACTGGACAACAGAACATGCAAAATTTAACAAAATACGATGGAAATTTTTTCAAAAATTTGTTACAAAACTGACATACGTTTAGATACATCATTTTAGCAATAGCTAATTCCAAACGGAGGTAGTACAAAACTGAATGGTAAAATTTAAGTTCATATGTGAAGATAATACTAACATATTCCGTCCTTTGCCTTACATTTATCGGCACATGGTTTTCAAGCTCACGTTTCATAAATAGATGAGCAGTTTTAGCATGCTCCCTCTTACCCCCTCTTTTCACATGAAAGGTAAGAGTATATAATAGATCTAAGCCGTTGATCTCATTAATTAGTGGTCTGATTAATTCTTACCTTCTTACCTCACATGTAAACATGTTAAAATTTGCCTAGATAGATGGTGCCAGGGCCCAAGGGTACAAGTCCAGTTTATACACATCCCTCAAGTCACCTGTGAAAATCTCGTGAGCAATACGGGAATTGAACAAAATGGATGGTTCCAGGGGTACAAATCATGCTAACATTATGCCAACTATTGTTTTCCTTATTCCGTATCAACATCACTCCAACTAAGATCGCTAAAACCAAACGTATCTGTGTATAGCCATTTGCTTTACACACAAACTGATGCTAGATTTTGCTCCTAGTACTCCCTCCGTTCCATAATGTAGTACCTATAGATTTTTTGAAAAGTCAAACCTCATCAACTTTGACCAAGTTTGTAGAGAAAAGTATTTACATCTAGAAGGCCAAACATATATCATTAGATTCGTCATAAGACATAGTTTCATATTTTATATATTTGATATTGTAGATATAAGTAGTTCTCTGTATAAACTTGGTCAAAGTTTGTAAAGTTTGACTTTCCAAAAAATCTATACGCACTACATTTTGAAACGGAGGGAGTATTATATTTTGCAGTAGTACGATGCAATGTTTGAGAAGAATGGCGGCGACTAAAGCTTATATCTCAAGTGGATATGCATGGTTCGTCGGACCAAAGAATGCCTGAATCTGTATATCATAGTCCCGACATAGCAAGCTGATGTAGGCTAAGTTACATCGAAGTGTTCAATTTAATGGTTGATGCAGACAAATATCACTATTTCAATTGAGTCGATTGCAACAGTACCCCAGCCGTGGAGGTTCTTGTGCTTTGATTGCTCGGTGTGCGTTAACGTACAGAGAAACTGCAGCCGGCCGGCCAGGGACCGCAAGCCCTGCTCGATGTGCCAGATGGCATGATGAGGAGGCAACTGTTTTGTCACCTTGTACATGCTATTGTTACTGTTATCTATTTTTAATGACAAGTTGCATGCATTAATGTTTTGAAAAACTTGGTACAGTCAAGATATGTTCTAAATTTTGCTAGTAAGAGATTACAGGGGATCTCGTTGACAAGGCCACAGGGCTAAATGCTCACGAGACTAGGCAGAAAAAACAGAGCAAGCATCAAGCATGTGAAGGAAAAATGAGATACCATTGTCATTTGTATATACTAGAGATGGCGGAAGGTTAGTTTATCATTAATGTTCATTACTTTGGCAATACCTTTTGCTATGCTCAAAATATGTTACTGTTTATCCTAGTACATAGCAAGATCTTGCAATGTCCACCACATGATTCTGGATATATAGGTTGCATGCCTAGACACGATGATATATCGGTACAAGGGGACAAACTGCTCCGTGACATCGAGGAGTACATATAAAGGTCAAAGGGGGTGCTAGGCACGCCCCTTCAGCTGCTCGCCGCGGGACGCGCTCGCTGTACCGCCGGGTCACTCACTATTCATAGCCTACGTGGAGGCCTTGATTGTGCCTAGCACCCCCTTTGACCTTTATATGTTCAATGTAAGACAACCACCTGATCGTGAAGGCCAAAACGATATTCAGAAAGATTCCCTTGGAACCCTCTGCTAGTGCTTTCTTGTCATTCAGAAAACATTGTGCGCGCTCTTAGCAGGTCAGATTAAATCTGACTTAACCTCTGAAGCTGTACACTGAATACTTTATTGCGGTGGCTTGGTTCCAAAGTCATCAACATCATGGCTAATAATTGTACAGCAAGAGGGTCCTTCCACCATGGCGCCACATCGAGCTAGTTCACCATGTACGATGTTATATATCATTCTCGGGGGTCTGGTTAGTGGTTACAATTGAGAGGCTCAGACGAACCAATGGCTCGTCCTACTCAGCTTCTTCCCCTCTTAATGTTGGAATTAACCACGAGTCTGTGTCTGGCTAGGACCAGAACACATCACCGAATAGGTTTAGTATTAGCTAGCCTATGTGCTATGTATATACATGTAAACCTGCCCCTGTAAATCAACTGAACTGAAATTAAAGCAATACAGAACAAAGGCTCGACAAGGGCCTTTAGCCATAACTCAGCGTTTCCGTGTTCGCGTGTGTGCGTGGTGAACTAGCTCGATCGGATCAGGCAAGCCGGCGGCTTGCAGTTTCGTACGTGCATAAGCTAGCCTCGAGAGATATCAGTCCACCAGCCTGCTAGTCTGCTTGGTGTGCAAGTGCACCTTGTCATCTACGTCTACCTCTCCGGCGGAACCGGTTAGCTCGGAAAGTACTCGAGCTAGTCTCATACGCGTGTATCGCCGGAAAGGACTCGGCTACATTGTCGTCGAGGTTGGGCCTGTGCCAACACTTAATACTGATACAACTCTACTCAGTAGCTGCATCCAATTCCTGTGCCCATGGCGATGGTCATGGTAATGCCACAACTTCTTTTTACTGTCATCCGGACCAGGCTGCGGCACTTCTCCAAGTAAAGCAGTCCTTCATTCTTGACTATGCCACCACCACTCTGCCGTCGTGGCAACCTGGCACCGACTACTGCCTTTGGGAGGGTGTAGGCTGTGATGATGATATATCGAGCAGTGGCGGCAGTGTCACTGTTCTTGACCTTGGTGGCCGTGGCCTCTACAGCTACAGTTGCCATGCCGCACTCTTCAACCTCACCTCCCTGCGCTACCTCGACCTCAGCCAGAACGATTTTGGCGGATCTCGTATTCCAGCTGTTGGCTTTGAGAGGTTTTCCAAGTTCACACAGCTCAACCTTTCTCATTCAGGATTTTACGGTCAGATACCGATCGCTATCGGCAAACTCTCGAGCCTCATATCATTGGACCTTTCTGTAGTGCGAGATATTAATCCATCTGATGAAATTACATATACCCTTGCTCTCGTACAAGAGTACTATCTTCTGTTGCGCGAGCCCAGCTTTGAGAACTTGGTGAGAAATCTTACCAATCTGAGGGAACTCTATCTTGATGGAGTGGACATTTCAAGTAGTGGAGAAGAGTGGTGCAGTGGTCTAGGTAAAGCTGTCCCCAGTCTTCAGGTTCTTAGCATGGCATACTGCAGACTTCGTGGTCCAATCCACTCCTCCCTGTCAAATGTTCGACTACTTACCGTGATCAACCTAAATTTTAATGATATTTCTGGTGCCGTTCCTGAATTCTTTGTGGACTTTCTCAATTTAAGCCTTCTTCAACTCCGCTTCAACAATTTCAGTGGTTTGTTTCCTCAGAAAATATTTCAACTCAAGAATATAAGAGTGCTTGATGTATCAGGCAACGGTGAACTCTCGGGGCATTTACTAGGATTTCCAAATGGGACTTCTTTGGAGACTTTGAATTTATATCATACCAATTTCTCTGCTATTAGGCTGAGCTCTATTGGCAACCTCCAGTCTCTGCGGGAGCTAGGTTTTAATGGAAGGTCAATTTCTATCGAGCCAACTGATTTATTGTTCAACAAGTTCAACTCCTTGCAAAACTTACAGATCTCTTTTTCTCAATTCTCGGGAGCAAGAGTTAGGACCATTTTTCTCGTGGATTAGTAGCCTTAAGAACTTGGCAAGCTTGCAACTCTCTAACTGCTATTCCTCCATGATAATGCCCCCTATGATTGGTAACTTCACCAACTTGACAAGTTTGGAAATAACTTATTGTGGCTTCATTGGGCAAATACCACAATCAATTGGGAACCTCAAGAAGTTGACTTCCTTGAGAATCTATGCGTGTGACTTCTCTAGGACAATACCATCTTCAATTGGCAATCTCAAGAACCTAAGAATCTTGGAAATATCTCATAGTGGCTTATCTGGTCCAATAACATCGGGTATTGGACATCTCAGCAAATTGATGGTATTAATTTTGGTGGGCTGCAGGTTTTCTGGCATAATACCATGGACAATTGCCAACTTGACTCAACTCATTTTGGTGGATCTTTCATACAATTTCCTTGAAGGTAAGGTTCAATTTATAACCTGAGTATTCATAGAGCAAATAGAACAGGAAACGGAAAAGAAAATAAACACATGCATCTGTCCATCATAGTTTCATGATTTTCTTAAGAGTAAAGTGCATTTTTCACCCCTCAACTAATCGCGAAGTGTGGCTTTCGTCCCTGAATTATTTTTGGTTTAACCTTTATCCCTCAACTCTTAATACCATTGTAGAGTAATAGAGAGGGAGATTGGTGGAATCGATATTGTATTGCTTGAGCCTCATGGGCATAATATAGGGGTACATGATCAACTTGGAGTACAAGACAACGTAGAAATAAGTCCTAAGCTATCTCATGTTTCCTAACAAATCATGATACTCAACATCCCCCCAAAGTCACAATGGTAGTGATGCAGGCAGTGAGACTGGAGAAGAATCCAAAGGTCGTAAGCCGACGGACATCCCGCCACAGTTGTAACGGTCGACGCATCGCGAGAGTTGTGAGTTGTGACTGGAGTGGAAACCGACGAGGTTGCTCAAGTAAGGCAATAGCCCTTTGTGCCGATGTCGATGTAGCCAAGAGCGTACGGTGGTGTTGCTATGGTCGAGTTAGCCGCATAGGACGCCATGGTCGATGTCGAGTTGGCGTCGCTGGTGTCGAGGTAGTAGTCGTGGAGCCGCGGGTGCGAGGAGGCGCCATGTTAGTCATGGGCACTCAGAAGTGGTGCGCTGGGAAGAAGAAGGTATTGACGATGCGTCGCACCGGGTTTGCCAAGCCCGGGGACACATCCTGGGCAAAGGCACGCGTCAGTGTTGTCAGTACCGGGCATGCATAAACGAACGAAGATGATGTTGATGAGGCACCATTCCAGGCTTGACGAAGGCACGTGGCGGTGTTGCGAGCATCAGGCATGCGTAGATGGGGACCTGCATGAGCTGTACGCCATGTTGGAGGGGGCTAGCAGAGATAGACTCATCGGCGGTTGTAGCACCAGTCGACGTGGGTTAGAAGGTGCCGATGTCGACCACGGTTATCAGAGTAGATAAAGTGGTCGGGCAAGATGACGGCGACACTGTCGATGAGCTAATGCCGGACGAAGACGAAGAGATGGACAACAAAGTAGGCGGAGGAACCAGAGGCAGCCCGTGGGGGCCACATCGCTCACCGGAAGGAACGAGGCAGCGGTGCTCGAAGTAGGTGAGGAGAACCCAATAGCGCGACGAAGACCGAGCGAGGACGGTGGCATTCCCGCACCGAGGGAGGCGGCACGGTGCATACAACGCGGAAGTCAACACACGGGGACAATGGAGTGGACCGCGCGTCATGGCCCAATAACCCTACTACTTGTGAGCTGCATTGAGATTTCCCCGAAGAGGAGAGGATGATGTAGTACAGTAGAGATAAGTATTTCCCTTAGTTAAGAACCTACTTTATTAATCCAGTAGGAGAACCACACAATACCTCATGAACAACACCTACACACAAAAAAACAAATACCTGCACCCAACGCAAACAAGGGGTTGTCAATCCATCGACGTTTAATTGCAAGGATCAAATCTGATAATGGTAGATAGATAAACAAAAACACAAAATAAAATAATGGTAAATAAATTGCAGAAATATATTTTTGGATTTTAATATATGATAAAGATAGACATGGGGGCCATAGTTTTCACTAGAGATTTCTCTCTTGAACATAAAGCATACGGTGGGTAGACAAATTACTGTTTGACAATTGATAGAAAATCGCATAGTTATGACGATATTCAAGGCAATGATCATGTATGTAGTCATCACGTCCGAGTCAAGTAGACCGGCTCCTATCTGCATCTACTACTATTACTTCACACATCGACCGCTATCCAGCATTCATCTAGAGTATTAAGTTAATAAAGAACAGAGTAACGCCTTAAGCAAAATGACATGATGTATACAAAGTAAACTCAATCAATATGAATAAACCCCATCGTTTTACCCTTAATAGCAACAATACAAATACGTGTCTTGTCACAAAGCACCTCTCCCATTGCAAGATAAATCAATCTAGTTGGCCAAACCAAATCAATAGTTCGAAGAGAAATACAAAGTTATAATAATCATGCATATAAGAATTCAGAAAAAAGACTCAAATAATATTCATGAATAATGTGATTATAAACCCAAAATTCATCGGATCCCAACAAACACACCGCAAAAAAAAATTACATCGAATAGAACTCCAAGAGCATCGAAGAGAACATTGTATTAAAGATCAAAGAGAGAGAAGAAGCTATCTAGCTACTAGCTATGGACCCATAAGTCTATGGTAAACTACTCACGCATCATCGGAAGGCATCAAGGATGATGTACAAGCCCTCCGTGAACGATTCCCCCTTCGGCAGAGTACTGGAGAAGGCCTCCAGATAGGATCTCGAAAGAACAGAAAATTGCGGCGGCGAAAAAAGTGTTTCGGGTGGCTCTCTGATGTATTGGGAATATTTGGAAATTTATAGCGTTGCGCGTCTGGCAGGCTTGTCGCTGCCTCGTGACACTTCAGGTCTTCTCCCCAAGCATCTAGGGTCCCTTCTGGTATCGAAAAAATCTTCAAAAAAATTCGTAGCTTTCGGACTCTGTTTGGTTCTGATTTCTGAAAAGTTAAAAACATGCAAAAAACAGCAATTAACACTAGGCCCTAGGTTAATAGGTTAGTACCAAGAATTGATATATAATTGCATAATAAACATTCAAGATTGATACTATAATAGCATGGAACAATCAAAAATTATAGATACGTTAGAGACGTATCAAGCCCGAAGGGGCGACACAACGACAATGCACGGGGAAGACCTCAGTGTGGCGGCATCGACAGCATGCCACGACGCTACGGCCCGAAGGGCCGATGCAGCGGCATCGCGAAGGTTGATGCAGCCGCAGGGATGGCCTTGTCGCGGCAGCATGGACCGCGTGTCGCGGCTCTACGGCCCAAAGGGGCGACTCAGCGGTGGTGCACGGGTCGGTGCAGCCATAGGGAGAACCACGGTGGGGAGTAACGTTGTGGCCCGATGGGGCGACACTGCTACAGCCTGTTGCTCAATCGATGGAGGGGCGCGTTGTACTCGGACACAGTCTTCACGGGACCTGTGGAGGCGCGCGCAACCGCCGAGCCAGATTGGTCGCACGACACAGATAGGGCAGATCGCGGGCGGGCGGGTGATCAATCCGATCACACGCGAGGTCGGTCACGCCGCACGGTGGAGGCGGGGTGGTGGCGGAGTCTGAGCTGAAGCCAGCGACGACAGCCAGGGTGGAACGACGTGCGGTTGAGCGCGTCAGCACCGGTGCCCGAGCAGCCAATGCAGCATTGGTGCCCGAGCAGCAAAGCCCGAATGGCCAACGCAGCAGCGGCGCACGAGCGGCGAACGCACCGTTGTGTGTTAGGCTGCCATACAGACGCGGCAGAGGTGGTTGGTAATGAAGGAGACTCGTCCGGAGTAGGGCGGCAAAGGAGGCACAGAGCGACAGGAGAGATTCCAATATCTCACTATTCTTTAGATTCTGCAGAATGTGCATTTTGTTGTCTTCGGTATGATATTAAACATTTAACTCAATTTACAGGAGAGATTCCAATATCTCTATTCACGTCTCCAGAAATATTATGGTTGGATCTTAGTGCAAACCAATTTTCTAGGCCAATACAAGAGTTCGATACAACATATTCACAGTTGGGAGCCATTCATTTGAATGAAAATCAAATTACTGGACAGATTCCAACATCATTCTGTCAACTCAAACATTTGGTGGCCCTGGATCTTAGCTCAAACTACTTAACAGGTTCAGTACAATTGAGTTCACTATGAAAGTTAAGAAAGCTTGATAACTTGCACCTCTCGGACAACAGGTTGTCCGTCTTGGAGGGAGAAAGCAATAAATCCATGGTACCCATACTCCCTAAACTCTCAGTATTATCACTAGCGTCTTGCAACATGACATTTTATAGCACCCTGAACTTGTGCGGAAACAAGCTGGATGGAAGAATACCACAATCACGCCAATTTGCGACATTTGAGAACACTTCATATGAAGTGAATGCAGGGCTCTGTGGGACGCCTTTATCCAAAGAATGTGGCATTTCAAGTAATCCAAATGAGGCACAAGTGAACACATCCGGAGATCATGTTGATATTATTTTGTTTCTTTTTGTTGGTTTGGGCTTTGGCGTTGGTTTCACAGCAGGTATTCTAGTGAAATGGGGTAAACTAGGCAAATGGTTTCGGATTGTGTGAAGATGGTCTGAAGAATCAAGACTGGCTGCCAGCAGAATTATTCTATTATTCGAGGGAGCTAAAAGTTGTAATACGTCACCCTATATGCTCATACTTCTATCTTATCATTTATACAGACTTGAGAATGGTCATGTTTATGTAATGTTGTGAAAAAATTGTGATGCTTATGCAGAAGACAATTGCTTAATTACTGGTGTCAATTGGTACTACCTCTTAGAAGGGAGATGCGCCAATCCTCCCAAATTAAGGCCAGTGCCAGCACCCAGAATGCATCGCTTAGCTATCCTGCTGCCCTGCATCTGCCGCGACTGCCGCAGCCGTGCCCCCGTTGCCATAAGCTGCATTTTCTGCAGGCATGCTCTTGTTGCTAGACTATTACTTGGCTCTCAAGTTATCTAGTCCTAGTCGTATTGTAATAGGTCTAGTTGGCTTGTAATCTCTTATATATACCGTTGTATGCGGCCAGCAATAAAAAAACAACAATAGTTTTATTCAATCTTACACTTGTGTCTGTGACCTCGCACCGAACGACACTTGCATGTGGCTCGCCATGGACCGGGCTGCTGTCGCCCCGTAGCTGTGCCTCATCAAAACCTCCCAAGTGCCGCTCCAGCTGTGCCCCGTTGTTGGTCACTACGATGCCGTCAGACTCCCCATCCCCCACCCTCTGTTTGTAAGTCTGTTGGTGTCAAGTGGTTTCATGCGCTCTGCAGTCTGCACACAATCTGAATGGAAAATACCACTTATTGCTCCCCAGCAGCTAAACCAGGAATTAAGTGAGAGAGATACTCTTTAGTTTCCAGAAAAAGAAGGGAAAGCATAGACAAATCTGTCTTACCGTGATGCTGGATAGCAAGCTTCAGCCCAAATTGAGTATTTGTGAAAACGAGCTGCAACCTTCCATGCTTCAGTAAACAACGTATCCTCAAATCCTCGGCCCTCTCCGGAAAAAAAATTCATCATGTCATCCCTCAAAAAAAAAAAAATCATCATGCCATACATATATGATGCTAAACTACTAGTATACTGCGGCACCAAAGGGCATGGCTGCGCCAGTTGGTTCGGTACCTGAACTGAAACATATTTTGGCTGAGCTTCCTACCTCGTCCTTCCCCTTCCAGAGCCTAAATTAATCAGCCACAATATTAAATAACTAGAATGCGGCTAGAGGCACTGTGTTCAAAACTGAAATCGGTAGCGGATCGATGAGACGAAGCGAGATATGTGTACCTTGGCGACCTCTGAGCAGCCTGATAGTGCTGCAGGTGAGCGAGAGAACATTTCCATTCTTTTTCCTGTTGCGGGCATCAGCGAGAGACTCGGTAATGGTGCGAGTAGAGAGGCCATTTGTGGCCCAGTTAAGTCCGTGAGATGCTGTGTTGGCTGCTGGTAACACTGAACTGTCGTGTTTGCCAAACAACATTGTAAATCTGATTCTTATCAAAAAAACATTGTAAATCTGAATTCAGAAAGTTGAGATTGCTGTATGCGGCACTAGACCCGTATTGACCGCAATCTTCTTCTCTCTCGCTTTTGTTGTAGTCAAGCTGGGCATGATAGATCCTTCGGTCAAGGAACCAACCTCTCCCGACCGTGACCGCGTCGCCCCCGCGGGCGGCCGGCCGCGCCCAACCTCCTCTTCCGCGCGCCTCCCCCTCCCCCTTCCTCCCTGCCGCCGTCGCCGGCGCTCGCCGCGGGCCTGGCCCGGGCGACGCTGGTGGCGGCGGCCCCCTGGTCTTTCCCCTCTCGGGTGTCCTCCGGCGCGGCGGCGGGGGTTCCTGGCGCGAGGGCGGGCGGGCTACTGGGCGGCGGCGTCGCCGTTGGCGGCAGGGTGACGCGGTGGCGCAGTCTGGCGGCGCCCGCTCGGCCCAGATCTGGGCCCTTCGGGCCCCATCTGGGCTTGGGCGGGCCGGCGGCGGGGTGGGTCTGCTTCGTGGCTTCTGGGAGGCGGGGGCGAGGCGATGAGCGGCTGGGTGCTGGCGGCGCCATCACCGGCCTGCTGCAGCGTGGCCGGGGGCTTAGCGGTCCCGTTTCGGGCCTGGCCGGGCCAGGGGTGGCCTGGCATGCCCTGCTGCCGCGTCCGGACGGCGACCGCGACGGTGCCGGAGGCTCTAGCCTCCCGCACGACGGCGGTGGTGGTAGTTCCCTCCTGTTCGGCTACGGTGTTGCTTCTCCCACCGCGGGGCGCTTCTCTCCGGTCCTCTTGGCCTCGTGTTGGTGTTCGCAGTGAGGCGGCGTGGGTGGCGGCGCCACCACGATGGCGCATGATGGTGGGGGGCGGTCTGGCTGGTCGGCTCCGGTCCGGTTGGGCGGTGGGATTGGAGTGCTGGAGAAATCCTTGCCGGTTCTTCGGCTCCGATGCAGTGACACCTGCGGGTGCCACCATTCCTTCCTGGAGGGTGTCGGTGATATCCATCCCCCACCTTCCTCCGCGTGACGGGAGAAACCCTAGGACATGTCCATGCAGCAGCGTCGTCGGCGTCGCATTCCTTCTTGGAGGTGCTGCTTGGTACACGGCGGTTAGGAGCCTCGGGCTGTGGTGGTTTGGTTCTGAAGGGCGTAGCAGTGGCGGGCCATCCTCTCTTTGTCGAGCTGCCGTTGTTGGCATTTGTTTCTTCTTTTTCTTTTGGGCTTGATGTGCTGCTCGCCCCAGCGATTCTTGTATCGGTGTTGGTTGCTTTGGAATACAAAGCGGGGGAAACCCTTTTTGGGTAAGCTGGGCATGATAACCCTGCTGAACTCGAGCAAATGTAGAATGAGCCATCTTGTTCATGTACAGATTGCTGCTCTGGCCGCTGCCTGTAATCTGCACATTGGTTCATGTGATGCAGCACCAGTGCGTGCTTCAGGTTCCAATTCCAGAGCTGCAAGACCCTCCCAATTAATGGTGTCCAGCATCTTCTTACATCTCCCCTGAAGATGTGAGTTCGGTTCACAGATCTTGTTCTTTTCCTTTGCTTATGCAGAGCAAAAATTTTTCGAGTTCAATCAGTACAATAAGAAATCATAAGTATTTTTTTGGTCAGGCGACACCCAGATTTGACATATGCCTTCTCCTTTTTCATCAAGATATCCTCAAATCTCTTTGTCATCTTGGCCGCTGCCCCTTCTCGCTTGTCCTTGTCCTTCTCCCACTTTTTTCGGAACTCTCTTCTAACCTTCTTGGATGGCTCCTCTGTTGAGTTGGATGGATAACCCGTTTGTTCCTCAGTGCCCATGCAGACGGTCTTGGCGGAGTTGGCAATGAATATATTTCACTTAGGTTGCCCACTAAACTTCAACCAACAATGCAACAGGACGAAGTTTTTCTTCTCCAAATCAAGAACAAATTTCACGCACATGAAGGCTACAAAGTGAAACATTGTCAACAAGTTGCCAATCCTACCAAATGACCAACACATAAAGCATACCCGCACAAATGATCAACACATACGCTACTAAGAAAAACACTACCAGTAGCGTAGGTTTTTTGCATACCAGTAGCGTGGGTTCCCGCGCTACTACTACGACGCTACAGCTAACTTTTAGCAGTAGCACGTTTTTTACCCCACGCTACAGCTAAAAAAGTTGGTAGTAGCGCGGTGCCACCCACGCTACCACTATTCCACACCTACGCTACTACTATCTAAGTACTAGTAGCGGCGCATTTACACCTACGCTACTACTATCCAAGTACCAGTAGCGCCACATTTTTCCACCACGCTACAACTAACTAACTAGAAATTAAAAAAAAAAGTCAAATGCAGTATTCATGGATGGAAATCAAGACACGTCCAGTGCAAATAAACTAAGTTCACAGAACCATCTTAGCACTTGCAGCATTCATGGATACAGCATTGAACATCTCAACTCGAGATCTCGAGATCCCATTTAACATCATATGCAAACAACTAGACCACTTCTCTAGATGTATCTACCAAGGCTTGGAGTTCAAACGTCGGTGGATCTGAGCACTCCCTCCCGCCGGACGGTGGCGTCGAGGTCCTCCACCTCGGCGACCTCCGGCGTCGCAATGACCTGGACGATCATCTGTGCGGTGCGGTCGCCGCGCTTCACGATGAAGTCCGCCTCCGAGTGGTTGAAGAGCACAACGCCCACCAGGCCGCAGTAGTCCACGTCGATCACCCCTGCGCCCACGTCGGAAAGTGAAAACTTGTTAGTTGGCGTCCGCATCCAAATCCAGTAGGGTATTTTCTTTCTTTTTAGCACATGCACATGAATCAATAGTAATGCATAATAACAAGAAAAAATAACCATGAATCCTAAAGAAAAAGATCATTCTTTGGGCCAGGTTGATAGTTTCGAGGCAGGGGAAAGGATAATATTGGTAAAAGTCTTCATTAACAAGAACAATGGGCTGAGATTTCTCAAATGACATTTGTTTCACCAACAATGATTAATGACGAGGCATGTAAGATTTACCTGAGCAGCATCAGCATACCCTCTGGTCCTTGCAAGAACTTGAAGGCCAAGGTTCTTAGCTTTCTCCCCACTGACTAGCACAAGTGCAGCAGCACCGTCGCTGTACATTGAATAATCAGAATGGCATTACAGTTACAATTCCAGGCAAACGTTGCTTTACATAACTTATATTAACCATGGAGAAAGCCTAAATTCGAGCTACGAAATAATATAGCTTGTAACTTATATTAACTTATATTAAGATGATACATTTACTACTGTAGATATATAGCAAAGTTTGGCTGCACGCTGCATATACCAAAAATAAAGCTACAATGCTACACTAAGAAGTACCATAATTCTGAATGAAATAGTTGAGTTTAGAGGTATTAAACAGACACACTTCGATCACAAAGATCAATATCTACTCGCTTAAATTCAAATGATTTACTCAAGATTGTGATATCATACTTGACTCTGGCTGCATATTAATTACTCTACAATGTTTAAAGGGAGCACATTCACTAGTAGAAAACAGGGCTTTGGTCACAGCTCAATATACACATTAGTCCCGGTTGCATTACGAACCGGGACTAATGTGAGCATTAGTCCCGGTTCGAGCGGCTAAAGGCATTAGTCCCGGTTCAAATGAGACCTTTAGTCCCGGTTTGTGCGATGCCCTTTAGTCCCGGTTCATATCTCAAACCGGGACTAAAGATTAGACCTTTAGTCCCGGTTCGTGTCTCAAACCGGGACTAAAGGGTGCGATGCCCTTCAGTCCTGGTGCGTGTCTCAAACCGGGACTAAAGGGGTTTGTGTCTCAAACTCTACCCCCCCCCCCCCACTTATCGCCATTTCTTTTTGAAAAAAACAAAAGAAAATGATAAAAACTTCAAAAAATAAAATCCTTCGAGATGTAGTTATATTACTACATCTACTAGTTAGAAAAATTAAAAAACTTAAATTTGGACATGTTTTGCAAAAAAGTGTTATGAAAAAGTAAAACGGCTATAACTTTTGCATAGGATGTCGGAAAAAAACGTATAATATATCAAAATGTTCAGCACGAAAATCTGCATCCGATTTTCACCGCCATAGGCCGTTTTGCAACTTTTTAGAATTTTCAAATTCTGAAAGAAAAAAAGTTATGCTCAAATTTCAGTTTTTTTGATTTTTTGTTAAATCTGATCAAACTATGGTCAAACTACTTATTCAAGAAGTATTAGTGTTACTAAATAATTATTCAAGAATATTAGTGTTACTAAATAATTGTTTTATTTTTTTTGAATTTTGGTCAAATCTGATCAAACTGTGGTCAAACTACTTATTCAAGAAATATTAGTGTTACTAAATAATTATTGTTTTTTAGAATAATAGTTTCAAACTCAAACAGTGAAACGTGTGACTTCATGCTCAAACTAAACTCCTAAGGGTTAATAGGATTAATATCTTAATATTGTCAGGAAAACAACAAATGTAGACTTGGAAACTAGGGGGAATAGAACTCGGAAGTTAAGCGTGCTCAGACTGGAGTAGTGACAGGATGAGTGACCAGCCGGGAAGTTAGACAATATGGAATGTTGAGGGGTGATTAGAGAATAGAGATTATAGATTAAATTGAGCAACGATGAGGGGTGATTAAAGATTAAATTGTAAAATAATTCAGAAATTTGAAAATCGAGAAATTTAAAAAAAAAAAATTCAAAAAAAATCGTAAAATTTCCTTTAGTCCGGTTGGTGAGCTCCAGACAACGGCCACGTGGAGGGCCTTTAGTCCCGGTTCGTAACAGAGGGAGTATGAATTAACAGTTCTAGTAATGCTAAAATAATTACTCCGTACATAATTTTTGTTATTCTACACTCAAAAGCATCCTCAGAAAATTCTTACAGCAGAAGTTGCTCTGCTCACCACCTTCAGGCATATGCATCACCACCTTCAGCAAACACATGCACCAGGACAACCCACGGCCATGGCGCATCAACCAATCAACCAATGCATGTTTCCTGTATGTCACAGGCTCTCGGTTAACTTCACTAATAATCAGTACGCATTTACTCACTTTCAGGGAACATATGCTATCTTTTGTCTGTACAACATATAAAAATGGAAATACAATAAATAAAACAAAAGATTCTATGCAACTGTGTAATGCTCAGAGCACATATAAAATGACATACTTTATATGCATATCTGTAATGCCTAGGGCCTACAATAAGAAACAATTCATTAACAGATGGGACTCTTTGGAGATGAGACATTCAGATTTGGCAATTTGAAGAAATCAGGATTCGGATATTCGAAAGGAAAGCACATGAATGGAACACAAAAAAATCAATCATTCAAAATCAGCAATGTGTAGCACAATGTACTCCCTTTAAACATTAGTGCTGATCTCCACGGGCAGCTAGCAGTGTATGCTGATGAACAATGTATACATCGAACTCCCCAAAACCAAAAACCAAAACCAAAAGATACAAACACACAAACACACACAAGCACGCACGGTCTACAAAACCAAGACCCAAGATACAAACCCAAACGGCACACACCAAATAAATGGTAACGAAACCCCAAGAACCCTTTTAGTGTTCTTTTGAACTACATGCACATTAGGTACATGAGGTTCTGCTGGAGCTTAGCTTGGTTCCTGCAGCACCGCAGCAGTAAGTTGTAGGCAAAACAAGGCTCAGCGTGTGGGCACTGTAGCCTGTTGGGCAATGAACATTAAGCAAAAAAAAAAAAAGTGGGACGATTGTGCAGTGATTGGTAACCAAAGGTGTACTCCCTGTCAGTCACCACAAAGTAAGCATATGCACATGAACAGAACACGCATGAGTATGAATGAAAAATAAAGGAGCTCTTTTACAGTACCCTTAAATTAATATAAGCCGTCTATTTCTGGCAATCCAATGGCCAGTATGATCCGGTACTCCATCTTTTGTTCCACGGAGTACTGACTCGAAGAGTCACGGAGTACCTTAATCTAAGGGGCAAAACAATAATCGCATCAATCATTTTATGGTTATTTCTCTTGATGGTATTTTGATATTCCCCCCTGTAACCTCTGGTTCGTATGAACGCCGCCCTGCCACTGGCCACTGCGATCTGCTCCGCCTGCCGCTGCCGCCATGCTTGTGTCCTCCACAATCAGATCGGACGCTGGCACGTTCTAATCTCTGAACATAATGGACGGATTTGTGAAGCCTAGTAATGCATCCTGGATCTGGAGGAATGCAGCGGATGGATAGACTGTCTCAGGCTTTTCACTAGACGATGCACCAGCGGAGAATCAACGGAGACATCCTAGGTGCAGATTGCCACGGGCGACGAGAATAATTCTGATGGAGTGAAGAGAAATCTTGAATCTGGCTGGCGGCGGCGCTGCTTTTTTTTTTTTTTGACGGCCTCACGGCTGAATGCAGGACAGCCTTTTTCTACCAAACTGAACGATCGGCCTCTATTGTGGAAATCCCAAAATACCATTCGTAAAATGTCTAAGTTACCCTTCATCATGAAGGGGCAGATCTGTTTGGTACTCCGGTCAATGCCATGGTACCGTAAAAGAGCTCAAATAAAGATGAAACTGTTGCTCGGCACTGACAGTAGGGAAGCAGAGAAACAGTGCGCTGAACAAGAAACATTGGTACTTTTCTACACTGTAATTAATCACGTCTATCAGACATATAATTTTTCATAAATAAACAGCCTAGAACTAGCACAGATCAACTTGGGTCTCAACCAACGTACTAAAATCCGTAGCATCACCATTAGGACCTAGTACAACCAACGTGGATGTCATTTGTGAACACATTTGATTGTCCAAACTGGGAAGGCCCTTGAATCTCTCTCTATTAGACGACCATAGCATATTCTAATTGTTCCTAAACACTACTCCTAACTGATATGATGTTACCATCAGAGCTAAGATAGCAAAAACTACATAAAACACTGCATCATCCATCATGAGTGCAGTGCTCCAACAGCACAGTTGCGGGATATCAGACCTGCCGTGGGTGGGTCATCATGGCCATGCTTGAGCTCGGGCAGGACCTCTTGGTCGCCCTAGGAGCAGACCCCTCCCGCCCCTCCTCCTCGAGCAGAGCAGGGCTGGCGGCTAGGTGCGCCCCTCCTCCTCCTCCTCGATCAGGGCAAGGTTTGTGCCCTCTTGCCATCATTGCCGTCTCTGCGCCATGGTGACCTGCAGCAAAGGGACGGATAGGAGGAGAAGGTGAGGTGAGGAGAAAAGGGTGGACCCGAGCAAGGAAGGAGGGGAAGGGCCTACCTGGGCAACGCCGGAGACGGATCCCGCAAGCTCCGGCCTCGTCATCGCCGATTGTGGTGGATTCCGGCAAGAACACGGGAGGCGCCCGAAACCCTAGCGGCGGGCAAGGGTGCAGCCCTTGAGGCGCAGATCTGGAAGGGGGGAGAGAGGGGCGGAGCTTGGGGGCGTGTTGCGCGCGGCCGGAGCTCGCCGGAACCGGCCGACGTGGGTGGCGGCGGCGGCGAGGACATAGTGGGGGAGAGGAGCTGGACCGAGGGTGGGGGTGAGGTTCACGAGAGAGAGGTTTTTTTAGGGATTCGCACGAGAGAGAGAGAGAGAGTTTGGTGCGGTGGGAGTGGATCGGGTAGGGTGGGGGTGCGGCGGTGGACGCGTAGTAGCGTGGGGTGTGTCAGCTGCCCTATAGCTACTCACTTAGTAGTAGCGCAGGTTTTATAACCAGCGTTACTGCTATGCCCTATCCTTGAAAGATATTTACTAATAGCGCGTTTTTTTATCATGCGGCTACCAGTAATATTTACTAGTAGCGAGGGGTCAATACAGCACGCTACTAATAATTAGCAGTAGCGTGGGTCAAAATAACGCGCTACTAGTAAGCGTGCACCTGTAAGCTATTTCCTAGTAGTGATAGAGCATATTTGACCAACAAGTTGCATATTCAACCAAATGACCAATACATATAACAACTTATTTGCTCGGTGATTTGCGCACCACTTGGCCACCGTCCGATTAGTTGCTTCAAATATCCACAATACTTAGGCACGGCCTCTTGGATGATGTGCCATCGATGGTTGAGAGACTTTACTCCACGGTTGCGGATGAGTCCGTTGGCGTAGGGCTTGAAATACTTGTGCTTATGAAACCAAGTATAAATGTTTGGCCCAGAATGTTGCGCACTTTTGCTCCGTGCCATGGATCAAATTGATGCCAGTGGCCAACTACACATCGCACAATAATTTGTCCTCCCTCATGTTGAACCTTTCTCCTCTATCCATCTTTGGATCGACAACAAATTCATCCGGATCAAGGTCATCGTCGCTGTCTTCCTCCTGCTGCTGGCCGGCATACGAATTCGGCAGCTAGGTGTACACAACGGACTGGGTGTACATAGCCGGCTGCGTGGACATCGAGTCATCCACTTGCCCGTCCTCATAGCAGCCTCCGCCTCCGCCTTCATTGTGGATCATCCGAAACATTGAATGTCCGCGTTGTCATACGCCGGCTTGCCCGGTTGAGACATACCGGCGAACAGTATGCGGGCACCTTGCTGCTCCATGCTCGGCGTACGTGTCCGGACAAGCTGCGGCGATGCAGACTCCGAGAAAAGTAGTTGTGCCGCGTAGCGGATGTCGGGCATACCTGCAGAGCTGCTGGGCGGCGTAGAAGTAGGGAGGCTTGTATTGCTCCGGCAAGGAGGGCGTCTGCATGACCGGCGATAGGGGCGGCGCCCGCGTCCCACGCCCGCGCCCTGCACCACGACAACCACCCAAGCCGACCTTCTGCTTCCTGAGCGGCGCCACCTTTGCCTTCGCTTTGGTGCAGTATTTTTACTGTTACGCTGAGTTCATCTTTCGGCCGGCCGCAATCGTCGGATCCTCCACCAACTCTGTCTCCGACAGCTTTTCATATGGGTCCATGCGGCGGTGATGGTGAAAAGGGGCGGGAATTAGGGTGGGTAGCGATGGGATGGTAGAGGAGAGGGTTAGAAATGGAGATTTTGCAGAGGAAACAGTGCGGCGGTTCCAAACTCGCGGGCATGCGACCCGCCTCAGTTTTGGGTGGGTCGGGGTGTCGGAGTTCTACGTGGCTGGTGTCCGGACTCCTGCAAAGCCCCTCTGGTTTGCTAGAAAACTGACGTCCGGACTGGTTCGTGGACCGATGTGGGACACTTTTCTATGGCTTGCGGGGTTAGAACCGCTTGGTCCGGATAAATACGGGAGATTTGAGTGTCTGCGTTGGAGATGCCCATACCATAACTACCTGAAAATTATGGTGCATGGAGGGTGCCGCGGGTACAAATCATGTTAGCATCATGCCAACTGTCATTTCTTCATTTTCTATCAACATCACGCCAACTAAGAAGATTGCTGAAACCAAATGTATAGGCGTAGCCATTTGCTGTACACAAAAACTGATGTTATATCTTTCTTCTTATATTTTTCTGAAGCACGATCATTCTTCGAGAAGAATGCCTATGACGGGAGCTTCTGTATGCAGTTGAAAATTCATCAGGCCAAAGGATGCCTGAAATATATATATGGCTACCAACAAAACAGAGTTATGCAGGGTATGACGGTGAAAATAACTTCAACAATAATGTTTAACAGAAAGGAACACGCAATTTACTCTGATTCTGAACGGCAGTGTCACGTTTTCCGTTGTTTACTGCAAGTTCAGATATCGAAATCATGGGCTTCTAGATGAAAATGACATAGGTCTGAAAGCAAGCGAGTCTTCACAGAGAAAATAGAGGAAGCATCAAGCTTGTGAAGCAAAATGAGATACCATTGATATTTTTATATATGAAGTAAACCAGGAACTTAATGTTGAGGCCAAGAAGATATAATCCAAGATATCCCCTAGAATTCTTTGCAGGTGCTTTATTGTAATTATCAGACAGTCAACATTGGACTGAGCGCTAATAAAAAACATTTACTAACCTGTTTACTCAGACTGCGCCTTTGTTTTCTGAATTATGTATGAAGCCAAACAACTTGATGTTGAGGTAAAAAGACCTTCAAAAAGAAATAGATTTTTTTTCACAAGAGTTTTCGTGTCATTATGTGTCATTATCCGGCAATCAACATTGCACCGTGTGTCCTCTTAGAAATTATGACTTGACCTCTGAAGCTCAAGGTACAGCTTGATTAACTGGATATTTGATGGCAGCCTTGGCCTTTGAATATTCAAAGCAATCAGCATCGCGAGGAAGATTCTTCCGACGCTACACCACCACAGCTTTTCCCCTTGTTTTCTGAAACACACAAATCTAGCTCCGAGAGGTGGTGTGTGCAGTACAGCAGTTGCGAAGCCACACTTGACCTATGTAGTCGATTGACTACACAAATTTTTGCAAAAACATTATACGACAAGCAGAAATCATGCAAAAAAAAAAAACTTACAAATTCATACAGCTGACTACACAACACCCAATTGACTACACATGATATGATTCCTGGCACCGCCACTGCAGTACAGGACATCAACCTTTTCCTTTTTTTGCTTTTGGTTAGTAGCAAAATGAGCACTCTGCTAACTTGAGCAAAAGTAGTACATCCCTTTGCACCATGATCTGCCGGAGCAACGGACACTGGCACAAATGAAGATTTAAAAATATTCATGACTGAAGTATTGTTATCCACATCACTACGAAGCACAAACGCTGGTAGTCGTACAAGATTGAACCTGCGGATTGAAGTGCCACCCAAAGCTCTCGGTGTAGCGCTTGAAGTAACCCTCATCATGAAGAACAGCCGTAGGAAGCACGTGAATTTTTTTTAGAAAAAAGAAACAAAACAACTTGATGTTGAGGCAGAAATATCTTCGTAAAGATTCTGTAGAAATAGAATTCTTCTCAAAAGCCTTTCTGAATTATCCGTCAATCAACGCTGTACTGCCCTGTGTGCCTTCTTAGATCCGGCATATTGATTAGGACTTGACCTCTGAAACTCATGGTACAGCTTGATCAGGACTGGGTACTTGGTCACAGTGGATTGGGCTTTGAATTCACATTAACCATGTATTACAACTGCCACAAACTGAGAAATTAATAGACAAAACTATTATCAACCTTCCAAGTGTTGTACATCCTGAGGCATGAATCTAACCTTTTGCTTAGCAAATTGTCTACAGATCTTTAGATAGAGTATTGTCTAAAGCCTTATAGTAAAAGAGTTCAAACATAACTCCTTGTACAATCCTGCATAGATAATACAATTGTCAAATATCATCGCCACTCACGCTCACAATTGCCTTATAGTAAAGGAGCTCAACTAGGATTTGTAAGTGACAGATGTTTGTCAATTTCCCCCAAAATTGTGAAAGCGAGCTGAGATCGTGACTGCTTCAGGAAATGCTCGATCCTAAAATCTTTCACCCCATGTAACAAAATAGTCATCATATCATGTATGATGCCACATTACATCTTGCTAGATGGATGAATTTTTTAGGTACTTGAAACAATTGTTTCCTGAGCTCAACGTGTTCGTTAGACTGTCACATGGAAATGCTAGCAGACCAGGAGGACATACAATGAATAGTTTACATTTGATTCAAACATGGATACCTGGATTTTAAGAGATAATCCTCGTCATGAACATTTGAATCAGGCTTGAAGTGCCACCCAAAACTCCTCACAAGCTTAGAGAAAGCACGTGAAGAGAAAATAAACCAAACAACTTGATGTAGAGAGGGCAGAAACATCTTCGAGAAGTTCTGCTTAAAAGAAAAATCTTCACAAGAGCTTTAATGTCATTATCCGTCAATCAACATTGTCCTGACCTGTATGCCTTCTTTGATCCGGCACATTGATTATCACTTGAATTCTAAAGACTAAAGCTCACGGTGCAGCTTGATCAGGACGTGGAGACTTGGTGGCGGTGACTTGACTTTGAATTTTCAAAGGTCATTTTTCCACACAGACTCCCTTGTTCCTAGACAGTGAAATTGATAATGATGTTTCTCACAAAGAAGAAGAGAGGATGTTATATATTGCTCCCGGGAGTCAGTTGCAGTTCAGAGGTTGAAACGAACCAATGGCTTGTGCTATTCACCTACTTGCCCTCTTCACATTGATACAACTCTATTCATTAGGTCCATCTACTTCCCATGCCCATGGTAACGCCACTGCTTCTTCCCTCTGCCATCCGGACCAAGCTGCAGCACTTCTCCAACTAATGCAGTCCTTCATCTTCGACTACTCCACCACCACACTGCCGTCGTGGGAGCCTGGTACTGACTGCTGTCAGTGGGAGGGCGTCGGCTGTGATGATGGCGTATCTGACGGCGGCGGCAGTGTCACTATTCTTGACCTCCGTGGCTGTAGCTTCTACAGCTATGGCTTGCATGCCGCGGTCTTCAACCTCACCTCCCTGCGATACCTCGACCTCAGCATGAACGATTTTGGTGGAACTCGCATTCCAGCAGCTGGCTTCGAGAAGCTAACAAAGCTTACTCACCTCAAACTTTCTTGTTCAGGCTTGTACGATCAGATTCCTATCGCCATTGGTAAACTCACAAGCCTCGTAACATTGGATTTTTCTGATGAGCATAATATTGATGTTTCCTATACAAGCCCGAGTTACTCTGCTTTCTTGAGTGGCTATAACAAGCTGCTTCTACGAGGGCCCAGCCTTGAGACCTTAGTGGCAAACCTCACCAACCTGAGGGAGTTGTACCTTGATGGAGTGGACATATCTAGTAGCGGAGAAGAGTGGTGCAATGGTCTAGGTAAGGCTGTCCCCCATCTTCAGGTTCTTAGCATGGCAAATTGTCACCTCCAAGGTCCAATACACTCCTCTCTGTCAAACCTCCGATCCCTTACCACGATCAACGTTCATGACAATGAGATTTCTGGTGTGGTGCCTGAATTCTTCGCAGACTTTCTCAATTTAAGTGTTCTTCAACTTGGGGATAACAGTTTCAGTGGTTGGTTTCCTCAGACAATATTTCAACTCAAGAATATAAGAGTGCTTGATGTGTCAGGCAACAGTCAACTCTCGGGACATTTACCAGAATTCCCAAATGGGTCTTCTTTCGAGACTTTGAATCTACAGTGTACTAATTTCTCTGCTATCAAGATGAGCTCATTTAGCAACATCCTGTCTCTGAGGGAGCTAGGTTTTGATGGAAGGTCAATTTTTGTGGAGCATACGGATTTATTGTTCAACAAGCTCAACTCTTTGCAAAACTTGCAGCTCTCTTTTGCACAATTTTCAGGGGAGTTAAGGCCATTTTTCTTGTGGATTAGTAGCCTTAAGAATTTGACAAGCTTAGGACTCTCACAATTTTCTTGGGAGTTAGGGCCATTTTTCTCATGTATTAGTAGCCTCAAGAACTTGGGAAGCTTACAACTCTACGATTGCTCTTCATCCAAGATAATTCCCACCATGATTGGCAACCTCACCAACTTGAAAACTTTGGAAATAAGATTGGGATTCACAGGACAAATACCACCATCAATTGGCAACCTCAACAAGTTGACTTCCTTGACAATATCTGCTTGTGGCTTCTCTGGGGCAGTGCCATCTTCAATCGGCAATCTCACTAAACTAAGATTCTTGGAACTCTCTGAGAGTAGTTTATCAGGTCGAATACCAACAGATATTGGACATCTCAGCCAGATGATGTTATTAACCTTAGCGGGCTGCAGGTTTTCTGGAAAAATACCTAGTGTAATTACCAATTTGACTCAGTTGATATATGTGGATCTGTCGGAGAATAACCTTAGAGGTAAGATTCAATTCATAACTCAAGTATTCATTGTTTGCATAATCTAGCCGTCAATTACCTAAATAAGCACATTAGGCGTGTAGTTGTTTTAGCGTGACATGGCAGCATTTTCTGGTAGTTAGTGTTTTCCCGTTTTTCTGTTAGCAAACGCCAGGGGACAGTTTGTGCAGTACGTGGCGAGTTTGTAGGCTGCCGTGGGTGTGCGCTCGGCCGTGGGATGGCATGATCTGTTAGGAGGGCGGGCGCCACAACGTAATTTGCTGAAGTCAAGGAATAAAAGGAGAGAAAGAGCTGAAAAGCAGCAAGACAATTTTAGATGCGCAAAACCTTTGTCTTTCAACTTGTTTGTCGCCGTTGTTGGCTACAATTGGTACCATAGCCATGTCCCATGCTCCGGCAGCCAGGGATTGGTCGCAGAGCCACCACGCCTCCACGCGGCGTCGCAGGACCAGGGCAGAGCAGGACCCACCCCCAAGGGGTGAGGTGGTGGTGCGGAAGGCGACCTCGAGCGGTGCCCTCCCAGTGCTGCAAGCGAGTAAGGGCCGACTGTTCACGCTGCATCGCAACTTGGCCGTCTTCCTTCTCTCGTATCCCTGACTCGTCTCTTCCTCCGCCCCTCGAGCCCCTCCCCTCCAGCAACGCCTCCTCCTCCTCCTGCAACACTACCGCTGCCTGTTGTGGCGTCAAGTTGGGGCACCGCTTGACACCACGGTCAGGCTTCCTGCATCTGCGTCAATGGATGGCACCTGAATAGTCGCACGCTGAGCTAAGCGTTTGACCATCTGGCCTATACATTTTCCCTATAACTATGATATGATATTACTAGCAAATGACATTCCTCACCAACTTTAGAATTGCTAAGCTCAAAACATTGAACCATCAAAGGAGCCAATGCCTAACAAAAAGAATACATAGCACCGAACTATCATGGACTAAATTATTTAAATGTGTGCATGTTATTGTTTAAAACACTTTATGGGAATGCATATGATACAAACAAAATTTAGTATTAGTTGGAAAGGGAAATTGTATCTAAGCCAGTGATAAAAGGAGTATGCTAAAAAACTATTGTGCATACTACCGAAAAAGTACTTCCTCCATCCGGAATTAGTTGACGCTCAAACGGATGTATCTAGTATTGAAATACATCTAGATACATATGTTTGAGCATCATCTAATACCGAACGGAGGGAGTCGTAGATATTCTATCTAAATATTTTTATACACTACATACTATGAATACATAATCTCTGATATGATATATACTACTTAAAATGTATGAAACACGCGTGGGGTGTACCTACAACCGGTAGTAGGATTATTATTCCTAGATGAAGTTTTAAATAAAAATACAATTATCAAGCAAAGTCCAATGACACAGGAATTAAAAATTAATTACAAAATACAATTACCAAGCAACTCAGATGAACCGAGTGTGCTAAAATTCCTACTTTAGATGGTGTTGAGCTATTTAGTAGATGCTTGCCGTGACCTTAAAACAACTTCACTAAAAATTGAACTTATTTCCGTTTGCTATGATATGGCATGTATGGATATCATCCATTTAATTCTTCTGCAACATTGTCCAAGTGGTACTACCTAAAGCTTTTGGCCTTTTAAGATTATCCAAAACTTAAGTTATTGCTCCTGGATACCAACATTTAATGTTGTACATTACGTAATATATTATGACAAAGTTATCTTGTTCTTTGAAATATTTCTACTTGTGATTCATGCTTTTATTCTACAGAAAATGCATTGTTTGGTCCTCGTTACAATCTTAACATAGATTCATTTTGACTTTACTTCAGGAGAGATTCCAACATCTCTATTCGCTTCTCCAGCAATGTTATGGTTGGATCTTTCATCAAACCAACTTTCTGGACCGATAAAAGAATTTGGTGGACTAAAAAATCTCGTGTTACTGGATCTTAGCTCAAACAACTTAACAAGTTTAGTACATCTGAGCTCACTTTGGAAATTAAGAAAGCTTGGTTACTTGGGTCTCTCGAAAAACAAGTTGTCCATATTGGATGGAGAAGGCAGTAAACCCACGGTACCATTACTCCCTAAACTCTTGATAGTAGAGTTTGCGTCTTGCAACATGACAACAATTCCTAGATTCTTGATGCATGTTAATCATATCCAAATGTTAGACCTTTCGAGCAACAAAATACATGGGAGTATACCCAAATGGTTATGGCGGAGATGGGATGATAGTCTTACAAGTCTAAATCTTTCACACAACATATTCAAAGATATGCAACTTACTTCATATGTTCTCCCATATAATTATTTGGAATCTCTTGACCTAAGTTCCAATATGCTGCAAGGCCAGATACCAATGCCAAACTTGTTGACAACAGCTAACACCTACCCTCAATTCTTGGATTATTCAAACAACAGATTTTCTTCTGTTATGTCCAACTTCACTACTTACCTTCGCCAAACTAGCTATCTCAAATTGTCACGAAATAACATAAGTGGGCATATACCCCATTCAGTTTGCGACTTAAGAAACCTCGAAGTCCTTGACCTGTCATATAACAACTTCAGTGGCATACTGCCATCTTGTCTGGTAGAAGAGAGCAATTTGGGTGTATTAAATTTGAGGGGAAATCACCTGGAGGGAACATTGCCTTACCGTGTTGGTAAGCAGTGTAATCTGAAGACAATTGATTTACATGGCAATAAAATTCAAGGGCAGCTGCCTAGGTCTCTTTCCAACTGTGCTGCCTTGGAGGTTCTTGACATTGGAAACAATCATATCGTTGATACTTTCCCATCTTGGTTGGGTAGGCTTTCTGATCTTCGTATCGTCGTTCTGGGATCCAACCTATTCTATGGCTCGCTTACTTATCCTAAAAGAGATAGAAAATCCAGGGAATACTTCTCAAAGTTACAAATCATTGATATAGCCTCAAACAATTTCTCTGGCAATTTGGATCCACAATGGTTTGGGAGGTTCATATCTATGATGGCAAAGTTCAGTGAGACGGGCAATATCTTAAGCAATCAGATATATTACGAAGACTACCATGATACTGTTGCAATCACATACAAAGGTCAATATTTGACTTTTGAAGAAGTCTTGACTACCTTAACCGCAATTGACTTCTCAAATAATGCATTGGAGGGTGACATTCCTGAATCAGTTGGAAGTCTAGTTTCACTACACATATTGAACATGTCGCATAATGCATTTACAGGAAGGATTCCACCACAAATTGGTGAGATGCGTCAACTGGAATCGCTAGACCTATCATGGAACAAGCTTTCTGGAGAGATTCCACAAGAGCTAACAAATTTAACATTTCTTAGCACCCTGAACTTGTCTGGAAATAGGCTGGATGGAAGGATACCACAGTCACGCCAGTTTGCAACATTTGAGAACACTTCATATGAAGGGAATGCACGGCTCTGTGGACCACCTTTGTCCAAACCATGTGGCAGTTCAAGTAACCCAAATGAGGCACAAGTAAGCATATCCAAAGATCATGTTGATGTCATTTTGTTTCTCTTTGTTGGGGTGGGCTTTGGCGTTGGATTCGCGGCAGGTATTCTGATAAAATGGGGTAAAATCCGCAAATGGTTCTGGGTTGTGTGAAAATGGTGCGAAGACACAAGACTCACTGTTAGTACAATTATGCTATTACTGGAGGGAGCTATAAGTTGTAAGATGTCACCCTATCTTCTCACACTTATGTTTTATCATCTATCATGACTCGTGCATTGTCATGTTTATGTAATACTGCTAGCTGATTGTGATGCTTATAAAGAAACTACAATAATTGCTCAATTCCTAGTGTTGATACAATCAATTAGAAGAGAGATGCAATGTTCCTCTCAGATTATGGTTTGCAGTGTCAACTAGATTGCGTTTCATGACATCAATAATATGTCCTGCTTCCCTGCCTATGGCACTAATGCCACAGCAGTGCCTGCATCCGCCATTTTCTGAATCTTGCACCTCTGATGTCCATTTGTGGATCTCCCACAACCATAGCCACTGTCTCCCTAGTAGTCTTATCACCCCTCGCTATTCCCTGCTCCAATTTTGGCCCGTTCTTGGTCAGCACGATTCCCATGGATTCGTGGCCTCTTTATCTAGCCTCCCTCATTCCTTACCCTCCCCAAATTAAAAAAGAGCTCTGGTTTTGTAACATTTTTTACTGGCCAAAGATGATATTGTCTGAATTATGCTGACTTGCTGGATCGTGTTAATTGGTCGTAAAAGGAAGTTGCTCTACTTGAGTATAATAATAACAATACCAAACAGAAACAAACACAGCTTGATCCATCAATTAAGATATTTAGATTTTGGTGCAATTGTGATTGTCATGGAAGCTTCTGTGCTTGTGTTCTGGATTAGAGTCCAGAGCGAGATTGGTAGCATTCCCGGTCAACTGTTAAGCACGGTTTGGGTCGCAACGTTGAAACTGATATGGGATTGTTCTGTTTCAGTATTTTGGTGTTAAGTGGTTGAATGCGCTCTGTAAAACCCAGTGTTTTAAATAGCGGGCTATGCCAAATAGCGACGACCCTCCAAATGTGCTATAGCGAGGCTATCGCCCGCTATAGCCGGCTACTTCGTAAATTTCACGGGCTATGCCACATAGTGGTACCTGCTCAAACAACTATAGCTGGGTTATAGCCGGCTATTTAAAACTTTGGTAAAACCTCACGGCTACCGAAATTGCGTCGAACGCAGTAAACAATGGTATCAAAAGAAGCACATACCCCATCTTTTTTGCACTTGAAGAACAGCCATTCGGGATGTTCCGGTGTGGTAGAAACTTGGCGCACCACCTGCCACGGGCAGTCGTCACACTTTATAACCGACAACGGTGAGTCGACGAGCCGCTGGGCCAGCGTCGATCCCGGGCGACAGCCGGGCGTGTCTTTGACGGTGAACCATTGATGGGAGAGATCCGAGCGGCTAGAGGCGGAGTCAATACCTGCATGCGGTGTAGAGGCGTTGTCGGGGCTGTGCGGTCGGGTACCTGGCCAATCCATGGCAAGGCGTAGTCGCTGGCAGCCGGAAGCGCCAAATCCAGCGGCGGCGGTAGCCACAGATCTTCCGGTTGTGCGCCGCCGACGAGGGAGGCCCAAATCCGAGTGTCAATGACAGCGGCGGAGCCTACGGAGCGTCTGTGTGGCGGGCGGTGGCCGGCGGGGGGTGGGAGGGGCGGCGCAGGCGTCGATGCGGCGCAGGAGTGGGGCGGGCGTGGCAGAGGAGGAGAGGAGATTTTTTTTACTCGTCCGCCAAACGGTGAATTAAATATAGGGAGGCGCAGCCCGTCTGAGGATAATTTATCCACCACTAGCACCGAGTGTGGATCGGCTAGGTGCCGGTTAGAGAAATAAAACCAAATTTTTACTCCTCTAACCGGTTCTAGGGGATCGGTTAGAAATGTCCTCATCCCTCCCTAGTCCCCACTCTAGTTGTGGCCTGTTAACCCGTGGATGCATGGCTTGTTTATCTAGCCTCTCTCATTCCTCGCCCTCCCCAGATTGAAAAAGAAGCTCTAGTTTTATAACAACTAGATGACACCCCGCGCGTTGCTGCCGGAATTACCTGCTAAAAATAAATGTATCAATACAATAATTGAACATTTCTTCAAATATATGTCCAAATAACAAAACATTCTTGAGGAAACCTATGTTTGGGGAAATCCCGAGGCATAAGTATTGATATGCATTAAAACACTGGTTCCTAGTAAAACACTGGTATCAATACAAAAAGTAAACTTCCATAGATAATTAGATATCACAATCCGTTACACTTTTTATTAAATATATGGATAAAACATTCATTCGGCAGAAAAAATGTGGTATCAACAAATGGGCATATTACAAATAGATCAAAACGTGGCTCCACACAAAACACAAAGTACGATTAATTTAACACATCCTAGTAACACAAAGGGTTCGAATATTAGAGCAATACAATAGGCAACCTGTATGGGAAATGCATGAATTGTTTTTCATATGAGTACACACACTAAAATGTTGGAAGGAAATGATTCTCGTCGTCCCTCGTCACCATGTCTCTTATAAGTTCCTGTAATAGCATGGAAACTGAAAGGAAACTGTAACAAAAGTATATACATGCAAACATAGTGTGGTAGCAGAAAGGAGCCAATATATAATATGTACTGAGGAAAAATAGAAAACTATGTATCACATTAGCAAGCAACGATAGGGGTAATCAATGGAGAATTGCCTGTGAATTTGATGGTAACAGATTGAAACAGAGGAAAGCATAGTGACACACACGCTTGGTCAGTAACACAACATAGAGGCTGGACCTTTGAGGCCAAATCAAGATACATCTATGTGCCTTGTTAAACATGGTCATAAAACAATTTAGCATTTCCAATCTCTACCTAATTAATGTCAACCGTTGCTGGAGCAAAAAACAGTGACAATCCATCTGATGTTCGCCTTCCTCCACTTCTTTTCCCGCTTGCTCCATGAATAAGCGTTTGAAGGATTCTGTAGTGGGTAGTACCAAGAAGGTAGCATGAACCAATAGAGCCTGTTCAAAAATTAGCAAACAAATAATTTGAAGGGCAACAGAAATGCATGAACGACCAGAATCTGATCCAAAAATACGCCAACAAAAATATTTAAAGACAAAAAATAGAGCTGCCAATAATAGTACTCGGCAACATCTGAAACTGAAATCAATTCTCCTCCCAAAATTTACATACTATATAAGAAAAGCATAATATGTACTAAAATCTGAAAGTAAATCACATCAATGTTCTAAGTAGGGATAATTGGGTGCAGAGGAGATGCAGCAAATAACTGAGGGAAAGCAGACTGACATAAGAAAAAGGGGCACCTTCTGGTTGCCTGCGGTGGTGCTTCAGATATCGATCTGCACTGGAGTTTGCTGCTGCTCGATACCACGGACGTGCTACAACAATCAAATCCACCACAGACGGATTGATTTGCGCTGACTGTGAATCCGCATACCCTTACCCAATCCCACCCATGGGCAATAGCTCCCTGCTAATGTAACCAAATGAACTCAGCAAGTCAACATACCTTAACCACTATCTAATCGAACTACATGAATATGACTAAAATCAAATTAGCTGGTGTGTTAAGAAAAAAATGGAAAATATGAAGGTAGAAGAGGAGTAGTAGAGGAGTTGGCATCGTTGGTTGAAATACCTGGCCAGCGTCTCCACCCACCAGTTTCTCTCGTAGTCTGAAAGGAAGCCAACACAGGACTGCTGTAAATTAGATCAGACGGGATACAACTGGAACCAACCTCGACCAGTTCCCAACAGACGTTGGATTTAGAGAGAGGAGGACGACCACTGGCATCTCAACGACGCTACAGGGCGACACACCGATTCAATGCGAACGGAACAGAGAGACGGAAAGCAGCACCACCGCAGCCATGTCGAAGACCACACGGCGAGATCGCATCTTTTCTATACAGCCGCCGCACTGTATCGTTGTCTAGGGAAAGACTGTTTCTTTATAGATCGATTGGGGTTCTTTGTTCACGGAGAGACTGTTTCTTTATAGATCAGGGAGAGAGAGAGAGAAAGAGAGACGGTTGGGCTTTTTAATGAGACGATCGGGCTTGTTTGTTGGGCTTCAGTGCATCATTTAACGCTGATTATCTTGTGGTGGGTGTTTCTCAATTTTTTTTTTCTTGCGGTGGGTGCGTTCTGTAGTTGTAACTCAATTGAAGATGGAACGATGGTCTCTTCGGTGACCAGGGAATCACTACATGCAAATTATAATTTAATCACATGATTTGTTGTCAACCTATGGTGGGTCCCTCGTGTAATCGCTGACTTGTGATTGGCTGGTATCTGATGACATGGCATGCTGAGTTGGACCATTTGCATGTTATGAGAATACCTTGTAGTGGGGAGCAACTTCTTAAGAATGTAAGATTTTTTACTGGCCAAAGATGGAGTGAGGCGTTTTGGCTCTCCACCTTCACGAAGGTTGTTCTTTTGAAAAAAAAAATCAAAATCTGAACTTTTCAGTTTAAAAAATATCTGAAAAAATGTGTACAAGTAAACAAGGATGTTATGCGTACGTAAAATTTCAGGATGAAATACTTTGAAATGCGATCTGTACAAAAAAAGACAATTCATGGTATGAGAGGATGAATAGTATCATGTGTTAAAAAGCCTCAGATTTGTCTTTTTTGCACAGCCCTCATTTCAACGTATTTTGTCGTGAAAATTTACACACTTGTGAATTATGCATCCATGTATATCTATAATTTTTTTCAGAATGTTTTGAAATGTAAAAATATGAATTTTGATGAGTTTTGAATTTTTCAAAAACCGGCCTCATTGGAGCTCGGCCTCCAAATGGGATTTTCGCCAAAGAAGACCATTTTGTCTGAATTATGCTGACTTGGTGCATCGTGTTAATTGGTCGTAACAGGAAGTTGCTCTACTTGACTACTCTAATAATAATACCAAAAAGAAACAAACACAGCTTGATTCAGAAATTCAGAAATTTTGATCTTGGTATCATTCTGATTACCATGACAGCTTCTGTGCTTGTGTTCTGGATATGAGTTGAGAGACTGGTAGTATTCCCGGTCAACTGTAAAACACAGTTTGGGTCGCAACTCTGAAACTGATACGGGATTGTTCTGTTTCAGTCTTTTGGTGTTATAAGTGGTTGTATGCGCTCTGTAAAATCCTCATAGTAAGAAATATCAAACACAAAGGTTCATTACAATCCTGAGTGGACTTCATTTGGTATAGCACTAGCTTTAATTTCGGTACCTGAAAATAAGTGCTGGATGTGCTCCACATCCTCCTAGCGTGTTGCCCTTTCAGCTCTGCCACATCCGCCTCCTCCTCCCCTTCAGTAAATTGACTTAAACTAAATCAGAGCGCGCCTCTGTTTTTCGGCCCCTCTCCGGCGAGAGGAGACTAGGCGATTGCCATTTTTCACTCGCGATGGGCTACTGATGGGTCTGGGCTGGATAGACGGAATGGCAACAGAGTTTCCGGCCCAGTATGTTTAACCCATGAACGGCGGTCCGAGTCCGACGGCCAGTCGAGTCCAACGGCGACCGCTGGATGTTGCATCGTATCAAAATCAAATCGGGCAAGGCATAGCCGTAGCGATAATACTACACGCACGGACTCTGGATTGGGTCGCGAACCACAAGCCCGCAGCCGCCGGTACGTACTACGTTACAGCTTTCATTTCACTTTCAGAGGTTGATCTTCCGTAGTTCCGTGGTTGATCCAAGCTAGCTGTGATGTGAGCGGCGGGGGTCTGGTACAAGTTGTTTTCGAGGCCTGGCATCAAGCCCGGTCAAGTAATCCTCCGCGCCTGCAGGTACGTACTCTGCAGCTTCCTACTACTTGTATTTGCATTGATTGATTCTTCTCCGTTTTCTCAGCTAAAGAATTTCTTCTTCTTCTTGATTGACTGCCAGGAGATGTGCTCCCTACGCAGCGCTTGCATTGGCTGGGGCTGGTCTGTCTGCATGTTGCAAGTCAGAATCAGGGTTAAGAGCTTCCCACTAGTACACAAAGCGATATGTCTCGTCGGATGTCAGTTCTCCCAAGAAGTAGCTAGGGCAGAGTGGCAGACACAAAATATCAACCTGTTTACACACAGTCATCTTTTTAAGAAAAAAACAATAGGTTATACTTGATGTACTACATCCTCAAAGTTTGAAACAGGTCGAAACTACATCGTTTTTGCAGGAATATGTCTGTAAATTTTTCTTGCGAATTGATTGTTGGAATTATGTGTCCTGCAACTATATTCAAATTACTTGAAATTGTTAATTTTCAGAATACCTCATTACGGAATTATACATGTATTTATGCATGGAATTACTTTACATGATTATCATGGAATTATCACTTGTTGGAATGTACTTAAGTAATATATGCTTATGGAAGCTGGTTGATTATCAGTGGAATACAATATACTATTTATATTGGAAAGACTAGCCGAGTACACTGATAATTGGAAGGAGCTAGATCGTATAGTTAGATTACAGCCCTAATGTTGATCTACGTAATTAGAGGAATTTACACTCTATTATGGCGCGTTGCTCACAAGCGCGTGCTCCGGGGACATAACGGGTAGAATCCATTAACAGACAAATATGATCGTGGTTGGTAATTTGATATGGACTCTATCCCGGAAACTAGTGAAAAAAAACTAGGAATCTTATATCTGTATAAGAGGTGGACTCTTTGGAAAGACAGTATAAGAAGGTCCCTACCCCCTAGTCTCAGATATGCGAATTGTGAGCGGCACCATGGATAAGCGCAGAGGAATAGAGGGTAGACCATAAATTATTTCCAACATTGGCATCAAAGACAGGTTGGTCGTGCGGTCACCTCCCTTATCCGATCCGCTGCGTAACTCTGCCTCGATGAATCGCTGCAATCCTCCGTTGCTGCCAGAACAGTCCGGTGTATAATTTCGCCAAGGCATCAAAGTCGCCGGAGATCGAAGATCAACAGCAGAAAGATCGATCGATCAATGCTATCACATAGCAGCCGGCGGAATTGTTCGATCTGGGATAGCAAAGCACGAATTGGTCTCTTCAATTGTTCATTTGCTGCCACGGATCGAGAGTACTAGTGTTGGTTCATCCACAGTACTAGAAATCAAGGCTTAGCATTGCTACGTATACAGGCTTTTGTGCTGCAGGAATAAATTAGGCTTAACCGCTAAGTCAGGATTACTGTCGCCGCCTTGATCGGAATTGAGCCCACGACGAATCGCGGCCGTCGTCGTTACCTCGGCCTCAGGCGAGCGGCTTGCTGCTGCCTCGCTGTCATCACGGCGCGCGTGCCTAGCTAGCTCGACGCAACCACGGCTACTGACGCCCTGTAGCTCTACGCGTACACCGCACGCGCCAAGCCGGACACGTTGCCCTGCCATTGTGACTTCGCGCGGAAGATCCTGCACATCATGGAACCCAGCGCTTTCCTACGCCAAGTCCTCCGCCCTAATGAGTGATGTTGCTTGAAATTTTTCACCCTGATGACTCATCAAGCTGATCGAGCTTGCTGCTCAAGAACTGGAGGTCACGCCCACGCTGCTGCCGTTGTTATCTACATCATCAAGGACAGCAGTTTTCCTATGAAAATTACTGGAATTTCAAGGCATTCGTCGAAGGAAACAGAAGGAATTTATGTTGTTGATTAGTGTGCCTAACATCTAGCCAACTGCATAGCCAACCGGTCGGCTGGAAGAACCACGTGCACTTTTGCGGAAGCCAGTGCTATGAGGGAAGGGATGTTAATTACCAATCCTAACGTGTTTCTATTAATTGGTTTATTTATTATTAACGGACTAACTTGTTTGGTTGCTAATCCACTGCATATAAATCATAGCAAGGAAAATATTTCTACTCCTTGGAAGAAAATTAGGATGACTCGGGATTAAATTTGTGGATGGACTGCACCAAGCAAACAATTACATGCTGAAAATTGTTGTGGTGGAAATATTATCCGGAAAATTATGAATACTGGAAAGGGATTTCGGAGAAGTGTTATTATTGAGCATCACTTGTTTATGGAGGAATATGGGAGTCACTCGGAGGACAACGAAATTTGCTCTTCATTTGTCGGTATGTCTATTAATGGTATATATTCGGGGCTACTTTTTCAAATAGTTGGATTATGGTGTTTGTTTATATACCTCATATATTGTTGGAATACAATGAGTTGGCATAGAACAATTCCAAAGGAAAATTGATGAACTTGGAAATTAATGCTAATTTTGATGTACTTTGGATCGGAAATTATGCCATCAAACTCCCTTGTGGAGGAAAACTATTGTTGTTATAGGACATGTTATTTAACTTCAATGAGAAGGGATTTAATTTATTGCCCCGTCTTGGAATCTATTGATTATGACATAGTATTTGGAAAAGGAAGAGTGGAAATATTGCTCAGTGGCTAACTTAGTGCATTTTTGGATTTTCACACAATGATACATCTTTCTTGATGTCCATTGGAAGTTGGCAAACCAAATTGTTTATGTTTGGCAAAGATAATTGCATACGGCAGAATATCGACAATGGGAACACATGCTTGGAATCTTATTATCTACATCATCAACGACTTGGTCACATATCTTGGAACTGGATCAAGAGGCTTATTGATTCTGGAATTTTATACTTTAGTGGGAGGACTATGGTACATGTGAAGCATATATGTTTTTTTAATACACCTTGTTTATTAAGGTGGAAGGTGATTAAAGGGCTTCACATTGTTTCTTTTTTTATATACTTATGGTATTTCTTTGGACATCCCCACTAGAGTTCAGATTATTTATTTCATCTTACTCTTCGATGATTATAGTTTTATATGGTTATGCTAATATTTTATAGTACAAGTCGGAATGTTTTATTGTGCTGGTCACATGTTATACTGAAGTGGAAAAATCAGTTGATTAAATAATATCATAGTTTTAACAACTGATTGGTGGGGGAAGTACACTTCAGGAATATATCGTTTGTATGTATAGAGCATGGAACTATTCACCATTGTAATAAATCGTAAACTCCGCAATATAATGGAGGATTTGATTGTCTTGTATACTCCCTTGTTTCTTTGGAAAGAAGCATTGCATACTGTCATTTGTTGATATCATTCTCCATCTAGTATAGTCACTTGACTCGAAGAAAATCTTCTATTTGGCATGAAATTCTTAGATATTACAAAGCGCACACCAGGAATTTTTCATGGTTATTCTAGTGGATCAAAGGGTGTTTACTTATTTATCTGAAAAAAGAATACTGGTGGAAACTAGGAACACAATCATTTTTATGATCAAGGGTTTAATTATTGACAATCATACTGGAATATAATTTGACCCCAAGGAAACTACAAGTGACACTCCCAACATGACATGCTTAGGATAAGTGGGAGGAATTAGCTTGGAATATCATGTCTGGATAATTGTTATGTGTCGTTGGGGATGTCACTCTAAATTTTAGAAGAACCACTAAATTCTCTTAAGTTTTTTTAATGTCAACTATGGGTGGAAGAATTGCGGGAAGGAATAAACTCAAATGAGGAAGAGCATAGTTTGGGAACTTAATATCATACCAAATAACCGCAAGCCTATTGTCTGGAAGTGATTTTTTTTGTCAGGATATTCGGATCACTGGAATATTATAATGTCACTCTTGTTATTCAATTATTCACGCAGAGGGAAATATACTTTGTGGAAACCCTCTCTCCTGGAATTTTGGGACAGAGGAACTAAAGACATGGTTTGCTAATTGAGTATATTCATGTATGGTCTTATAACAAGCTTCACATCAATGGAATAGCAGGTCATATGGTTTTCTAAATGAAGCAAGGCGGTCATCTACAAATGTAAGTGTAAAGTATTTTGCACTATTATTGTATATGTTAACATTGTTTTGTTCTTTGCAATGATAAAGTCACATTGATGGAAGTGAAAGCTTGGTTATCTTTTAACTTTCATATGAAAGGAACATTTGAAACATCCTATGTTTTACGAGTGGAAATACATAGAAAATATTTTGAAGTGTTTCTCTATGAAAAATTGTAAATATATTAAAATACATTTGACAAAAGGAATCATACTCAGTGAGGAATTATATTTGAACTCCTGAGGGAAAATGGAATTATAAATGGTACTGGAATTGATATGTATCTCCATTATATTATCATACCTTAGCTACCGGAATTTATGCTGCATTCAAGCAGTGGAAGGAAAGATGAGCAGCTAAGGGAATCTCACACATCATATAAGATTGTGGAAAGTGCATCACAACTTTTCACTTGTTCTGAAATTTATATTGAAGATAAACACATTGAGGAAACTATTACTCTATCTACAAGATGAGAAATAAGTCCAGGTACGCATATTCAATTTTTTTATGGTACTAATATGGTGCAGATTCACTGAGCTAAGTCAGGAATTTCTTTCAACACATGGTTAATTATGGAACTTCATTTACTAATTGGATTCGATATTTATGTGGTTTTGAAAATTTATTCAACATGGTTATCTTATACTTGACTCGATGTGGAATTAATCATATTATTATATATGTGATGGAAAATAATTGATGTGGAATTTCACTTGAGGAAATAAAATACTCAAGGTGCCTATAAAGGTGGAATTACACTCGAGGAAATAATACTCGAGGCGCCAAGGACAGCTATGCTGGAATAATTAGGAGGAAACTAAAGGTCTCTAGTGATCTTAAGTGTCACAGCAAGGAAACATATTGAGGGAAGGTATCGCTATATATTTCTTTGGATTTTCAACGTAGTGTTAACCTGGTTGCTGGCCCCATAACTACGCCTATTAGTCATGAGGTATTTGGTAAGCATGTTAAGGCTATGGGTTTACGAATATTTGAATGATCATTTTGGACAAGTGGGAGATGTTGGAATTATGTGTCCTGCAACTATATTCAAATTATTTGAAATTGTTAATTTTCGGAATACCTCATTACGGAATTATACATGTATTTATGCATGGAATTACTTTACATGATTATCATGGAATTATCACTTGTTGGAATGTACTTAAGTAATATATGCTTATGGAAGCTGGTTGATTATCAGTGGAATACAATATACTATTTATATTGGAAAGACTACCCGGGTACACTGATAATTGGAAGGAGCTAGATCGTATAGTTAGATTACAACCCTAATGTTGATCTACGTAATTAGAGTAATTTACACTCTATTATGGCGCGTTGCTCACAAGCGCGTGCTCCAGGGACATAACGGGTAGAATCCGTTAACAGACAAATATGATCGTGGTTGGTAATTTGATCTGGACTCTATCCCGAAAACTAGTGAAAAAAACTAGGAATCTTATATCTGTATAAGAGGTGGACTCTTTGGAAAGACAATATAAGAAGGTCCCTACCCCCTAGCCTCAGATATGCGAATTGTGAGCGGCACCACGGATAAGCGCAGAGAAATAAGGGGTAGACCATAAATTATTTCCAACATTGATATGCATGTAATTTGATGTACTTGGCCAGCTACCTATTCCTTGTTTTCTCTGTTTAAATGAAAGCCATCATCGCGGTATCGTTTGAAATTACATCGACTAGGAAATCTGGTGGCTCGATTTCCCAAACAATAGTTTCTGAGCCCTCATACTGACAAGCCAAGATATCAGCAGCCATGTTGGCTTCTCTAAGACCATGGATGATAAAAGTAGCACAAGAAAAGTTGCCATAATGAAAAATACAATCCTCGTATATAGCCGCCGCTGCTCTTATAGAATTTCCTCCATTCTGCATCACTTATATCACCTCCAAAGGGGGGACCTAAAACCAAAACGTCCCAGTGTCCACGTGTACACATTACACGATGGATATCAAGCAATCTCTACTCCTATTGGAGCAGTTGGTAGTCTCGCTTTCAGGTTTTTTTTCGTCCCTCCTCCCATGGTTTTTTTTGGTACCTCCTCCCACCTTCGCTGGTTTTTTTTCGTAGATTTTTTTCGTCCCCTCCCCCCACTTCATCGGTTTATTTTCGCGTCACCCTCTCACACAACGAAAGAAATCTGAACATATCAGAACTTTCCATACTGGTGCAAGTTATATTTAGAAATATAGAATCAATCACGAACAGTCTCTAAAGATCAAATCTAAATTAATTAATCTTACCTTAAATCACTCAATCACATTAATTGATTTTCAGAAAAATTGCTCAATCACATTAACCTTACCTTAACTCACGGATGATAATCAATCTCCAAACAAAGGAAACAATACATCGAGGGAGCAGTAAATAAACTCCCTTTCTTATGACATGTATATGATCTTCCCTTACCTCTCCGTTGTCGAGCGTTCTTGATTCTCGAGGCCGATGCTTGGGCTGCATCACTGGGTCGCGACGGTGCCGGAGGACGAGGACGGCGAGGCCGGGTGCCGCGGCACCGCGTTGGCCGCGGCCGGTGAAGGGGGCGAAGAAGGGCGGCTTCCCTGGCCCTGGCCGTGGCCGTGGCCCTGGGAGTTGGTGCGGTGGAAGCGGCACTTGAAGGACCCGGCGTGGGTGGCCGGCGCGCAGACGCACTTGGAAGCGGGCCCGTGGCCCGCGCCGGACGGCGCCGACGACGACCCGGGCCACCTCCTCCCCGTATTCTTGGAGCTGTGGCTGGCCGATTTACATGAAATTAATTCCCTCAGTTATGGTGGCAAATATAATACACATAATCCATATTGTTATGCACTAGCGTGTGTGTGTGTGAAATAGATGGATTATGGTCCCGTACCCAATAAGATGGATATGTGTGTGTGTGTTAGAGAGAGAGAGAGGGAGAGGGGGAGAGAGAGTGAGGAAGAGGGAGGGAGAGTGTGTGTGTGTGAGGATTTGATGGTAAAAAAGGTCGCCATTGTCACTTGATATGTATGAGAATATTAATATTGAACTCTTAAAGTTAATGGGGCCCCGTTGCAACGCACGGGCGTTCTTCTAGTATTATATAGGGGGAGACTTGTATGGTATCTCACATCAGGTGAGATTATGAGATCAACCTCAATAATTCATATTTATATATTTCAAAAAACTGAAATTATTTGACAACATCCATGTGGGGTATGTTTACAATTACAACTCAAAAAAAAAAAGCTCAAAACTTGATGTACATTTAGACTTAAAAATGACAAATTCGAATGTGAATAGTGGCAGCTTTGGGTGAATAGCACTTTAACACTATTTACATCCGACTTTATCTTTTTTTCCTATTAATGTAGAGCTGACTGTTTTTGAGGTTGTACATCAAACATTGATATGTGTCTATAATTTTTATGAGGATGTTTGAACATGTATTTTTTTTAAATGATCTCATTGATCTCACCACAATTCTCCCTCATAATCAAACACAATAACCGTCGCGTAAATGGCGATCCCTGGCGTTAGACACGTCATCAGGACGTACTGTTCTGGGAGGCCAATCGGGAGATCGTCGGAGCAATGGATTAAATAAAAAAGAGAAATAAAAGAGCGCTTGCTTCTCATCCCACGCAACTTCCCCTCGCCCTCGCTCTTTCCACCCTCGAGTGGCGGCTAGGGTTGCCGCCGCTGTCGGAGGCGCCACTGCCTTGCCGGCCGCCGCTGCCCCATCTCCGCTTCCCTCTCCTAGGCGGGCACGCCATCCCCTCTCTTGCCTCGTGTCTCCTTTCTTCCTCTCAAACCTGACCTAAGCGGCGGACCTCCAACTCCAGGTCAATGGAAGTGGCCGGCATGGGGCCATCGGCTACCTTATGCCCGAGGGGCGACGACCATGCCAAGGGAGATGACAGTCCAGCGATAGCGTCGCAGTTCGGCTTGGCTCGGTGACGACGTTGTAGTTCGCCATCGGCGGCCACCCACTCTTCGTCAGGTCGGCCACCCTCGACCACTCTGCAGTGTTCATGATTTTTGTAGGATTTATTTGATTAGGCAGATCCAAAATAGATTTGATTTTGTTGAATATGAGGTGCTCATGTCCCAGATCCATAACATACCCAGAGGAGATGATTCAAGCAGGGATATCTACAATTGATGTCAGGAACTCCATTGCTCGAGGGCAAAAGATTCCTCTCTTTTATGCTGCTGAGCCTCTTCATAATGAAATTGCTCCTCACACTTGTCATCAGGCTGGTCTTGTCAAGAGGCTGGAGAAAGGAAAGCATGAAGAGGTGACCATCTCTTTGAAAGAGACCATTTTTTTCAATCATAGCCAAATCAATGCTTTTTGATTGATCTGATTTCTTTGACGTGCCAGGGTGGTGGTGAAGATGAAATTTTTGCTATTGTGTTTGCTGCTATGAGAGTGAACATGGAAACAACCCAATTCTTCAAACTTGATTTTGAAGAAAATGGTTCCATGGAGAGGGTCACCCTCTTCCTGAACTTGGTATTTACATCCTGCTTGTTAAATAGACTTTTTTCCTGCTGCAGGACAAATACTGTTTAATTAATTGCTTATGCTACTATAATTTATGTGATAATGTTTTAGCCGTCTCCTAAACAAGATTTGACTTGGTCAATGTCAAAGAGAATAAAATTTAACACTCTGCTCCTGTTTGTCTTTTAGGCAAATGATCCCACGATCGAACGTATCATCACCCCTTTAATTGCCCTAACAACAGTGGAATATTTGGCATATGAATATGGGAAGCATCTTCTTGTCATCTTGACAGATATGAGTTCCTATGCAGATGCACTTCGTGAGGTATTGCCCTTTATATGTCATCAACTAGAACATAATTTCGTTGAAGTGTATTTTCAATCAATTAGCTCTTCCACTGTTGGTCCTGATGTTTTGCTAGTGACATGAATAATTAATGGTTTTTTAAGGAAAGGGCTGATAAAAAATGTCTTTATTACACAGTAAAATACCATCCATCTAATTATAAAAATTTGGGAGGTACATTTGTCTGAATATTCATTTGTATAACAAATGTTTTGAGTGGATATGCAAGTTGTTGACATCGAAGGTTTTGACTACTAGCTTCCAAATGGGGTTTGTTGTTGTAGATATGCTAATTTGCGCCAGCTCCTGGGTGGACAACAGTGGCTGCTCAATGACCATCATCAGGTATGAGTTGGCATGTAAAATTCATAGGCTTCTAGGGTATGCTGCTAATTATTGTCGGATGAGAATGGCCTCCCTCCCACCTACCCACCTCTCCCACCGGCGCCCATGGCGACTCCCATGATCCCACCCAAGCCACCCAAATCCAACCTGCCAAATCTGTTTCCTCTCCAATGGATCCATTTAACGATCCCCACTCTATTGCTCATCAACTGGATTTCTCTTTTGGACATCATTTCAGATCTCAGGTTCGTGATCTATTTGCTTCTACGGTCAACCCGGTGTCACCCTCCTCTAGTTTCATCTTGGTGGCATCATTTGGAAGATCAAAGTTTAGACTTGATCCTTTGAACGTCAGCCTTGCTATATCATCATGCACTGGAGCTGCCTATGATGCAATCAACGTGTCACACATCTCTGGTAATGTGTTCCGTTTCTCGGTATGCTCAAAGGCAGTGGGGTTTCATTTAGTCCGTTTGAAATATTTTGCTTGCAATATGTTCAAATGTTTCTTCCATCTCTGGAGCGGCGGTGGTCCTAATTGGATCTATGAAGAGAAGATTTGGATCAAAGAACAAGAGGCAGAATGGCACCATGTGTCCTATAAAAAAAAGTCTCACCCTCGGCACGTCTCAGTCAACAAAGTTTATCGCAGGATCCACGATGATCTTACTTCAGCTCCTCGGCCAAATCTAGGTATCACATCCACTGAGGGAGACAATCATCAGCTTCTATCTGGAGCTCACTCCATTCTGATTGGCAATCTTCAGATCACGCCTGCCGGCATGGATGATCGGAACTTTCGGTCAAACGAGGTACGTAGCTCAACCACCCCCATGCATAACGGATCGTTAGTTGCAGGGCCCAACGATATTTCAAATTGCAACCCTGGCATGGGCCCAAACCTCTCTGCACACTTGGAGCCCACTAGTAGTCGCCCGCCTCAACCCAACAGACGGCCCGCGTCAGAATTGTTTCATATTCTAGATAAACCACCTCACATTATTTTCTGTTCGAAATGCCCGGGATATGGTCATTATCTCTCTGGTTGTAGCAACAGTATTAGATGCAGAAAATGCTTTGGATACAATCACATTGCCAGATTTTGCCTCAAAAAGAAAAACCGTACGCTGGTATATCGGAAAGTATCTACTGCGCCCGCCGTGCACAATAAATCCCAAGAGCTATCCCTTGCCTCCTCGCATTCTACTCCCCAGCCCAGCAACCATGCTCCATCAAAAACCACCGCCATCGCCGCCCACGCCATGGCTTGCTACCCCTGCGACCCCTACCCTCACCTCCCTACCGGCACCACGATCATCGCTCCTGGACCTGAGCATGCGCAACGAGGCTACGTCGTCCTAGGTGGTGAACTTCCAATGATATGTGACGAGTGGGCCATTGACACTCTGGTACCTGGCGTCCCACCTGAAGATTTCCTGGCCGCCAATGCCTTGATCTCAGAGTTTCTTGAAGCCAAAGGATGGAGGATCAACTACACGTCCAGATGTGGTATGGGTACCGTCCTGATTCAGTTTACTACTGCTTGCTCGAGGGATTTTTCTGTCAGTAACAGTCCATATGAGATTGGGGACTCTGTTCTTCGTATCACTAGGCATGACAGGAGCTTGAATTATCGTAGTATTGCTTTCACCCATGATGTGTGGCTTATGTTGATGAATTACCCACTTGAGTGTTGGGATGTTGGAGTGGTCAGTCACACTGTTTCTTAGTATGGCAGGTTTTTGATCTGGAACAAGGATCCTAGAGATAAAACTAGGATTATTGTTAAAGTCAGAGTCATGAGTGTGGACACACTTCTAGTTAGCATTGTTGTTCTACGCAATATTGATGATGTTGGATATGGAGATTCGTGGACTTGCCCTACTTACATACTTTCCCGTGAGCTGATTGGACAGCAAGGTGGCGATGAGGATCCTCTTCCCCCCAATGGAGGAAACCCTCACCCCCTGCCACACGTCCAGGAAGGGTTTTGGCATGATGAGGTCCTCGAAAACATACCTATGGAACAGGTGGTTATCAACCCCCACAATGAACATCTAGGGGCTCCATATGACGATGTTCATGCTCCTGCTGCTGTGGGTAATGCTGTCAATGATCCAAATGAGGTGATCTAGTCTGTTTCTGTTGTCAGTCCTAATGATGCTATGCAGGTGGATACTGCTACTCATGTGAACAATGAGGAGATCGAGGATGATCAGATGGACTACATACCTTTGCCTGCTGTTGAAGAGCAGAATCTCTATGATCTACCAGCCAACAGTCCAGCCTTTGTTCTAGCTAATGCCTTGATATGTCTCTGTCGTATCTACTTTTTCTAACGCTTTTCCTCTTGTTTTGTACTCTAATTTGCATGATTTGAATGAAACTAACCCGGACTGACGCTGTTTTCAACAGAACTGACATGGTGTTTGTGACGCCCCCGGCCCAATCATGCACTAATCATACACGCAAATGCACACGATCAAGCCTAAGGACTCACGGGAAGATATCACAACACAACTCTAAAACATAAATAAAGTCATACAAGCTTTATATTACAAGCCAAGGGCCTCGAGGGCTCGAATACATAAGCTTGGGTACAAGCGTCAGAAGGAAGCATCAGATATCTGAGTACAGATATGAAACAGAAACAGAAAGGCCTTTAGAAAGGCGGGGTAAAATAAAACACTACGATCGAAAGGCGAAGGCCTCCTGCCTGGGACCCTCCGATCCTACTCCTGGTCGTTAGTCAACTCATAGTAGTATCCATCCTCTGGGTAGTAGTAGTAGTCGATCGACGGGGCATCTGTCTCAGGGGGCTCCGTCCTCTGGTCACGACAAACTGATAAGGGGAGAAAAGAAAAAGAAAGCAACTGTGAGTACTCAGAAGTACTCAGCAAGCAAGGATCTACACTACATATGCAACATTTTCAAAGGGAGGCTGTATATGTGGACTGGGCTGCAGAAATGCCAGAATAGAGAGTAGGCCTAGTCCTATCGAAGACTAGCATCTTCAGCGGTCTTGCAGAAATAGAAGAGGGTAGAACAGTACAATATAATGTAGCAGTATCATTAAGTCTCAACCTCACCCAGAGGTCCTTTCTCGACTCCTTGCGAGAAAGCAATCCCAGAGCCATACAGTCATCAACCTCGTCCGGAGATCCCTTCTCGACTCCCTGCGAGAAGCAATCCCAGAGCCATAGTATCCAAGTATCCAGTTCTAAATTGTATCAATCAGGATACAACTCCGAGTGTCCTTTACCGTAGGACCGGCTATCGATAGAAGTTTTCTTCCCTGCAGGGGTGCACCAACTTACCCAACACGCTCGATTAACTCCGGCCGGACACACTTTCCTGGATCATGCCCGGCCTCGGCCAAACGACACACCGCAGCCCTACCTAGAGCTCAGTAGAGAGGTCCCCGTCGGTCTACATCCTAAGCGCTCAGGGGTCTTGGGCCGTCGCCCTGTGCACTTCGGGTCGTTGTGAGCAGGGTGGATACCAGCGCCAACGGCACGATCCGACCCGGCCACAATGCTGAACTGGACGTCTGACAAAGCTTTCGGCTGATGCTACGATGCAGAACGCCCATACTATGCCCACGTGATGGTTAGTGCTATCAGGCTAGAGACCTGCTCGGATCAAATATCCAAATCGTTAATGGACTAGGGCTTGCGGTAATGAGCAGAGACTCATGAAAGATGTGACCCCGTCGCCCCGTCTCTAGTACTTGCTGCAAGGGTTAAGAATGCCCGGCCGCGCCTCGTATTCATCACTCGGGCACCATACAGGCACCTGTCTTCACAACACTCGCCTCTCAGGCGCACGCGGGTACCCCTCAGGGTCGACCCGCCTATCCAAGTAACAGTGTAAAGTCCAAGTATCCATGTGTCCATAACATCAGGGGAATCCGAGGTATCACCCTCGTTGGATTCCTACTCGATGTAATCGTCAAGGTGAACTCGGAGGAATCGCCCTCGCTGGGTTCACACTTGAGGTGTCGTACGACGACGTCGTTATCGGAAGCGGTGAAGGAGGAATCACCCTCGATGACCACGACCGAATAGCTACTCTACAGAGTTAACATCAGAAGTGCTACACGAGGTATCACCCTCGACACTCGATAGTAACGCTGCAGTGTCGTTACAACTAAGGGGGGTGATGTGCGGTGCTGGGGCCTGGTCTTCAATCCCGTTGATCGGGTCTTCAGATAATCCAGCGGGGTAGTCGGGATAAGTGGGGTCACTGATAGGTCTCTACCCAGCCTATACTAAGCAGTTTAGGATATGCAGGTAATTATCAACAGCAGGATACAATAAATAGGCTATGCATCAGAATAGGTAAAGCAGCAGCAGCAATTCTAATGCAAGCATGAGAAATAGAATGGGCGATATCGGGATGATCAAAGGGGGGGGGGGTGTCTTGCCTGGTTGCTCGGCGGCAAGGGCAAGGTTGTCAATGGTGTCTTCGGTCTCCGGAGCTGCGTCGGTCTCGGGGACGACATCGGTGTCGGGGGCTACCGAGAGAGAAGAGGGGGAGGAAACAGTAAATACTAAGCATACAAGTGCATGACATGTCAATAAGCAGAGCTAGCGGTGTTCTATCGTAGTGCTAGGTAATCTCGGCGAAGGGGAGAAACGTCCGGGAAAATATTCCCAGTGTCCGGCATTTCAGACAGACGAAAAGAGGGGAATGGTTGCATGTTCGGATAGTTAGGGACGCGTGACGGATGAACGGACTACGTATCCGAATTCGTCTCGTCGTTCTGAGCAACTTTCATGTACAAAGTTTTTCCATCGGAGTTACGGATTATTTAATATGATTTTCTAAAGTTTTTATTAATTTTGGAATTTAATTATTTATTTAATTTCAACATTATCTGAAACAGTGTATGCTGACATCATCATGACGTCAGCAGTCAGCCTGACATGTGGGGTCCACCTGTCATTCTCTGATTAGGTTAATTAGGGTTAATTAACCTAATTACAGTTTAATTGAACTAACTAATTAATTTAGATTAACTTAAACAGGATTAATTAAATTAATTAATTCACTAATTAATTAATTAATTAATTAATTTATTCATTTATTTTATTTTATTTTTCTTTTTAATTATATCTTCTTCTTTTTTTTAAACAGGGACCGGACCCCACTGGACAGTGGCACAGCCAGACACGTCCGCGCTGTGCCTGTCCAGGGACGGACATGTCCGCGCGGAGGGGGGTCAACGCGCACGCGCGCGCAGCAGAGAGTGCCGGCCGCGGCCAGAGGCGAGCGCGGCGAGGCCGGCCGGCTGCGGCGAGCGGCGCTGGCGGAGCGGAGCAGGCGGCGGTCGAGGCGCGACTGCGGGAGGAGGAGCTGTAGGGGGGCGGCAGCGGCGAGCGGCGGCCGCGGCGCGAAGCAGCAGCAAGCGAGCAGCGGCGCGAGCCGGGCAGGGCGGGCGCGCAGGGCGGGCGAGGGCGCGGCGACGAACGCCGACGCGCGCAGGGGAGCGGGGCATAGGAGGACGGCGAGCGGGGCGAGGGGCAGGGGAGGAGGCGGCTCACTGGGGGGGGGGGGGGGGGCTCGAGGAGGCGAGGCGGCGTTGGTGCGGCGGCCGCCGGTCGAGCAGGCCAGCGTGACGGCGGGGGCGGCCGCCGGCGAGGTCGCCGGGGTCGAGCGGGGCGGGTCGGGCGCCGGCGCGTCCTCGATCCCGATCCAGAGGGAACGGGGGAGAGGGGGAGCGAGGGGGGGGGGGGGAGTGGGGGTCGGGCTAGGGTTTCGGCCTCAGGGGTTTAAGGGGGAGTGGGGTGGTCCGGCCTGGCGGCCTGGACGGCCTGCTGGGCCGAGGCCCAAGGGGGGGAGGTTCTCTTTTATTTTTCTCTTTTGTTTTCTTTTGCCTTTTTCTTTTTTATTTATTCACATTTCTCTGTTTTGTAATTAGTTGGGCCTCAAATTGAATTTTGTAAAACATGGCACTTGTTCCATTAAATGCTAAGCACTATCTACCACTGCCAAAAATTGGTTTGGAGACAACTGGAATTCACACAAATTTTATAATAAATAAAATGTATTAAACTTTGCTGTTTTGATAATGTTAGAGCCGCCTAATTAATTTATTTATTGTTAGTTACAATTTTAGAATGGTCTCTGCAATATTTGCTATTTATTGAACATTTTAGTTTCCATGTTGGATAACTTTTATTTTCCACTTTCAGTTTGAATTTCCAATTGAGTTTGAATTTGAAAAGAGATATGATACTAATGTTGATTAAGCACTGTTGATCATGATGACATGGCATAATCAAAAGGGTGGTTACTGTAGTTAACCACTGGGGGTGTTACAGTGTTGTTTTTTGTGCAGAAATAAAAGTCCTCAGATTGGAACGAAACTTTGCGAGGAATTTTTATATGAATAAAGATAATTTTTGGAGCCAAGAACCACCGGAGGGGGGCACCTGGGTGGGCACAACCCACCAGGGCGCGCCACCCCCTCCAGGCGCGCCCAGGTGGGTTGTCCCCACCTGGTGGCCCCGCAGACCCTGAAACTGACGCTATAAAATCCTATTTTTCCAGAAAAAAATAGGAGAAAAAGAATTATCACGTTCCAGAAGACGGAGCCGCTGCCGTCTCCTGTTCTTCATCGCGAGGCCAGATCTGGAGTCCGTTTGGGGCTCCGGAGAGGGGGATCTTCGATCTTCATCATCACCAACCCTTCTCCATCGCCAATTCCATGATGCTCGCCACCGGGAGTGAGTAATTCCTTCGTAGGCTCGCTGGTCGTTGAGGAGTTGGATGAGATTCATCATGTAATCGAGTTAGTTTTGTTAGGGCTTGATCCCTAGTATCCATTATGTTCTGAGATTGATGTTGCTATGACTTTGCCATGCTTAATGCTTGTCACTTTGGGCCCGGGTGCCATGATTTCAGATCTGAACCGTTTATGTTATCACCATTATATCTATGTTCTAGATCCGATCTTGCAAGTTATAGTCACCTACTACGTGTTATGATCCGGCAACCCCGGAGTGACAATAGTCGGGACACTTTCCGGTGATGACCGTAGTTTGAGGAGTTCATGTATTCACCGTGTGTTAATGCTTTGTTCCGGTTATCTATTAAAAGGAGGCCTTAATATCCCTTAGTTTCCAATAGGACCCCACTGCCACGGGAGGGTAGGACAAAAGATGTCATGCAAGTTCTTTTCATAAGCAAGTATGACTATTTACGGAATACATGCCTACATTATATTTATGAACTGGAGCTAGTGCCGTATCGCCCTAGGTTATAACTTTCACATGATGAATATCATCCAACAAATCACCGATCCAATGCCTACGAATTTCTCTTATATTGTTCTTGCTAAGTTACTACTGCTACTGTTACTGTTGCACTTGCTACAAAATCACTGCTATCACTGTTATCGTTACTATTGTTGTTGCTACTACTGTCAAAACTATCATACTACTTTGCTACTGATCAGTTTGCTGCAAATAATTAATCTCCAGGTGTGGTTGAATTGACAACTCAGCTGCTAATACTTACAAATATTCTTTGGCTCCCCTTGTGTCGAATCTATAAATTTGGGTTGAATACTCTACCCTCGAAAACTGTTGCGATCCCCTATACTTGTGGGTTATCAAGACCTTTTTCTGGCGCCGTTGCCGGGGAGCATAGCTATATTTGTTGAGTCACTTGGGATTATTATCAAATTGTCACTATGAAGAATCTGAAGGATGCTAAGACTAAGATTTTTCCCTCTAAGACGAGTGGAGGTAAGGAACTGCCATCTAGCTCCGCACTTGATTCACCTTCTGTTATAAGTAGACTTGCAACACCACCACATGCTATTAATTCTGATATGTCGCAAGTTATTGATGATGCCACTTCTGCTGTGAATGCTACTCATGATGATGCTAGTACCTTGCTTGATGATAATGTGCCACTAGGTGAATTTCTTGATGAACAAATTGCTAGAGTGAGACAACATGATATTGTTGAAACTAATGATGATCTTGAAACTGAAAATCTTGAAACACCTATTAGAACTAGCCTTCCTAGATATGAATTGCCAATGGTACCGGAAGGTTATGTTATGAATGAAGAGACAACTAGGGATATTCTTGCTTGTAAGGATAGAGATGATCTAGCAAAATTACTATGCAAGTATAAAGAAAAATCTTTGAATGCTAGAATGAAATGTGATCCTCAGTTTGCTACTTCACCTATCTTTATTGATGATAAGGATTATGAATTCTCTGTCGACCCAGAGTTAATTACTTTGGTTGAATATGATCCTTTCCATGGTTATGAAACTGAAACTGTTGTGGCACATCTTACTAAGTTGAATGACATAGACACCCTTTTTGCTCATGATGAGAAAATTCGCTATTACTATATTCTCAAATTATTTCCGTTCTCATTAAAGGGTGATGCTAAAGCTTGGTACAATACTGTTGCTCCTGGTTGTGTGCGTAGTCCCCAGGATAAGATTTATTACTTCTCTGAAAAATATTTCCCTGCTCATAAGAAACAAGCTGCCTTGCAGGAAATATTTAACTTTGTGCAAATTGAAGAAGTGAGTCTCCCACAAGCTTGGGGGAGGCTTATCCAATTGCTTAATGCTTTGCCTGATCATCCTCTTAAGAAAAATGAAATACTTGATATCTTCTATAATGGACTAACCGATGCTTCTAGGGATTTCCTAGATAGTTATGCTGGTTGTGTTTTCAGGGAACGAACTATTGGGCAAGCTGAAGAGTTATTGAATAATATGTTGAAAAATTATGATGATTGGACTCTTCCTGAACCACCGCTTAAACCCACTCCGAAGAAGAGGGGTATCTTATATCTCAGTCCTGAAGATATGCAAGAAGCAAAGAAATCTATGAAGGAAAAAGGTATTAAAACTGAGGATGTCAAAAATTTACCTCCTATTGAAGAAATACATGGGCTTGATACACCACCACCACCTAAGGTGGTAGAGGTAAATTCTCTAATGAAATTCAATGATAATGATAATCCTCACAATATGCACCCTAGCCAATGCCTTTATGAGTTTGAAAATTATATTAGAAAGCAAGATCACTTCAATGCAAATGTTATGAAATAGTTGAAATACAATTCTGATATGATTGCTCACTTGAGTGACTTGTTATTTAGAATCTCAAATGATGTTAGAGGTGTGGGGAAGTATGCTTCTATGGTTCAAACTCAGTTAGAACAAGTTGCTACATCTCAAAGAGAGTTGCTAGATGAAATGAATAATAATATCAATGATCATGCTGTTAGAGTAATGACTAGAGGAGGTAGGATGAATCAGGAACCACTTTATCCTGAGGGACACCCAAAAAGAATTGAACAAGACTCTCAAAGGGTCAACACTGATGCACATAGTCCTTCTAAAAAGAAAAAGAAGAAGAAAAATGATAGGACTTTGCATGCCTCTAGTGAACCTGAAGTAGAAAAACCTCCTGATAATGATAATGAAGTTTCTATCTCTGATGCTGAAACTCAATCTGGTAGTGAACATTCACCTTCTGTTAATGAAAAAGATAATGATGAGGTTCATGAAGATACTCAAACAAATAATAAAGAACCAGACAATGATGTTGAGATAGAACCCGCAGTTGATCTTGATAACCCACAACCCAAGAATAAAAGATATGATAAAAGAGACTTTGTTGCTAGAAAACATGGTAAGGAAAGAGAACCATGGGTTCAAAAACCAATGCCCTTTCCACCTAAGTCAACTAAAAAGAAAGATGATGAAGAATTTGAACGCTTTGCTGAAATGATTAGGCCAGTCTTTTTGCGTACTCGCTTGACTGATATCTTAAAAATGCCTCCTTATGCAAAGTACATGAAAGACATCATCACCAATAAGAGAAAAATACCAGAAGCTGAAATCTCTACCATGCTTGCTAATTATACTTTTAAAGATGGAGTACCTAAAAAACTTGGAGATCCGGGAATACCAATTATACCTTGCTCCATCAAAAGAAATTATGTGAAAATTGCTTTATGTGATTTGGGAGCTGGTGTTAGTGTTATGCCTTTCTCTTTATATAAAAGACTTGATTTGAATAAACTCACACCTACTGAAATATCTTTGCAAAAGGCTGACAAATCAACTGCCATACCTATTGGTATTTGTGAGGATGTGCCCGTTGTTGTTGCTAATGTTACTATTTTGACTGACTTTGTTATACTTGAGATGCCCGAGGACGACAACATGTCGATTATCCTTGGTAGACCCTTCTTGAATACTGCAGGAGCTGTTATTGATTGCAATAAAAGCAAGATCACTTTTCATATCAATGGTAATGAGCATATGGTACACTTTCCGAAGAAACAATTCCAAGTGAATGGTATTAATGTTATTGAAAAATCTCCGACAATCACTATTGGAAGTTTTTAACTACCTCTACCTACTGTTAAAAAGAAATATGAAATGCTTATTGGTGGGGACATTCATATCCCCGTTGAGGTAACTTAGTGATTTACGAAAGTTCTTCGGTTTCATGCTAATCGAAAGTGGCAGTTAATAAGACTTGATCAACCTTATTAATTGATCAGTTTTTAGAGGTATGAAGTTGATGAATTTAGTGAGCATTACCTTCGGTCCCTACCTTTTGTTTTCTATTTTCATTAGTTAAAAAAAATAAAATGCCATGTTTTGTCTGTTTTCTGAATTTCCTGTGCACAATAAAAAATGACCCAAAAATAAAAGTTCTCAGAATGCTCTGAAAATTTAATACGATTTGTTTTGAATATTTAAGAATTTTTTGTGCAAATAACATCAGAGGGAGGTGCACCAGGTGGGCACAACCCACCTGGGTGCGCCAGGACCACCAGGCGCGCCCTGGTGGGTTGTGGTCCCCACGTGAGCCCCCTCACTTATCTCTTCATCCCACATCATCACCTACCTCCAGAAAAAATTCACCATTGCTCTATCTCTCTCGTGTTCTTGCTCTCAAACCCGTGGATTTTGATCTCTTTGCTCGAAGCTCCGTTTCCGAAACTGTTTCGGGGGATTGTTGCTTGGTACGTGACTCCTCCGTGGGTCCAATTAGTTTTTGCTTTAATGGTTCATATTTCCAATAATTAGCTATTCTTGGTGCTGCTGTAGATGAGCTTGCATGTTGAATTCTTAGAGTTCTAAGTAGTTTGAATGCTTGCTATGGCCTCTATACATCCCTATGAGTAGTTGCTACCAATCTTGTGAAGTTTTGTTTACAAATTTTTTGTGACCCAAAATTTTTCAGAAAATTGTATGTGAATATGATGAACCTCTTTGAAAGGAATTCTTCGAGGAGGAGATCCTCGGAGGCATCTTCTAGTAGCAGCTCCGCTCTTCTGTCTTATGTTGAACCAAGTGAATGTTCCATACGAGATGCCACCACCAAAACATGCTTATGGCCATGCGACGATTATATGGTGAGCGTGGGTATTAAGGAGGAATTTGAGCAATATGTTCACAATGCCGAGCTCGGTCCCTACATTTCAGATAAGTGCAACCAACACCTCACTCTCACTGAATCATTTGTCAAAGGATTTAAATTCCATCCCCGTGAGTCTAGGGTGTCATTTAAATTGTATGAAAATCTATTTACCATATCTTTAGAGAGATTCGCTCACCACTGGAAAATCCCATTCTGGGGTTCGCTCGATGAACCACCAAGGTCTGAGTTTGAGATATTCTTGACTAGTCTTTGCTATGGTGAGACTAGGGGAGTGACGCAAGGTAGAATAAAGAGCATTCATTTTCCCGCAATCCAGTATTTCGCATTATTTAATGGAAAATGCATTGTAGGCAAACAAGATTGTAGTACACTTTGTGCTCCAGACTTGAGCCTCCGGTGACAGAAGTTATAAACTTGGAGCGATTGTTGCACGTAGGTTGCAACACAACGCTGGTAGTGGATATTTTTATGGTGGAATTAATGCCACACGCTTAGCAAGAGAGCTGGGTGTTTCACCTTTGCCCTATGATCCTATTTTACCCACGCAGTACCTAGACTTTGATGCTATGAAACGTCATAAGATCCTTAGAGGTGAACCCCATAATTTCACTTATAAATTGCTGTTTAATAAAAGTTCCGTTGTGGACACATATTTCCCTGCACCTGCTCTCTTTAATGTTCACAACAGGGGAAGATATTTTGTTCTTGAGAGCGAGGCCCGAGCTCACAATGTAGCAGTTGTGGCCGCACGACAGGCTGCAGCATCTGCACCGAGAGCCTCCATGAGTTATCACTCTGACCATTATGCAGGTTACTGACTGATTACCAAGTTAGGCCAAAAGCCTAAGCTTGGGGGAGTATGTATTTCCACCGACATTACATTTATGTTCACACATTTCATTCCAGTTGTCGGTGTTCACACTTTTCATTGTATTATCCATGTTAGATTTATTTTCTCGCTTTCTTCTTGTGTGTTTGAAAAACTTAGAGAAAATCCAAAAATATTTCCTGTTTCTTTTTGGTTTTTCTTCCTAGTTTAATTTGTTGTAGTTCTAAAAAGAAAACCCAAAAAGATTTTCTTGTTCTTCTTTTGCTTGTTGGGAGTTTTCCCGTGTAAATAGTTTTTCTCGTTTTTGCTTGTTTAAGAAAAACCAAAAACTCCAAAAATATTTCAGTGTGTTTCTCTGAATTTCTTTTCCTTTTTATTGAGTCATACCGAGGGGAAGACCACGATGAAAATGTTGAGTGGCTCTCATATGCATTATTGTTGATCTAACAAAGAGCCCATATTACCTTGTCTTCTCCTTTTGAATAAAATGTTTGCAGATTCCAGCTTAGTCCACTGCACTCTTGCACTATTATTATTTTCAAATCGTTCGGTGGTGCAAGTGAAAGGCAATAATGACGATATTCGATGAACTGGCCGTGGCAGAGAGAAATGGGTATGAACTCGACTTGTTCTGTTTTTGTAAATATGTTTAACCTAGTATCCATGATTCAGCCTATTATGATCAAACATGTTTGCAATGACAATTAGAGATTATAGTTTCTCATGCCATGCATAAGTAGCTAGGAGTGGATAATGATTTATCTTGGATGTCAACATTGCGTTAAAATGATTGTAATGTAGTATGATGATATGGTATCTTCCTCTGAATGTTCGAGTGGCTTGACTTGGCACATGTTCATGCATGTAGTTGAATCAAAACCAACATAGCCTCTATGATATTTATGTTCATGGTGTTCATATCCTACTCATGCTAGGATCCAATGTTACTTATGCATAATGCATGTTCATGACCGTTGTTGCTCTCTAGCTGGCCGCTTCTCAACCTATTTGCTAGCCTTCACCTATACTAAGTGGGAATTCTGCTTGTGCATCAAAAACCTGAAACCCAAGTTATTCCAGATGAGTCCACCATACCTACCTGCATGTGGTATTACCCTGCCGTCCTAAGTAAATTTGCATGTGCCACCTCTAAAAACTTCAAATAAATATCCCTTTTTGTGTACTTGGACTGTTTATAGAGCGACAGGAGGTAGTCAGTATCTTCCATGCTAAGCGGGTTATTCTCATGATGAGTGTTTATTCACTCACCATTGCACGGGAAAGGGGCGGTAATAGGGATTCCCAGTCCCAAATTGCAAAAAAAAACAACTTACAAATAATCAAACAAAAACTCCTATGGAGTAATAACCTCTACTTTATTGCTTGGGAACCGCCACTAATGTGTTTAGTATGAAAGATACCGATAACTAATGGTCGCGAAGTAAATAAGAAGGGTGCATTTCCCAAAATTTCATTTATCTCTGTTTTAAAAACTTGAGCTCTGGCACCGCTGCAAATCACTGCTTCCCTCTGTGAAGGGACTATCTATTTACTTTTATGTTGTGTCATCACCTTCTCGAATAAGCGCCAGAACCTGAGAGCACTGCTGTCATGCTTATGCATTGTGTGTAGCTAATGTTGGGTGCATCATGACTGTATCTTTTCTACCATGAATTACAATGTTTAGTCGCTGCTTGAACTTTGGAGGTGCTCTGCATTTATGTTTTGCGGTCTCAGAAAGGGCTAGCGAGATACCACTATTGTCATATTATATCATGGTTGTTTTAATAACGTGTTGTTGTTTGAGATATCTTATTATTGCTCGCTAGTTGGTTATGTCATTGATATGAGTTAATATAGTTTTTAAGAGTTATTGTCGACATGGTTAGTTATAATCTTTGATGAAAACCTGGGTGCTGTTTAAGCTTATTTATGCAAACAAGAGCAAAAGAGTTCGTAAAAGTTTTTCTTTTTCACTTTCAGTTTATTAACTGAATTGCTTGAGGACAGGCAAAGGTTTAAGCTTGGGGGAGTTGATACGTCTCTGTCGTATCTACTTTTACTAATGCTTTTCCTCTTGTTTTGGACTCTAATTTGCATAATTTGAATGAAACTAACCCGGACTGACACTGTTTTCAGTAGAACTACCATGGTGTTGTTTTTTGTGCAGAAATAAAAGTTCTCGGATTGGAACGAAACTTTGCGAGGAATTTTTATATGAATAAAGATAATTTCTGGAGCCAAGAACCACCGGAGGGGGGCACCTGGGTGGGAACAACCCACCAGGGTGCGCCACCTCCTCCAGGCGCGCCCAGGTGGGTTGTCCCCACCTGGTGGCCCCGCAGACCCTGAAACCGACGCAATAAAATCCTATTTTTCCAAAAAAATAGGAGAAAAAAATTATCGCATTCCACGAGACGGAGCCGCCGCCGTCTCCTGTTCTTCATCGGGAGGCCAGATTTGGAGTCCGTTTGGGGCTCCGGAGAGGGGGATCTTCGATCTTCGTCATCACCAACCCTTCTCCATCACCAATTCCATGATGCTCCCCACCGGGAGTGAGTAATTCCTTCGTAGGCTCGCTGGTTGGTGAGGAGTTGGATGAGATTCATCATGTAATCGAGTTAGTTTTGTTAGGTCTTGATCCCTAGTATCCATTATGTTCTGAGATTGATGTTGCTATGACTTTGCCATGCTTAATGCTTGTCACTTTGGGCCCAGGTGCCATGATTTTAGATCTGAACCGTTTATGTTATCACCATTATATCTTTGTTCTAGATCTGATCTTGCAAGTTATAGTCACCTACTACGTGTTATGATCCGGCAACCCCTGAGTGACAATTGTCGGGACACTTCCCGGTGATGACCGTAGTTTGAGGAGTTCATGTATTCACCGTGTGTTCCAGTTATCTATTAAAAGGAGGCCTTAATATCCCTTAGTTTCCAATAGGACCCCGCTGCCACGGGAGGGTAGGACAAAAGATGTCATGCAAGTTCTTTCCATAAGCACGTATGACTATTTACGGAACACATGCCTACATTATATTTATGAACTGGAGCTAGTGCCGTATCGCCCTAGGTTATAACTTTCACATGATGAATATCATCCAACAAATCGCCGATCCAATGCCTATAAATTTCTCTTATATTGTTCTTGCCAAGTTACTACTGCTACTGTTACTGGTGCACTTGCTACAAAATCACTGCTATCACTGTTACCATTACTATTGCTGTTGCTACTACTATCAAAACTATCATACTACTTTGCTACTGATCACTTTGCTGCAGATAATTAATCTCCAGGTGTGGTTGAATTGACAACTCAGCTGCTAATACTTACAAATATTCTTTGGCTCCCCTTGTGTCGAATCTATAAATTTGGGTTGAATACTCTACCCTCGAAAACTGTTGCGATCCCCTATACTTGTGGGTTATCATGCCTCCATGGATTATGAGGAAGCTCCTGTTTCTGATACTGCTATGATCAATAATAAAAGCATGACTGACAGCCTCTCTGCTCTTTAGGGGCTCATTGGTAATATTGTGTCTAATGCCCAAGACATTATTCCCAAGCTGGGTGGTTCTAAAATTGTTAATGCTAAATGCAACATTGTTGATGTTGAGGGCACCAATGGCTGCAGCAAAAAATGCTATCTTCAGATTATGACTGTTCAAGAGCAACCTGCTCCTGTTAGTTCTGTCATTTTAACCGATATTTTTGAAGAAACATTTGCCGAGGTTTGCAAGCCTTCTGGGAATAACAAGAGAAAGAAGAAAGTCATAGTTGATGAGGCCTTCTGTAGAAGAAGCAACAGAATTGCACAAATCAACATGGGTTTCAAAGACAAACATGCTGCTTAAGCTGCTAAGGGAAAAGCTAGCACCTCCAATGTGCAGATGCCAAGTAACCAGGATAATGCAGAGAATGTAGGGAAGAAAGCTGGAGTTGCTATCAACCTAGCGCCATGATTTGAGGTTGTTGTGCTGGATAAAAATGCCCCTCCTCCACCTGTCCTGCCACTTGAGACAATCCAAGCTACTGGGACTGGCCCATGCAAGATGGTACCTCATGAAGTGTCATCCTCAGCACTGAACTATGACAGCTCTGATGACTAGCTTGGTAGAGCTGCTATGGGGCCTTGATAGCTCCCATATCTGCTATCTGCTTATGCTTATTTTCAGTTTCTATCAATCCTGTTGCATTTTTGTTACTTATGTTCTGTGCCTATGTGCACTTCCTTTTAATTTGGTTTGTAATAAGTACCTAGACTGGTGTCTGTGTGCACCATCTGTCAGACAATCTTGTGATATTTGCTATGTCAGTTATGATGTTACCTGCTATACCTGCTTGATGTTATTCCTGCAACATAGTCTACTCCACTTCAGTGTGCCACCTCATATTTGCAATTGTTTCCCAATGCTGATGATAAATGGAGTATATCCCTCATGCCATGCTAGTCATGCCATGAATAATAATCACTCTCACCATAAGAAATATGAGTAGAAGCTGGAATATTTTCAATTGGAATGTAAGAGGTATTAAGTCAACTGAAAGATGGGATGATATCATACTGAAAATTGATGAATGATCTTGCTGTGTAATGACCTTCCAGGAAACAAAGAGAGAATCCTTTGATTTGGCTTACATTAGGAATTTCTGTCCTAAAATATTCAATCAGTATATCTACATGCACTCAGTTAGAAACTCAGGTGGTTTGATCACAATTTTGAATGGTAATCTATTTAGTGGCAGAGAGATATCCAAAGATTATTTCCAGATCACAGTCGAACTCACTTCAAAACTGGATAATTCTGTTTATTACATAGCAAATGTTTATGGGCCAAATTCCAATGAGGGCAAAACTGAGTTCTCTAACTAGTTGATGAATGTAAATGTTTCCTCTATGCAATATTGGCTCATTGCAGGTGATTTCAATTATATCAGAGGTCCTGAGAACAGAAACAGAGGAGGAGGTGACCACAATGATATGATGCACTTTAATAACATCATAATAAACCTAGATCTGGTTGAGATCCCTTTGAAAGGAAGACAATTTACATGGAGCAATATGCAAGATCTTCCCCTCCTTGAAAAGCTTGATTGGATTTTCACCAGTGCTGATTGGACCAACAAATTCCCTAACACACTTGCCACTCCTATGGCAAAATTGTCTTCTGATCATGTCCCCGTTAACATTCAGATTGACAGCTTGATCCCCAAGTGCGACATGTTCAGGTTTGAGGAATTCTGGTTGGATTTTGAAGGCTTTATTGATATAATCACCAATCATTGGAACAATTGCATTTATTATGCTGATCCTGCCAAAAATCTGGTGGCTAGATTCAAATCTATAAGGAAAGGCTTGAAGATTTGGAGCAAGAAACTATCCCAGCTCAATAAAACTATAGAAAACTGCTGTTTCTATGTTAAGCTTCTGGATGGCATTGAAGATCAAAGATATCTTCACACCCAAGAAAAAAACTTCAAGAAGATTTTGATCCAGCACACTAACAAATTGCTTGAGGCCAAGAGAAAATACTGGAGAATTATAGCTAATATTAGATGGGCTCAGCTTGGTGATGAAAATACTAAAAAAATTCATGCTATTGCTACTCAAGTTTTCAGAAGCAATTATATATCTTTCCTCCTAAATTCTGATAACTTGATTATAAATGATCATGAACAGAAAGCTGCAATTTTGTGGAACTCCTTTAAAAATAGAATAGGTACAACAGGTGTATCTCATATGCACTTTAATATTGATCACCTATCCAAATCAATAAACCAGGAAGATCTTGAGCAACCTTTCACCAAGGAGGAAGTGCATGATATCATTAAAACAATGCCTAATGACAAGTCCCCTGGACCTGATGGTTTTAATGGTATCTTCATGAAAAAATGCTGGCATATTATCAAGGACAGTTTCTACAAGCTTTTTCATGATTTCCAGGCAGAATGTGTGGATCTTACTCCAATTAATGCTGCTTACATTGCCCTGATCCCAAAGAAAGAAACCCAGAAACACCAAATGATTTCAGGCCCATATCTTTGGTGAGTATGCCCATCAAAATTCTTACTAAATTACATGCAAATAAAGTTCAAAGGTGTATCATTCCTGTAATTAGTAAGAATCAACATGGTTTCATCAAAACCAGAAATATTTAGGACTGTCTAGCTTGGTCTTTTGAGTACATCCACATGTGCCACAAATCAAAAAAGGAAATTGTCATTTTCAAGGTGGACTTTGAAAAAGCATTTGACAAGATCAATTATGGGGCCATTTTATACATACTCAAACATCTGGGTTTTGGAGACAAGTGGATAAGATGGATCAATAATATCCTAAATACTGCCTCTGCTTTAGTAATTTTGAATGGTGTACCTGGGAAAACTATCAAGTGCAAATGTGGAGTCAAACAGGGAGACCTTCTATCCCCACTTCTATTTGTTATTGCTGCTGAACTTCTACAAATCTTGATCAATCAAGCTTGGCAAAATGGCCATGTCAATACTCCCATTGAGCAACCTGCCTCCATGTCATACCCTATCATCCAGTATGCTGATGACACCTTAATTTTTATGCCAGCTGATCCTCACCAAATCTCATATGTTATGGAAATCTTGCAGATTTTTTCAGACTTCACTGGATTGAAAGTGAACTACCACAAATCTTCCCTTGTCCCCATCAACATATCTGATCATAGAGCCACTCAGCATGCCTTTCACCTATCTAGGACTACCAATGGGTTCCACCAGGCCCAGAGTAGATGATCTCATGCCAATGGTCTCTAGATTGGATAAAAGATTATCTGGAATTGCAACCATGATGTCTTACTCTGGTAGACTGACTCACCTCAAGGCAATTATTACTACTCTGCCTATCTTTGCAATGTGTTGCATCAGGGTTCCTTTCATCATTTTGGATCACTTTGAGATATCTGGTAGATCTTTCCTATGGTATGGCAAAGACATCAACAAATATGGGAAGTGCTTAGTCAAATGGGAACAGGTATGCTTGCCAAAAGCAGCTGGAGGACTTGGTGTTTTGGACCTCAGAGTTCACAGCAAAGCTTTGCTGACTAAGTTCCTATATAAATTCTTTAATAAGATGGATATTCCCTGGGTACAACTTATTTGGAATAAATATTATGGCAATGGTGAAGTTCCACATTACCCTACTAGGCATGGTTCATTCTGGTGGAGAGATTGATGTCCAATACTTGAAAATTTCAAAGAGCTTACCACTTGCAAAGCTGGAATTGGTGATACCATTTCTTTGTGGTATGAAAAATGGAATGATAATTTGTTGAAAGACAGTTTCCCACACTTGTTCTCCTATGCCATAAACATAGACATCACTCTTCAGAATGCTTGCATTGATGCTGAAAATGATTTCTATAGCATGTTCCATCTTCCTACGTCTTCTGTGGCTGTCCAACAAAGCACCATGCTCATGAATCTTCTTAATGGAATAATGAGCAACAATGCACCTGACATCTGGAAATTCAAATGGGCCTCAGGACAATACAATGGAAAGAAAGTTTATTTTGAACTTATGGGATGCCCTGAGAAAGCACCACAACCATTCCAATGGATATGGAAATCTGGTTGTTTGCCTAAGCAAAAATTCTTTTTCTGGCTATTGCTTCTGGATAGGTTAAACACCAGAGACCTACTCTCCAGGAAAAACTTCTATATTGAGACAGCTAGGTGTGTCCTATGTGATGATGAGCCCATAGAATATCTAAAACATCTATTTTTCTCATGTGATTTTAGCCAGATTTTTTGGCTCACACTTGGAATTGAATGAAACACAGATCTGAGTTGTAATGAAATGCTGATTGAAGCGAGAAACAGAACTCAGATTTAGCCATTCAAAGAATGCTTAATTGCTGGTTGTTGGACCATTTGGAAGCATAGAAACATCATCATCTTTGACAGCAAGGCAAGGAATTTGAGCTACTGCATCACTTGTTTCAAAGAGCATTATGGTACCATCATCAAAAGAGCCAAGCCTAGTCTAAAGGAGGGAATGCAGAGCTGGTTGGACTACTTGTAAACATTTAGTTATTTTTGCTTCCCCTATGTGATGTATTCCATCTGTACATAACCCACCTTTTATTAATGAAAAATAGAGTTACAGTAGGGTTTTTACCCTACTGTGTTTGCTCAAAAAAAATATTGTCGGATGGATGTAAAATTTCTCTCTGTTCGTCTCTCCTGGTTGTGCTACTGGTACTACCACTTCTTGATTATGTCTCAAGAAAACAACCACAACCTCTTTTGCTTGATTGCCCAATTTTGGGTATATATAGTTTTGGTTGTTCTTACCTAGCCTTTTATATCTGCCATAAATATTTCTTATTATGATTATTTGCTTTTCGTTCTTTTCTTAATTGGGATGAGCTTGGAGGAACAAACAATATTTATCTTCCGGGATCTCCATTTCAAATGACTCGATGCAGCCTTGGCGACGGTCCTGCCAGAGAGTTCGTCGATGGCAGCAGCAAGCAGTCCCAAGGCATAGGTAAGCTCCTTTGTTTGATATATTTTAGCTTCGTCCTGCAGGATGGGCAACCGTTTTCTTCTCTTCAATTAATCACATCTATCTATTTTGGTGTAGGTTTCACTGGATTTAATTTTTAGTTTTGTCTGCATTGAGTTGTTTGTTGTTTGATTATTTTATCAAGTGGAACCTGGCTTCTCATGAACCTCCCGGCATTTTCCTAAGCAATGGTTAGTATACTATACACATCAACTACAGTTGCGGAGATCTGAACTAGAAATTGCCCTATGGTATATTAAATCTTAAATATCATGCACAATCATGTACATTAAATGTTTGAATAAGAAGTACGATGTTCTTGCTTAACATAGTTTACTGCAGAAAATACTTTGTATGTGCTTCCAAAGTTCTCTTGCTTGCCGCTTCTGTTGCATCCTTCTGGCAACCTGACAGTAAACTGCTGGAGGTGATATAAGGTTCTCCCTTCCATTGCCTGGTTTGATGCTAATGCTCACTAATTTTTTCTATTTCTCCTATGGCTAAACGTCGTCCAGCAGTTTTTATATGTGTCTGCTTCTTCTGCCAATGTTATTCTTGCACTGGCGAACTGCTCGCCTATAAATTTTTCTCTGCGAAATAAATACACATGCATAATTTTTATTTTATCATCTACAATTCTTGTTTATTTTATAGTCTTTGTTGAGGTCCACTTTATTAGCCAAGAAATTATCTATTTCTTTGATTAGCCTAAATACATAGTAAGTTCTACTCCTTTTTCCTTTATTAGAGCCATAGATTGATTGAACCATGCTGAGTTTACAAGTAATTTCTATTTTGACATATATACATTTGATAGCCAGGAGGAACGTCAACTATTTAGCTAGGCAATCACATCCAAGACAAAACATCCACGGTTGTTGTATGAGTCAAAGCTATACAAAATACTTCTAAGGAGGAAGCAATCTATGTGTTTTCTTTTCGCTTCCTTGCTCCTGCTTACTCCAGTCTCTTTTATTCACAAAGGAATAAACTGATATTCCCTTTTCTTCGGCAGCTGGAATTCGAAATTTCAAGTGCTTTGGTGTAGAGGGTGATTACAACGGAGCCAGGCCTTGACGATTTTTTCAGGTTTTGTACCAGAAAGTTATCTCTAAAAACTGTTTTTCATGGTTGCTGATCAAATGGTATGTTATACGATTGAAACTTAATATTCCATTGGCTTCATTAGTTTGGTCCAGCTTTGTTTTTGTTAGATCAATCATGTTTAGTTCGTGCGTTCCATTGATCTAACACGATGAAAGTATGGAGATATGTTGACACACCAGCACATTCCATAGTCATACAGGTTAATATTATTATCCCTTATTGATATACTTGACTGTTCAGAATTACCGCTAATCTTCAGCTGTTACCAAATAATCAGAGAATCTGGATCTTGCTGCTTGATTTTGGCATCTATGTTGCTATCTATTTTATGGAACATGGCTTGATATGTTTTTCTCTATTCTGTTTGTAACTGAGTACTCCATATCCACCATGTTTGACAGGTTAATTCTGTAATTCTATAATCATGCATTAAGAATGGCAAATGCATAATTAGTGGTGCTTCTACTAGTGCATATTGTCATATTAGTTGAGTTATCATCTGCTGCCATCATATGCTTAGTAAAGTCCCTTCCAGTGAATGCTAATTTAAATACAACAACTCACCCACCGATGATGCCATTGAGCCCTGATTGTACTGAAAATGGTTATTTTCTCGCTCTAGATGTCAATTAACTAAATCGACAACAAGCAGAGTTTAAAGTCCTCTTGGTTGCAACCGGCAGTGTCCGGTCCTGGCTCAAGGTAGGAGCTGCTTTATGCATTGTTCATGTTGTGTTCTTCACCTTTTTTATGAGTTTTGCACAAAAGTTTCTCGAGTTACAGGCTTAAAAGGATCGGTTTGCATGGAACAATGTTCAGAACCTAATATAACTAAATGTCTGTTGCCTGCTCTTTACACTCTTTCAAAGTTGTTAGCGGAAAAATTACGGTTATAGAGAGTAGAGTTTGATTCATTGTCTGATGTAGGAAGGTAGGGTCGAAGTGCTTTTTCAGCTATGTTAATCACCATGGTTTTATTTTTGGATTCTTATGCATAAGCTCTAATTTTAGTTTTCAGTGTTACCCAAACAAAGGAGTATTTATATTTGCAGCAGCACTTTGTGGATCGTAACAGGTAAATGTTTTTGTAGAAGATAAGTCAGGTTTAGAACCTTTGAGTATGACAACTAAAAACTAGAAGTAAATCCATTGTATATATTCAAGAGTGGTTATATAGATATTTCTGGCTAGCTGCATAAGTGTAATTTAGTAAGGGGTTATTTATTTTCCCTTGATACACTACCTTCTGACATATACATCCGTTTGTTGATTCATACAAGATGCATGCATATGCCTGAAAATACAGTAAGCACCTCCTGAAGTTTAAAACTGCTGTGGTGTTGCTCTGTAAAAAAAATGTTCCATAGTTAGCTTGTAATCAAGCAAATAGATGTACTACAGTCAGATACGTTAAGATTAGGCCATTTGGCCATAACAAGTAGTAACTGATGCAATACCTCTACGTGGATGGATGTTAGTTACACTACCACATACCTGGTATGCTAGCAATTGTTTCACCTTAGGACACTACCTTTTAGTATATATTAGTATGTGCTTTTGATTCTGGACAGAACAGATCACATGCACCTAAGCTTCTTTTCCTGGTAGCATAAAAGTAGAACAAGGTACCATTTCAATCTCTTGGTTATTACATATTGCACATATAAACCAGGTGATGAGAGATGTACTGTACTAACCGGTTGAATTGTTGTGTTGATTGGGGACTATGTCGTTGCCGAAGTCTATAGTTGAGTTCGACGGTCCCACCGTCTAGGTCAGGTACCCTTCAAGCCTTTAGAATGCTATAAAAGCTTCAGACCTTTGCTTTTGTAGTTTGGCTGAACTGAACTCAACGAGAGCTTACTCTTAATTATTTAATTAAGTTAAATTTGCTCAAAGTGATTAAGGATATTGGGCCTCTAAAAGAAAAGTAATAATCTGAATTCCTAAGTAATTATAACAATTCAAGTGTGATCTTCTTGTTGCTTAATTTTCTAGTTAAGATATCTTTTTGATATAGATTGCCAGGTACCGTTCTCATATAAAACTCCCGATCTTGTGATCATCATGTCTCCTGCATGATATTTTTGCTGGAAGGTCTGCTTACTTTGATGTACATCTCTTTTCTGAAAATGTCACTGACAGTTTGTTTTACTGAACATCTAAGGTCAACTGGATTCCATCTCAATTTCTGTAAATTTCTCTAAAAAGGTCACTACCCTCAGTCTACGCGGCAACCAGATATACTCAGCTTCGTTGCCCCCACTCCTCTTCCTCCCTCCCTCCCTCTCATTTTGATATAGGCTTCCATCTAATGGCAGCTCTCTCTCCCCTTTTCCATCCTTTTGTTTTGTAGATGGCAGAGCAACCTATATATCATACATACACACTGAAATTGATTCTATTGTAAGCTTATTCACAGTTTTTCTTTCTTATTGATCCATCAAGGAATGGATGTAATGAATATTTTATATGGCTACATTTAAGAAATCCTAATATTACAGCATATGCCCATATTGATGTACATGAGCGAGACTGAGGATGAAACATGGCAGTCAAATGTGCTGAGACAAAGTGCGCACAGGCCTGCCCCAGGAGGCGCCACCAGGTGGCACCCCAGCCTCTAGTATACATGAATCAACGCACTCAAAACTTTAAAATGTCCGGCAGTAAGAAATTTCACCAAAATGAAGTGTTTCATTTGAAATATTAGTTTTTTTGCCGAGACACTTGAAATACTAGTTGATTATGTAAAATTGACAATAAAACATAAGAAACTTTAACCAATAAAAAAATGATCAGAAAATGGAACATAACATGATAGATCTTGATTGCATACAAAAGAAACAAAACCAGTTAGTACATATTGTGTAATAATGCTTATACAATGTAAGAATCAAAACAGTAAATAAAGCATATTGATTGAATCGTATGGTTAGGAAGTTAAGCTTGATCATCATTCTATCGAGTGTGGTCGATAAATAATTCAAATAGATGTGAATCACTAGGAGAAATTGTCAAATCGCAGCAATTCGGTTCCCAAATGTAATACCCTTAAATTTGATCACCCCAGCCATACAATTAGACAACAAGAATCAGGTAAAATTAATAGAAGTGCACGTGCTTGAACCAGATTGGTGGCCTGATGTCTACTACACAACTTATTCTTGTAGACTCGTGTTGAGCCTCCAAGCGCAGAGTTTTATAGGACAGTAGCAATTTTTCCTCAAGTGGATGACCTAAGGTTTATCAATCCGTGGGAGGCGTAGGATGAAGATGGTCTCTCTCAAACGACCCTGCAATCAAATACAAGAAATCTCTTGTATCCCCAACACACCCAATACAATGGTAAATTGTATAGGTGCACTAGGTCGGTGAACAGATGGCGATACAAGCGTTGTATGTATAGTAGATATAGGTTTTTGCAATCTGAAAATAAAAAAACAACAACGTAGCAAGTGATAAAACGGAGCACAAACGGTATTGCAATGCTTGGAAACAAGGCCTAGGGTTCATACTTTCACTAGTCCGATCTCTCAACAGTGCTAACATAATTGAATCATATAACAATCCCTCAACGTGCGACAAAGACTCACTCCAAAATTCTTATCTAGCGGAGAACATAAGATGAAATTGTTTGTAGGGTACGAAACCACCTCGAAGTTATTTTTTCCGATCAATCTATTGAGTTATTCCTATAAGTGTCACAAATAGCCCTAGAGTTCATACTAAAATAATACCATATGATAGACATCAACCAACTCTAATGTCACATAGATACTCCAACGTCACCACAAGTATCCGTGAGTTGATTATACGATATGCATCAAAGAACTTCAGATTCATAATATTCAATCCAATACAAAGAACATCAAAGAGTGCCCCAAGATTTCTACCGGAGAAAGCAAGACGAAAACGTGCATCAACCCTATGCATAGATTACCCCAATGTCATCTCGGGAATCCGCGAGTTGAGTGCCAAAACATACATCAATTGAATCAATATAATACCCCATTGTCATCATGGGTATCCATATGCAAGACATACATCAAGAGTTCTCAAATCCATAAAAGTATTTAATCCTATAATACTGAAATCTCAAAGGTAAAAACTCAATTCATCACAAGAAGATAGAGAGAGAGAAACACCATATGATCCAACTATATTAACAAAGCTCGCGGTACATAAAGATCGTGCCAAATTAAGAACACGAGAGAAAGAGAGATATAAAACACATAGCTACTGGTACAAACCCTCAGCCCCGAGGATGAACTACTCCCTCCTCATCATGGTGGCCGCCGGGATGATGAAGATGGCCTCCGGTGATGATTTCCCCCTCCTGCAGGGTGCCGGAACAGGGTCCCGATTGAGTTTTCGTGGATACAGAGGCTTGCGGCGGCCGAACTTCACATCTAGTGTTCTTTCTGGGGGTTTGTGTATTTATAGGAATTTTTTACGTCGGTCACACGTCAAGGTGGCCCACAAGGGAGCGACAAGCTAGCTAGGCGCCACAGGGGGGTAGGCCGCGCCTAGCAGGCTTGTGGCTTCCTCCTGAGGCTTCTGCTCCTTCCTCGAACCGTCGGGGGTCTCTTTTGGTCCACAAAATATCACCGTAAAATTTCAGCCCATTTCGAGAACTTTTATTTCTGCACAAAAAATGACACCATGGTAGTTCTGCTGAAAACAGCGTCAGTCCAGGTTAGTTCTAATCAAATCATACCAAAATCATATAAAATTAATATAAACATGGCATGAATACTTCATAAATTATAGATACGTTGGAAACGTATTATGGTCATACCTAATTTCTTCCATTTTTTACCGCTGGGAGAGTGGCCAGCGGCTGGCGATTGGCTGCTGAGCGGGTGACGGCGCCGTGTCGCTGTGAACTTGGTGCAAGTACATACATAGCTTTTTTTTAAAAGGTTACACACAAGCATCGAAGCGGCCAGAACAAAACAATTACTCTCACGATATTACATTACAGAAGTGATTGGTTCCCGCGATGGGTCAAATAGACATTTTTTCTTTGAAGCGTTGCATGATGATCGCCACCGGCGCCGCCTTTTTCTTAAAAACGCGGGCATTCTTCTCATTCCAAATTTCGTACCCCACAAGAAGTAAAATGGAAGACAGGGCTTTCGCAGGTTGGGCATCGTTAGTGAGGACCGTATCCCAGCAAGATTTCACTGTGACGAACTGAAGCCAAGGAGCCGTGACGATAGTGAGGCCAAGCTAGGAGAGCACCTCATTCTTAACCCGGATGGAGAATATGCACTTGAAGAGGAGATGTGCGGCAGATTCCTGCACATTATTGCAAAGTGGGCATCTGTCACAGTTAGGCTAGCTAGCCTCTCCATTGGAGCCTATCAACCGTTCATATTCTGTTTTGGGTGACAAGCCAGGCAAATAATTTACACTTGGGAGGAGCCCACGCCTTCCAGGCTGTAACTTGCAAGCTTGAGCGTGTGTGACCAGCGAACTGTGCCGCATAAGTAGACTTAGTGGAGTAGTGGCCATCATTGGTTAGCTTTTTAAAAGAAAGGAGGATTGCCCCCGGCCTCTGCAATAGAGGATCTCCCCGCCATTAGCCACTTCACCTGACCACCCTCAACGCGATCGTCGATCTCCAGGGGTATAGCCTCCTCTTCAGACATGTCAAGCTGTCCCAATGACTCTTCCAATTGAGTCCTGCCGATCTGGATGGTTTGGCTCCGTTCTCCATCGATGAAACACCGACGGAGCTGGATGTCACCATCTCCCTCCCATCGGGTGTGCCCTGCTCGCCCCACCGAAGAATTCTGTGGGCATCGTCGAGTTCCAAGTCGAAAACCCTAATTGACTACTCTACCGCCCGAAGTTTTAGGTTTTCAGGGAAAAACTTTCGCAGTTGTAAATGAATTACTCAACATTAACTCGGACTACTAAATGATATATATCTTGCACCCATAATACACCACTACTTGGAAGCAACATCACTCATATCGAACGTACTAGAGTGATAGTTGTACTGATAACAGACCAGTTCTAGAAGGAAGACTAGATCAGGTCAAACTGGTTGTTGCACGGCCTATTCGCCTATCTCAACAACTGCAAAAGCAAAGCATCAAATGAAGGGTAGACTGGCTACGAATGTTGTATTCTGCCAGGGTTCGGCCCCTCTCTAGCTGCTTCCCTGCAAAGATGAGGCGATGTTGTTTCGGGACGCACTTCATCTCTTACACCTTCACCATGACACTGACGATGTTCTCCAAGATCCCAACCTCGAGAGTGATGCTCTGCCATTCTAGATTCTTCATATAGATCTGCATCATGCTACATCCTGGTATGAGCAAGGAGAACTCATAGTGACTAACAAGATTGGGTTCAAAGAGAGCAGTGGAGTTGGTTGATCAGATGATGGATGAAGAGGGGTTCAGTGTCAGGGTTTATGGGCTCGGGTTATTGGTGTGATGGTGTGAAAATTGAGTAGAATGATGGAGAAGAAAATCAGGTGGGATGGTCACATATTCTCATGCCTAGAAGTTACTGATATTTATAAATCCGGCTACCATGACCTGTCTCGTTAGTGGCCGCACCACCAACCGATAGAGCCTGCATGGCATTGGCCATGTCACAACTTGCTGCCAGAGCCGGTAGCAACAAGTACCATGCATGCGCCCTATTTCATTCCCAAAGCTACGCATCGCCAAATTCCTATGATTTGGAACGTGCCATTTTCCTATGGCGGTGGCTGCAGCAGGGCCTACCGTTAACCTTCTTCCCGCCTATCTATGGGGAAAAGGTCATGCCGTAAACCTTCTCGTAAATGTGCCATGTCAGCAGCCACCGCCATACCCACCGCACCACCACCAGTGCCAACCACCACCGACCATCGCCACCCGCCTGCTCATTCGGTGTCGCCGATGTCGTGCCATAGCCAAGACCACTTATGGGGATATGTGGGATATGTTCACCTGGAAACCTCACATAAATGCTATTTTTTTATCATGAGGAGGGCCTCCCCTTCCGATTTCCATTAAATAAACCATGCGGTTCACCTAAGAACAAGCTACTGAAGCAAAAGAAAAGAGGTTCTCTAGGCAAACTAACAGCAGGCCCTGGCCACCAAGCTCCCACTTCTCCAGGGGCCGATCCCCCAGGAGAAACAAAAGTGGAGGAGAGAACGACAACGCCAACCAGCTTCATCGCAATACAACGCTACATGCCTCCCATAAATTATATGGCCACCCCATATAATCACTTTTAGGGAGTTTTTTAGAACATCTTTTGGAGAAGCTCTGCCCTCGTGTGGCCACCCGGTGATCCCTAGCTGCTTCGGCGATGAAATTGCAAGGCGAAGAGATGGCGGTTATCAGGTGCTCTGGTGGTCGTGTGGCTTGTCTAGCGGCGTCCCAGGCCTAGTTTAGCTAGGTATGTTGCCATCTGTGTGGTTAATGCTCGGTTTTTATCGATTGATGTATGGATATTGGATCCGGGTTTGTTCTTCATTAACTTGATGAACTCTTCTCTTCTTAATGCAATTGAGGGTGATACTCACAAGATTTGATTGCAACTCTGATTTCCAAACCTAGTCCCAACATGGAATCACCTTCATGTGTGGCTCACAAGATGCAATATTAATCTTCTATATCTAAAAGACATGCAATCACGTCAGGTTGTCATGCTTTGGACTGTGATGGTATAGAGGAAACCAATGGAAAAAATACAGAAATTAACTACAGTATGTGAAAAGGAAAGACCCAGGGACTCTTAAACTAAATTTTCTGTTGACAGATAAAAAGAACCACTCAACACATTAACCTACTAGTACTAAATAATACGCAGTTTTACTGATAACACACCACTGCAAGGAACATGACTACATGAATGGAGCTGTACTAATGTACTGCGTACTAGAATGATAGTTTAACTGATAGCACTACTGGAACTTAAACTGGCAAAATAAAAACGGTTGTTCAATCGCAGGCCATGCATGCATCTCAACAACCGCAAAGGCAAAGCACCAAATGAAGGGTACAGTCTTTACAAATGTTGTAGTCCGCTAGGGTTCGTCCCCTCTCCAGGTACTTGCCTGCAAAGATGAGGCGCTGCTGCTTCGGGTAAGGGGCATACTTCATCTCGTACATCTTCACCATGACACTGTCGACAGTATCAAAGCTCCCAACCTCTAGAGTGATGGTCTTCCCTTCTAGCGTCTTCATATTTATCTGCATCATGTCTCCTCTCGGAATACACGGGAGAAGGATGAGGAGAATCTTGGACTCGATGAGAATATTGTGGTCGGCCAAGGTGTTGTTCCCGTCCTCCAGTCGTTTGCCGTCGAAGATGAGGCACTGTTGAGCCTTGGGGAAGCCTTCGAGGTCCTGGATCTTGGCCTTCAGGTTGTCGATGGTGTCCAGGCTGTCAACATCGAGGGGGAAAGTCCTATTCATCAGCGTCTCCGTCACGCAGATCTGCATCTTCTCTTGGAGCTCGAGTGTGGATTCATGCTGGATGTTGTAATCAGCCAGTGTACGGTTGTCGTCCAGCTGCACCCCGTTGGAGACGAGGAAGTGCCGTTCCTGGACCATTGCCTTGATAGAACCCAATGTATCTGATTCATGGACCTTGAGGCGGATCGTCCTACCGGCGGGGTTCTTGACCAGAACGTACATTGTTCTGAATGTGCAAAAATGAAAGATCACCCCGTATGTACCTTGATGAAGTGGATCGACGTCGATGCCTGTTGCTAGCGCCGCCGGTGGGAGATCGACCAGAAGTACGTACTAGAAGAGATAGGGTTCGGGGAAGAATAGATGGCGACCCTTGTTTTTTATAGGGTCTCCGTCCAATCGGCTCTCTTTTTATAATACAAATCGATTAAATAAGGAAGTATTTCAGTTTACCTTTTTTTATACATACATATCTACCTTAACTAATCCCGTTGACAAAATTAATAAATAGTGTTGTTTTGCGAAAAAGATTCAAATCTATTATAGACCACTGAACCACCATTGCTGGCATTAGATGAGCCGGCGATGCGCTGTCATCATCGCTCTCACACTGGAGCGACCTGACCTTATCAGACGGAAAGTCTTCATGCACATGCCCCTAAGGACTTGGAGTCCTGGAGCCGCATCCATCGCCGTTGAGTCCGCGCGATTTGGATCATTTTCCTTTATTTCTTTATTATTTAAAATAGTATCATGCGACTTAGTTTCATGAGCTCTAACACACTTGTACGTTGCGTCAGAAGTAGGTCGTCAGCACACGGCTAAGGTGGATAGAGCACCTCTAGCAGATCTTCAATCCTTAATAATCTACCGGTGTTGTGGGAGTTGGTCTAAATTTCTTGCTCCAGCAGAGATCCTCTTACCCATCCCCGATTATCGGTGATCACTAAAAAAACCCAACTCCCACAATATAGAGGGGCAGTTAAAACTCCCCCAAAAAATTCACTACTATGGTGTGCCTCGACCACTGCGTCGTCCCATCGACGCGACGGCCACCGTCGCCTTCCACATCCCATGACGGAGTTCCTTGAGAGAGAGGAGAGATTTTCCCACTGACAATCAGGGTCCATTTGTCACGCTGGATGCTGGAGATGGTCTACGCTTTGATGATCAGTGCACACCTTAAAAAAACCACCCCTCACCAGAAAGGAAGAATTCATTGCGATGGTGTGGGTGAATAGGCCATTGGCAGCAGAAAGGAAGGAGGAGAAGCTGACTCTTTTGAAATTGAACATAGAATAGTATACACTACTGAAAACCCACCATGCAAAGCTTTTCAAATTGAACATAGAATGGCCTGTTGATGTCAAGGTTTAGACTGTCTTGAAGATGAGACGAACAAAGTATCATACAAACAACCATTACCGGATTTTCTCGGTGGTGTTGGTCTGCTTAGGACAGTGTAGGATGTTGGTTTATATTTTTATCAGCCAGATTAGATAGATAGCTATACTGTGTGATCCGGTTACTTCAATATGAGCCTTGCACTTGTTTAGTTTCGGCCACTGAGTTTACAGTTAGCAATGTTTCAGTCTTACCAATAACATCATTCTTATTAGGTATCGAGATTGACATGCCATTTTAATGTCGAATGTTTGATCAGTAGATATATAGATCTGTTTGACACTATGACTTAGCATCCATGTGCTGCATGTATGAGCGTTGCACGTTTTCTGATGCACTCACCTGGTATAATCCAAAATAGTATAGTTACATCTGCGGTTGGTTGATTGTGTTCTGTCAGGTGCCCTGCATTCCAAAACCTGAACATTTTCTTCTCTGAAACTCTTGAGTCCCAAGACTCTGAAGTCGGAACCGATCTAGTTGGACTGCGGCGGTCTGACGGCGTTGGCACTCCGCCTGGCCAAGAAGCTCGCTGAGGGCGACGACACCAGGGACTGCAACATCGCCTTCTCGCCGCTGTCCCTCTACAGCATGCTCGGCCTCACTACCACACTGAGCCCCTATGCCGACAGCCCAGGCCGTCAGCACAGGCCTGATTCCCGTCGGCATAGGCCTACGCCGACGGCCACCGTCGGTGTAGCGCCGTCGGCAACATATACGTCGGCGTACCCCCGGGCCACGTCGGCATAGAAAGGCCGTCGGCATAGATGCCTACCCCGACGGCGTCCGTACATCTATGCCGATGGCCCGGGCCGTCGGCAACGTTCCATGCGAACAGCGTCTGACGGCGCCGCCGTCAAGAGCAGACCAATCAGTGCCGGCCACATGGCGATGCTATGCCGACAGCTAGGCCGTCGGCATATATTCAAATCTATGCCGACGGCCTGGCCGTCGGCATAGCATCGCCACATGGCCGTCTCTGGTAGCTCCTGGGGCGATGCTATGCCGACGGCCTAGCCGTCACCGTAGCTTCGCCCCAGGAGTTACCAGCGGTCGCCACGTGGAGCCGTCGGCATATGCTAATACTATGCCGACGGCTAGGCCGTCGGCATAGGCTCCACGTGGCGGCCACTGGTAATTCGCGGGGGCTCTATGCCGACGGCTATGCCGTCGGTGTAGTTTTTGTCTGTTTTTTTTCTGCTTTCTGTTTCAAATCAATTCAATTCAAATCAAATAACAGATATATATATATATATATATATATATATATATATATATATATATATATATATATATATATATATATATATATAGCAGGTATATAGACATGCACAGCACCACCATCACACCCAACAGTACCACCATCACACCCAAGAGCACCTCCATCAAGAGCATCATAAATATAAGAAACAATTATGCATATCACAAACCAACACCACCACCATCACATCCTCACAACGAGCAACATAAGCATATCAGAAACATAAGCATCTAGCTAAGAGCACAAGTCATCCGAAGTAGCATAAAGGAGCACACAAGTCACAGGCTTAAGCGCCAGTACGTCCACGACCACCGCCAAGTCCGCCAAAGCCCAGGTCGTCACTACTACCGGCAGCGCTACCGCCAAGACCGCCACCGCCTCGGTGGATCGGAGTGACCGGGCTCCGTGAGTCGGGAGTGATGCCAAGACTGGCACCACCACCAACTGTAGATCCACGGGTTCCCTGGAAGTTTGAAAAGACATGTTAAGGGGATATATGATTGTGTTGAATAAACGGTAAGGTTGAATAGTTTGGGGATGTACTAACCGGCGTAGTCCCCGGGTGGTGTGCCAGAAACTCCTCATAGGTAAGTAGCACTGGAGCCGGTCCAGGAGGAGGTGGTGGTAGTTCCATTTGAGGAACCGTGCCGGCCGCCATGCACTCAACAACGCGCTGCATGTTAATTGACCAAGCAAACACGAATGTCAGAAGAAATGGAAGTGGAAATATATAAGTGAAATGAAAGGGGCCAAACTAACCTCCATCATGCGACTGTTGTGCTCCTGCGCTGCTAAGACTCTCGCATGCCACACCATGGTCTCCTGGCGTGTGTACTCCATGTAGGACTACAGTATGAGATGATGGAACTCATAAAACATCTCAATGCGGAAAATAAAGTGAGTTATGTAGATAAGAGGGAAAATACTTACAGAGTGCCTCTCGGCTAGGAGGGAGTGTGACTGCGCACTGGTCATGGTCGTGCGCTGGCTCAAGCTCGGTTCGGTAGCTCGGAGCTGTGTGTGGGAGATAGAAGGAGTGATCACAGCATCCAGAACTGGCTGCCGACCGTGCTACATGAGCCCCATGCCCACCACCACCCTCTCGTCCAGATCCACCCTAATGGGGTCAGGTGTGTCAGGATGTAACCTCTGATACCCCTCAGAGTAGGTCTTCTTCTTCTCCGCGGTCTTGCCGTAGTACTTGGCCTCGCCAGGCTTGGGCTTCCTACGCGTATGGGCGATCTCCCACACCTCCATGTGTGAGAGCGGCCGCTTCAGTTTCTCCTCCTGCACTACCAAACGGAGGTTAGTCATACATAAGAAAGTGATGGTAAATAGAAGAAGAAGAATGTTTAATGAGGTTAGCCATACATGAAGTGTCTTGTGGAGAAAGTGGTTCCGGTTTCCCTGAGCATGTACTCCCTCCTTCCCTCGGTTAGCCTTGTTTTTGATGCTCGTAGCCGCCCAGGCTCCATCCTGACCACACCACAGATCCACAAATGCCGCCCAGGACTCATCTTTTCCATAACACCAATTTGGACACACCTAAATAATGAAAGCATAATGGCATGTCAACACGAAACGATGAAATTTACCACAAACGTTGGAATGAAAAATCTTTTATACTTACCGCCAAGAACTGGTGCCTCTCCAAGGTAATGTCCTCCCTCTGCGCTTCTTCCTTGGTCATCTTCACACCAAGAGTGTCGTGATAGTATTGCGAGATGGCCACCCAGCGCACCTCGTACTGCATCTAGCGGGACTTCTTCTTCGCTTGGCGCAACACGATCTCGTCGGCAGTGGCCTTGTGCTCCTGAAGAACTCGATAGTATTTCTACCATCATTCATGAAACCAGAATGGAAGAAGCCATGAGTTAAATCATTCATGAAACCAGAATGGACTTGTGCTTCTGAAGAGAACTCACCCAAAAATTTGTGATCACAGCCTTAGCATGGGTCTCATGGTCCACGTGGGGGGCCGCTTCCCAGTGGTCCCAGCTCGTGGCCAAAACCAGACGGTCCGGGTGCCTGACTAGATCCGGACAGTACAACCCCGGCCAGTGTACCTTCAGCAAGACGGTGATGTGAGGCTGTTGGGAAGACAGGCCCCTTTAGGATATATCCAGTTGCTACAAAAGATGTAAAGAATGAAAATATTAGCATGTGACAAGCAAAATAAAGAAAAATATAAGCATGTGACAAGCAAAAGAATGAAATTATTATTAAGTGGCACTTATTCTTTCCCCGTGGGCTCAATGAGCCACTTCTTTCTCCTCGGTAGCAGGAATCTGCTTTGGGAGCTTTGCGTTACCACGCAGCCACCCCTTGTTGCCAACCCCCTCCCCGCCAGCACCATCATCCCTGCCACCACCATCATCCCCGCCACCACCATCCTCCTCGCCTGCCTCCTCCTCCTCCTCATCCCCCTCCCCAACCTCCTCCTCCTCCTCGCCCCCATCCCGAACCTCCTCCTCCTCCTCTTCGTCCTCCTGAACCTCCTCGGCAGAGGGTACCTCACTAGAGGAGGGCCTCGAAGACAACACCCCTAATTCGTTGAGGGTGCACTCTTTCTAGCCGCGACCCCTGTAGTGGCTCTCCCCCCACCCCCTCGCCCTCTAGGGGCTCTCCCCCGCCCCCTCCTCCTCTAGGGGCACCTCTCCCTCGACCTCCCTGTGAGGAGTCATCCTCAAGTAGTCGGGGGGTAGGATTACGTGCTCGACCACTCCGACTAGGCATACCGACGACCTTGCGTAGGAAACCCACGCCGTCGGCCTTCCCCTTGCCCATGTTCCACGAACCTGCATTGAAAAGAGGAAAAACAATTAGTACATTAAAAATGAAGGAAAAATCATAATAATAAGGAATAATAAACACATTAATAAAAAAATCATAAAAAGGCATATTCCTAAACCATAGAAAAAAAGACTTGAAACATACATCTGCTAGAACCCATACGAATCATCACTGTTGTAACCTATTTCTCGGTCGGTCTCATCATCACTATCAATCATATCATCTTCGTTGTCTTACGGAGGTGGAGGCTCTTCCTCGTCGTCAGCGTCTTTGTTTAACTTTTCTAGCATAAGTATGTCATTTTCATTAACAATTGTCTCACCATCATTCCGTGCATCGTCATCGTTTGGATCCACATCATCATCACCCAATGGTCTAGCGTCATCGTTTCTGACCACATCATCATCAGGTTGCTCTTGATAGAACACTCCCTCATATGTCATGGGGTTAATGTTGTAGTAATCATATTCGTTCGGGTCCGGTAGCTTACCATGTGGCTACACCTTGAACACAACTTCCCAACCCTTTAGGTACTCTTTCTGGCATGGGTAAGGCAGATAATAAACTTGTGTAGCCGCAATGAAGAGATCGGCTCCGGAATAGACGGTTGATGGTTTAACTTCGACCAAACCAATGGAAGGCGTATGTCTCTGCCCCTCCCGCGGATCGAACCATCGGCATTTGAACACAGGCAGACTTAGGGTTTCGCGCCCTTTGCGGAATGTAATCTCGTATATATTTTGTACCCTTCCGTAGTAGTCTACTAAATTTTGATCGGGGGTGTATACTCCGGTATTTATAGCTTTGGGATCAGGCCACTGTTCTGGTGCTCCTCTGTATGGAAGCGATACCCATTCACATCATACTTTTTACATGTCATGACGGCAGGGTCAAAACCCATGGAAACCCATCTAAATTCGTCATCCATAGATATGTTCGGATCTTTTCCCTACAAGTATAATTGAAATTGCTAGATGCATTAGTTCGGTAAACTAATAAATGTTGAACTAGGTATTTAATAGGGGAATGTGGAAAATTACTTTCTCCATGAACCAAGCAACAAAAATTTTACGTCCAGGGTTTCCATGACGGAGAAGAGTAAGTGCCTCCTCCTCAGTAGGAGGATTCATTCCCGTCCATTCCTCTTGAACGAAATCACTAAAAGAAGAAAAGCGGTGTTAGACCGGGACTAAGTGAACATAGAACATGATGTTGTGCAAGACATAAAGGAATGGTGTAGTGGTATTACCTCATCCACACTTCCTCAACTTCCTTGATGTTGTGCAAGATATAGAACATGAGGTCCTCCCACTCTTGTCGTGGCATGTTATAAGATTTTGAGGCCCCAGCCCTGCCACCTTGCCCGTTGAATAGATGGAGCTTGGGTTGATACTTGGGCTCTTCTATATTGTATCGAGGCACCTTATTATGCAGATGGGGAACGTGGTCTAGATAGTACGATGTCCTGAGGTCTGACAACTCCTCTAGGATAACTGCCTCAGCTATGGAAGCTTTAATCTTAGCTTTGTTTCCACATTTCTGTCGGAGATGCTTGTTCTGTCTCTCAGGGCCATACTGCTAACTATTCTGCACAGCCCCCCCCCCCCCCAACAATACCTCGTTCGCGAGGTGCAGAATGAGATGTGTCATCGGAGTAAAGAAGCCTGGCGGAAAGATCTTCTCTAGCTTGACTATCAACTCCGGTGCCTTCTTATGCAATTGTTCAATCACGTCTTTACTTACTTCTTTAGCACAGAGCGTGCGGAAGAAATGGCTTAGCTCGGCAAGCACTCGCCAGACATGCTCGGGGACCTAGCCTCGAACCATCACCGGCATTATCCGCTCAATCCATACATGGTAGTCATGACTCTTGAGCCCGGTCACTTTGCCTGTTGAAAGATTGACTCCCTTACTTATATTCGATGCATAACCATCGGTGAACTTCAAAATGAGTTTTAGCCAGATAAGTACTTCCTTCTTTTCTGGCAGTTTAAGGACAAGTCAGCATCTGGCTTGAACCAGTTTCTTCAACCACCTGTGGAAGGCTTCATGTTTAGACGTGGTCTATCATAAATTCTCTACTGATCGGCTGTAGCTATAACGTTATCCTTTGACTTATCAGGAATGTTGAGGATCGTGCGGAAAAGGGACTCTGTGACATTCTTTTCGGTGTGCATCACATCGATGTTGTAAGGAAGTTTGAGGTCCTTGAAATAGGGAAGCTTCAAGAAGGGGGTAATGTGAGTCCAGTTGTGCGTCTCACCATATCCCTCGAAGCCTTTGGCTTTGGCTTTGGCTTTGCCTTTGACTTTAGGCTTGAGAGCTTTTAGCTGAGCGAGAACATTTGCCCCCGAAAATGTTGGAATCTCGGTTACTTCATGGACAACCCGGCCTTTCGTGAAGTTCTTCTTGTCTTCCCTGTCTGGATGGTCTGGAGGGAGGAACTGTCGATGCAGGTCAAAGGCTACATACTTGCCACCCTTACTCAGCCAAATCAAACGCAGAGCCTGCATGCACACTGGGCATGGCATCTTCCCACTTGTACACCATCCGCAGAATAGAGCATAGCCGGGAAAGTCATGCATGCAATAGTGCAACCAAACTTTCATCAAGAATTTCTCTGCAGATCCCGGTCGTATGTCAACCTCGGAAAGTACCAAGAATGGTGTAAATCATCCACCAGCGGCTGCATAAACACACCCAATTGCTTCCCGAGGTATTCAGGCCCCGGAATGATTGTTGACAAGAACATGGTCTTGCGTTGCATTAGGGCCCAGGAGGGAGATTGAGCGGAATTACAAACATGGGCTAGCAGCTGTATAGATTGGACGACATACCATATGGATTGAACCCATCACCTGATATGGCTATTCTGACATTACCAGCCTCGGCTGCTTCCTCGGGGCATTCTTCATCGAATGACTTCCATGCTTCGCCTTTCGATGGATGTACGATTTTATTTGGATGGTACCTTATACCTTCCTTGTGCCACTTCATCATTTTAGCAGACTCCTCCGTGATGAAAAGGCGCTGCAGTCTTTCTATGAAATGGAGATACCAAAGAACCTTAGCGAGGATGGCTAGCTGCCTTTTCTCACCATCCTCACCAACCACCTCAAGGTACCGAGACGAACCACACTCCCTACAGAACTTGTCATCCGCATACTCGTGCCTAAACAAAAGGCAATTCTTCGGACATACATGTATTTTCTCATAATCCATAGAGAGTGCCTTCATGATTTTCTTTGTAGCATACATGCTTTTCGGCATTTCATGAACCTCAGGGAGGCTGTTAGCCCATACTCCCACGAATGCTTCAAAGCATTTCTGGCTACAGCCGTACTCAGCCTTGACTGCAATCAGTTGCGAGATGGCATCCAACTGAGATATTTTCGCACCCGCATAAAGAGGTTAATTCGACGAGGCCAAGACCTCCAAGAAGGCCTTTGTGGTTGCCTCCGGCTCCTCCAGTTCATTCTCTGAAGGTGTCGCATGTGCCGTTTCTGCAGCAATGACATCATCTAGCATGTCCCTAACCCCGTCGTCCGCATAACCATCGATGCATTGTCGCATCACCTCCTCTCTACCACGGTCCTGCTCGGCTAAGTTTATCGGCAGCATGTCAAAGTTTGGCATATATCCATGCATGCGAAGGTGGTCAGTCATGTCCTTCTGATTTCTACGGTGACGTCTGGCACATCTCGCACAGGGGCATTGTGGGATAATTCTCATTGGACTACGGAATATCTCCTTCAAATACACATCGGTTTTCGTGATCCACTCTGATGTTACTCGATTCCGATGGATAAAACCACTGTACATCCACTGATTATCTGCCATCCTCTGCTTTATTGGGAGCCACACAACAAAATTAAGGATTCATTTAAATTAATCACATCAAATTTTAATTTTCTACCGCGTTGACGGCATTGAAACCACCTACTTCTCTAATAGGTAAAGATGGGTCCTGATCCCACCCGAGGATGTGTAGATTGAGTACGTTCTCCATGCTCTACCCCATTCCAAGACAAAATTTTGGCAGCACCTCCCCGCTGTTCTCCAGATACATGTCTCGGCTAATAGCCGAGAGAATGTGCTCCGGAGAACAACGGGGAGGCGCCGCCGAAATCCTGTCTCGGAACGGTGTAGAGCAAGGAGAACGTACCCAATCTACACATCCTCGGGCTGTTCGTGGAAAACGCTGGACAATCCAAAAGAGCTAGGGTGATAAATATGCAATTGAATGCATATTTATCGATGCAACCCTTTCGGACGGGAGATGCCTAGGTTATGCGACTTAACTTGAGAATGAAATCTAGTGACATGAAAAAATGGAGGAGATGGACTTGTAGCTCACCGTCGCCTATAGGGGAAGGAGTCGAAAAACAGAGGGATGCTCAGGGACCAACGCGTCGGACGACGGTCACTCCGATGAAATGCAACACCACAAAGCCTGCAAATTCCACCGAAAGAACAACTTAGATCATCACATCTCAGTCAAGTGTCAAAATTTAGTTTCAATTTATTTAGCAAGATCATCATGATGAAGTAACCACTAACCATGATCCAAATTTTAACATCTGTCTATCTAGTTCACAAAACATCTATCTATATATCATATCGAGTATCTAACCAACATTACATCGTATCAATCTATCCATCCATCCAACATCCAACATCTCAATCCCTCTAACACTAGAACAAGTCAATCCCTCCAACATATCAATCCATTCAACAACAAAAAATTGTAACCAACATATCAATTCATTCAACAACCGTGATTCATCCATCCATCTAAAAAACATCTACCTAACATACATTCATCCATCCATCTAAAATGAAGAGAGGGGTGAGATGAGAGGGAGAGGAGCTCACTGTGGGTGGTGGCCGGGACGAGGCAGGGGCGGGGCCGGGCGAAAAGTTGTCTGGGCGGTGACGGAGGAGGCCGGAGAAGGTCGGGGTAGAGGCGGGGCGGCGGCCGGGTGGGCCGGGGGCCGAGGCAGGACGTCGCAGGTCGGGGCAGTGACGGGGCCGAGCGGGCGGGGACGAGGTCAGGATGGGGGAAGACCCGGGCGGGGTGGGGCGGCGCGAGGCCTTGCGGCGATGGCGCGGGGCGGGGCGGTGGCGAGGCAGCGTGCGGTGGTGGCGCAGGGCGGGTCAGAATGGGGGAGGAGCAGGGCGGGGAGGCAGCGGCGCGGGTCGGCACGGGGCGGGGCAGCGGCGGCGCGGGTGGGTGAAGGTGGGGCCGGCCGGTGCGGGGCGTGGATCGGGAGCGGTTGAGATCGGGGTCGGGGGTGAGAGACAGACGGAATGAGTTGTGACGACCCCGGCTTAATCGTGCACTAACCATACACGCAAATGTACACGATCAAGCCTAAGACTGACTTGAAGATATCACAACACAACTCTAAAACATAAGTAAAGTCATACAAGCTTAATATTACAACCCAGGGCCTCGAGGGCTCGAATACATAGCTCGATGGCATACAAGCGTCAGCGGAAGCATCAGATATCTGAGTACAGATATAAAAGATAAAACAGATAGGCCTTTAGAAGGCGGGGCAAAAGAAAAACACTACGATCGAAAGGCGCAGGCCTCCTGCCCGGGACCCTCCGAACCTACTCCTGGTCGTCAGTAGGCTCCTTGTAGTAGTACTCGCTGGGAGGGTCGTAGTAGTAGCCGTCGGCAGGGACAGTGGTCTCAGGGGCTCCGTCATCTGGTTGCATCCAAAGGATATGGGGAGAAAAAGAAAGCAAAGCAAACGTGAGTACTCATCCAAAGTACTCAGCAAGCAAGGATCTACACTACATATGCAACATTATCAAAGGGAGGCTGTATATGTGGACTGGGCTGTATAAATGCCAGAATAAAGGGGAAAGCCTAGTCCTATCGAAGACTAGCATCTTCATCGGTCTTGCAGCATTAGAAGAGTGCAGATTAGCATAAAGTAAAGTAATAGTAGTGCCATCAACCTCGCCCAGAGATCCTTGCTCGGCTCCCTGCGAGAAAGCAATCCCAGAGCCATACTATCCAGTTGTCATCTCAAATATACAGTTCTAGTTGTACCGATTGGGATACAACTCCGAGTGTCCGTTACCGTAGGATATACTATCGATAGATGTTTTCTTCCCTACAAGGGTGCACCAACTTACCCACCACGCTCGCTTAACTCCGGCCGGACACACTTTTCTTGGTCATGCCCGGCCTCGGCCAAACGATACACCGCAACCCGACCTAGGCTTAATAGAGAGTTCAGCATGCCAGACTAATCCTATGCCCCCAGGGGTCTTAGGACATCGCCCCGGGCGCTCCTGTGCATTGCGAGGGCGACCGGAAGCAGACCTAGCTCCCTTAATACAAGCGCGGGCTTAACCAGTCCAATCCAGCACGCCGCTCCTCGCTGACGTCAATTAAGCTTCGGCTGATGCATACGACACAGAACACCCATACTATGCCCACGTGATGGTTAGTGCTATCAAGCCAGAGGCCCCTCGGATCAAATATCCAAACCGTTAGTGGAATAGGAGCGCGCTGTAACGAGCAGAGACTCAGGACCGATGTGACCCCATCGCCCCGTCTCGAGGACTTGTGGCATGGGCTAAGAATGCCCGGCCACGCCTCGTAATTATCTCGCGGGCAACCTCCAGGTCAACCCGACTACACATCTCTCGCAACTAAGCTCGCGCGGGTACCCCTCAGGGCCGACACGTCTTTAGTAACAAGGTTCAGTGTAAAGTCATAGTAACCATAGTAACCGTGTGTCTAACACCAAGGGGGAACCCTGAGGAATCACCCTCGATGGAATTCCACCTGATGTTATCGTCAAGGTGAATGAAGGAGGAATCACCCTCGAGGTCCACTCTTGAGGAGTTTCACGACAGTGTCGTTATCGGGAGTGGAGAAGGAGGAATCACCCTCGATGACCACAACCGATGAACTAACCTACAAGGTTAACATCAGAAGTGCTGATGAGGTATCACCCTCGGCACTCGATAGTAACCCAGTAGTGTCGAGCAACTAAGGGGGAAGTGATGTGCGGTGCCGGGGCCTGGTCTTCGATCCCGTTGATCGGGTCTTCTGATAATCCAGCGGGGCAGTCGGGATAAAGTGGGGGTCTCTGATGGGTCTCTACCCAGCCTATACTAAACAGTTTAGGATAAGCAGGTAGGTAACAACAGCAGGTTACAATAAACAGGCTATGCAGCAGAAATAGGATAACAGTAGCAGCAGCAACTTCTAATGCAAGCATAAGAGAAGAGAATAGGCGATATCGGAATGTTCAAAACGGGGGTGCTTGCCTGGAAGCTCTGCGGCAAGGGTCTGGTCGTCAGGGATGTAGTCGTACTCCGGAGCTGCGTCTGCCTCGGGGACTACGCCGGTGTTGGGGTCTAATGAGGGAGAAGAGGGGGAGGAAACAGATGAATACACAGCAAACAATGCAACACAGAGCATGCTATGCCTAGGATGCAGTGCAGGGTTGCCTAAAGATGCATCTAAGTCATTTAGTTATTTTAGGATTAAAGTGGGATTTATTAAATGGTATGTATGCACTATTCATCTACCGAAAATGGGCTAAAAGTTACGGGTTCTCCTACATAGGGGGTTCCGACATGGAAACAGGCAACACGATCAAATTCGTCTTGTCGTTCTGATCAACTTTCATGTAGAAAGTTTTTCGATCCGAGCTACGGTTTATTTTCTATGATTTATCAAAGTTTTAAAGAATTTATGGAATTTATTTTATTTATCAGAAAAGAATTAATGCGTCAGCATCACATCAGCATGACGTCAGCAGTCGGCTAACTTGCTAACCAGGTCAAACTGACTAGTGGGTCCCACTTGTCATTCACAGTGGCCTTAACAGAGGGGGTTAAAACTAACTAGCTGGGTTAATTAGTTACTGGGGCCTACTGTCAGTGTCAAATTAGTTAACCAATTAACTTAATTAGGATTAACAGATTAATTAGTGTTTTATTTATTTCATTTAAATCATTTAAATTAACGGGGCCCGCCTGTCAGCTGCCCAGTCAGCCGAGTTGACTCGGTCAACTGGGCTGCGGGGCCCAGAGGTGCCCGGTCAGCGGCCGGCGCCGGAAACGCGCCGGCGAGGCAGAACGCGGCGGCGATGGCCGGAACTTTGCCGGAGTCCGTCGAAAAACTGCCACGGTTTACCATTTTGCGCGCTGTGACTTGCATTTGAACGGGGAGAGTTCACGCGTCGAGTGGGGGTGGTGACGTTGTCGGAGTAGCACTACAGCGACGGCAGCGATGAGCGCGGCGAACACCGGAGTTCGATCGGGGTCGTGCGCGTGGCTACTGAGCACAGCAAGAGCTGCGGGTGGTGGCGTTGGGTTGTAAGGGAGGTGCTGAGCACGACTACGCGTTCAAACAAGCACGACGACTACCAGAACGTCGGCGACGAGCTTCGCGGCGGAGCACGGCTCGGCCATCGCCGGCGACAGCGCCAGAGGCAGCTAAACAGGAAGGAGACAGAGGGGAATCACAGCGGGGCTCACCTAGCGGCTCAAGAAAGGCCCGCGATCAGATTAGTAGCAGCAAAGAGGGGTTGCCGGAGTCGGAGAGGATCGGCGGCGGTCAGAGATGCAGTAGAAGCGAACGGCGGCGGCGTGGCTTCCCAGCTCCGCTCAAGTGCACCAGGAGGTGCGGCGGAATGTGGCAGAGCTGGCGGACACGGTCGGCAAGCACGGGGCCGCCGGTGGCCGGGCGTACGATGGAGGACGGCGTCGGTGGCGCTCGGTTCTTGCGAGCAGAGAGGGGGGAGCGGTTTGGGGGCGAGGGAGAGAGGGGAAAAAGGAGGAGGCGACTAGGGGGGAGGGCACGGGGGAGTCCTTATCCCCTCGCCCCACCAGCTCCATCGCCGTGGCAAGCGGAGGACGGCGCAGTGAGCTGCGGCCATGGCGGCGGCGACACGCAGCAGGAAGCAGGTATGGGAGGTGGGCTGGGTCGGCTGCAGGTAAGACCAGGTAGGCATTTTTCCCTTTTGCTAATTTCTGTTTTAGTTTTTATTTATTAATAGAGACAGGAAATGATTTTTTTGTGGGCCACCTAACATTTTAGAAAAATGTGGGACTAAGCCCCAATAATTCCTGGTAATATTTGGCACTACCAGCAAAAGTTTGGAGGCCAAAGTTATAGGTTAGATATTTTTAGAAATTGAAAAGGACAGATTAAATGTTGCTGGACTACTGTTTTAAAGTCCAGGGGCATTTTGGGAATTTTGGTAAGGTTGGTTCAAATTTTATAATTGCCTTGAGATTATTTGCAACATCAGGAACATTTTTGTTTTGATGTTTGATGAAATAATTATTTGACTTGCATTTTTTAATTTTGAATTGAAGTTGAATTATTTCCTAATGCAACCTCATGAAGAGATCATGATGACTTGGCAACTTAATGAGCTTAACAACAGGTGAAGACCTGGGGATGTTACATGAGTGAAGGAGGAGGAAAGGCCGAGTGGATAAGGGGGCACTATGCCGACGGCTTGTCCGTCGGCATAGCATGGGTGCCACGTGTCCAAGCTATGCCGACGGCTTTGCCGTCGGCATAGATAGGAGGTCAGCAATTTCCAAAAAATAGTCCCACCTCGCCCAAAGACAAGCAACATGACCTGTTTAAATAGTTCACTAATCCATACGAAGTAAGCTCCGGTATTCATTAGACTTTTGTTAAGAAAACGGACAATTATTGTGAAACTTTCAGTGCCCGGCCCTGTGCCTGGGCACTGAAGGTTTCACAGTGATAGTCCATTTTCAATGATGGATGCCGGTATTTTTTATAAATTCAATTATTACTATTTTTTAGTTTGCCGTGTGTATGAGGACTCGGTGCGAAGCTCCGGTGGCCGTTTCACCGCTACGTGACACGGCGGCAGCTACGCCCATGAGAAGGGCACACTACGGAGCCGCGTGCCGGGTGCTTGCGCCTGCCACCACGCTTCCACAAGCGTAGTAGGGCCCACCGCAACACCTGGCGTGTTTGCTACCCCCCCCAGGTACCCTGTCCCGTCTAACCCTAACACAGACGACCGCCGGATCTAGCCCTTTGACTTTGGCCGGGGGGGGGGGGGGTTGACCGGTGGACCTTTTCACCTGGTTGTGATAGGCCAGCCCATAGCTACCACCCCGAACACGGTCCCGGCCCAACCCACCACAAGATTCCCTGCGTGTCGGCCCGACGTGGCCGTTTCCCCCCTCCGTGACATGGCGGCAACGACGCCCGTGAGGGGGGGGCACACTACGGAGCCACGTGACGGGTGCTTTGCGCCTGCCCCCACGCTTCCACAAGCGTAGGAGGGCCCACTTCAACACCTGGCGGTATTGCTACCCCCCAAGGTACCCTGTCCCATCTAACCCTGACACAGACGACTGCCGGATCTAGCCCTTTGACTTTGGCCGGACGGGGTTTGACCGGTGGACCTTTTCACCTGGTTGTGACGGGCCAGCCCATAACTACACCCCCGAGCACGGTCCGGGCCGAACTCACCACAAGATTCCCTCTGAGTCAGCCCGACGTGGCCGTTTCCCCCCTCTGTGAGACGGCGGCAGTGACGCACGTGAGGGGGGCACACTACGGAGCCGCGTGCCGGGTGCTTGCGCCTGCCACCACGCTTCCGCAAGCATAGGAGGGCCCACCGCAACACTTGGCGGCATTGCTACCCTCCCAGGTACCCCATCCCGTCTAACCCGGACATAGACGGCCGCCGGATCTAGCCCTTTTACTTTGGCAGGACGGGGTTTGACCGGTGGACCTTTTCACCGGGTTGTCATAGCCCAGCCCATAGCTACACCCCCGAACACGGTCCGGGCCCAACCCACCGCAAGATTCCTTCCGTGTCGGCCTGACGTGGCCATTTCCCCCCTCCGTGACACGGCGACAACGACGCCCGTGAGGGGGTGGGGCACACTACGGAGCCACGTGCCGGGCGCTTGCGCCTGCCACCACACTTCCACAAGCATAGGAGGGCCCAGCGGAACACCTGGCGTGTTTGCTACCCCCAGGTACCCCGTCCCGTCTAACCCTAACACAGACAACCGCCGGATCAAGCCCTTTGACTTTGGCCGGGCGGGGTTTTACCGGTGGACCTTTTCACCTGGTGGTGATAGACCAGCCCATAGCTACACCCCCGAACACGGTCCCGGCCAACCCACCCCAAGATTCCCTCCGTGTCGGCCCGACATGGCCGTTTCCCCCCTCCGTGAAATGGCGGCAGCGACGGCCATGAGGGGGGCACACTACGGAGCCGCGTGCCGAGTGCTTTGCACCTGCCACCATGCTTCCACAAGCATAGAAGGACCCACCAAAACACCTGGCGGCATTGCTACCCCCCTAGGTACCCTGTCCCGTCTAACCCTGACACAAACGACCGCCTGATCTAACCGTTTGACTTTGGCCGGACGGGGTTTGACCGGTGGACCTTTTCACCTGGTTGTGATAGGCCAGCCCATAGCTACGCCCCCGAACACGGTCCCGGCCCAACCCACCCCAAGATTCCCTCCGTGTTGGCCCGACATGGCCGTTTTCCGCCTCCGTGACGCGGCGGCAGCGACGCCCGTGATGGGGGGCACACTACAGAGCCACGTGCCGGGAGCTTGCACCTGCCACCACGCTTCCACAAGCGTAGGAGGGCCCACCGCAACACCTGGCGTGTTTGCTACCCCCAGGTACCCCCGTCCTGTCTATCCCTGACATAGACGACCATCGGATATATCCCGTTGACTTTGGCCGGGCGTGGTTTGACCGGTGGACCTTTTCACCTGGTTGTGATAGGCCAGTCCATAGCTACACCCCCGAACACGGTCCCAGCCCAACCCACCGCAAGATTCCCTCCGTGTTGGCCCAATGTGGCCATTTCCCCTCTCCATGACACGGCGGCTGCGACGCCCATGAGGGGGGGGGGGGCACACTACAGAGCCACGTGCCGGGTGCTTTGGGCCTGCCACCAGGCTTCCACAAGCGTAGGTGGGCCCACCGCAACACCTGGCGGCATTGCTACCCCCCAGGTACTCCGTCCCGTCTAACCCTGACACAGACGACCGCCGGATCTAGCCCTTTGACTTTGGCCGGACGGGGTTTGACTGGAGGACCTTTTCAACTGGTTGTGATAGGCCAGCCTATAGCTACACCCCCGAACACGGTCCGGGCCCAACCCACCGCAAGATTCCCTCCGTGTCGGCCCGATGTGGCCGTTTCCCCCTCCATGACACAGCGGCAGCGACGCAGGTGAGGGGGGCACACTACGGAGCCGCGTGTCGGGTGCTTGCGCCTGCCACCACGCTTCCACAAGCGTATGAGGGCCCACCGCAACACCTGGCGGCATTGCTACCCCCCAGGTACCCCGTCCCGTCTAACCCTGACACAGACGACCGCCGGATCTAGCCCTTTGACTTTAGCCGGACGGGGTTTGACCGGTGGACCTTTTCACATGGTTGAGATAGGCCAGCCCATAGCTACACCCCCGAACACGGTCCTGGCCCAACCCACCGCAAGATTCTCTCCGTGTCGGCCCGACGTGGCCGTTTCCCCCCTCGGTGACACGGCGGCAGCGACACATGTGAGGGGGGGCACACTATAGAGCCGCGTGCCGGGTGCTTGCGCCTGGCACCACGCTTCCACAAGCGTAGGAGGGCCCACCGCAACACCGGGCGGCATTGCTACCCACCCAGGTACCCCGTCCGATCTAACCCTGACAAAGACGACCGCCGGATCTAGCCCTTTTACTTTGGCCGGACGGGGTTTGACCGGTGGACCTTTTCACCGGGTTGTCATAGCCCAGCCCATAGCTACACCCTCGAACACGGTCCGGGCCCAACCCACTGCAAGATTCCCTCCGTGTCGGCCCGACGTGGCCATTTCCCCCCTTCGTGACACGGCAGCAGCGATGCCCGTGAGGGGGGGCACACTACGGATCTACGTGCCAGGTGCTTGCGCCTGCCACCACGCTTCGACAAGCGTAGGAGGACCCACCACAACACCTGGCGTGTTTGCTACCCCCAAGGTACCCTATCCCGTCAAACCCTGACACAGACGACCGCCGGATCTAGCCCTTTGACTTTAGCCGGGCGGGGTTTGACTGGTGGACCTTTTCACCTGGTAGTGATAGGCCAGCCCAAAGCTACACCCCCGAACTCGCTGCCGGCCCAACCCACCCCAAGATTCCCTCCGTGTTGGCCCGACGTGGCCGTTTCCCCCCTCCGTGACACGGCGGCAGCGACGCCCATAAGGGGGGCACTCTACGGAGCCACGTGCCGGGTGCTTTGCGCCTGCCACCACGCTTCCACAAGTGTTGGAGGGCCCACTGCAACACCTGGTGGCATTGCTACCCCCCCAGGTACCCCGTCCCGTCTAACCCTGACACAGACGATCGCCGGATCTAGCCCTTTGACTTTGGCCGGAGGGGTTTGACCGGTGGACCTTTTCACCTGGTTGTGATAGGCCAGCCCATAGCTACGCCCCCGAACACGGTCTCGGCCCAACGCACCCCAAGATTCCCTCCGTGTCGGCCCGACGTGGCCGTTTCCCCCCTCCGTGACACGGCGGCAGCGACACACGTGAGGGGGGGCACACTACGGGCCGGGTGCTTGTGCCTGCCACCACGCTTCCACAAGCATAGGAGGGCCGACCGCAACACCTGGCGGCATTGCTACCCTCTCGAGGTACCCCGTCCCGTCTAACCCAGACCCAGACGACCGCTGGATCTAGCCCTTTGACTTTCGCCGGACGGGGTTTGACCGGTGGACCTTTTCACCTAGTTGTGATAGGCAAGCCCATAGCTACACCCCCGAACACGGTCCTGGCCCAACCCACCGCAAGATTCCCTCCGTGTCGGCCCGACGTGGCCGTTTCCCCCCTCCATGACACAGCGGCAGCGACGCACGTGAGGGGGGCACACTACGGAGCCGCGTGCCAGGTGCTTGCGTCTGCCACCACATGCTTCCAAAAGGGTAGGAGGGCCCACCGCAACACCTGGTGGCATTGCTACCCCCAGGTAGCCTGTCCCGTCTAACCTTGACACAGACGACCGCCGGATCTAGCACTTTGACTTTCGCCGGACGGGGTTTGACCGTGGACCTTTTCACCGGGTTGTCATAGCCCAGCCCATAGCTACACCCCCGAACACGTTCCGGGCCCAACCCACCGCAAGATTCCCTCCGTGTCGGCCCGACATGGCCGTTTCCCCCCTCCGTGACATGGCGGCAGCGACGCCCATGAGGGGTGCACACTACGGATCCGTGTGCCGGGTGTTTGCGGCTTCCACCACGCTTCCACAAGCGTAGGAGGGCCCACCGCAACAGCTGGCGTATTTGCTACGCCCAGGTACCCCGTCCGTTCTAACCCTGACACAGACTACCGCTCGATCTAGCCCTTTGACTTTGGCCGTGCAGGGTTTGACCGGTGGAGCTTTTCACCTGGTAGTGATAGTCCAGCCCATAGCTACACCCTCGAACACGCTGCCGGCCCAACCCACCCTAAGATTCCCTCCGTGTCGGCCCGATGTGGCCGTTTCCCCCCTCCGTGACACGGCGGCAGCGACGCCCATGAGGGGGGCACACTACGGAGCCGCGTGCCTGGTGCTTTGCGCCTGCCACCATGCTTCCACAAGTGTAGGAGGGCCCACCGAAACACCTGGCGGCATTGCTACCCCCCCAGGTACCCCGTCCCGTCTAACCCTGACGCAGACGACCGCCGGATCTAGCCCTTTGACTTTGGCCAGACGGGGTTAGACCGGTGGACCTTTTCACCTGGTTGTGATGGACCAGCCCATAGCTACGCCACCGAACATTGTCCCGGCCCAACCCACCTCAAGATTCCCTCTGTCTAGGCCCGACATGGCCATTTCCCCCCTCCGTGACACGGCGGCAGCGACGCCCGTGAGGGGGCACACTACGGAGCCGCGTGCCAGGTGCTTGCGCCTACCACCATGCTTCCCCAAGCGTAGGAGGGCCCACCGCAACACCTGGCATGTTTGCTACCCCCCCCCAGGTACCCCGTCCCGTCTAACCCTGACACAGACGACCGTCAGATCTAGCCCTTTGACTTTGGCCGGGCGGGGTTTGACCGGTGGACCTTTTCACCTGGTTGTGATAGGCCAGCCCATAACTACACCTCCGAACACGGTCCCGGCCCAACCCACCGCAAGATTCCCTCCATGTCGGCCCGACGTGGCCGTTTCCTCCCCTCCGTGACACGGCGACAGCGATGCCCGTGAGGGGGGGCACATTACGGAGCCACGTGCCAGGTGCTTTGCGCCTGCCACCACGCTACCACAAGCGTAGGAGGGCCCACTGCAACACCTGGCAGCATTACTACCCCCCCAGGTACCCCGTCCCGTCTAACCCTGACACAGACGACCGCCGGATCTAGCCCTTTGACTTTGGCCGGACGGGGTTTGACCGGTGTACCTTTTAACTTGGTTGTGATAGGCTAGCCCATAGCTACACCCACGAACATGGTCCGGGCCCAACCCACCGCAAGATTCCCTCCGTGTCGGCCCGACGTGGCCGTTTCCCCCCTCCGTGGCACGGCAGCAGCGATGCTTGTGAGGGGGGGACACACTACGGAGCCGTGTGCCGGGTGCTTGCGCCTGCCACCATGCTTCCACATGCGTAGGAGGGCCCACCGCAACACCTAGCGGCATTGCTACCCCCCCCAGGTACCCCGTCCCGTATAACCCTGACACAGATGACCGCCGGATCGAGCCCTTTGACTTTGGCCGGACGAGGTTTAATCGGTGGACCTTTTCACCGGGTTGTCATTGCCCAGCCCATAGCCACTAGTGGAAAACAAGGAACTAGTCCCGGTTCCAGAGGTCCTTTAGTCCCCGTTCTGGAACCGGGACAAAACGGTCGGGACTAAAGCCCAAAACCTTTAGTCCCGGTTCGCTTATGAACCGGGACAGAAGGGGCTCCACGTGGCCGTTGCGGGGCGCCCAGGCAGGAGGACCTTTAGTCCCGGTTGGTAACACCAACCGGGACCAAAAGGAAGCCATGCGTCAGCAGCTCGCAGGCGCTGGGGTTTCATTTTTTTTTTGAAATGGGGGGGGGGGTTTGGGGTTTTGGAGGGTTAATTTAGGGGTTTCATATTGTGTTAGCTAGCTAATAGAGAGAAGTGACCTCTCTTTCTCCGTACTTGGTCGACGCAAGCTACTATACATATAGAGAGAACTCGACATGTTAGCTAGTAAGCAAATGAAGGAACCATTAATTACACAAGATCGTCATGAACATATACAGATAGAAGTGACTTCTCTTTCTCCAAGAGATTGGTCGAACAACAAGTTTTCGTCTATCTAAATCCATTTCAATTTCCAGATGGTATTCTCCCTTCTCATTTATGACGTGGTCAAGAGAGAATCCCGCCAATTCCTCTTGAATTGCTCATATGCGATCATGTGGTAGGAGTTCATCCCGCATCTGCCACATCTAATTTAAAGAAGGGGGTCAATAAATATATATGAATGAAACTCAACACAAATGATGGTAATAAAATAAAATTGTGAATATTATTGTTTACGTACTTCCTATTGTCTGTCAGAGTAGCCCCGCTCAGAGGTCGAGTGGCGGATGAACTCGCAAACGTAGTATGCACATAAATTATTCCCGCCTTCCTGCCACAAGCACTTTACGAGAATAGAGTTCAATCAAACTGGTAATCAAGCATGATAAATGGTATTGATGAAACTAGAATCAATGGGAGATGCGCGAAACTAGCTAGTACTACTTACTTTCGGGTGTGTAAATCGCAGCTCCCTCGGCAGTCCCGGAACCATTCCAGTGAACTCTTTCCAAACCCTGCCAGACAAAGAAAATAATTATTTGATATCAGGAAATGAACAAAGTTGTCGATATGGTGCGATAATGATCGATTGAACTTACTTCTAGAGCATTGCAGTCATGTCCGCATAGTCCTGGGGATCTTTTCGTCTCGAGTCTAAGACAATTACTACTCCCAGGTCAAGCTTAATTAATCTCTAGCAGAATAAAGTGGAATCTGCGCACGCATGCATAACTCATCAATTACATTACTATAACCTCGAGTAAGCGAAACCGAATATGCATAAGACAGTAACACTCACTTGAAGTTTAAGTAAAGAGTATTTTCCCTTTGTTTTGATTTCGAAGTAACGATTCTAGCAAGTTGTCCTTAGTATCTTTGACTCTATTTTGAATGGACCATTCATTTATGGTATTTGGGTTAATGAACCCAATGTCATAGATTTGTGCTTTTTTGCATTCGACGATCTTCAATCTGCATAATATAGTGAGGATAATTATATATACATGCAATGAAAGAGCTGAGCTATAGATACTTAATTACAGAAGTAATACTTACAGACAGTAGCAAGTCATTAGTTGTTTGTCGAGGGCATCTTGATTGAATAACTGGAATAACTCCACAAATTCAACAGCATCACCTCAGTTGCAATGAGGTCGTGCTCCTCTTTAATTCCCAGCATCAAACTATCCTTCCCAGACTTCCTGCAGGTATCCATGTACCATTCATGCAATCTTCGCATCATCGTTGTTAGAGGAGGATGATCAGGTTTGACGAGAGGCTTCCCGTACTCATATCTGAAGATATCTACTACCTCTAATATTTCAAACTGTACATCATCGCCCAGGTAAGCAGCAAGATTGGTACCGGGCACTAGCCCCGGATGATTAGTGACGATATCGCTAGACACCTTGAGTGGGGGGCACGATTGCTTCGCCTGTTCGCCAAGCTGGGGAATTGTTTTCCCACTTTTTCGTTTTGCTAGCCTTGCATCACTGCAAGTACTTCCCGACTGCCGCGCTTCACCATATGTCCATTCAATACAGCGGTCATAGTTGGATTTCGGCGGAGGCGGTGGTGGTCGCTTCAGACTGCCGCGCTTCACTTTCATTGGATCTGCCTTTTCCTTCGGAGGTGGAGGTTTCCATTCAAAATGGGCCTCCACTTCGACTGCCAAGATTTCATCGGTTTCCTTGTCAGTCCTCTCATATGGTAACTTTGGAAGAGGCTTCAGGCTTGGACCAGCTTTGATTTCTTCCCGCCTCTTGTACTGCTAGCCGCTGGAGGAGGCGGAGTGCTCTGATGCGCCGGAGGAGGCGGAGTGTCCTCACGCGCCGGAGGAGGCGGAGGAGGAGGCGGAGTGCCCTGATCACTCGCTGGAGGAGGAGGAGGAGGAGGAGGCGGAGTGCCCTGACTCACCGGAGGAGGAGGAGGAGGCATCCAGTTTGGAAGCTTGATGTATTCCTTCCTCCATAGACAGGTACTCCTTAAAGCATAAACCAGATGATTCTCCCCTTCACCTGTAGGGTAGTCAAGCTCCAACTCCTCAAATCCCTTCATTATTTCATCCACCATCACAACAGCATAGCCATGTGGAATCGGACGGCAATGAAAAGTTCCCCCAGCTTGAGGAGGTATAACAGAGCCGACAACCGCCTTCAAAGTCAGGTTCTGGCATTTCGTCATTAGCTCGTAATGTTCAGCCTCCGTGATACTATCCACGGGGTAGCAAGGAGCCGTGAAATCAGGTTGAACGAGCTCCGTGGAAGCCACGCTGCTTCTCCGCTAAGATGGTGGGGTAGTGATACGTCTCCAACGTATCTATAATTTTTGATTGTTCCATGCTATTATATTATCTGTTTTGGATGTTTTATATGCATTAATATGCTATTTTATATTATTTTTGGGACTAACCTATTAACCTAGAGCCCAGTACCAGTTTCTGTTTTTTCCTTGTTTTAGAGTTTCGCAGAAAAGGAATACCAAACGGAGTCCAAACGGAATAAAACCTTCGCGATGATTTTTCTTGGACCAGAAGACACCCAAGAGACTTGGAGTTCAAGTCAGAAGAGCCACGAGGCGGCCACAAGGGTGGAGGGCGCGCCCAGGGGGGTAGGGCGCGCCCCTGCCTTGTGGGCCCCCCGTGACTCCCCTGACCTAATTCTTTCGCCTATATATTCACATATATTCCCAAACCACCAGAAGTATCCACGAAAACACTTTTCGACCGCCGCAACCTTCTGTACCCATGAGATCCCATCTTGGTGACTTTTTCGGCATCCTGCCGGATGGGGATTCGATCATGGAGGGCTTCTACATCAACACCATTGCCCTTTCGATGAAGCGTGAGTAGTTTACCTCAGACCTACGGGTCCATAGCTAGTAGCTAGATGGCTTCTTCTCTCTCTTTGATTCTCAATATCATGTTCTCCTCGATGTTCTTGGAGATCTATCCGATGTAATAATCTTTTGCGGTGTGTTTGTCGAGATCCGATGAATTGTGGATTTATGAACAGCTTATCTATGAATATTATATGAATCTTCTCTAAATTCTTTTATGCATGATTTGATATCTTTGTAATTCTCTTCGAACTATCGGTTTGGTTTGGCCAACTAGATTGGTTTTTCTTGCGATGGGAGAAGTGCTTAGCTTTGGGTTCAATCTTGTGGTGTCCTTTCCCAGTGACGGTAGGGGCAGCAAGGCACGTATTGTATTGTTGCCATTGAGATAAAAAGATGGGGTTTTCATCATATTGCTTGAGTTAATTCTCTACATCATGTCATCTTACTTAATGCGTTACTCCGTTCTTTATGAACTTAATACTGTAGATGCATGCTGGATAGCGGTCGATGTGTGGAGTAATAGTAGTAGATGCAGGCAGGAGTTGGTCTACTTGACACGGACGTGATGCCTATATGCATAATCATTGCCTTGGATATCATCATAACTTTGTGCTTTTCTATCAATTGCTCGATAGTAATTTGTTCACTCACCATATTATTTGCTATCATGAGAGAAGCGTCTAGTGAAACCTATGGCCCCCGGGTCTATTTTTGATCATGTAAGTTTTCGATCTACTATTTTCCTTCATATAAGTTTCCGATCTACTATTTTGCAATCTTTTACTTTTCGATCTATAAACCAAAAATACCAAAAATATTTACTTTACCGTTTGTTTAGTTTCATCTATCTCTATCAGATCTTAGTTTTGCAAGTAAACATGAAGGGATTGACAACCCCTTTATCGCGTTGGGTGCAAGTTGTTTGATTGTTTGTGCAGGTATTGGTGATTTGTGCGTTGTCTCCTATTAAATTGATACCTTGGTTCTCTAACTGAGGGAAATACTTATCTCTACTTTGCTGCATCACCCTTTCCTCTTCAAGGGAAAAACCAACACAAGCTCAAGAAGTAGCAGGAAGAATTTCTGGCGCCGTTGCTGGGGAGATCTACGCCAAGTCAAGACATACCAAGTACCCATCATTAACTCTCATCTCTTGCATTACATTATTCGCCATTCGCCTCTCGTTTTCCTCTCCCCCACTTCTAAAACGATTTTTGAAAAGATTTGCCTTTTTCGTTCGCCCTTTTTCTCGTTCGATCTTATGTTTGCGTGTGTTTCCATGTGCCTTCTATTTTGCTTGCATCTTTGCTTGCTAAAAATCTATTGATATGGATCCACTCAAAGTTTTCTACTTGGATCATCTTTGATCCATATGTGCTCGTGCTGAAACGCCAACTAGTTTAGTTGAGGGAAAATCTTTAGATGAGCATGCTCATTTTGTGCGTCATCAGTTGTCTAAAAAAGGGAAGCTCCTATGGAATCAAATAAATTGTTTGCTATGCTATGCTTGGAATCTTTGTGAAATTTGTGATTTTACTTGTTGCTCCAAGAACCCTAAAAAACACCTTCCCTACCTATGTGAGTTTAATGATAATGAAATCTTGTCTTCTTATGAAAAGGGTGTTTATAGTTACAATGATATCAAACAAATTGAAGAATTTGTTGCTTTTAAGGGTGCCTATGAAGTTGCTTCTTTGATTGAAAAGTATGATATTACTCTCTACAAATCTGAAAATTTTGACATACTTAAATATTGCTATGAAAATATTGCTCATAATGTCTATGTCAAAGAATTTATTGAGAGAATGACCGTTGCTTTGGAAGAAAATAATGATATGCATGAATCTATAGATAATTATGATTCCGATATTTATTTGCAAATATCCCTTGATGAACATATGCTTGCTATTCTTATGGCCAGATGCCAATATTTATGGAGATGAATTTGCTATAGTTCCTTACGTTAAACATGAGATTATTGCTATTGCACCCTACTTGATAGTTCCTTGAATCAAAAGCATGATTGTAATGATGTTATTATAAATTCTATTATTTCAATTGTGTTGAGATATGATGCAAACCCTAAGCTTGGGAGATGCTAGTTTTGCTATGTCCACTACTTGTTGCAATGATCATGATTGGGGTGATTCTTCTTTGATCTTGAAAATTTATTTAAGCCCCATGATGAATATAAGATCGATAATAATGTTTGCAATAATATTGAAAGTGGGTTTGGAAGAGTGTCAACTCTAGATCCCACATATTTGGAGAATGATCAATCTTATGAAATTTTTGATAAAAGTGGGTTTGGAGAGGTCATGACTTTATTTTATGATAATCACACTATTTTGGAAGAGTATCAACTTTGCATGCATGTTATGTGATAGATATATTGTTGAATTTGCTTATGATCCTACATGTAATTATTATGAGAGAGGAAAATATGGTTGTAGAAATTTTCATGTTACTAAATTACCTCTCTTCATGTTGAGATTGCTATCGTCTCTTTCTTCTTCCTTGCATATGCTAGTCTTTGCTTGCCTTGATAATTTGTTTGCTTATAAAATGCCTATGCATAGGAAGTATGTTAGACTTAGATGTGTTTGTCACGTGTTTTATGATGCTCTCTTTGTGTTTCAATTCTTATCTTTTATATGAGCATCATTGAAATTATCAATGCCTAGCTAAAAGGCTTTAAAGAAAAGAGCTTGTTGGGAGACAACCCAATATTTTTCCTTGCTTTCAATAAATAATTGATCTAGCCTCTGGTTAGATGTGGTTTTGTGTTTTAATTCGTGTTTGTGCCAAGTAAGACCTTTGGGATGGCTTACGGTGATAGTTGATTTGATCTTGCTGAAAAACAGAAACTTTTGTGTCCAGTCACAGAATTGTTTAAATTCTCTCGAGAGTGGAAAATCCCTCAATTTTTTACACAGGATTGATAAACAAATTTCCTATTTTTTCCTTATTTTTCATATTATTTGGAGTTACATAAGTATTATAACAATTCAGATCTTCGCAGACTGTTCTGTTTTTTGACAGATTCTGTTATCTATGTATTGTTTGCTTAGATGAATCTATGGGTAGTATCAGGGGGTATGAACCATGAAAAAGTTGGAATACAGTAGATACTACACCAATATAAATAAAGAATGAGTTCACAGCCGTACCAAAACTTTTGATTTATTTTCTTATACTAACGGAGCTTATGAGATTTTCTGTTGAGTTTTGTGTTGTGAAGTTTTCAAGTTTTGGGTAAGGATTTGATGGACTATGGAATAAGGAGTGGAAAGAGCCTAAGCTTGTGGATGCCCAAGGCACCCCAAGGTAATATTCAAGAACAACCAAGAGCCTAAGCTTGGGGATGCCCCAGAAGGCATCCCCTCTTTCGTCTTCGTCTATCGGTAACTTTACTTGAGGCTATATTTTTATTCACCACATGATATGTGTTTTACTTGGAGCGTCTTGTATGATATGAGTCTTTTCTTTTTAGTTTGCTACAATCATCCTTGTTGTACACACCTTTTGAGAGAGACACTCATGAATCGTGATTTATTAGAATACTCTATGTGCTTCACTTATATCTTTTGAGCTAGGTAATTATGCTCTAGTGCTTCACTTATATCTTTTTAGAGCACGGCGGTGGCTTTATTTTATAGAAATTGTTAAACTCTCATGCTTCACTTATATTATTTTGAGAGTCTCTAAACAGCATGGTAATTTGCTTTGGTTATAAATTTAGTCCTAATATGGTAGACATCCAAGGGGGGTATAATAAAAACTTTCATATAAATGCATTGAATACTATGAGAAGTTTGATTCTTGATGATTGTTTTGAGATATAGAGATGGTGATATTAGAGTCATGCTAGTAAGTAATTGTGAATTGTATAAATACTTGTGTTAAAGTTTGTGATTCCCGTAGCATGCACGTATGGTGAACCGTTATGTGATGAAGTCGGAGCATGATTTATTTATTGATTGTCTTCCTTATGAGTGGCGGTCGGGGACGAGCGATGGTCTTTTCCTACCAATCTATCCCCCTAGGAGCATGCGCGTAGTACTCCCTCTGTCCGGAATTACTTGTCGGAGAAATGGATGTATATAGATGTATTTTAGTTCTAGATACATCCATTTTTATCCATTTCTGCGACAAGTAATTCCGGACGGAGGGAGTACTTCGTTTCGATAACTAATAGATTTTTGCAATAAGTATGTGAGTTCCTTATGACTAATGTTGTGTCCTTGGATTATATGCACTCTCACCCTTCCACCATTGCTAGCCTCTCTAGTGCTGCGCAACTTTCGCCGGTACCATACACCCACCATATACCTTCCTCAAAACAGCCACCATAACTACCTATTATGGCATTTCCATAGCCATTCCGAGATATATTGCCATGCAACTTTCCACTGTTCCGTTTATTATGACACGCTTCATCATTGTCATATTGCTTTGCATGATCATGTAGTTGACATCGTATTTGTGGCAAAGCCACCATTCATAATTCTTTAATACATGCCACTCTTGATTCATTGCACATCCCGGTACATCGCCGGAGGCATTCATATAGAGTCATATTTTGTTCTAAGTATCGAGTTGTAATTATTGAGTTGTCACTACAAGAAATATGCTATCTTGTGACCTCCACTATTGGTCACTGAAATGGTCACTGGTTTCCGTTTGTGACCTTTTTGTGACCAAAAACTGATGGTCAAAAGCTGACCGTCTTTAATTGAAATTAACGACCTTCCTTCTGGAAAGGTCATAGACGTTTATGACCAAAAACAAAGGTCATAGGCTCTACGACCTTTATTTTTCGTCACTAGCAGTCCACCCATGCCACACCGGATCCACCGTGGCAAGCTGACGTGGCAGAATTACGACCAAATAAGAAGGTCATAAATTAGAATCAGCCCGGTCCATTTCGACCGTCTACATGGGCCAAGCCCAATAATTCTGCCCATTTTACTTTTTTTTCCTCTTTATTTTGCTTAGCTTCATGGGCCTGGCCCAATAATTTGGCCTTTTATTTTCTGGGATGTAGCCTTTTGCAGTCCACTATTTTTTTCGTAGTCAACTTTTTTTTTGTGCCACAGCCTTTTTAGTCTAGTTCTTGTTTGGGCCTTGGCCTTTTATTTTCTGGGATGCAGCCCTTTACAGACTGGCCCAAGCCATTATAGTCTAATTCTTGTTTGGGCCTCGGCCTTTTTGCGGTCCAACTAAGGTTAGAGCCCAATTCAATAATTATCCTGTGAACCAGGTGCTCAGCTTCACAAAATGGTACAAACAAAACTCAAATAATTCACACAAAATGCATAACTTCACAGTTTCACGAAATGCATAACTTCACAGGTTCACAAACTGCATAACTTGACAGGTTCAGCATCACCAAAATGAGCCATCTATCTAAAACAGGTCCTATGACAGGTTCAACTTCACAGGTCCTACGACAGGTTCAACTTCACAGGTTCACCAAAATGAGCATAGAGCTTCGACGATGCTTCAGCCATCATAATGCTTTAGCTCCAAAGAGAGCCATCAAGTGGGCTAACTTCTCATCATGTTCTTGAGCCTTCTTGCGCAGCAGCTCAAGTTCCTTGTCGCGTGCAGCTTCAGCTTCTTCCGCCTTCATCTTGATTGCCGCCACTTAATCTTTCATCAATTCAGCTTGAAGCTCTGACCTCTCCAGCTTCTGCTCAAGATCACAAACATGAGCAGCCACAGCAGGACTTGCTTTGCCCGATTTGTTCGTAGATGGCTGGAGCCCAACATTCGTGAGGAATGTGCTTTGCTTTACTTCGGTCTTGAGCGCTTCGTCAACAATTTCAACAGCAGACTTTGGTTCTTCACCTTCTGGTACCAGCGCGTCCTTCATGTTTTCCATCTCAAGCTAGCATATGTAGGAAAATGATAGACATTAGTGGCAGATCTATTTCACATTTTGCAAACCAAACCAAGCAAGAGAAACCAAACAAGAATGCCACCAAACCAGCACAGAAAATGAATTATTTGAAGTAACCAAACCAGCACACAAAATCTATACGTAGATATTTTACCATATCATAAAAAATGCAACAAATAGCTACAGCAAATTCTGTTATCTTTGTTTAGAACTATACAACAAATTCTGATATCTTTGTTGAGATACCAAACCTATCTTAGGCTGTATTAAACGGCATCAAAGTTTGTGTTCTTGCTGGCTGTGACTCAAACAGTACATGACAGAAGTTTAAACTGGCTGGACATACCAGTAAAACAACATCAAACCTATCTTAGGCTCTAGAAGTTTGAATTGGCTAGACAAACCAGTAAAACAGCATCAAACCTATCTTAGGCTCTAGAAGTTTGAACTGGCTGGACAAACCAGTCAAACAGCATCAAACAAGGCATGACAGAAGTTTGAATTGGCTGTGAATCAAAACAGGGCATGACAGAAGTGTGAATCAAACAGCATCAAACCTATCTTCGGCTCTAGCAAACAGCATCAAAGCAAACCAAATCTAGACAAAAGTTTGAACTGGCTGGACAAAGCATGGAGTGACTTACTATAGCTTTCTTTACTGGCTCCGAAAACCCGTGCTTCTTGCTGTTGTGGGTGGCCTTGAACAAGTCAATCGCAGACAGCTCCTCACCCTTCCGCTCTTCTTTCTGAAATGATTTTCAACAAAAATCAAAATGTTATTCGACAAGAATCAAAAATGTTATTCAACGAGGATCAAACGGTCAGGTCTCTAGACAAAAGTTCTCACAGTGGCAAAAATGTGTGCTGTGTAATGCCTGGAACCAGTTCTCTGTTGGTACACAACTTTTTCTCGATTCATCTTGTTCGACAGACAGGTATTCTACAAAAAAAGCATTCTGTCAGCATGATCTAGCACTAGCATATCATGTGCAGAACATAAAGCAGCAAACAAAGCAGAGACAAACCTTGTGTCTTGTGGTAGACCACATCTCCACCAGAGCTTGCCATTCACCGTCTGTCAGATCCGGCACCGGAGACTTGATGCTGACTTTGTTTGCTGCTACAGAATCAAAATACTTCTTCTTGATCAGATGGCGTCTGTTCTTTGAATTTTTCTGCAGAATATCTTTGCAAGCGGTCTTGATGGTCTCCGAGTCGGTGTTCATCTCAAAATTTGCCTACCAAGACAGCAAACAAGGTAGGAACAATATTAGTGATCATACATAGGTGTAACAGAAAAAAGACAGCACATTAACTACGAAACAAGTAGCTTACAACAACTTTCCCAATGTAGTTCTCCAATAGATTAGCCTTTTTTTTGTATTCCTTGAAGTGAGGAAGAACCGGCAGATGGGTTCTTGCAACGAGTCCACACTCAGAAGCAAGCTTTGCTGCCTGCAGGGGCTTCTCTGGACGCTTCATCCCTTCGGCAATTTGGATAGGCACCTTGCTACCAAGCGACTTGGTGATTCTCTCTAGCCCTTTGCCCTTTCTCTGTCTAAGCTTGGTAGTCAGTGCATCTGAAAATGAAATTGAACTCATAAATTTGAAGAGAAATCGACAAATGCAGGAATGGTTCTGCTAAACAGGTAACCATACATGATCACTTCCATTTGGAAAATGCACTAGTAAAAGAGAGCATTGCAAAGGTGAACTTGCCTGATTGAAGCACAAGCTGCTGTTCTTCTTCACTGATGACAACATTCCTGTCAATAGAAGGTGCAACAGGGCTGAGGTCTCTGTGGACAGTGCCTACTTCATCCATGCAGATAGCTCCTCCTTCATCTGGGCAGACAGTGCCTCTTTCATCCATGCAAACAGTGGTTTCATCATCCATGGGCGGAAGCACATCACCCATTTGCACCGAGCTCTCAGTGTCCATGCGCAGCGGACTTTCCTGATGGTCCGTCGCAGCCGGCATGTTTGCTTTCTGCCTTGTGACTCTAGCAGGGGGCGATTCATCAGGTTCCAGAATCCTCTTTGCTTGTCCTGGAGGTGGGGCCATCACCCTTCCTAGAGGCATTGCAGCAGATGTATCTGAGCTCTTCCTCTTCTTGTTTACTGTCTTCTTAACACCAGGCCTCTTCTTCAGAGACTTCAGTGCCTCGTATAAATAGCACGGAAAAAAGCATTAGATCACGAGACAAATATGTGAGCACAAGGAAACACAGAGCAGACAAGAACCCCAACCCTCCAAGCAAGACAGAGTTTGCACCTTAACAGTCTTCTGCACTACAACATCGTCCACTTCCTCCCCATTAATAACTTCATCCTCTTTAGGATTGTACTCTGGGTCATCATTGATAACTCCACTACCTTCTTGAACCTCTTCAGTTCTACCCTCTTGTACATCATTCGATTTCCTAATCATCGACGCTATTGCATCGATGCCAAGAGACTGGAACATCTGATTGTTCCTCATGATATTTCTAGCCCTAACCTTCTCGTACTCGGTGAGAGGATCCTCTTTGCATGATAAAGGAAACATAATTATTAGGTGAATGGTTGGAATGCATGGACAGACAGCCAAACATGTCTTATAAGATTTTATTATCATTTAATCCTAGTTATTCGGGTATGGAAGACTAACAGCAAACATTTAAGACAGCTTATTCACAATTAAGACAGCTTATTCAGATTATTCACAATTAAGACCGCAAACATTTAATCCTAGTTGCACAATTAAGACAGCTTATTCAGATTGCAGCAATACATTTCACTTATCATATTAAGACACATATTTTATAAAACTGACAGTATAACCACAAGGAGCAAGCTGCATACCAACGGTTGGCCGATTATTTGACCTTGTCATCCTTGGCATGGATGATCTTCAGGTGGTGCTTGCAAAAAAGAATAAACAACAATCAGATACAACAGGGATAAAGTAAAATGATGCACTTGTATCAATAAAGGAAAGCATTTGGACCAGCATGCACATACATGGAATACATGTGAAGCAAACTTGATGGATCAACAATGTAGTGATGTAGTGTTATTAATTAAGCAAACATGTAAGTGCACTAAACAAGCATGCATGTACACTAGAAAGATATGAAGCATCTCTTAATATCTTCGCTACATCAACATGGCAATTTAGATGCAACATTTAATTATGATGAAGAACTCAAACAAGGAAACAAATGACATGGAATGATAGTAGATAACATTGACTACAAAACAGGCTTACTGAACTATTTCTAAAACTTCTTATATCATTAGGAAAACAGCATGGATAACTGACAAGTGATACAGATTTCCAGACTTAGTGAAAAACATAGTTCATGGCAGAAAACAAATTCATGATGCAATGTTTAGAGCTAGCAAACTACATGCAACCGGAGTTGTTCATGGCAACTAGGTTCATGGCAGATATGATGATAGCATCAATGCAAGATGACAAGTTATGATGACAGTTTCAGACTTTGTGAAATAACAAGGCAAAACAGGGCATGCCTTGTTATGCACATTCTATCTACAATGGACCATATCAGCATGAGCAGCCACAACATGATATGTGCCTAACAGATTTGAGTAGATAGAGCAACTGTTGTGCCAATTCAGCCCAATTTGCTACTACTCTATCTACAACATGAGCAGCCACAACAACTTCTTGTAGTAAGATAACAAGGCATTAACAGATTTGAGTAGGCAATAACAACATGAGCAGCCACAACAACTTCTACGCCATCTACAACATGAGCAGCAACAACATGAGCAGCAACAACATGAACCCTAACCCATGGCGTGCAACAAGAACCCTAACCCCATCAATAGTTTAGCCATGAGCAGCAACAACAAGAACCCTAACCCTAACCCCATGAACCATGAATCACCATCAATCCTTCCCCATGAACCCCATGAACCAGAGAGCAACGTGTACCAGATGAACCCTAACCCTAACCCCATGGATCTACCGAACCATCCCTATCCCCATCGATCCATCCCCATGAACCCTAGAAGAACCCATGACGGGGATCTACCGAACCCTAGAAAATCTACCCTAACCCTAGAAGATCGAGGGGAGATGGAGCGAGGGGAGAAGTACCTAGTAGATGATGCAGCGGTAGATGTGGTCGCCGTCGTCGATGATGCAGCGGTGGTCGTCGTCGATGTGGCCGCCATCGTCGTGGCCTAGGGTTACGAGGCGGGCGATGTCGTCGATGGTGCCGTCGTCGGGGAGTGGGGAGGAGTGGCGGTGCGGAGTGGCGGTGCGGCGAGGAGTAGGGGAGGGACGGGGCGGCGCAGAGTGGCGGTGCGGCGAGGAGCGGCGCGGAGTGGCGGTGCGGCGAGGAGCGGTGCGGTCGTGGGAAGGAGGGGAGGGGAGCGGAATGGGGAAATTTTGGGAGGGAGGGGAGGGGATCCTGCGGGTTAGTGGGAGAGGGGGTGGTGGGTCCCGCCTGTTAGTGGGAGAGGGGTTGGAGGGAAATTTTGGGAGAGGGAGGGAAATTTTGGGAGAGTGGAGGGAAAATTTTGGGGTGGGAGGGAAATTCTTTTAGGTTTTGAGGCAGAAAATTTTAGGGGTTTTTTTGTAAACTTTGTACAAATAATGGTTAAAATCAAACCGAATAGCTCAAGAAAACATCGGTATTCCAAGTTTAATATTTTTACTAGTTGGTAGGCCACATTTGATGATGTGACACGGAGGTCTCCCATTATTTTGAATTTTTTTGAATTTTTTACGGTGTTTTCAAAAACCGGTCTAACTTGTCGCGTTGGCCGTCCATGGCTAGGGGTTTGATCATGCATATCTGTTGGTGATTCTATGATGAAATGCCTACCTGTGAAGCTAAAAATGATTTTTAGCAAAAATAACGGGCAAGCTATGGAGGACCCGCAGTTCAAATTCCAACCGGTTCTAGCTGAATCGGCCAATGGTTGTCTGAATGGCCGGGAGTAGCTACAAGGGTCGGAAATGCATGATTTTTGGCGACCATCCGTAGAATAGGGTCTACTTTGAGATAAACATGGAATGGCGCCGTTGGGAATGTCCCTCTTTGTAGCCGCTTCACGAAAAACACGTGTTTTTGGCATTCAAAAAATGAAAAATGGTTTTTTTTTGTGAAACAAGTTGGAACCTCTCTTTGGCAACATTGTTTGCCATCACAATATGGAGGCATGTGCCAAATTTTGGCATATTATCACAAACTATTCAACGAACGTGGCCATATCATTGCTCGTTTGGCTTGAAAGCCATGGATCTTCGTTCATGGTAGGTCGTTTTTGAGAACACTTTTTCAAGAAAACATCGGTATTCCAAGTTTAATATTTTTACTAGTTGGTAGGCCACATTTGATGATGTGACGCGGAGGTCTCCCATTTTTTTTTGAATTTTTTGGAATTTTTTACGGTGTTTTCAAAAACCGGTCTAACTTGTCGCGTCGGCCGTCCGTGGCTAGTGGTTTGATCATGCATATCTGTTGGTGATTCTATGATGAAATGCCTACCTGTGAAGCTAAAAATGATTTTTAGCAAAAATAACGGGCAAGCTATGGAGGACCCGCAGTTAAAATTCCAACCGGTTCCAGCTGAATCGGCCGATGGTTGTCTGAATTGCCGGGAGTAGCTACGAGGGTCGGAAATGCATGATTTTTGGTGACCGTCCGTAGAATATGGTCTACTTTGAGATAAACATGGAATGGCGCCGTTTGGAATGTCCCTCTTTGTAGCCGCTTCACGAAAAACACGTGTTTTTGGCATTCAAAAAATGAAAAATAGTTTTTTTTGTGAAACAAGTTGGAACCTCTCTTTGGCAACATTGTTTGCCATCACAAGATGGAGGCATGTGCCAAATTTGGGCATATTATCACAAACTATTCAACGAATGTGGTCATATCATTGCTCGTTTGGCTTGAAAGCCATGAATCTTCGTTCATGGTAGGTCGTTTTTGAGAACACTTTTTCAAGAAAACATCGGTATTCCATGTTTAGTATTTGTACTAGTTGGTAGGCCACATTTGACGATGTGACGCGGAGGTCTCCCATTTTTTTGAATTTTTTTGAATTTTTTACGGTGTTTTCAAAAACCGGTCTAACTTGTCGCGTCGGCCGTCCGTGGCTAGGGGTTTGATCATGCATATATGTTGGTGATTCTATGATGAAATGCCTACCTGTGAAGCTAAAAATGATTTTTGGCAAAAATAACGGGCAAGCTATGGAGGACCCGCAGTTCAAATTCCAACCGGTTCCAGCTGAATCGGCCGATGGTTGTCTGAATGGCCGGGAGTAGCTACGAGTGTCGGAAATGCATGATTTCTGGCGACCGTCCGTAGAATAGGGTCTACTTTGAGATAAACATGGAATGGCGCCGTTTGGAATGTCCCTCTTTGTAGCCGCTTCACGAGAAACACGTGTTTTTGGCATTCAAAAAATGAAAAATGGTTTTTTGTGAAACAAGTTGGAACCTCTCTTTGGCAACATTGTTTGCCATCATAAGATGGAGGCATGTGCCAAATTTGGGCATATTATCACAAACTATTCAACGAATATGGCCATATCATTGCTCGTTTGGCTTGAAAGCCTTGAATCTTCGTTCATGGTAGGTCGTTTTTGTGAACACTTTTTCAAGAAAACATCGGTATTCCAAGTTTAATATTTTTACTAGTTGGTAGGCCACATTTGATGATGTGACGCGGAGGTCTCCCATTTTTTTGAATTTATTACGGTGTTTTCAAAAACCGGTCTAACTTGTCGCGTCGGCCGTCCGTGGCTAGGGATTTGATCATGCATATATGTTGGTGATTCTATGATGAAATGCCTACATGTGAAGCTAAAAATGATTTTTAGCAAAAATAACGGGCAAGCTATGGAGGACCCGCAGTTCAAATTCCAACCGGTTCCAACTGAATCGGCCAATGGTTTTCTGAATGGCCGGGAGTAGCTAGGAGGGTTGGAAATACATGATTTTTGGCGACCGTCCGTAGAATAGGGTCTACTTTGAGATAAACATGGAATGGCGCCGTTTGGAATGTCCCTCTTTGTAGCCGCTTCACGAAAAACACGTGTTTTTGGCATTCAAAAAATGAAAAATGGTTTTTTTTGTGAAACAAGTTGGAACCTCTCTTTGGCAACATTGTTTGCCATCACAAGATGGAGGCATGTGCCAAATTTTGGCATATTATCACAAACTATTCAACGAATGTGGCCATATCATTGCTCGTTTGGCTTGAAAGCCATGAATCTTCGTTCATGGTAGGTCGTTTTTTAGAACACTTTTTCAAGAAAACATCGGTATTCCAAGTTTAATATTTTTACTAGTTGGTAGGCCACATTTGATGATGTGACGCAGAGGTCTCCCATTTTTTTGAATTTTTTACGGTGTTTTCAAAAACCGGTCTAACTTGTCGCGTCGGCCGTCCGTGGCTAGGGGTTTGATCATGCATATCTGTTGGTGATTCTATGATGAAATGCCTACCTGTGAAGCTAAAAATGATTTTTAGCAAAAATAACGGGCAAGCTATGGAGGACCGCAGTTCAAATTCCAACCGGTTCCAGCTGAATCGGCCGATGGTTGTCTGAATGGCCGGGAGTAGCTACGAGAGTCGGAAATGCATGATTTTTGGCGACCGTCCGTAGAATAGGGTCTACTTTGAGATAAACATGGAATGGCGCCGTTTGGAATGTCCCTCTTTGTAGCCGCTTCACGAAAAACACGTGTTTTTGGCATTCAAAAAATGAAAAATGGTTTTTTTTTTGTGAAACAAGTTGGAACCTCTCTTTGGCAACATTGTTTGCCATCACAAGATGGAGGCATGTGCCAAATTTGGGCATATTATCACAAACTATTCAATGAATGTGGTCATATCATTGCTCGTTTGGCTTGAAAGCCATGAATCTTCGTTCATGGTAGGTCGTTTTTGAGAACACTTTTTCAAGAAAACATCGGTATTCCATGTTTAGTATTTTTACTAGTTGGTAGGCCACATTTGATGATGTGACGCGGAGGTCTCCCATTTTTTTGATTTTTTTTGAATTTATTACGGTGTTTTCAAAAACCGGTCTAACTTGTCGCGTCGGCCGTCCGTGGCTAGGGATTTGATCATGCATATATGTTGGTGATTCTATGATGAAATGCCTACATGTGAAGCGAAAAATGATTTTTAGCAAAAATAACGGGCAAGCTATGGAGGACCCGCAGTTCAAATTCCAACCGGTTCGAACTGAATCGGCCAATGGTTGTCTGAATGGCCGGGAGTAGCTAGGAGGGTCAGAAATACATGATTTTTGGCGACCGTCCGTAGAATAGGGTCTACTTTGAGATAAACATGGAATGGCGCCGTTTGGAATGTCCCTCTTTGTAGCCGCTTCACGAAAAACACGTGTTTTTGGCATTCAAAAAATGAAAAATGGTTTTTTTTGTGAAACAAGTTGGAACCTCTCTTTGGCAACATTGTTTGCCATCACAAGATGGAGGCATGTGCCAAATTTGGGCATATTATCACAAACTATTCAATGAATGTGGCCATATCATTGCTCGTTTGGCATGAAAACCATGAATCTTCGTTCATGGTAGGTCGTTTTTTAGAACACTTTTTTAAGAAAACATTGCTATTCCAAGTTTAATATTTTTACTAGTTGGTAGGCCACATTTGATGATGTGACGCGGAGGTCTCCCATTTTTTTGAAATTTTTTGAAATTTTTACGCTGTTTTCAAAAACCGGTCTAACTTGTCGCGTCGGCCGTCCGTGGCTAGGGGTTTGATCATGCATATCTGTTGGTGATTCTATGATGAAATGCGTACCTGTGAAGCTAAAAATGATTTTTAGCAAAAATAACGGGCAAGCTATGGAGGACCCGCAGTTCAAATTCCAACCGGTTCCAGCTGAATCGGCCAATGGTTGTCTGAATGGCCGGGAGTAGCTAGGAGGGTCGGAAATACATGATTTTTGGCGACCGTCCGTAGAATAGGGTCTACTTTGAGATAAACATGGAATGGCGCCATTTGGAATGTCCCTCTTTGTAGCCGCTTCACGAAAAACACGTGTTTTTGTCATTCAAAAAATGAAAAATGGTTTTTTTGTGAAACAAGTTGGAACCTCTCTTTGGCAACATTGTTTGCCATCACAAGATGGAGGCATGTGCCAAATTTGGGCATATTATCACAAACAATTCAACGAATGTGGCCATATCATTGCTCGTTTGGCTTGAAAGCCATGAATCTTCGTTCATGGTAGGTCGTTTTTTAGAACACTTTTTCAAGAAAACATCGCTATTCCAAGTTTAATATTTTTACTAGTTGGTAGGCCACATTTGATGATGTGACACGGAGGTCTCCCATTTTTTTGAATTTTTTACGGTGTTTTCAAAAACCGGTCTAACTTGTCGCGTCGGACGTCCGTGGCTAGGGGTTTGATCATGCATATATGTTGGTGATTCTATGATGAAATGCCTACCTGTGAAGCTAAAAATGATTTTTAGCAAAAATAACGGGCAAGCTATGGAGGACCCGCAGTTCAAATTCCAACCGGTTCCAGCTGAATCGGCCGATGGTTGTCTGAATGGCCGGGAGTAGCTATGATGGTCGGAAATGCATGATTTTTGGCGACCGTCCGTAGAATGGGGTCTACTTTGAGATAAACATGGAATGGCGCCGTTTGGAATGTCCCGCTTTGTAGCCGCTTCACGAAAAACACGTGTTTTTGGCATTCAAAAAATGAAAAATGGTTTTTTTTGTGAAACAAGTTGGAACCTCTCTTTGGCAACATTGTTTGCCATCACAAGATGGAGGCATGTGCCAAATTTGGGCATATTACCACAAACTATTCAACGAATGTGGCCATATCATTGCTCGTTTGGCTTGAAAGCCATGAATCTTCGTTCATGGTAGGTCGTTTTTTAGAACACTTTTTCAAGAAAACATCGGTATTCCAAGTTTAATATTTTTACTAGTTGGTAGGCCACATTTGATGATGTGACGCGGAGGTCTCCCATTTTTTTGAATTTTTTTGAATTTTTTACGGTGTTTTCAAAAACCGGTCTAACTTGTCGCGTCGGCCGTCCGTGGCTAGGGGTTTGATCATGCATATCTGTTGGTGATTCTATGATGAAACGCCTACCTCTGCAGCTAAAAATGATTTTTAGCAAAAATAACGGGCAAGCTATGGAGGACCCGCAGTTCAAATTCCAACCGGTTCCAGCTGAATCGGCCAATGGTTGTCTGAATGGCCGGGAGTAGCTATGAGGGTCAGAAATGCATGAATATTGGCGACCGTCCATAGAATAGGGTCTACTTTGAGATAAACATGGAATGGCGCCGTTTGGAATGTCCCTCTTTGTAGGCGCTTCACGAAAAACACGTGTTTTTGGCATTCAAAAAATGAAAAATGGTTTTTTTTTGTGAAACAAGTTGGAACCTCTCTTTGGCAACATTGTTTGCCGTCATAAGATGGAGGCATGTGCCAAATTTGGGCATATTATCACAAACTATTCAACGAATGTGGCCATATCATTGCTCGTTTGGCTTGAAAGCCATGAATCTTCGTTCATGGTAGGTCGTTTTTTAGAACACTTTTTCAAGAAAACATCGGTATTCCAAGTTTAATATTTTTACTAGTTGGTAGGCCACATTTGATGATGTGACGCGGAGGTCTCCCATTTTTTTGAATTTTTTTGAATTTTTTACGGTGTTTTCAAAAACCGGTCTAACTTGTCGCGTCGGCCGTCTGTGGCTAGGGTTTTGATCATGCATATCTGCTGGTGATTCTATGATGAAATGCCTACCTGTGAAGCTAAAAATGATTTTTAGCAAAAATAACGGGCAAGCTATGGAGGACCCGCAGTTCAAATTCCAACCGGTTCCAGCTGAATCGGCCAATGGTTGTCTGAATGGCCGGGAGTAGCTACGAGGGTCGGAAATGCATGATTTTTGGCGACCGTCCGTAGAATAGGGTCTACTTTGAGATAAACATGGAATGGCGCCGTTTGGAATGTCCCTCTTTGTAGCCGCTTCACGAAAAGCACGTGTTTTTGGCATTCAAAAAATGAAAAATGGTTTTTTTTTGTGAAACAAGTTGGAACCTCTCTTTGGCAATATTTTTTGCCATCATAAGATGGAGGCATATGCCAAATTTGGGCATATTATCACAAACTATTCAACGAATGTGGCCATATCATTGCTCGTTTGGCTTGAAAGCCATGAATCTTCGTTCATGGTAGGTCGTTTTTTAGAACACTTTTTCAAGAAAACATCGGTATTCCAAGTTTAATATTTTTACTAGTTGGTAGGCCACATTTGATGATGTGACGCGGAGGTCTCCCATTTTTTTGAATTTATTACGGTGTTTTCAAAAACCGGTCTAACTTGTCGCGTCGGCCGTCCGTGGCTAGGGATTTGATCATGCATATATGTTGGTGATTCTATGATGAAAGTCCTACATGTGAAGCTAGAAATGATTTTTAGCAAAAATAACGGGCAAGCTATGGAGGACCCGCAGTTCAAATTCCAACCGGTTCCAACTGAATCGGCCAATGGTTGTCTGAATGGCCGGGAGTAGCTAGGAGGGTCAGAAATACATGATTTTTGGCGACCGTCCGTAGAATAGGGTCTACTTTGAGATAAACATGGAATGGCGCCGTTTGGAATGTCCCTCTTTGTAGCCGCTTCAAGAAAAACACGTGTTTTTGGCATTCAAAAAATGAAAAATGGTTTTTTTTGTGAAACAAGTTGGAACCTCTCTTTGGCAACATTGTTTGCCATCACAAGATGGAGACATGTGCCAAATTTGGGCATATTATCACAAACTATTCAATGAATGTGGCCATATCATTGCTCGTTTGGCTTGAAAGCCATGAATCTTCGTTCATGGTAGGTCGTTTTTTAGAACACTTTTTTAAGAAAACATCGCTATTCCAAGTTTAATATTTTTACTAGTTGGTAGGGCACATTTGATGATGTGACGCGGAGGTCTCCCATTTTTTTGAAATTTTTTGAAATTTTTACGCTGTTTTCAAAAACCGGTCTAACTTGTCGCGTCGGCCGTCCGTGGCTAGGGGTTTGATCATGCATATCTGTTGGTGATTCTACGACGAAATGCGTACCTGTGAAGCTAAAAATGATTTTTAGCAAAAATAACGGGCAAGCTATGGAGGACCCGCAGTTCAAATTCCAACCGGTTCCAGCTGAATCGGCCGATGGTTGTCTGAATGGCCGGGAGTAGCTACGAGGGTCGGAAATGCATGATTTTTGGCGACCGTCCGTAGAATAGGGTCTACTTTGAGATAAACATGGAATGGCGCCGTTTGGAATGTCCCTCTTTGTAGCCGCTTCACGAAAAACACGTGTTTTTGGCATTCAAAAAATGAAAAATGGTTTTTTTTGTGAAACAAGTTGGAACCTCTCTTGGGCAACATTGTTTGCCATCACAAGATGGAGGCATGTGCCAAATTTGGGCATATTATCACAAACTATTCAATGAATGTGGCCATATCATTGCTCGTTTGGCTTGAAAGCCATGAATCTTCGTTCATTGTAGGTCGTTTTTGAGAACACTTTTTCAAGAAAACATCGGTATTCCAAGTTTAATATTTTTACTAGTTGGTAGGCCACATTTGACGATGTGACGCGGAGGTCTCCCATTTTTTTGAATTTTTTTGAATTTTTTACGGTGTTTTAAAAAACTGGTCTAACTTGTCGCGTCAGCCGTCCGTGGCTACGGGTTTGATCATGCATATATGTTGGTGATTCTATGATGAAATGCCTACCTGTGAAGCTAAAAATGATTTTTAGCAAAAATAACAAGCTAGCTATGGAGGACCCGCAGTTCAAATTCCAACCGGTTCCAGCTGAATCGGCCGATGGTTGTCTGAATGTCCGGGAGTAGCTACGAGGGTCGGAAATGCATGATTTTTGGCGACCGTCCATAGAATAGGATCTACTTTGAGATAAACATGGAATGGCGCCGTTTGGAATGTCCCTCTTTGTATCCGCTTCACGAAAAACACTTGTTTTTGGCATTAAAAAAATGAAAAATGGTTTTTTTTTGTGAAACAAGTTGGAACCTCTCTTTGGCAACATTGTTTGCCATCATAAGATGGAGGCATGTGCCAAATTTGGGCATATTATCACAAACTATTCAACGAATGTGGCCATATCATTGCTCGTTTGGCTTGAAAGCCATGAATCTTCGTTCATGGTAGGTCGTTTTTTAGAACACTTTTTCAAGAAAACATCGGTATTCCAAGTTTAATATTTTTACTAGTTGGTAGGCCAGATTTGATGATGTGACGCGGAGGTCTCCCATTTTTTTGAATTTATTACGGTGTTTTCAAAAACCGGTCTAACTTGTCGCGTCGGCCGTCCGTGGCTAGGGGTTTGATCATGCATATCTGTTGGTGATTCTACGACGAAATGCGTACCTGTGAAGCTAAAAATGATTTTTAGCAAAAATAACGGGCAAGCTATGGAGGTCCCGTAGTTCAAATTCCAACCGGTTCCAGCTGAATCGGCCGATGGTTGTCTGAATGTCCGGGAGTAGCTACGAGGGTCGGAAATGCATGATTTTTGGCGACCGTCCATAGAATAGGATCTACTTTGAGATAAACATGGAATGGCGCCGTTTGGAATGTCCCTCTTTGTAGCCGCTTCACGAAAAACACGTGTTTTAGGCATTCAAAAAATGAAAAATAGTTTTCTTTGTGAAACAAGTTGGAACCTCTCTTTGGCAACATTGTTTGCCATCACAAGATGGAGGCATGTGCCAAATTTTGGCATATTATCACAAACTATTCAACGAATGTGGCCATATCATTGCTCATTTGGCTTGAAAGCCATGAATCTTCGTTCATGGTAGGTCGTTTTTGAGAACACTTTTTCAAGAAAACATCGGTATTCCAAGTTTAATATTTTTACTAGTTGGTAGGCCACATTTGATGATGTGACGCGGAGGTCTCCCATTTTTTTGAATTTTTTTGAATTTTTTACGGTGTTTTCAAAAACCGGTCTAACTTGTCGCGTCGGCCGTCCGTGGCTAGGGGTTTGATCATGCATATCTGTTGGTGATTCTATGCTGAAATGCCAACCTGTGAAGCTAAAAATGATTTTTAGCAAAAATAACGGGCAAGCTATGGAGGACCCGCAGTTCAAATTCCAACCGGTTCTAGCTGAATCGGCCAATGGTTGTCTGAATGGCCGGGAGTAGCTAGAAGGGTCGGAAATGCATGATTTTTGGCGACCATAAGTAGAATAGGGTCTACTTTGAGATAAACATGGAATGGCGCCGTTTGGAATGTCCCTCTTTGTAGCCGCTTCACGAAAAACACGTGTTTTTGGCATTCAAAAAATGAAAAATGGTTTTTTTTTGTGAAACAAGTTGGAACCTCTCTTTGGCAACATTGTTTGCCATCACAAGATGGAGGCATGTGCCAAATTTTGGCATATTATCACAAACTATTCAACGAATGTGGCCATATCATTGCTCATTTGGCTTGAAAGCCATGAATCTTCGTTCATGGTAGGTCGTTTTTGAGAACACTTTTTCAAGAAAACATCGGTATTCCAAGTTTAATATTTTTACTAGTTGGTAGGCCACATTTGATGATGTGACGCGGAGGTCTCCCATTTTTTTGAATTTTTTTGAATTTTTTACGGTGTTTTCAAAAACCGGTCTAACTTGTCGCGTCGGCCGTCCGTGGCTAGTGGTTTGATCATGCATATCTGTTGGTGATTCTATGATGAAATGCCTACCTGTGAAGCTAAAAATGATTTTTAGCAAAAATAACGGGCAAGCTATGGAGGTCCCGTAGTTCAAATTCCAACCGGTTCCAGCTGAATCGGCCGATGGTTGTCTGAATGGCCGGGAGTAGCTACGAGGGTCGGAAATGCATGATTTTTGGTGACCGTCCCTAGAATAGGGTCTACTTTGAGATAAACATGGAATGGCGCCGTTTGGAATGTCCCTCTTTGTAGCCGCTTCACGAAAAACACGTGTTTTAGGCATTCAAAAAATGAAAAATAGTTTTCTTTGTGAAACAAGTTGGAACCTCTCTTTGGCAACATTGTTTGCCATCACAAGATGGAGGCATGTGCCAAATTTGGGCATATTATCACAAACTATTCAACGAATGTGGTCATATCATTGCTCGTTTGGCTTGAAAGCCATGAATCTTCGTTCATGGTAGGTCATTTTTGAGAACACTTTTTCAAGAAAACATCGGTATTCCATGTTTAGTATTTTTACTAGTTGGTAGGCCACATTTGACGATGTGACGCGGAGGTCTCCCATTTTTTTGAATTTTTTTGAATTTTTTACGGTGTTTTCAAAAACCGGTCTAACTTGTCGCGTCGGCCGTCCGTGGCTAGGGGTTTGATCATGCATATCTGTTGGTGATTCTATGCTGAAATGCCAACCTGTGAAGCTAAAAATGATTTTTAGCAAAAATAACGGGCAAGCTATGGAGGTCCCGTAGTTCAAATTCCAACCGGTTCCAGCTGAATCGGCCGATGGTTGTCTGAATGGCCGGGAGTAGCTACGAGAGTCGGAAATGCATGATTTTTGGCGACCGTCCGTAGAATAGGGTCGACTTTTAGATAAACATGGAATGGCGCCGTTTGGAATGTCCCTCTTTGTAGCCGCTTCACGAAAAACACGTGTTTTTGGCATTCAAAAAATGAAAAATGGTTTTTTTTGTGAAACAAGTTGGAACCTCTCTTTCGCAACATTGTTTGCCATCATAAGATGGAGGCATGTGCCAAATTTGGGCATATTATCACAAACTATTCAACGAATATGGCCATATCATTGCTCGTTTGGCTTGAAAGCCATGAATCTTCGTTCATGGTAGGTCGTTTTTGTGAACACTTTTTCAAGAAAACATCGGTATTCCAAGTTTAATATTTTTACTAGTTGGTAGGCCACATTTGATGATGTGACGCGGAGGTCTCCCATTTTTTTGAATTTATTACGGTGTTTTCAAAAACCGGTCTAACTTGTCGCGTCGGCCGTCCGTGGCTAGGGATTTGATCATGCATATATGTTGGTGATTCTATGATGAAATGCCTACATGTGAAGCTAAAAATGATTTTTAGCAAAAATAACGGGCAAGCTATGGAGGACCCGCAGTTCAAATTCCAACCGGTTCCAACTGAATCGGCCAATGGTTGTCTGAATGGCCGGGAGTAGCTAGGAGGGTTGGAAATACATGATTTTTGGCGACCGTCCATAGAATAGGGTCTACTTTGAGATAAACATGGAATGGCGCCGTTTGGAATGTCCCTCTTTGTAGCCGCTTCACGAAAAACACGTGTTTTTGGCATTCAAAAAATGAAAAATGGTTTTTTTTGTGAAACAAGTTGGAACCTCTCTTTGGCAACATTGTTTGCCATCACAAGATGGAGGCATGTGCCAAATTTTGGCATATTATCACAAACTATTCAACGAATGTGGCCATATCATTGCTCGTTTGGCTTGAAAGCCATGAATCTTCGTTCATGGTAGGTCGTTTTTGAGAACACTTTTTCAAGAAAACATCGGTATTCCAAGTTTAATATTTTTACTAGTTGGTAGGCCACATTTGATTATGTGACGCAGAGGTCTCCCATTTTTTTGAATTTTTTACAGTGTTTTCAAAAACCGGTCTAACTTGTCGCGTCGGCCGTCCGTGGCTAGTGGTTTGATCATGCATATCTGTTGGTGATTCTATGATGAAATGCCTACCTGTGAAGCTAAAAATGATTTTAGCAAAAATAACGGGCAAGCTATGGAGGACCCGCAGTTCAAATTCCAACCGGTTCCAGCTGAATCGGCCGATGGTTGTCTGAATGGCCGGGAGTAGCTACGAGAGTCGGAAATGCATGATTTTTGGCGACCGTCCGTAGAATAGGGTCGACTTTTAGATAAACATGGAATGGCGCCGTTTGGAATGTCCCTCTTTGTAGCCGCTTCACGAAAAACACGTGTTTTTGGCATTCAAAAAATGAAAAATGGTTTTTTTTTGTGAAACAAGTTGGAACCTCTCTTTGGCAGCATTGTTTGCCATCACAAGATGGAGGCATGTGCCAAATTTGGGCATATTATGACAAACTATTCAACGAATGTGGTCATATCATTGCTCGTTTGGCTTGAAAGCCATGAATCTTCGTTCATGGTAGGTCGTTTTTGAGAACACTTTTTCAAGAAAACATCGGTATTCCATGTTTAGTATTTTTACTAGTTGGTAGGCCACATTTGACGATGTGACGCGGAGGTCTCCCATTTTTTTGAATTTTTTTGAATTTTTTACGGTGTTTTCAAAAACCGGTCTAACTTGTCGCGTCGGCCGTCCGTGGCTAGGGGTTTGATCATGCATATATGTTGGTGATTCTATGATGAAATGCCTACCTGTGAAGCTAAAAATGATTTTTGGCAAAAATAACGGGCAAGCTATGGAGGACCCGCAGTTCAAATTCCAACCGGTTCCAGCTGAATCGGCCGATGGTTGTCTGAATGGCCGGGAGTAGCTACGAGGGTCGGAAATGCATGATTTCTGGCGACCGTCCGTAGAATAGGGTCTACTTTGAGATAAACATGGAATGGCGCCGTTTGGAATGTCCCTCTTTGTAGCTGCTTCACGAAAAACACGTGTTTTTGGCATTCAAAAAATGAAAAATGGTTTTTTTTGTGAAACAAGTTGGAACCTCTCTTTGGCAACATTGTTTGCCATCATAAGATGGAGGCATGTGCCAAATTTGGGCATATTATCACAAACTATTCAATGAATATGGCCATATCATTGCTCGTTTGGCTTGAAAGCCATGAATCTTCGTTCATGGTAGGTCGTTTTTGTGAACACTTTTTCAAGAAAACATCGGTATTCCAAGTTTAATATTTTTACTAGTTGGTAGGCCACATTTGATGATGTGACGCGGAGGTCTCCCATTTTTTTGAATTTATTACGGTGTTTTCAAAAACCGGTCTAACTTGTCGCGTCGGCCGTCCGTGGCTAGGGATTTGATCATGCATATATGTTGGTGATTCTATGATGAAATGCCTACATGTGAAGCTAAAAATGATTTTTAGCAAAAATAACGGGCAAGCTATGGAGGACCCGCAGTTCAAATTCCAACCGGTTCCAACTGAATCGGCCAATGGTTTTCTGAATGGCCGGGAGTAGCTAGGAGGGTTGGAAATACATGATTTTTGGCGACCGTCCGTAGAATAGGGTCAACTTTGAGATAAACATGGAATGGCGCCGTTTGGAATGTCCCTCTTTGTAGCCGCTTCACGAAAAACACGTGTTTTTGGCATTCAAAAAATGAAAAATGGTTTTTTTGTGAAACAAGTTGGAACCTCTCTTTGGCAACATTGTTTGCCATCACAAGATGGAGGCATGTGCCAAATTTTGGCATATTATCACAAACTATTCAACGAATGTGGCCATATCATTGCTCGTTTGGCTTGAAAGCCATGAATCTTCGTTCATGGTAGGTCGTTTTTGAGAACACTTTTTCAAGAAAACATCGGTATTCCAAGTTTAATATTTTTACTAGTTGGTAGGCCACATTTGATGATGTGACGCAGAGGTCTCCCATTTTTTTGAATTTTTTACGGTGTTTTCAAAAACAGGTCTAACTTGTCGCGTCGGCCGTCCGTGGCTAGGGGTTTGATCATGCATATCTGTTGGTGATTCTATGATGAAATGCCTACCTGTGAAGCTAAAAATGATTTTTAGCAAAAATAACGGGCAAGCTATGGAGGACCCGCAGTTCAAATTCCAACCGGTTCCAGCTGAATCGGCCGATGGTTGTCTGAATGGCCGAGAGTAGCTACGAGGGTCGGAAATGCATGATTTCTGGCGATCGTCCGTAGAATAGGGTCTACTTTGAGATAAACATGGAATGGCGCCGTTTGGAATGTCCCTCTTTGTAGCCACTTCATGAGAAACACGTGTTTTTGGCATTCAAAAAATGAAAAATGGTTTTTTTGTGAAACAAGTTGGAACCTCTCTTTGGCAACATTGTTTGCCATCATAAGATGGAGGCATGTGCCAAATTTGGGCATATTATCACAAACTATTCAACGAATGTGGCCATATCATTGCTCGTTTGGCTTGAAAGCCATGAATCTTCGTTCATGGTAGGTCGTTTTTGAGAACACTTTTTCAAGAAAACATCGGTATTCCAAGTTTAATATTTTTACTAGTTGGTAGGCCACATTTGATGATGTGACGCGGAGGTCTCCCATTTTTTTGAATTTTTTTGAATTTATTACGGTGTTTTCAAAAACCAGTCTAACTTGTCGCATCGGCCGTCCGTGGCTAGGGATTTGATCATGCATATATGTTGGTGATTCTATGATGAAATGCCTACATGTGAAGCGAAAAATGATTTTTAGCAAAAATAACGGGCAAGCTATGGAGGACCCGCAGTTCAAATTCCAACCGGTTCCAACTGAATCGGCCAATGGTTGTCTGAATGGCCGGGAGTAGCTAGGAGGGTCAGAAATACATGATTTTTGGCGACCGTCCGTAGAATAGGGTCTACTTTGAGATAAACATGGAATGGCGCCGTTTGGAATGTCCCTCTTTGTAGCCGCTTCACGAAAAACACGTGTTTTTGGCATTCAAAAAATGAAAAATGGTTTTTTTTGTGAAACAAGTTGGAACCTCTCTTTGGCAACATTGTTTGCCATCACAAGATGGAGGCATGTGCCAAATTTGGGCATATTATCAAAAACTATTCAATGAATGTGGCCATATCATTGCTCGTTTGGCTTGAAAGCCATGAATCTTCGTTCATGGTAGGTCGTTTTTTAGAACACTTTTTTAAGAAAACATCGCTATTCCAAGTTTAATATTTTTACTAGTTGGTAGGCCACATTTGATGATGTGACGCGGAGGTCTCCCATTTTTTTGAAATTTTTTGAAATTTTTACGCTGTTTTCAAAAACCGGTCTAACTTGTCGCGTCGGCCGTCCGTGGCTAGGGGTTTGATCATGCATATCTGTTGGTGATTCTATGATGAAATGCGTACCTGTGAAGCTAAAAATGATTTTTAGCAAAAATAGCGGGCAAGCTATGGAGGACCCGCAGTTCAAATTCCAACCGGTTCCAGCTGAATCGGCCGATGGTTGTCTGAATGGCCGGGAGAAGCTACGAGGGTTGGAAATGCATGATTTTTGGCGACCGTCCGTAGAATAGGGTCTACTTTGAGATAAACATGGAATGGCGCCGTTTGGAATGTCCCTCTTTGTAGCCGCTTCACAAAAAACACGTATTTTTGGCTTTCAAAAAATGAAAAATGGTTTTTTTTGTGAAACAAGTTGGAACCTCTCTTTGGCAGCATTGTTTGCCATCACAAGATGGAGGCATGTGCCAAATTTGGGCATATTATGACAAACTATTCAACGAATGTGGTCATATCATTGCTCGTTTGGCTTGAAAGCCATGAATCTTCGTTCATGGTAGGTCGTTTTTGAGAACACTTTTTCAAGAAAACATCGGTATTCCATGTTTAGTATTTTTACTAGTTGGTAGGCCACATTTGACGATGTGACGCGGAGGTCTCCCATTTTTTTGAATTTTTTTGAATTTTTTACGGTGTTTTCAAAAACCGGTCTAACTTGTCGCGTCGGCCGTCCGTGGCTAGGGGTTTGATCATGCATATATGTTGGTGATTCTATGATGAAATGCCTACCTGTGAAGCTAAAAATGATTTTTGGCAAAAATAACGGGCAAGCTATGGAGGACCCGCAGTTCAAATTCCAACCGGTTCCAGCTGAATCGGCCGATGGTTGTCTGAATGGCCGGGAGTAGCTACGAGGGTCGGAAATGCATGATTTCTGGCGACCGTCCGTAGAATAGGGTCTACTTTGAGATAAACATGGAATGGCGCCGTTTGGAATGTCCCTCTTTGTAGCTGCTTCACGAAAAACACGTGTTTTTGGCATTCAAAAAATGAAAAATGGTTTTTTTTTGTGAAACAAGTTGGAACCTCTCTTTGGCAACATTGTTTGCCATCATAAGATGGAGGCATGTGCCAAATTTGGGCATATTATCACAAACTATTCAATGAATGTGGCCATATCATTGCTCGTTTGGCTTGAAAGCCATGAATCTTCGTTCATGGTAGGTCGTTTTTTAGAACACTTTTTCAAGAAAACATCGGTATTCCAAGTTTAATATTTTTACTAGTTGGTAGGCCACATTTGATGATGTGACGCGGAGGTCTCCCATTTTTTTGAATTTTTTTGAATTTTTTACGGTGTTTTCAAAAACCGGTCTAACTTGTCGCGTCGGCCGTCTGTGGCTAGGGTTTTGACCATGCATATCTGCTGGTGATTCTATGATGAAATGCCTACCTGTGAAGCTAAAAATGATTTTTAGCAAAAATAACGGGCAAGCTATGGAGGACCCGCAGTTCAAATTCCAACCGGTTCCAGCTGAATCGGCCAATGGTTGTCTGAATGGCCGGGAGTAGCTACGAGGGTCGGAAATGCATGATTTTTGGCGACCGTCCGTAGAATAGGGTCTACTTTGAGATAAACATGGAATGGCGCCGTTTGGAATGTCCCTCTTTGTAGCCGCTTCACGAAAAACACGTGTTTTTGGCATTCAAAAAATGAAAAATGGTTTTTTTTTGTGAAATAAGTTGGAACCTCTCTTTGGCAACATTGTTTGCCATCATAAGATGGAGGCATGTGCCAAATTTGGGCGTATTATCACAAACTATTCAACGAATGTGGCCATATCATTGCTCGTTTGGCTTGAATGCCATGAATCTTCATTCATGGTAGGTCGTTTTTTAGAACACTTTTTCAAGAAAACATCGGTATTCCAAGTTTAATATTTTTACTAGTTGGTAGGCCACATTTGATGATGTGACGCGGAGGTCTCCCATTTTTTTGAATTTTTTTGAATTTTTTACGGTGTTTTCAAAAACCGGTCTAACTTGTCGCGTCGGCCGTCTGTGGCTAGGGTTTTGACCATGCATATCTGCTGGTGATTCTATGATGAAATGCCTACCTGTGAAGCTAAAAATGATTTTTAGCAAAAATAACGGGCAAGCTATGGAGGACCCGCAGTTCAAATTCCAACCGGTTCCAGCTGAATCGGCCAATGGTTGTCTGAATGGCCGGGAGTAGCTACGAGGGTCGGAAATGCATGATTTTTGGCGACCGTCCGTAGAATAGGGTCTACTTTGAGATAAACATGGAATGGCGCCGTTTGGAATGTCCCTCTTTGTAGCCGCTTCACGAAAAACACGTGTTTTTGGCATTCAAAAAATGAAAAATGGTTTTTTTTTGTGAAACAAGTTGGAACCTCTCTTTGGCAACATTGTTTGCCATCATAAGATGGAGGCATGTGCCAAATTTGGGCGTATTATCACAAACTATTCAACGAATGTGGCCATATCATTGCTCGTTTGGCTTGAATGCCATGAATCTTCGTTCATGGTAGGTCGTTTTTTAGAACACTTTTTCAAGAAAACATCGGTATTCCAAGTTTAATATTTTTACTAGTTGGTAGGCCACATTTGATGATGTGACGCGGAGGTCTCCCATTTTTTTGAATTTTTTTGAATTTTTTACGGTGTTTTCAAAAACCGGTCTAACTTGTCACGTCGGCCGTCTGTGGCTAGGGTTTTGACCATGCATATCTGCTGGTGATTCTATGATGAAATGCCTACCTGTGAAGCTAAAAATGATTTTTAGCAAAAATAACGGGCAAGCTATGGAGGACCCGCAGTTCAAATTCCAACCGGTTCCAGCTGAATCGGCCAATGGTTGTCTGAATGGCCGGGAGTAGCTACGAGGGTCGGAAATGCATGATTTTTGGCGACCGTCCGTAGAATAGGGTCTACTTTGAGATAAACATGGAATGGCGCCGTTTGGAATGTCCCTCTTTGTAGCCGCTTCACGAAAAACACTTGTTTTTGGCATTAAAAAAATGAAAAATGGTTTTTTTGTGAAACAAGTTGGAACCTCTCTTTGGCAACATTGTTTGCCATCATAAGATGGAGGCATGTGCCAAATTTGGGCATATTATGACAAACTATTCAACGAATGTGGTCATATCATTCCTGGTTTGGCTTGAAAGCCATGAATGTTCGTTCATGGTAGGTCGTTTTTGAGAACACTTTTTCAAGAAAACATCGGTATTCCATGTTTAGTATTTTTACTAGTTGGTAGGCCACATTTGACGATGTGACGCGGAGGTCTCCCATTTTTTTGAATTTTTTTGAATTTTTTACGGTGTTTTCAAAAACCGGTCTAACTTGTCGCGTCGGCCGTCCGTGGCTAGGGGTTTGATCATGCATATATGTTGGTGATTCTATGATGAAATGCCTACCTGTGAAGCTAAAAATGATTTTTGGCAAAAATAACGGGCAAGCTATGGAGGACCCGCAGTTCAAATTCCAACCGGTTCCAGCTGAATCGGCCGATGGTTGTCTGAATGGCCGGGAGTAGCTACGAGGGTCGGAAATGCATGATTTCTGGCGACCGTCCGTAGAATAGGGTCTACTTTGAGATAAACATGGAATGGCGCCGTTTGGAATGTCCCTCTTTGTAGCTGCTTCACGAAAAACACGTGTTTTTGGCATTCAAAAAATGAAAAATGGTTTTTTTTGTGAAACAAGTTGGAACCTCTCTTTGGCAACATTGTTTGCCATCATAAGATGGAGGCATGTGCCAAATTTGGGCATATTATCACAAACTATTCAATGAATATGGCCATATCATTGCTCGTTTGGCTTGAAAGCCATGAATCTTCGTTCATGGTAGGTCGTTTTTGTGAACACTTTTTCAAGAAAACATCGGTATTCCAAGTTTAATATTTTTACTAGTTGGTAGGCCACATTTGATGATGTGACGCGGAGGTCTCCCATTTTTTTGAATTTATTACGGTGTTTTCAAAAACCGGTCTAACTTGTCGCGTCGGCCGTCCGTGGCTAGGGATTTGATCATGCATATATGTTGGTGATTCTATGATGAAATGCCTACATGTGAAGCTAAAAATGATTTTTAGCAAAAATAACGGGCAAGCTATGGAGGACCCGCAGTTCAAATTCCAACCGGTTCCAACTGAATCGGCCAATGGTTTTCTGAATGGCCGGGAGTAGCTAGGAGGGTTGGAAATACATGATTTTTGGCGACCGTCCGTAGAATAGGGTCTACTTTGAGATAAACATGGAATGGCGCCGTTTGGAATGTCCCTCTTTGTAGCCGCTTCACGAAAAACACGTGTTTTTGGCATTCAAAAAATGAAAAATGGTTTTTTTGTGAAACAAGTTGGAACCTCTCTTTGGCAACATTGTTTGCCATCACTAGATGGAGGCATGTGCCAAATTTTGGCATATTATCACAAACTATTCAACGAATGTGGCCATATCATTGCTCGTTTGGCTTGAAAGCCATGAATCTTCGTTCATGGTAGGTCGTTTTTGAGAACACTTTTTCAAGAAAACATCGGTATTCCAAGTTTAATATTTTTACTAGTTGGTAGGCCACATTTGATGATGTGACGCAGAGGTCTCCCATTTTTTTGAATTTTTTACGGTGTTTTCAAAAACAGGTCTAACTTGTCGCGTCGGCCGTCCGTGGCTAGGGGTTTGATCATGCATATCTGTTGGTGATTCTATGATGAAATGCCTACCTGTGAAGCTAAAAATGATTTTTAGCAAAAATAACGGGCAAGCTATGGAGGACCCGCAGTTCAAATTCCAACCGGTTCCAGCTGAATCGGCCGATGGTTGTCTGAATGGCCGAGAGTAGCTACGAGGGTCGGAAATGCATGATTTCTGGCGATCGTCCGTAGAATAGGGTCTACTTTGAGATAAACATGGAATGGCGCCGTTTGGAATGTCCCTCTTTGTAGCCGCTTCATGAGAAACACGTGTTTTTGGCATTCAAAAAATGAAAAATGGTTTTTTTGTGAAACAAGTTGGAACCTCTCTTTGGCAACATTGTTTGCCATCATAAGATGGAGGCATGTGCCAAATTTGGGCATATTATCACAAACTATTCAACGAATGTGGCCATATCATTGCTCGTTTGGCTTGAAAGCCATGAATCTTCGTTCATGGTAGGTCGTTTTTGAGAACACTTTTTCAAGAAAACATCGGTATTCCAAGTTTAATATTTTTACTAGTTGGTAGGCCACATTTGATGATGTGACGCGGAGGTCTCCCATTTTTTTGATTTTTTTTGAATTTATTACGGTGTTTTCAAAAACCAGTCTAACTTGTCGCATCGGCCGTCCGTCGCTAGGGATTTGATCATGCATATATGTTGGTGATTCTATGATGAAATGCCTACATGTGAAGCGAAAAATGATTTTTAGCAAAAATAACGGGCAAGCTATGGAGGACCCGCAGTTCAAATTCCAACCGGTTCCAACTGAATCGGCCAATGGTTGTCTGAATGGCCGGGAGTAGCTAGGAGGGTCAGAAATACATGATTTTTGGCGACCGTCCGTAGAATAGGGTCTACTTTGAGATAAACATGGAATGGCGCCGTTTGGAATGTCCCTCTTTGTAGCCGCTTCACGAAAATCACGTGTTTTTGGCATTCAAAAAATGAAAAATGGTTTTTTTTGTGAAACAAGTTGGAACCCCTCTTTGGCAACATTGTTTGCCATCACAAGATGGAGGGATGTGCCAAATTTGGGCATATTATCACAAACTATTCAATGAATGTGGCCATATCATTGCTCGTTTGGCTTGAAAGCCATGAATCTTCGTTCATGGTAGGTCGTTTTTTAGAACACTTTTTTAAGAAAACATCGCTATTCCAAGTTTAATATTTTTACTAGTTGGTAGGCCACATTTGATGATGTGACGCGGAGGTCTCCCATTTTTTTGAAATTTTTTGAAATTTTTACGCTGTTTTCAAAAACCGGTCTAACTTGTCGCGTCGGCCGTCCGTGGCTAGGGGTTTGATCATGCATATCTGTTGGTGATTCTATGATGAAATGCGTACCTGTGAAGCTAAAAATGATTTTTAGCAAAAATAACGGGCAAGCTATGGAGGACCCGCAGTTCAAATTCCAACCGGTTCCAGCTGAATCGGCCGATGGTTGTCTGAATGGCCGGGAGAAGCTACGAGGGTCGGAAATGCATGATTTTTGGCGACCGTCCGTAGAATAGGGTCTACTTTGAGATAAACATGGAATGGCGCCGTTTGGAATGTCCCTCTTTGTAGCCGCTTCACAAAAAACACGTATTTTTGGCATTCAAAAAATGAAAAATGGTTTTTTTTGTGAAACAAGTTGGAACCTCTCTTGGGCAACATTGTTTGCCATCACAAGATGGAGGCATGTGCCAAATTCGGGCATATTATCACAAACTATTCAACGAATGTGGCCATATCATTGCTCGTTTGGCTTGAAAGCCGTGAATCTTCGTTCATGGTAGGTCGTTTTTGAGAACACTTTTTCAAGAAAACATCGGTATTCCAAGTTTAATATTTTTACTAGTTGGTAGGCCACATTTGACGATGTGACGCGGAGGTCTCCCATTTTTTTGATTTTTTTTGAATTTTTTACGGTGTTTTCAAAAACCGGTCTAACTTGTCGCGTCGGCCGTCCGTGGCTACGGGTTTGATCATGCATATATGTTGGTGATTCTACGATGAAATGCCTACCTGTGAAGCTAAAAATGATTTTTAGCAAAAATAACGAGCAAGCTATGGAGGACCCGCAGTTCAAATTCCAACCGGTTCCAGCTGAATCGGCCGATGGTTGTCTGAATGTCCGGGAGTAGCTACGAGGGTCGGAAATGCATGATTTTTGGCGACCGTCCGTAGAATAGGATCTACTTTGAGATAAACATGGAATGGCGCCGTTTGGAATGTCCCTCTTTGTAGCCGCTTCACGAAAAACACTTGTTTTTGGCATTAAAAAAATGAAAAATGGTTTTTTTTTGAAACAAGTTGGAACCTCTCTTTGGCAACATTGTTTGCCATCATAAGATGGAGGCATGTGCCAAATTTGGGCATATTATCACAAACTATTCAATGAATGTGGCCATATCATTGCTCGTTTGGCTTGAAAGCCATGAATCTTCGTTCATGGTAGGTCGTTTTTTAGAACACTTTTTCAAGAAAACATCGGTATTCCAAGTTTAATATTTTTACTAGTTGGTAGGCCACATTTGATGATGTGACGCGGAGGTCTCCCATTTTTTTGAATTTTTTTGAATTTTTTACGGTGTTTTCAAAAACCGGTCTAACTTGTCGCGTCGGCCGTCTGTGGCTAGGGTTTTGACCATGCATATCTGCTGGTGATTCTATGATGAAATGCCTACCTGTGAAGCTAAAAATGATTTTTAGCAAAAATAACGGGCAAGCTATGGAGGACCCGCAGTTCAAATTCCAACCGGTTCCAGCTGAATCGGCCAATGGTTGTCTGAATGGCCGGGAGTAGCTACGAGGGTCGGAAATGCATGATTTTTGGCGACCGTCCGTAGAATAGGGTCTACTTTGAGATAAACATGGAATGGCGCCGTTTGGAATGTCCCTCTTTGTAGCCGCTTCACGAAAAACACGTGTTTTTGGCATTCAAAAAATGAAAAATGGTTTTTTTTTGTGAAACAAGTTGGAACCTCTCTTTGGCAACATTGTTTGCCATCATAAGATGGAGGCATGTGCCAAATTTGGGCATATTATCACAAACTATTCAACGAATGTGGCCATATCATTGCTCGTTTGGCTTGAAAGCCATGAATCTTCGTTCATGGTAGGTCGTTTTTTAGAACACTTTTTCAAGAAAACATCGCCATTCCAAGTTTAATATTTTTACTAGTTGGTAGGCCACATTTGATGATGTGACACGGAGGTCTCCCATTTTTTTGAATTTTTTACGGTGTTTTCAAAAACCGGTCTAACTTGTCGCGTCGGACGTCCGTGGCTAGGGGTTTGATCATGCATATATGTTGGTGATTCTATGATGAAATGCCTACCTGTGAAGCTAAAAATGATTTTTAGCAAAAATAACGGGCAAGCTATGGAGGACCCGCAGTTCAAATTCCAACCGGTTCCAGCTGAATCGGCCGATGGTTGTCTGAATGGCCGAGAGTAGCTATGAGGGTCGGAAATGCATGATTTTTGGCGACCATCCGTAGAATGGGGTCTACTTTGAGATAAACATGGAATGGCGCCGTTTGGAATGTCCCGCTTTGTAGCCGCTTCACGAAAAACACGTGTTTTTGGCATTCAAAAAATGAAAAATGGTTTTTTTTGTGAAACAAGTTGGAACCTCTCTTTGGCAACATTGTTTGCCATCACAAGATGGAGGCATGTGCCAAATTTGGGCATATTACCACAAACTATTCAACGAATGTGGCCATATCATTGCTCGTTTGGCTTGAAAGCCATGAATCTTCGTTCATGGTAGGTCGTTTTTTAGAACACTTTTTCAAGAAAACATCGGTATTCCAAGTTTAATATTTTTACTAGTTGGTAGGCCACATTTGATGATGTGACGCGGAGGTCTCCCATTTTTTTGAATTTTTTTGAATTTTTTACGGTGTTTTCAAAAACCGGTCTAACTTGTCGCGTCGGCCGTCCGTGGCTAGGGGTTTGATCATGCATATCTGTTGGTGATTCTATGATGAAATGCATACCTCTGCAGCTAAAAATGATTTTTAGCAAAAATAACGGGCAAGCTATGGAGGACCCGCAGTTCAAATTCCAACCGGTTCCAGCTGAATCGGCCAATGGTTGTCTGAATGGCCGGGAGTAGCTACGAGGGTCAGAAATGCATGAATATTGGCGACCGTCCATAGAATAGGGTCTACTTTGAGATAAACATGGAATGGCGCCGTTTGGAATGTCCCTCTTTGTAGCCGCTTCACGAAAAACACGTGTTTTTGGCATTCAAAAAATGAAAAATGGTTTTTTTTTGTGAAACAAGTTGGAACCTCTCTTTGGCAACATTGTTTGCCATTATAAGATGGAGGCATGTGCCAAATTTGGGCATATTATCACAAACTATTCAATGAATGTGGCCATATCATTGCTCGTTTGGCTTGAAAGCCATGAATATTCGTTCATGGTAGGTCGTTTTTTAGAACACTTTTTCAAGAAAACATCGGTATTCCAAGTTTAATATTTTTACTAGTTGGTAGGCCACATTTGATGATGTGACGCGGAGGTCTCCCATTTTTTTGAATTTTTTACGGTGTTTTCAAAAACCGGTCTAACTTGTCGCGTCGGCCGTCTGTGGCTAGGGTTTTGATCATGCATATCTGCTGGTGATTCTATGATGAAATGCCTACCTGTGAAGCTAAAAATGATTTTTAGCAAAAATAACGGGCAAGCTATGGAGGACCCGCAGTTCAAATTCCAACCGGTTCCAGCTGAATCGGCCAATGGTTGTCTGAATGGCCGGGAGTAGCTACGAGGGTCGGAAATGCATAATTTTTGGCGACCGTCCGTAGAATAGGGTCTACTTTGAGATAAACATGGAATGGCGCCGTTTGGAATGTCCCTCTTTGTAGCCGCTTCACGAAAAACACGTGTTTTTGGCATTCAAAAAATGAAAAATGGTTTTTTTTTGTGAAACAAGTTGGAACCTCTCTTTGGCAACATTGTTTGCCATCATAAGATGGAGGCATGTGCCAAATTTGGGCATATTATCACAAACTATTCAACGAATGTGGCCATATCATTGCTCGTTTGGCTTGAAAGCCATGAATCTTCGTTCATGGTAGGTCGTTTTTTAGAACACTTTTTCAAGAAAACATCGCTATTCCAAGTTTAATATTTTTACTAGTTGGTAGGCCACATTTGATGATGTGACACGGAGGTCTCCCATTTTTTTGAATTTTTTACGGTGTTTTAAAAAACCGGTCTAACTTGTCGCGTCGGACGTCCGTGGCTAGGGGTTTGATCATGCATATATGTTGGTGATTCTATGATGAAATGCCTACCTGTGAAGCTAAAAATGATTTTTAGCAAAAATAACGGGCAAGCTATGGAGGACCCGCAGTTCAAATTCCAACCGGTTCCAGCTGAATCGGCCGATGGTTGTCTGAATGGCCGGGAGTAGCTATGAGGGTCGGAAATGCATGATTTTTGGCGACCGTCCGTAGAATGGGGTCTACTTTGAGATAAACATGGAATGGCGCCGTTTGGAATGTCCCGCTTTGTAGCCGCTTCACGAAAAACACGTGTTTTTGGCATTCAAAAAATGAAAAATGGTTTTTTTTGTGAAACAAGTTGGAACCTCTCTTTGGCAACATTGTTTGCCATCACAAGATGGAGGCATGTGCCAAATTTGGGCATATTACCACAAACTATACAACGAATGTGGCCATATCATTGCTCGTTTGGCTTGAAAGCCATGAATCTTCGTTCATGGTAGGTCGTTTTTTAGAACACTTTTTCAAGAAAACATCGGTATTCCAAGTTTAATATTTTTACTAGTTGGTAGGCCACATTTGATGATGTGACGCGGAGGTCTCCCATTTTTTTGAATTTTTTTGAATTTTTTACGGTGTTTTCAAAAACCGGTCTAACTTGTCGCGTCGGCCGTCTGTGGCTAGGGTTTTGATCATGCATATCTGCTGGTGATTCTATGATGAAATGCCTACCTGTGAAGCTAAAAATGATTTTTAGCAAAAATAACGGGCAAGCTATGGAGGACCCGCAGTTCAAATTCCAACCGGTTCCAGCTGAATCGGCCAATGGTTGTCTGAATGGCCGGGAGTAGCTACGAGGGTCGGAAATGCATGATTTTTGGCGACCGTCCGTAGAATAGGGTCTACTTTGAGATAAACATGGAATGGCGCCGTTTGGAATGTCCCTCTTTGTAGCCGCTTCACGAAAAACACTTGTTTTTGGCATTAAAAAAATGAAAAATGGTTTTTTTGTGAAACAAGTTGGAACCTCTCTTTGGCAACATTGTTTGCCATCATAAGATGGAGGCATGTGCCAAATTTGGGCATATTATGACAAACTATTCAACGAATGTGGTCATATCATTCCTGGTTTGGCTTGAAAGCCATGAATGTTCGTTCATGGTAGGTCGTTTTTGAGAACACTTTTTCAAGAAAACATCGGTATTCCATGTTTAGTATTTTTACTAGTTGGTAGGCCACATTTGACGATGTGACGCGGAGGTCTCCCATTTTTTTGAATTTTTTTGAATTTTTTACGGTGTTTTCAAAAACCGGTCTAACTTGTCGCGTCGGCCGTCCGTGGCTAGGGGTTTGATCATGCATATATGTTGGTGATTCTATGATGAAATGCCTACCTGTGAAGCTAAAAATGATTTTTGGCAAAAATAACGGGCAAGCTATGGAGGACCCGCAGTTCAAATTCCAACCGGTTCCAGCTGAATCGGCCGATGGTTGTCTGAATGGCCGGGAGTAGCTACGAGGGTCGGAAATGCATGATTTCTGGCGACCGTCCGTAGAATAGGGTCTACTTTGAGATAAACATGGAATGGCGCCGTTTGGAATGTCCCTCTTTGTAGCTGCTTCACGAAAAACACGTGTTTTTGGCATTCAAAAAATGAAAAATGGTTTTTTTTTGTGAAACAAGTTGGAACCTCTCTTTGGCAACATTGTTTGCCATCATAAGATGGAGGCATGTGCCAAATTTGGGCATATTATCACAAACTATTCAATGAATGTGGCCATATCATTGCTCGTTTGGCTTGAAAGCCATGAATCTTCGTTCATGGTAGGTCGTTTTTTAGAACACTTTTTCAAGAAAACATCGGTATTCCAAGTTTAATATTTTTACTAGTTGGTAGGCCACATTTGATGATGTGACGCGGAGGTCTCCCATTTTTTTGAATTTTTTTGAATTTTTTACGGTGTTTTCAAAAACCGGTCTAACTTGTCGCGTCGGCCGTCTGTGGCTAGGGTTTTGACCATGCATATCTGCTGGTGATTCTATGATGAAATGCCTACCTGTGAAGCTAAAAATGATTTTTAGCAAAAATAACGGGCAAGCTATGGAGGACCCGCAGTTCAAATTCCAACCGGTTCCAGCTGAATCGGCCAATGGTTGTCTGAATGGCCGGGAGTAGCTACGAGGGTCGGAAATGCATGATTTTTGGCGACCGTCCGTAGAATAGGGTCTACTTTGAGATAAACATGGAATGGCGCCGTTTGGAATGTCCCTCTTTGTAGCCGCTTCACGAAAAACACGTGTTTTTGGCATTCAAAAAATGAAAAATGGTTTTTTTTTGTGAAACAAGTTGGAACCTCTCTTTGGCAACATTGTTTGCCATCATAAGATGGAGGCATGTGCCAAATTTGGGCATATTATCACAAACTATTCAACGAATGTGGCCATATCATTGCTCGTTTGGCTTGAAAGCCATGAATCTTCGTTCATGGTAGGTCGTTTTTTAGAACACTTTTTCAAGAAAACATCGCTATTCCAAGTTTAATATTTTTACTAGTTGGTAGGCCACATTTGATGATGTGACACGGAGGTCTCCCATTTTTTTGAATTTTTTACGGTGTTTTAAAAAACCGGTCTAACTTGTCGCGTCGGACGTCCGTGGCTAGGGGTTTGATCATGCATATATGTTGGTGATTCTATGATGAAATGCCTACCTGTGAAGCTAAAAATGATTTTTAGCAAAAATAACGGGCAAGCTATGGAGGACCCGCAGTTCAAATTCCAACCGGTTCCAGCTGAATCGGCCGATGGTTGTCTGAATGGCCGGGAGTAGCTATGAGGGTCGGAAATGCATGATTTTTGGCGACCGTCCGTTGAATGGGGTCTACTTTGAGATAAACATGGAATGGCGCCGTTTGGAATGTCCCGCTTTGTAGCCGCTTCACGAAAAACACGTGTTTTTGGCATTCAAAAAATGAAAAATGGTTTTTTTTTGTGAAACAAGTTGGAACCTCTCTTTGGCAACATTGTTTGCCATCATAAGATGGAGGCATGTGCCAAATTTGGGCATATTACCACAAACTATACAACGAATGTGGCCATATCATTGCTCGTTTGGCTTGAAAGCCATGAATCTTCGTTCATGGTAGGTCGTTTTTTAGAACACTTTTTCAAGAAAACATCGGTATTCCAAGTTTAATATTTTTACTAGTTGGTAGGCCACATTTGATGATGTGACGCGGAGGTCTCCCATTTTTTTGAATTTTTTTGAATTTTTTACGGTGTTTTCAAAAACCGGTCTAACTTGTCGCGTAGGCCGTCCGTGGCTAGGGGTTTGATCATGCATATCTGTTGGTGATTCTATGATGAAATGCATACCTCTGCAGCTAAAAATGATTTTTAGCAAAAATAACGGGCAAGCTATGGAGGACCCGCAGTTCAAATTCCAACCGGTTCCAGCTGAATCGGCCAATGGTTGTCTGAATGGCCGGGAGTAGCTACGAGGGTCAGAAATGCATGAATATTGGCGACCGTCCATAGAATAGGATCTACTTTGAGATAAACATGGAATGGCGCCGTTTGGAATGTCCCTCTTTGTAGCCGCTTCACGAAAAACACGTGTTTTTGGCATTCAAAAAATGAAAAATGGTTTTTTTGTGAAACAAGTTGGAACCTCTCTTTGGCAACATTGTTTGCCATCACAAGATGGAGGCATGTGCCAAATTTGGGCATATTACCACAAACTATACAACGAATGTGGCCATATCATTGCTCGTTTGGCTTGAAAGCCATGAATCTTCGTTCATGGTAGGTCGTTTTTTAGAACACTTTTTCAAGAAAACATCGGTATTCCAAGTTTAATATTTTTACTAGTTGGTAGGCCACATTTGATGATGTGACGCGGAGGTCTCCCATTTTTTTGAATTTTTTTGAATTTTTTACGGTGTTTTCAAAAACCGGTCTAACTTGTCGCGTCGGCCGTCTGTGGCTAGGGTTTTGATCATGCATATCTGCTGGTGATTCTATGATGAAATGCCTACCTGTGAAGCTAAAAATGATTTTTAGCAAAAATAACGGGCAAGCTATGGAGGACCCGCAGTTCAAATTCCAACCGGTTCCAGCTGAATCGGCCAATGGTTGTCTGAATGGCCGGGAGTAGCTACGAGGGTCGGAAATGCATGATTTTTGGCGACCGTCCGTAGAATAGGGTCTACTTTGAGATAAACATGGAATGGCGCCGTTTGGAATGTCCCTCTTTGTAGCCGCTTCACGAAAAACACGTGTTTTTGGCATTCAAAAAATGAAAAATGGTTTTTTTTTGTGAAACAAGTTGGAACCTCTCTTTGGCAACATTGTTTGCCATCACAAGATGGAGGCATGTGCCAAATTTGGGCATATTATCATAAACTATTCAACGAATGTGGCCATATCATTGCTCGTTTGACTTGAAAGCCATGACTCTTCGTTCATGGTAGGTCGTTTTTTAGAACACTTTTTCAAGAAAACATAGGTATTCCAAGTTTAATATTTTTACTAGTTGGTAGGCCACATTTGATGATGTGACGCGGAGGTCTCCCATTTTTTTGAATTTTTTACGGTGTTTTCAAAAACCGGTCTAACTTGTCGCGTCGGCCGTCCGTGGCTAGGGGTTTGATCATGCATATCTGTTGGTGATTCTATGATGAAATGCCTACCTGTGAAGCTAAAAATGATTTTTAGCAAAAATAACGGGCAAGCTATGGAGGACCCGCAGTTCAAATTCCAACTAGTTCCAGCTGAATCGGCCGATGGTTGTCTGAATGGCCGGGAGTAGCTACGAGGGTCGGAAATGCATGATTTTTGGCGACCGTCCGTAGAATAGGGTCTACTTTGAGATAAACATGGAATGGCGCCGTTTGGAATGTCCCTCTTTGTAGCCGCTTCACGAAAAACACGTGTTTTTGGCATTCAAAAAATGAAAAATGGTTTTTTTTGTGAAACAAGTTGGAACCTCTCTTTGGCAACATTGTTTGCCATCAAAAGATGGAGGCATGTGCCAAATTTGGGCATATTATCACAAACTATTCAACGAATGTGGCCATATCATTGCTCGTTTGGCTTGAAAGCCATGAATCTTCGTTCATGGTAGGTCGTTTTTTAGAACACTTTTTCAAGAAAACATCGGTATTCCAAGTTTAATATTTTTACTAGTTGGTAGGCCACATTTGATGATGTGACGCGGAGGTCTCCCATTTTTTTGAATTTTTTTGAATTTTTTACGGTGTTTTCAAAAACCGGTCTAACTTGTCGCGTCGGCCGTCTGTGGCTAGGGTTTTGACCATGCATATCTGCTGGTGATTCTATGATGAAATGCCTACCTGTGAAGCTAAAAATGATTTTTAGCAAAAATAACGGGCAAGCTATGGAGGACCCGCAGTTCAAATTCCAACCGGTTCCAGCTGAATCGGCCAATGGTTGTCTGAATGGCCGGGAGTAGCTACGAGGGTCGGAAATGCATGATTTTTGGCGACCGTCCGTAGAATAGGGTCTACTTTGAGATAAACATGGAATGGCGCCGTTTGGAATGTCCCTCTTTGTAGCCGCTTCACGAAAAACACGTGTTTTTGGCATTCAAAAAATGAAAAATGGTTTTTTTTTGTGAAACAAGTTGGAACCTCTCTTTGGCAACATTGTTTGCCATCATAAGATGGAGGCATGTGCCAAATTTGGGCGTATTATCACAAACTATTCAACGAATGTGGCCATATCATTGCTCGTTTGGCTTGAATGCCATGAATCTTCATTCATGGTAGGTCGTTTTTTAGAACACTTTTTCAAGAAAACATCGGTATTCCAAGTTTAATATTTTTACTAGTTGGTAGGCCACATTTGATGATGTGACGCGGAGGTCTCCCATTTTTTTGAATTTTTTTGAATTTTTTACGGTGTTTTCAAAAACCGGTCTAACTTGTCGCGTCGGCCGTCTGTGGCTAGGGTTTTGACCATGCATATCTGCTGGTGATTCTATGATGAAATGCCTACCTGTGAAGCTAAAAATGATTTTTAGCAAAAATAACGGGCAAGCTATGGAGGACCCGCAGTTCAAATTCCAACCGGTTCCAGCTGAATCGGCCAATGGTTGTCTGAATGGCCGGGAGTAGCTACGAGGGTCGGAAATGCATGATTTTTGGCGACCGTCCGTAGAATAGGGTCTACTTTGAGATAAACATGGAATGGCGCCGTTTGGAATGTCCCTCTTTGTAGCCGCTTCACGAAAAACACGTGTTTTTGGCATTCAAAAAATGAAAAATGGTTTTTTTTTGTGAAACAAGTTGGAACCTCTCTTTGGCAACATTGTTTGCCATCATAAGATGGAGGCATGTGCCAAATTTGGGCATATTATCACAAACTATTCAACGAATGTGGCCATATCATTGCTCGTTTGGCTTGAAAGCCATGAATCTTCGTTCATGGTAGGTCGTTTTTTAGAACACTTTTTCAAGAAAACATCGGTATTCCAAGTTTAATATTTTTACTAGTTGGTAGGCCACATTTGATGATGTGACGCGGAGGTCTCCCATTTTTTTGAAATTTTTTGAAATTTTTACGCTGTTTTCAAAAACCGGTCTAACTTGTCGCGTCGGCCGTCCATGGCTAGGGGTTTGATCATGCATATCTGTTGGTGATTCTATGATGAAATGTGTACCTGTGAAGCTAAAAATGATTTTTAGCAAAAATAACGGGCAAGCTATGGAGGACCTGCAGTTCAAATTCCAACCGGTTCCAGCTGAATCGGCCGATGGTTGTCTGAATGGCCGGGAGTAGCTACGAGGGTCAGAAATGCATGATTTTTGGTGACCGTCCGTAGAATAGGGTCTACATTGAGATAAACATGGAATGGCGCCGTTTGGAATGTCCCTCTTTGTAGCCGCTTCACGAAAAACACGTGTTTTTGGCATTCAAAAAATGAAAAATGGTTTTTTTGTGAAACAAGTTGGAACCTCTCTTGGGCAACATTGTTTGCCATCACAAGATGGAGGCATGTGCCAAATTTGGGCATATTATCACAAACTATTCAACGAATGTGGCCATATCATTGCTCGTTTGGCTTGAAAGCCATGAATCTTCGTTCATGGTAGGTCGTTTTTGAGAACACTTTTTCAAGAAAACATCGGTATTCCAAGTTTAATATTTTTACTAGTTGGTAGGCCACATTTGACGATGTGACGCGGAGGTCTCCCATTTTTTTGAATTTTTTTGAATTTTTTACGGTGTTTTCAAAAACCGGTCTAACTTGTCGCGTCGGCCGTCCGTGGCTACGGGTTTGATCATGCATATATGTTGGTGATTCTATGATGAAATGCCTACCTGTGAAGCTAAAAATGATTTTTAGCAAAAATAACGAGCAAGCTATGGAGGACCCGCAGTTCAAATTCCAACCGGTTCCTGCTGAATCGGCCGATGGTTGTCTGAATGTCCGGGAGTAGCTACGAGGGTCGGAAATGCATGATTTTTGGCGACCGTCCGTAGAATTGGATCGACTTTGAGATAAACATGGAATGGCGCCGTTTGGAATGTCCCTCTTTGTAGCCGCTTCACGAAAAACACTTGTTTTTGGCATTAAAAAAATGAAAAATGGTTTTTTTGTGAAACAAGTTGGAACCTCTCTTTGGCAACATTGTTTGCCATCATAAGATGGAGGCATGTGCCAAATTTGGGCATATTATCACAAACTATTCAACGAATGTGGCCATATCATTGCTCGTTTGGCTTGAAAGCCATGAATCTTCATTCATGGTAGGTCGTTTTTTAGAACACTTTTTCAAGAAAACATCCGTATTCCAAGTTTAATATTTTTACTAGTTGGTAGGCCACATTTGATGATGTGACGCGGAGGTCTCCCATTTTTCTGAATTTTTTTGAATTTTTTACGTGTTTTCAAAAACCGGTCTAACTTGTCGCGTCGGCCGTCCGTGGCTAGGGATTTGATCATGCATATATGTTGGTGATTCTATGATGAAATGCCTACATGTGAAGCTAAAAATGATTTTTAGCAAAAATAACGGGCAAGCTATGGAGGACCCGCAGTTCAAATTCCAACCGGTTCCAACTGAATCGGCCAATGGTTGTCTGAATGGCCGGGAGTAGCTAGGAGGGTTGGAAATACATGATTTTTGGCGACCGTCCATAGAATAGGGTCTTCTTTGAGATAAACATGGAATGGCGCCGTTTGGAATGTCCCTCTTTGTAGCCGTTTCACGAAAAACACGTGTTTTTGGCATTCAAAAAATGAAAAATGGTTTTTTTTGTGAAACAAGTAGGAACCTCTCTTTGGCAACATTGTTTGCCATCACAAGATGGAGGCATGTGCCAAATTTGGGCATATTATCACAAACTATTCAACGAATGTGGCCATATCATTGCTCGTTTGGCTTGAAAGCCATGAATCTTAGTTCATGGTAGGTCGTTTTTTAGAACACTTTTTCAAGAAAACATCGCTATTCCAAGTTTAATATTTTTACTAGTTGGTAGGCCACATTTGATGATGTGACACGGAGGTCTCCCATTTTTTTTGAATTTTTTACGGTGTTTTCAAAAACCGGTCTAACTTGTCGCGTCGGACGTCCGTGGCTAGGGGTTTGATAATGCATATATGTTGGTGATTCTATGACGAAATGCCTACCTGTGAAGCTAAAAATGATTTTTAGCAAAATAACGGGCAAGCTATGGAGGACCCGCAGTTCAAATTCCAACCGGTTCCAGCTGAATCGGCCGATGGTTGTCTGAATGGCCGGGAGTAGCTATGAGGGTCGGAAATGCATGATTTTTGGCGACCGTCCGTCGAATGGGGTCTACTTTGAGATAAACATGGAATGACGCCGTTTGGAATGTCCCTCTTTGTAGCCGCTTCACGAAAAACACGTGTTTTTGGCATTCAAAAAATGAAAAATGGTTTTTTTTGTGAAACAAGTTGGAACCTCTCTTTGGCAACATTGTTTGCCATCACAAGATGGAGGCATGTGCCAAATTTGGGCATATTACCACAAACTATTCAACGAATGTGGCCATATCATTGCTCGTTTGGCTTGAAAGCCATGAATCTTCGTTCATGGTAGGTCGTTTTTTAGAACACTTTTTCAAGAAAACATCGGTATTCCAAGTTTAATATTTTTACTAGTTGGTAGGCCACATTTGATGATGTGACGCGGAGGTCTCCCATTTTTTTGAATTTTTTTGAATTTTTTACGGTGTTTTCAAAAACCGGTCTAACTTGTCGCGTCGGCCGTCTATGGCTAGGGTTTTGATCATGCATATCTGCTGGTGATTCTATGATGAAATGCCTACCTGTGAAGCTAAAAATGATTGTTAGCAAAATAACGGGCAAGCTATGGAGGACCCGCAGTTCAAATTCCAACCGGTTCCAGCTGAATCGGCCGATGGTTGTCTGAATGGCCGGGAGTAGCTATGAGGGTCGGAAATGCATGATTTTTGGCGACCGTCCGTAGAATGGGGTCTACTTTGAGATAAACATGGAATGACGCCGTTTGGAATGTCCCTCTTTGTAGCCGCTTCACGAAAAACACGTGTTTTTGGCATTCAAAAAATGAAAAATGGTTTTTTTTGTGAAACAAGTTGGAACCTCTCTTTGGCAACATTGTTTGCCATCACAAGATGGAGGCATGTGCCAAATTTGGGCATATTACCACAAACTATTCAACGAATGTGGCCATATCATTGCTCGTTTGGCTTGAAAGCCATGAATCTTCGTTCATGGTAGGTCGTTTTTTAGAACACTTTTTCAAGAAAACATCCGTATTCCAAGTTTAATATTTTTACTAGTTGGTAGGCCACATTTGTTGATGTGACGCGGAGGTCTCCCATTTTTTTGAATTTTTTACGGTGTTTTCAAAAACCGGTCTAACTTGTCGCGTCGGCCGTCCGTGGCTAGGGGTTTGATCATGCATATCTGTTGGTGATTCTATGATGAAATGCCTACCTCTGCAGCTAAAAATGATTTTTAGCAAAAATAACAGGCAAGCTATGGAGGACCCGCAGTTCAAATTCCAACCGGTTCCAGCTGAATCGGCCAATGGTTGTCTGAATGGCCGGGAGTAGCTACGAGGGTCAGAAATGCATGAATATTGGCGACCGTCCATAGAATAGGATCTACTTTGAGATAAACATGGAATGGCGCCGTTTGGAATGTCCCTCTTTGTAGCCGCTTCACGAAAAACACGTGTTTTTGGCATTCAAAAAATGAAAAATGGTTTTTTTTGTGAAACAAGTTGGAACCTCTCTTTGGCAACATTGTTTGAAATCATAAGATGGAGGCATGTGCCAAATTTGGGCATATTATCACAAACTATTCAATGAATGTGGCCATATCATTGCTCGTTTGGCTTGAAAGCCATGAATCTTCGTTCATGGTAGGTCGTTTTTTAGAACACTTTTTGAAGAAAACATCGGTATTCCAAGTTTAATATTTTTACTAGTTGGTAGGCCACATTTGATGATGTGACGCGGAGGTCTCCCATTTTTTTGAATTTTTTTGAATTTTTTACAGTGTTTTCAAAAACCGGTCTAACTTGTCGCGTCGGCCGTCTGTGGCTAGGGTTTTGATCATGCATATCTGCTGGTGATTCTATCATGAAATGCCTACCTGTGAAGCTAAAAATGATTTTTAGCAAAAATAACGGGCAAGCTATGCAGGACCCGCAGTTCAAATTCCAACCGGTTCCAGCTGAATCGGCCAATGGTTGTCTGAATGGCCGGGAGTAGCTACGAGGGTCGGAAATGCATGATTTTTGGCGACCGTCCGTAGAATAGGGTCTACTTTGAGATAAACATGGAATGGCGCCGTTTGGAATGTCCCTCTTTGTAGCCGCTTCACGAAAAACACGTGTTTTTGGCATTCAAAAAATGAAAAATGGTTTTTTTTTTGTGAAACAAGTTGGAACCTCTCTTTGGCAACATTGTTTGCCATCACAAGATGGAGGCATGTGCCAAATTTGGGCATATTATCACAAACTATTCAACAAATGTGGCCATATCATTGCTCGTTTGGCTTGAAAGCCATGAATCTTCGTTCATGGTAGGTCGTTTTTGAGAACACTTTTTCAAGGAAACATCGGTATTCCAAGTTTAATATTTTTACTAGTTGGTAGGCCACATTTGACGATGTGACACGGAGGTCTCCCATTTTTTTGAATTTTTTACGGTGTTTTCAAAAACCGGTTAACTTGTCGCGTCGGCCGTCCGTGGCTAGGGGTTTGATCATGCATATATGTTGGTGATTCTATGATGAAATGCCTACCTGTGAAGCTAAAAATGATTTTTAGCAAAAATAACGGGCAAGCTATGGAGGATCTGCAGTTCAAATTCCAACCGGTTCCAGCTGAATCGGCCGAAGGTTGTCTGAATGGCCGGGAGTAGCTACGAGGGTCGGAAATGCATAATTTTTGGCGACCATCCGTAGAATAGGGTCTACTTTGAGATAAATATGGAATGGCGCCGTTTGGAATGTCCCTCTTTGTAGCCGCTTCACGAAAAACACATGTTTTTGGCATTCAAAAAATGAAAAATGGTTTTTTTGTGAAACAAGTTGGAACCTCTCTTTGGCAACATTGTTTGCCATCACAAGATGGAGGCATGTGCCAAATTTGGGCATATTATCACAAACTATTCAACGAATGTGGCCATATCATTGCTCGTTTGGCTTGAAAGCCATGAATCTTCGTTCATGGTAGGTCGTTTTAGAGAACACTTTTGCAAGAAAACATCGGTATTCCAAGTTGAATATTTTTACTAGTTGGTAGGCCACATTTGATGATGTGACACGGAGGTCTCCCATTTTTTTGATTTTTTTTGAATTTTTTACGGTGTTTTCAAAAACCGGCTAACTTGTCGCGTCGGCCGTCCGTGGCTAGGGGTTTGATCATGCATATATGTTGGTGATTCTATGATGAAATGCCTACCTGTGAAGCTAAAAATGATTTTTAGCAAAAATAACAGGCAAGCTATGGAGGACCCGCAGTTCAAATTCCAACCGGTTCCAGCTGAATCAGCCGATGGTTGTCTGAATGGCCGGGAGTAGCTACGAGGGTCGGAAATGCATGATTTTTGGCGACCGTCCGTAGAATGGGGTCTACTTTGAGATAAACATGGAATGGCGCCGTTTGGAATGTCCCTCTTTGTAGCCGCTTCACGAAAAATACGTGTTTTTGGCATTCAAAAAATGAAAAATGGTTTTTTTGTGAAACAAGTTGGAACCTCTCTTTAGCAACATTGTTTGCCATCATAAGATGGAGGCATGTGCCAAATTTGGGCATATTATCACAAACTATTCAACGAATGTGGCCATATCATTGCTCGTTTGGCTTGAAAGCCATGACTCTTCGTTCATGGTAGGTCGTTTTTTAGAACACTTTTTCAAGAAAACATCGGTATTCCAAGTTTAATATTTTTACTAGTTGGTAGGCCACATTTGATGATGTGACGCGGAGGTCTCCCATTTTTCTGAATTTTTTTGAATTTTTTACGGTGTTTTCAAAAACCGGTCTAACTTGTCGCGTCGGCCGTCCGTGGCTAGGGGTTTGATCATGCATATATGTTGGTGATTCTATGATGAAATGCCTACCTGTGAAGCTAAAAATGATTTTTATCAAAAATAACGGGCAAGCTATGGAGAACCCGCAGTTCAAATTCCAACCGGTTTCAGCTGAATCAGCCGATGGTTGTCTGAATGGCTGGGAGTAGCTACGAGGGTCGGAAATGCATGATTTTTGGCGACCGTCCGTAGAATAGGGTCTACTTTGAGATAAACATGGAATGGCGCCGTTTGGAATGTCCCTCTTTGTAGCCGCTTCACGAAAAACACGTGTTTTTGGCATTCAAAAAATGAAAAATGGTTTTTTTTGTGAAACAAGTTGGAACCTCTCTTTGGCAACATTGTTTGCCATCACAAGATGGAGGCATGTGCCAAATTTGGGCATATTATCACAAACTATTCAACGAATGTGGCCATATCATTGCTCGTTTGGCTTGAAAGCCATGAATCTTCGTTCATGGTAGGTCGTTTTTTAGAACACTTTTTCAAGAAAACATCGCTATTCCAAGTTTAATATTTTTACTAGTTGGTAGGCCACATTTGATGATGTGACACGGAGGTCTCCCATTTTTTTTGAATTTTTTACAGTGTTTTCAAAAACCGGTCTAACTTGTCGCGTCGGACGTCCGTGGCTAGGGGTTTGATCATGCATATATGTTGGTGATTCTATGACGAAATGCCTACCTGTGAAGCTAAAAATGATTTTTAGCAAAATAACGGGCAAGCTATGGAGGACCCGCAGTTCAAATTCCAACCGGTTCCAGCTGAATCGGCCGATGGTTGTCTGAATGGCCGGGAGTAGCTATGAGGGTCGGAAATGCATGATTTTTGGCGACCGTCCGTAGAATGGGGTCTACTTTGAGATAAACATGGAATGACGCTGTTTGGAATGTCCCTCTTTGTAGCCGCTTCACGAAAAACACGTGTTTTTGGCATTCAAAAAATGAAAAATGGTTTTTTTTGTGAAACAAGTTGGAACCTCTCTTTGGCAACATTGTTTGCCATCACAAGATGGAGGCATGTGCCAAATTTGGGCATATTACCACAAACTATTCAATGAATGTGGCCATATCATTGCTCGTTTGGCTTGAAAGCCATGAATCTTCGTTCATGGTAGGTCGTTTTTTAGAACACTTTTTCAAGAAAACATCGGTATTCCAAGTTTAATATTTTTACTAGTTGGTAGGCCACATTTGATGATGTGACGCGGAGGTCTCCCATTTTTTTGAATTTTTTTGAATTTTTTACGGTGTTTTCAAAAACCGGTCTAACTTGTCGCGTCGGCCGTCTATGGCTAGGGTTTTGATCATGCATATCTGCTGGTGATTCTATGATGAAATGCCTACCTGTGAAGCTAAAAATGATTTTTAGCAAAATAACGGGCAAGCTATGGAGGACCCGCAGTTCAAATTCCAACCGGTTCCAGCTGAATCGGCCGATGGTTGTCTGAATGGCCGGGAGTAGCTATGAGGGTCGGAAATGCATGATTTTTGGCGACCGTCCGTAGAATGGGGTCTACTTTGAGATAAACATGGAATGACGCCGTTTGGAATGTCCCTCTTTGTAGCCGCTTCACGAAAAACACGTGTTTTTGGCATTCAAAAAATGAAAAATGGTTTTTTTTGTGAAACAAGTTGGAACCTCTCTTTGGCAACATTGTTTGCCATCATAAGATGGAGGCATGTGCCAAATTTGGGCATATTATCACAAACTATTCAATGAATGTGGCCATATCATTGCTCGTTTGGCTTGAAAGCCATGAATCTTCGTTCATGGTAGGTCGTTTTTTAGAACACTTTTTCAAGAAAACATCGGTATTCCAAGTTTAATATTTTTACTAGTTGGTAGGCCACATTTGATGATGTGACGCGGAGGTCTCCCATTTTTTTGAATTTTTTTGAATTTTTTACAGTGTTTTCAAAAACCGGTCTAACTTGTCGCGTCGGCCGTCTGTGGCTAGGGTTTTGATCATGCATATCTGCTGGTGATTCTATCTTGAAATGCCTACCTGTGAAGCTAAAAATGATTTTTAGCAAAAATAACGGGCAAGCTATGGAGGACCCGCAGTTCAAATTCCAACCGGTTCCACCTGAATCGGCCAATGGTTGTCTGAATGGCCGGGAGTAGCTACGAGGGTCGGAAATGCATGATTTTTGGCGATCATCCGTAGAATAGGGTCTACTTTGAGATAAACATGGAATGGCGCCGTTTGGAATGTCCCTCTTTGTAGCCGCTTCACGAAAAACACGTGTTTTTGGCATTCAAAAAATGAAAAATGGTTTTTTTTTGTGAAACAAGTTGGAACCTCTCTTTGGCAACATTGTTTGCCATCACAAGATGGAGGCATGTGCCAAATTTGGGCATATTATCACAAACTATTCAACAAATGTGGCCATATCATTGCTTGTTTGGCTTGAAAGCCATGAATCTTCGATCATGGTAGGTCGTTTTTGAGAACACTTTTTCAAGAAAACATCGGTATTCCAAGTTTAATATTTTTACTAGTTGGTAGGCCACATTTGACGATGTGACGCGGAGGTCTCCCATTTTTTTGAATTTTTTACGTTGTTTTCAAAAACCGGTTAACTTGTCGCGTCGGCCGTCCGTGGCTAGGGGTTTGATCATGCATATATGTTGGTGATTCTATGATGAAATGCCTACCTGTGAAGCTAAAAATGATTTTTAGCACAAATAACGGGCAAGCTATGGAGGACCCGCAGTTCAAATTCCAACCGGTTCCAGCTGAATCGGCCGATGGTTGTCTGAATGGCCGGGAGTAGCTACGAGGGTCGGAAATGCATGATTTTTGGCGACCATCCGTAGAATAGGGTCTACTTTGAGATAAACAAGGAATGGCGCCGTTTGGAATGTCCCTCTTTGTAGCCGCTTCACGAAAAACACATGTTTTTGGCATTCAAAAAAAGAAAAATGGTTTTTTTGTGAAACAAGTTGGAACCTCTCTTTGGCAACATTGTTTGCCATCACAAGATGGAGGCATGTGCCAAATTTGGGCATATTACCACAAACTATTCAACGAATGTGGCCATATCATTGCTCGTTTGGCTTGAAAGCCATGAATCTTCGTTCATGGTAGGTCGTTTTTTAGAACACTTTTTCAAGAAAACATCCGTATTCCAAGTTTAATATTTTTACTAGTTGGTAGGCCACATTTGATGATGTGACGCGGAGGTCTCCCATTTTTTTGAATTTTTTTGAATTTTTTACGGTGTTTTCAAAAACCGGTCTAACTTGTCGCGTCGGCCGTCCGTGGCTAGGGGTTTGATCATGCATATCTGTTGGTGATTCTATGATGAAATGCCTACCTCTGCAGCTAAAAATGATTTTTAGCAAAAATAACAGGCAAGCTATGGAGGACCCGCAGTTCAAATTCCAACCGGTTCCAGCTGAATCGGCCAATGGTTGTCTGAATGGCCGGGAGTAGCTACGAGGGTCAGAAATGCATGAATATTGGCGACCGTCCATAGAATAGGATCTACTTTGAGATAAACATGGAATGGCGCCGTTTGGAATGTCCCTCTTTGTAGCCGCTTCACGAAAAACACGTGTTTTTGGCATTCAAAAAATGAAAAATGGTTTTTTTTGTGAAACAAGTTGGAACCTCTCTTTGGCAACATTGTTTGCCATCATAAGATGGAGGCATGTGCCAAATTTGGGCATATTATCACAAACTATTCAATGAATGTGGCCATATCATTGCTCGTTTGGCTTGAAAGCCATGAATCTTCGTTCATGGTAGGTCGTTTTTTAGAACACTTTTTCAAGAAAACATCGGTATTCCAAGTTTAATATTTTTACTAGTTGGTAGGCCACATTTGATGATGTGACGCGGAGGTCTCCCATTTTTTTGAATTTTTTTGAATTTTTTACAGTGTTTTCAAAAACCGGTCTAACTTGTCGCGTCGGCCGTCTGTGGCTAGGGTTTTGATCATGCATATCTGCTGGTGATTCTATCATGAAATGCCTACCTGTGAAGCTAAAAATGATTTTTAGCAAAAATAACGGGCAAGCTATGGAGGACCCGCAGTTCAAATTCCAACCGGTTCCACCTGAATCGGCCAATGGTTGTCTGAATGGCCGGGAGTAGCTACGAGGGTCGGAAATGCATGATTTTTGGCGATCATCCGTAGAATAGGGTCTACTTTGAGATAAACATGGAATGGCGCCGTTTGGAATGTCCCTCTTTGTAGCCGCTTCACGAAAAACACGTGTTTTTGGCATTCAAAAAATGAAAAATGTTTTTTTTTTGTGAAACAAGTTGGAACCTCTCTTTGGCAACATTGTTTGCCATCACAAGATGGAGGCATGTGCCAAATTTGGGCATATTATCACAAACTATTCAACAAATGTGGCCATATCATTGCTTGTTTGGCTTGAAAGCCATGAATCTTCGATCATGGTAGGTCGTTTTTGAGAACACTTTTTCAAGAAAACATCGGTATTCCAAGTTTAATATTTTTACTAGTTGGTAGGCCACATTTGACGATGTGACGCGGAGGTCTCCCATTTTTTTGAATTTTTTACGTTGTTTTCAAAAACCGGTTAACTTGTCACGTCGGCCGTCCGTGGCTAGGGGTTTGATCATGCATATATGTTGGTGATTCTATGATGAAATGCCTACCTGTGAAGCTAAAAATGATTTTTAGCACAAATAACGGGCAAGCTATGGAGGACCCGCAGTTCAAATTCCAACCGGTTCCAGCTGAATCGGCCGATGGTTGTCTGAATGGCCGGGAGTAGCTACGAGGGTCGGAAATGAATGATTTTTGGCGACCATCCGTAGAATAGGGTCTACTTTGAGATAAACAAGGAATGGCGCCGTTTGGAATGTCCTTCTTTGTAGCCGCTTCACAAAAAACACATGTTTTTGGCATTCAAAAAAAGAAAAATGGTTTTTTTGTGAAACAAGTTGGAACCTCTCTTTGGCAACATTGTTTGCCATCACAAGATGGAGGCATGTGCCAAATTTGGGCATATTATCACAAACTATTCAACGAATGTGGCCACATCATTGCTCGTTTGGCTTGAAAGCCTTGAATCTTCGTTCATGGTAGGTCGTTTTTTAGAACACTTTTTCAAGAAACATCGGTATTCCAAGTTTAATATTTTTACTAGTTGGTTGGCCACTTTTGATGAAGTGACGCGGAGGTCTCCCATTTTTTTGAATTTTTTACGGTGTTTTCAAAAACCGGTCTAACTTGTCGCGTGGGCCGTCCGTGGCTAGGGGTTTGATCATGCATATCTGTTGGTGATTCTATGATGAAATGCCTACCTATGAAGCTAAAAATGATTTTTAGAAAAAATAACGGGCAAGCTATGGAGGATCCGCAGTTCAAATTCCAACCGGTTCCAGCTGAATCGGCCGATGGTTGTCTGAATGGCCGAGAGTAGCTACGAGGGTCAGAAATGCTTGATTTTTGGCGACCGTCCGTAGAATAGGGTCTACTTTGAGATAAACATGGAATGGCGCCGTTTGGAATGTCCCTCTTTGTAGCCGCTTCACGAAAAACACGTGTTTTTGGCATTCAAAAAATGAAAAATGGTTTTTTTTTGGGAAACAAGTTGGAACCTCTCTTTGGCAACATTGTTTGCCATCATTTGCCACATTTGATGATGTGACACGGAGGTCTCCCATTTTTTTTGAATTTTTTACGGTGTTTTCAAAAACCGGTCTAACTTGTCGCGTCGGACGTCCGTGGCTAGGGGTTTGATCATGCATATATGTTGGTGATTCTATGACAAAATGCCTACCTGTGAAGCTAAAAATGATTTTTAGCAAAATAACGGGCAAGCTATGGAGGACCCGCAGTTCAAATTCCAACCGGTTCCAGCTGAATCGGCCGATGGTTGTCTGAATGGCCGGGAGTAGCTATGAGGGTCGGAAATGCATGATTTTTGGCGACCGTCCGTAGAATGGGGTCTACTTTGAGATAAACATGGAATGACGCCGTTTGGAATGTCCCTCTTTGTAGCCGCTTCACGAAAAACACGTGTTTTTGGCATTCAAAAAATGAAAAATGGTTTTTTTTGTGAAACAAGTTGGAACCTCTCTTTGGCAACATTGTTTGCCATCACAAGATGGAGGCATGTGCCAAATTTGGGCATATTACCACAAACTATTCAACGAATGTGGCCATATCATTGCTCGTTTGGCTTGAAAGCCATGAATCTTCGTTCATGGTAGGTCGTTTTTTAGAACACTTTTTCAAGAAAACATCCGTATTCCAAGTTTAATATTTTTACTAGTTGGTAGGCCACATTTGATGATGTGACGCGGAGGTCTCCCATTTTTTTGAATTTTTTTGAATTTTTTACGGTGTTTTCAAAAACCGGTCTAACTTGTCGCGTCGGCCGTCCGTGGCTAGGGGTTTGATCATGCATATCTGTTGGTGATTCTATGATGAAATGCCTACCTCTGCAGCTAAAAATGATTTTTAGCAAAAATAACGGGCAAGCTATGGAGGACCCGCAGTTCAAATTCCAACCGGTTCCAGCTGAATCGGCCAATGGTTGTCTGAATGGCCGGGAGTAGCTACGAGGGTCAGAAATGCATGAATATTGGCGACCGTCCATAGAATAGGATCTACTTTGAGATAAACATGGAATGGCGCCGTTTGGAATGTCCCTCTTTGTAGCCGCTTCACGAAAAACACGTGTTTTTGGCATTCAAAAAATTAAAAATGGTTTTTTTTGTGAAACAAGTTGGAACCTCTCTTTGGCAACATTGTTTGCCATCATAAGATGGAGGCATGTGCCAAATTTGGGCATATTATCACAAACTATTCAATGAATGTGGCCATATCATTGCTCGTTTGGCTTGAAAGCCATGAATCTTCGTTCATGGTAGGTCGTTTTTTAGAACACTTTTTCAAGAAAACATCGGTATTCCAAGTTTAATATTTTTACTAGTTGGTAGGCCACATTTGATGATGTGACGCGGAGGTCTCCCATTTTTTTGAATTTTTTTGAATTTTTTACAGTGTTTTCAAAAACCGGTCTAACTTGTCGCGTCGGCCGTCTGTGGCTAGGGTTTTGATCATGCATATCTGCTGGTGATTCTATCATGAAATGCCTAACTGTGAAGCTAAAAATGATTTTTAGCAAAAATAACGGGCAAGCTATGGAGGACCCGCAGTTCAAATTCCAACCGGTTCCACCTGAATCGGCCAATGGTTGTCTGAATGGCCGGGAGTAGCTACGAGGGTCGGAAATGCATGATTTTTGGCGACCATCCATAGAATAGGGTCTACTTTGAGATAAACAAGGAATGGCGCCGTTTGGAATGTCCCTCTTTGTAGCCGCTTCACGAAAAACACATGTTTTTGGCATTCAAAAAAAGAAAAATGGTTTTTTTGTGAAACAAGTTGGAACCACTCTTTGGCAACATTGTTTGCCATCACAAGATGGAGGCATGTGCCAAATTTGGGCATATTATCACAAACTATTCAACGAATGTGGCCACATCATTGCTCGTTTGGCTTGAAAGCCTTGAATCTTCATTCATGGTAGGTCGTTTTTTAGAACACTTTTTCAAGAAACATCGGTATTCCAAGTTTAATATTTTTACTAGTTGGTAGGCCACTTTTGATGAAGTGACGCGGAGGTCTCCCATTTTTTTGAATTTTTTACGGTGTTTTCAAAAACCGGTCTAACTTGTCGCGTGGGCCGTCCGTGGCTAGGGGTTTGATCATGCATATCTGTTGGTGATTCTATGATGAAATGCCTACCTGTGAAGCTAAAAATGATTTTTAGAAAAAATAACGGGCAAGCTATGGAGGATCCGCAGTTCAAATTCCAACCGGTTCCAGCTGAATCGGCCGATGGTTGTCTGAATGGCCGAGAGTAGCTACGAGGGTCGGAAATGCATGATTTTTGGCGACCGTCCGTAGAATAGGGTCTACTTTGAGATAAACATGGAATGGCGCCGTTTGGAATGTCCCTCTTTGTAGCCGCTTCACGAAAAACACGTGTTTTTGGCATTCAAAAAATGAAAAATGGTTTTTTTTTGGGAAACAAGTTGGAACCTCTCTTTGGCAACATTGTTTGCCATCATTTGCCACATTTGATGATGTGACACGGAGGTCTCCCATTTTTTTTGAATTTTTTACGGTGTTTTCAAAAACCGGTCTAACTTGTCGCGTCGGACGTCGGTGGCTAGGGGTTTGATCATGCATATATGTTGGTGATTCTATGACAAAATGCCTACCTGTGAAGCTAAAAATGATTTTTAGCAAAATAACGGGCAAGCTATGGAGGACCCGCAGTTAAAATTCCAACCGGTTCCAGCTGAATCGGCCGATGGTTGTCTGAATGGCCGGGAGTAGCTATGAGGGTCGGAAATGCATGATTTTTGGCGACCGTCCGTAGAATGGGGTCTACTTTGAGATAAACATGGAATGACGCCGTTTGGAATGTCCCTCTTTGTAGCCGCTTCACGAAAAACACGTGTTTTTGGCATTCAAAAAATGAAAAATGGTTTTTTTTGTGAAACAAGTTGGAACCTCTCTTTGGCAACATTGTTTGCCATCACAAGATGGAGGCATGTGCCAAATTTGGGCATATTACCACAAACTATTCAACGAATGTGGCCATATCATTGCTCGTTTGGCTTGAAAGCCATGAATCTTCGTTCATGGTAGGTCGTTTTTTAGAACACTTTTTCAAGAAAACATCCGTATTCCAAGTTTAATATTTTTACTAGTTGGTAGGCCACATTTGATGATGTGACGCGGAGGTCTCCCATTTTTTTGAATTTTTTTGAATTTTTTACGGTGTTTTCAAAAACCGGTCTAACTTGTCGCGTCGGCCGTCCGTGGCTAGGGGTTTGATCATGCATATCTGTTGGTGATTCTATGACGAAATGCCTACCTCTGCAGCTAAAAATGATTTTTAGCAAAAATAACAGGCAAGCTATGGAGGACCCGTAGTTCAAATTCCAACCGGTTCCAGCTGAATCGGCCAATGGTTGTCTGAATGGCCGGGAGTAGCTACGAGGGTCAGAAATGCATGAATATTGGCGACCGTCCATAGAATAGGATCTACTTTGAGATAAACATGGAATGGCGCCGTTTGGAATGTCCCTCTTTGTAGCCGCTTCACGAAAAACACGTGTTTTTGGCATTCAAAAAATGAAAAATGGTTTTTTTTGTGAAACAAGTTGGAACCTCTCTTTGGCAACATTGTTTGCCATCATAAGATGGAGGCATGTGCCAAATTTGGGCATATTATCACAAACTATTCAATGAATGTGGCCATATCATTGCTCGTTTGGCTTGAAAGCCATGAATCTTCGTTCATGGTAGGTCGTTTTTTAGAACACTTTTTCAAGAAAACATCGGTATTCCAAGTTTAATATTTTTACTAGTTGGTAGGCCACATTTGATGATGTGACGCGGAGGTCTCCCATTTTTTTGAATTTTTTTGAATTTTTTACAGTGTTTTCAAATACCGGTCTAACTTGTCGCGTCGGCCGTCTGTGGCTAGGGTTTTGATCATGCATATCTGCTGGTGATTCTATCATGAAATGCCTACCTGTGAAGCTAAAAATGATTTTTAGCAAAAATAACGGGCAAGCTATGCAGGACCCGCAGTTCAAATTCCAACCGGTTCCAGCTGAATCGGCCAATGGTTGTCTGAATGGCCGGGAGTAGCTACGAGGGTCGGAAATGCATGATTTTTGGCGACCGTCCGTAGAATAGGGTCTACTTTGAGATAAACATGGAATGGCGCCGTTTGGAATGTCCCTCTTTGTAGCCGCTTCACGAAAAACACGTGTTTTTGGCATTCAAAAAATGAAAAATGGTTTTTTTTTGTGAAACAAGTTGGAACCTCTCTTTGGCAACATTGTTTGCCATCACAAGATGGAGGCATGTGCCAAATTTGGGCATATTATCACAAACTATTCAACAAATGTGGCCATATCATTGCTCGTTTGGCTTGAAAGCCATGAATCTTCGTTCATGGTAGGTCGTTTTTGAGAACACTTTTTCAAGAAAACATCGGTATTCCAAGTTTAATATTTTTACTAGTTGGTAGGCCACATTTGACGATGTGACACGGAGGTCTCCCATTTTTTTGAATTTTTTACGGTGTTTTCAAAAACTGGTTAACTTGTCGCGTCGGCCGTCCGTGGCTAGGGGTTTGATCATGCATATATGTTGGTGATTCTATGATGAAATGCCTACCTGTGAAGCTAAAAATGATTTTTAGCAAAAATAACGGGCAAGCTATGGAGGACCTGCAGTTCAAATTCCAACCGGTTCCAGCTGAATCGGCCGAAGGTTGTCTGAATGGCCGGGAGTAGCTACGAGGGTCGGAAATGCATAATTTTTGGCGACCATCCGTAGAATAGGGTCTACTTTGAGAGAAATATGGAATGGCGCCGTTTGGAATGTCCCTCTTTGTAGCCGCTTCACGAAAAACACATGTTTTTGGCATTCAAAAAATGAAAAATGGTTTTTTTGTGAAACAAGTTGGAACCTCTCTTTGGCAACATTGTTTGCCATCACAAGATGGAGGCATGTGCCAAATTTGGGCATATTATCACAAACTATTCAACGAATGTGGCCATATCATTGCTCGTTTGGCTTGAAAGCCATGAATCTTCGTTCATGGTAGGTCGTTTTTGAGAACACTTTTGCAAGAAAACATCGGTATTCCAAGTTGAATATTTTTACTAGTTGGTAGGCCACATTTGATGATGTGACACGGAGGTCTCCCATTTTTTTGATTTTTTTCGAATTTTTTACGGTGTTTTCAAAAACCGGCTAACTTGTCGCGTCGGCCGTCCGTGGCTAGGGGTTTGATCATGCATATATGTTGGTGATTCTATGATGAAATGCCTACCTGTGAAGCTAAAAATGATTTTCAGCAAAAATAACGGGCAAGCTATGGAGGACCCGCAGTTCAAATTCCAACCGGTTCCAGCTGAATCGGCCGATGGTTGTCTGAATGGCCGGGAGTAGCTACGAGGGTCGGAAATGCATGATTTTTGGCGACCGTCCGTAGAATGGGGTCTACTTTGAGATAAACATGGAATGGCGCCGTTTGGAATGTCCCTCTTTGTAGCCGCTTCACGAAAAATACGTGTTTTTGGCATTCAAAAAATGAAAAATGGTTTTTTTTGTGAAACAAGTTGGAACCTCTCTTTAGCAACATTGTTTGCCATCATAAGATGGAGGCATGTGCCAAATTTGGCCATATTATCACAAACTATTCAACGAATGTGGCCATATCATTGCTCGTTTGGCTTGAAAGCCATGACTCTTCGTTCATGGTAGGTCGTTTTTTAGAACACTTTTTCAAGAAAACATCGGTATTCCAAGTTTAATATTTTTACTAGTTGGTAGGCCACATTTGATGATGTGACGCGGAGGTCTCCCATTTTTTTGAATTTTTTACGGTGTTTTCAAAAACCGGTCTAACTTGTCGCATCGGCCGTCCGTGGCTAGGGTTTTGATCATGCATATCTGTTGGTGATTCTATGATGAAATGCCTACCTGTGAAGCTAAAAATGATTTTTAGCAAAAATAACGGGCAAGCTATGGAGGACCCGCAGTTCAAATTCCAACCGGTTCCACCTGAATCGGCCAATGGTTGTCTGAATGGCCGGGAGTAGCTACGAGGGTCGGAAATGCATGATTTTTGGCGATCATCCGTAGAATAGGGTCTACTTTGAGATAAACATGGAATGGCGCCGTTTGGAATGTCCCTCTTTGTAGCCGCTTCACGAAAAACACGTGTTTTTGGCATTCAAAAAATGAAAAATGGTTTTTTTTTGTGAAACAAGTTGGAACCTCTCTTTGGCAACATTGTTTGCCATCACAAGATGGAGGCATGTGCCAAATTTGGGCATATTATCACAAACTATTCAACAAATGTGGCCATATCATTGCTCGTTTGGCTTGAAAGCCATGAATCTTCGATCATGGTAGGTCGTTTTTGAGAACACTTTTTCAAGAAAACATCGGTATTCCAAGTTTAATATTTTTACTAGTTGGTAGGCCACATTTGACGATGTGACGCGGAGGTCTCCCATTTTTTTGAATTTTTTACGTTGTTTTCAAAAACCGGTTAACTTGTCGCGTCGGCCGTCCGTGGCTAGGGGTTTGATCATGCATATATGTTGGTGATTCTATGATGAAATGCCTACCTGTGAAGCTAAAAATGATTTTTAGCACAAATAACGGGCAAGCTATGGAGGACCCGCAGTTCAAATTCCAACCGGTTCCAGCTGAATCGGCCGATGGTTGTCTGAATGGCCGGGAGTAGCTACGAGGGTCGGAAAGGCATGATTTTTGGCGACCATCCATAGAATAGGGTCTACTTTGAGATAAACAAGGAATGGCGCCGTTTGGAATGTCCCTCTTTGTAGCCGCTTCACGAAAAACACATGTTTTTGGCATTCAAAAAAAGAAAAATGGTTTTTTTGTGAAACAAGTTGGAACCTCTCTTTGGCAACATTGTTTGCCATCACAAGATGGAGGCATGTGCCAAATTTGGGCATATTATCACAAACTATTCAACGAATGTGGCCACATCATTGCTCGTTTGGCTTGAAAGCCTTGAATCTTCGTTCATGGTAGGTCGTTTTTTAGAACACTTTTTCAAGAAACATCGGTATTCCAAGTTTAATATTTTTACTAGTTGGTAGGCCACTTTTGATGAAGTGACGCGGAGGTCTCCCATTTTTTTGAATTTTTTACGGTGTTTTCAAAAACCGGTCTAACTTGTCGCGTCGGCCGTCCGTGGCTAGGGGTTTGATCATGCATATCTGTTGGTGATTCTATGATGAAATGCCTACCTGTGAAGCTAAAAATGATTTTTAGAAAAAATAACGGGTAAGCTATGGAGGATCCGCAGTTCAAATTCCAACCGGTTCCAGCTGAATCGGCCGATGGTTGTCTGAATGGCCGAGAGTAGCTACGAGGGTCGGAAATGCATGATTTTTGGCGACCGTCAGTAGAATAGGGTCTACTTTGAGATAAACATGGAATGGCGCCGTTTGGAATGTCCCTCTTTGTAGCCGCTTCACGAAAAACACGTGTTTTTGGCATTCAAAAAATGAAAAATGGTTTTTTTTTGGGAAACAAGTTGGAACCTCTCTTTGGCAACATTGTTTGCCATCACAAGATGGAGGCATGTGCCAAATTTGGGCATATTATCGCAAACTATTCAACGAATGTGGCCATATGATTGCTCGTTTGGCTTGAAAGCCATGAATCTTCATTCATGGTAGGTCGTTTTTTAGAACACTTTTGCAAGAAAACATCGGTATTCCAAGTTTAATATTTTTACTAGTTGGTAGGCCACATTTGATGAGGTGACGCGGAGGTAGCCCATTTTTTTGAATTTATTACGGTGTTTTCAAATACCGGTCTAACTTGTCGCGTCGGCGGTCCGTGGCTAGGGGTTTGATCATGCATATCTGTTGGTGATTCTATGATGAAATGCCTACCTGTGAAGCTAAAAATGATTTTTAGCAAAAATAACGGGCAAGCTATGGAGGACCCGCAGTTCAAATTCCAACCGGTTCCAGCTGAATCGGCCGATGGTTGTCTGAATGGCCGGGAGTAGCTACGAGTGTCAGAAATGCATGATTTTTGGCGACCGTCCGTAGAATAGGGTCTACTTTGAGATAAACATGGAAAGGCGCCGTTTGGAATGTCCCTCTTTGTAGCCGCTTCGCGAAAAACACGTGTTTTTGGCATTCAAAAAATGAAAAATGATTTTTTTTGTGAAACAAGTTGGAACCTCTCTATGGCAACATTGTTTGCCATCACAAGATGGAGGCATGTGCCAAATTTGGGCATATTATCACAAACTATTCAACGAATGTGGCCATATCATTGCTCGTTTGGCTTGAAAGCCATGAATCTTCGTTCATGGTAGGTCGTTTTTTAGAACACTTTTGCAAGAAAACATCGGTATTCCAAGTTTAATATTTTTACTAGTTGTTAGGCCACATTTGATGATGTGACGCGGAGGTCTCCCATTTTTTTGAAATTTTTACGGTGTTTTCAAAAACCGGTCTAACTTGTCGCGTCGGCCGTCCGTGGCTAGGGGTTTGATCATGCATATATGTTGGTGATTCTATGATGAAATGCCTACCTGTGAAGCTAAAAATGATTTTTTAGCAAAAATAACGGGCAAGCTATGGAGGACCCGCAGTTCAAATTCCAACCGGTTCCAGCTGAATCGGCCGATGGTTGTCTGAATGGCCGGGAGTAGCTACGAGGGTCGGAAATGCATGATTTTTGGCGACCGTCCGTAGAATAGGGTCTACTTTGAGATAAACATGGATAGGCGCCGTTTGGAATTTCCCTCTTTGTAGCCACTTCACGAAAAACACGTGTTTTTGGCATTCAAAAAATGAAAAATGGTTTTTTTTGTGAAACAAGTTGGAACCTCTCTTTGGCAACATTGTTTGCCATCACAAGATGGAGGCATGTGCCAAATTTGGGCATATTATCACAAACTATTCAACGAATGTGGCCATATGATTGCTCGTTTGGCTTGAAAGCCATGAATCTTCATTCATGGTAGGTCGTTTTTTAGAACACTTTTGCAAGAAAACATCGGTATTCCAAGTTTAATATTTTTACTAGTTGGTAGGCCACATTTGATGAGGTGACGCGGAGGTCTCCCATTTTTTTGAATTTATTACGGTGTTTTCAAAAACCGGTCTAACTTGTCGCGTCGGCGGTCCGTGGCTAGGGGTTTGATCATGAATATCTGTTGGTGATTCTATGATGAAATGCCTACCTGTGAAGCTAAAAATGATTTTTAGCAAAAATAACGGGCAAGCTATGGAGGACCCGCAGTTCAAATTCCAACCGGTTCCAGCTGAATCGGCCGATGGTTGTCTGAATGGCCGGGAGTAGCTACGAGGGTCGGAAATGCATGATTTTTGGCGACCGTCCGTAGAATAGGGTCTACTTTGAGATAAACATGGAATGGCGCCGTTTGGAACGTCCCTCTTTGTAGCCGCTTCATGAAAAACACGTGTTTTTGGCATTCAAAAAATGAAAAATGGTTTTTTTTGTGAAACAAGTTGGAACCTCTCTTTGGCAACATTGTTTGCCATCACAAGATGGAGGCATGTGCCAAATTTGGGCATATTATCACAAACTATTCAACGAATGTGGCCATATCATTGCTCGTTTGGCTTGAAAGCCATGAATCTTCGTTCATGTTAGGTCGTTTTTGAGAACACTTTTGCAAGAAAACATCGGTATTCCAAGTTTAATATTTTACTAGTTGGTAGGCCACATTTGATGATGTGACGCGGAGGTCTCCCATTTTTTTGAATTTTTTTGAATTTTTTACGGTGTTTTCAAATACCGGTATAACTTGTCGCGTCGGCCGTCCGTGGCTAGGGGTTTGATCATGCATATATGTTGGTGATTCTATGATGAAATGCCTACCTGTGAAGCTAAAAATGATTTTTAGCAAAAATAACGGGCAAGCTATGGAGGACCCGCAGTTCAAATTCCAACCGGTTCCAGCTGAATCGCCCGATGGTTGTCTGAATGGCCGGGAGTAGCTACGAGGGTCGGAAATGCATGATTTTTGGCGACCGTCCGTAGAATAGGGTCTACTTTGAGATAAACATGGAATGGCGCCGTTTGGAATGTCCCTCTTTGTAGCCGCTTCACGAAAAACACGTGTTTTTGGCATTCAAAAAATGAAAAATGGTTTTTTTTGTGAAACAAGTTGGAACCTCTCTTTGGCAACATTGTTTGCCATCATAAGATGGAGGCATGTGCCAAATTCGGGCATATTATCACAAACTATTCAACGAATGTGGCCATATCATTGCTCGTTTGGCTTGAAAGCCATGAATCTTCGTTCATGGTAGGTCATTTTTTAGAACACTTTTTCAAGAAAACATCGGTATTCCAAGTTTAATATTTTTACTAGTTGGTAGGCCACATTTGATGATGTGACGTGGAGGTCTCCCATTTTTTTGAATTTTTTACGGTGTTTTCAAAAACCGGTCTAACTTGTCGCGTCGGCCGTCCGTGGCTAGGGGTTTGATCATGCATATCTGTTGGTGATTCTATGATGAAATGCCTACCTGTGAAGCTAAAAATGATTTTTAGCAAAAATAACGGGCAAGCTATGGAGGACCCGCAGTTCAAATTCCAACCGGTTCCAGCTGAATCGGCCGATGGTTGTCTGAATGGCCGGGAGTAGCTACGAGTGTCAGAAATGCATGATTTTTGGCGACCATCCGTAGAATAGGGTCTAATTTGAGATAAACATGGAAAGGCGCCGTTTGGAATGTCCCTCTTTGTAGCCGCTTCACGAAAAACACGTGTTTTTGGCATTCAAAAAATGAAAAATGGTTTTTTTTGTGAAACAAGTTGGAACCTCTCTATGGCAACATTGTTTGCCATCACAAGATGGAGGCATGTGCCAAATTTGGGCATATTATCACAAACTATTCAACGAATGTGGCCATATCATTGCTCCTTTGGCTTGAAAGCCATGAATCTTCGTTCATGGTAGGTCGTTTTTTAGAACACTTTTGCAAGAAAACATCGGTATTCCAAGTTTAATATTTTTACTAGTTGTTAGGCCACATTTGATGATGTGACGCGGAGGTCTCCCATTTTTTTGAATTTTTTACGGTGTTTTAAAAAACCGGTCTAACTTGTCGCGTCGGCCGTCCGTGGCTAGGGGTTTGATCATGCATATATGTTGGTGATTCTATGATGAAATGCCTACCTGTGAAGATAAAAATGATTTTTTAGCAAAAATAACGGGCAAGCTATGGAGGACCCGCAGTTCAAATTCCAACCGGTTCCAGCTGAATCGGCCGATGGTTGTCTGAATGGCCGGGAGTAGCTACGAGGGTCGGAAATGCATGATTTTTGGCGACCGTCCGTAGAATAGGGTCTACTTTGAGATAAACATGGATAGGCGCCGTTTGGAATGTCCCTCTTTGTAGCCGCTTCATGAAAAACACGTGTTTTTGTCATTCAAAAAATGAAAAATGGTTTTTTTTGTGAAACAAGTTGGAACCTCTCTTTGGCAACATTGTTTGCCATCATAAGATGGAGGCATGTGCCAAATTTGGGCATATTATCACAAACTATTCAACGAATGTGGCCATATCATTGCTCGTTTGGCTTGAAAGCCATGAATCTTCGTTCATGGTAGGTCATTTTTTAGAACACTTTTTCAAGAAAACATCGGTATTCCAAGTTTAATATTTTTACTAGTTGGTAGGCCACATTTGATGATGTGACGCGGAGGTCTCCCATTTTTTTGAATTTTTTACGGTGTTTTCAAAAACCGGTCTAACTTGTCACGTCGGCCGTCCGTGGCTAGGGGTTTGATCATGCATATCTGTTGGTGATTCTATGATGAAATGCCTACCTGTGAAGCTAAAAATGATTTTTACCAAAAATAACGGGCAAGCTATGGAGGACCCGCAGTTCAAATTCCAACCGGTTCCAGCTGAATCGGCCGATGGTTGTCCGAATGGCCGGGAGTAGCTACGAGTGTCAGAAATGCATGATTTTTGGCGACCGTCCGTAGAATAGGGTCTACTTTGAGATAAACATGGAATGGCGCCGTTTGGAATGTCCCTCTTTGTAGCCGCTTCGCGAAAAACACGTGTTTTTGGCATTCAAAAAATGAAAAATGGTTTTTTTTGTGAAACAAGTTGGAACCTCTCTATGGCAACATTGTTTGCCATCACAAGATGGAGGCATGTGCCAAATTTGGGGATATTATCACAAACTATTCAACGAATGTGGCCATATCATTGCTCGTTTGGCTTGAAAGCCATGAATCTTCGTTCATGGTAGGTCATTTTTTAGAACACTTTTGCAAGAAAACATCGGTATTCCAAGTTTAATATTTTTACTAGTTGTTAGGCCACATTTGATGATGTGACGCGGAGGTCTCCCATTTTTTTGAATTTTTTACGGTGTTTTCAAAAACTGGTCTAACTTGTCGCGTCGGCCGTCCGTGGCTAGGGGTTTGATCATGCATATATGTTGGTGATTCTATGATGAAATGCCTACCTGTGAAGCTAAAAATGATTTTTTAGCAAAAATAACGGGCAAGCTATGGAGGACCCGCAGTTCAAATTCCAACCGGTTCCAGCTGAATCGGCCGATGGTTGTCTGAATGGCCGGGAGTAGCTACGAGGGTCGGAAATGCATGATTTTTGGCGACCGTCCGTAGAATAGGGTCTACTTTGAGATAAACATGGATTGGCGCCGTTTGGAATGTCCCTCTTTGTAGCCGCTTCACGAAAAACACGTGTTTTTGGCATTCAAAAAATGAAAAATGGTTTTTTTTGTGAAACAAGTTGGAACCTCTCTTTGGCAACATTGTTTCCATCATAAGATGGAGGCATGTGCCAAATTTGGGCATATTATCAGAAACTATTCAACGAATGTGGCCATATCATTGCTCGTTTGGCTTGAAAGCCATGAATCTTCGTTCATGGTAGGTCATTTTTTAGAACACTTTTTCAAGAAAACATCGGTATTCCAAGTTTAATATTTTTACTAGTTGGTAGGCCACATTTGATGATGTGACGCGGAGGTCTCCCATTTTTTTGAATTTTTTACGGTGTTTTCAAAAACCGGTCTAACTTGTCGCGTCGGCCGTCCGTGGCTAGGGGTTTGATCATGCATATCTGTTGGTGATTCTATGATGAAATGCCTACCTGTGAAGCTAAAAATGATTTTTACCAAAAATAACGGGCAAGCTATGGAGGACCCGCAGTTCAAATTCCAACCGGTTCCAGCTGAATCGGCCGATGGTTGTCTGAATGGCCGGGAGTAGCTACGAGTGTCGGAAATGCATGATTTTTGGCGACCGTCCGTAGAATAGGGTCTACTTTGAGATAAACATGGAATGGCGCCGTTTGGAATGTCCCTCTTTGTAGCCGCTTCGCGAAAAACACGTGTTTTTGGCATTCAAAAAATGAAAAATGGTTTTTTTTGTGAAACAAGTTGGAACCTCTCTATGGCAACATTGTTTGCCATCACAAGATGGAGGCATGTGCCAAATTTGGGCATATTATCACAAACTATTCAACGAATGTGGCCATATCATTGCTCGTTTGGCTTGAAAGCCATGAATCTTCGCTCATGGTAGGTCGTTTTTTAGAACACTTTTGCAAGAAAACATCGGTATTCCAAGTTTAATATTTTTACTAGTTGTTAGGCCACATTTGATGATGTGACGCGGAGGTCTCCCATTTTTTTGAATTTTTTACGGTGTTTTCAAAAACTGGTCTAACTTGTCGCGTCGGCCGTTCGTGGCTAGGGGTTTGATCATGCATATATGTTGGTGATTCTATGATGAAATGCCTACCTATGAAGCTAAAAATGATTTTTTAGCAAAAATAACGGGCAAGCTATGGAGGACCCGCAGTTCAAATTCCAACCGGTTCCAGCTGAATCGGCCGATGGTTGTCTGAATGGCCGGGAGTAGCTACGAGGGTCGGAAATGCATGATTTTTGGCGACCGTCCGTAGAATAGGGTCTACTTTGAGATAAACATGGATAGGCGCCGTTTGGAATGTCCCTCTTTGTAGCCGCTTCACGAAAAACACGTGTTTTTGGCATTCGAAAAATGAAAAATGGTTTTTTTTGTGAAACAAGTTGGAACCTCTCTTTGGCAACATTGTTTCCATCATAAGATGGAGGCATGTGCCAAATTTGGGCATATTATCACAAACTATTCAACGAATGTGGCCATATCATTGCTCGTTTGGCTTGAAAGCCATGAATCTTCGTTCATGGTAGGTCATTTTTTAGAACACTTTTTCAAGAAAACATCGGTATTCCAAGTTTAATATTTTTACTAGTTGGTAGGCCACATTTGATGATGTGACGCGGAGGTCTCCCATTTTTTTGAATTTTTTACGGTGTTTTCAAAAACCGGTTTAACTTGTCGCGTCGGCCGTCCGTGGCTAGGGGTTTGATCATGCATATCTGTTGGTGATTCTATGATGAAATGCCTACCTGTGAAGCTAAAAATGATTGTTACCAAAAATAACGGGCAAGCTATGGAGGACCCGCAGTTCAAATTCCAACCGGTTCCAGCTGAATCGGCCGATGGTTGTCTGAATGGCCGGGAGTAGCTACGAGTGTCGGAAATGCATGATTTTTGGCGACCGTCCGTAGAATAGGGTCTACTTTGAGATAAACATGGAATGGCGCCGTTTGGAATGTCCCTCTTTGTAGCCGCTTCACGAAAAACACGTGTTTTAGGCATTCAAAAAATGAAAAATGGTTTTTTTTGTGAAACAAGTTGGAACCTCTCTTTGGCAACATTGTTTGCCATCACAAGATGGAGGCATGTGCCAAATTTGGGCATATTATCACAAACTATTCAACGAATGTGGCCATATCATTGCTCGTTTGGCTTGAAAGCCATGAATCTTCGTTCATGGTAGGTCGTTTTTTAGAACACTTTTGCTAGAAAACATCGGTATTCCAAGTTTAATATTTTTACTAGTTGTTAGGCCACATTTGATGATGTGACGCGGAGGTCTCCCATTTTTTTGAATTTTTTTGAATTTTTTACGGTGTTTTCAAAAACTGGTCTAACTTGTCGCGTCGGCCGTCCGTGGCTAGGGGTTTGATCATGCATATATGTTGGTGATTCTATGATGAAATGCCTACCTGTGAAGCTAAAAATGATTTTTAGCAAAAATAACGGGCAAGCTATGGAGGACCCGTAGTTCAAATTCCAACCGGTTCCAACTGAATCGGCCGAAGGTTGTCTGAATGGCTGGGAGTAGCTACGAGGGTCGGAAATGCATGATTTTTGGCGACCGTCCGTAGAATAGGCTCTACTTTGAGATAAACATGGATAGGCGCCGTTTGGAATGTCCCTCTTTGTAGCCGCTTCACGAAAAACACGTGTTTTTGGCATTCAAAAAATGAAAAATGGTTTTTTTTTGAAACAAGTTGGAACCTCTCTTTGGCAACATTGTTTGCCATCATAAGATGGAGGCATGTGCCAAATTTGGGCATATTATCACAAACTATTCAACGAATGTGGCCATATCATTGCTCGTTTGGCTTGAAAGCCTTGAATCTTCGTTCAAGGTAGGTCATTTTTTAGAACACTTTTTCAAGAAAACATCGGTATTCCAAGTTTAATATTTTTACTAGTTGGTAGGCCACATTTGATGATGTGACGCGGAGGTCTCCCATTATTTTGAATTTTTTACGGTGTTTTCAAAAACCGGTCTAACTTGTCGCGTCGGCCGTCCGTGGCTAGGGGTTTGATCATGCATATCTGTTGGTGATTCTATGATGAAATGCATACCTGTGAAGCTAAAAATGATTTTTAGCAAAAATAACGGGCAAGCTATGGAGGACCCGCAGTTCAAATTCCAACCGGTTCCAGCTGAATTGGCCAATGGTTGTCTGAATGGCCGGGAGTAGCTACGAGGGTCGGAAATGCATGATTTTTGGCGACCGTCCGTAGAATAGGGTCTATTTGAGATAAACATGGAATGGCGCCGTTTGGAATGTCCCTCTTTGTAGCCGCTTCACGAAAAACACGTGTTTTTGGCATTCAAAAAATGAAAAATGGTTTTTTTTGTGAAACAAGTTGGAACCCCTCTTTGGCAACATTGTTTGCCATCACAAGATGGAGGCATGTGCCAAATTTGGGCATATTATCACAAACTATTCAACGAATGTGGCCATATCATTGCTCGTTTGGCTTGAAAGCCATGAATCTTCATTCATGGTAGGTCGTTTTTGAGAACACTTTTTCAAGAAAACATCGGTATTCCGAGTTTAATATTTTTACTAGTTGGTAGGCCACATTTGACGATGTGACGCGGAGGTCTCACATTTTTTTGAATTTTTTACGGTGTTTTCAAAAACCGGTCTAACTTGTCGCGTCGGCCGTCCGTGGCTAGGGGTTTGATCATGCATATATGTTGGTGATTCTATGATGAAATGCCTAGCTGTGAAGCTAAAAATGATTTTTAGCAAAAATAACGGGCAAGTTATGGAGGACCCGCACTTCAAATTCCAACCGGTTCCAGCTTAATCGGCCGATGGTTGTCTGAATGGCCGGGAGTAGCTACGAAGGTCGGAAATGCATGATTTTATGGCGACCGTCCGTAGAATAGGGTCTACTTTGAGATAAACATGGAATGGCGCCGTTTGGAATGTCCCTCTTTGTAGCCGCTTCACGAAAAACACGTGTTTTTGGCATTCAAAAAATGAAAAATGTTTTTTTTTGTGAAACAAGTTGGAACCTCTCTTTGGCAACATTGTTTGCCATCACAAGATGGAGGCATGTGCCAAATTTGGGCATATTATCACAAACTATTCAACGAATGTGGCCATATCATTGCTCGTTTGGCTTGAAAGCCATGAATCTTCGTTCATGGTAGGTCAGTTTTTAGAACACTTTTTCAAGAAAACATCGGTATTCCAAGTTTAATATTTTTACTAGTTGGTAGGCCACATTTGATGATGTGACGCGGAGGTCTCCCATTTTTTTGAATTTTTTACGGTGTTTTCAAAAACCGGTCTAACTTGTCGCGTCGGCCGTCCGTGGCTAGGGGTTTGATCATGCATATCTGTTGGTGATTCTATGATGAAATGCCTACCTGTGAAGCTAAAAATGATTTTTAGCAAAAATAACGGGCAAGCTATGGAGGACCCGCATTTCAAATTCCAACCGGTTCCAGCTGAATCGGCCGATGGTTGTCTGAATGGCCGGGAGTAGCTACGAGTGTCGGAAATGCATGATTTTTGGCGACCGTCCGTAGAATAGGGTCTACTTTGAGATAAACATGGAATGGCGCCGTTTGGAATGTCCCTCTTCGTAGCAGCTTCACGAAAAACACGTGTTTTTTTCATTCAAAAAATGAAAAATGGTCTTTTTTGTGAAACAAGTTGGAACCTCTCTTTGGCAACATTGTTTGCCATCACAAGATGGAGGCATGTGCCAAATTTGGGCATATTATCACAAACTATTCAACGAATGTGGCCATATCATTGCTCGTTTGGCTTGAAAGCCATGAATCTTCGTTCATGGAAGGTCGTTTTTTAGAACACTTTTGCAAGAAAACATCGGTATTCCAAGTTTAATATTTTTACTAGTTGGTAGGCCACATTTGATGATGTGACGCGGAGGTCTCCCATTTTTTTGAATTTTTTCAAAAACCGGTCAAACTTGTCGCGTCGGCCGTCCGTGGCTAGGGGTTTGATCATGCATATCTGTTGGTGATTCTATGATGAAATGCCTACCTGTGAAGCTAAAAATGATTTTTAGCAAAAATAACGGGCAAGCTATGGAGGACCCGCAGTTCAAATTCCAACCGGTTCCAGCTGAATCGGCCGATGGTTGTCTGAATGGCCGGGAGTAGCTACGAGGGTCGGAAATGCATGATTTTTGGCGATCGTCCGTAGAATAGGGTCTACTTTGAGATAAACATGGAATGGCGCCGTTTGGAATGTCCCTCTTTGTAGCCGCTTCACGAAAAACACGTGTTTTTGGCATTCAAAAAATGAAAAATGGTCTTTTTTGTGAAACAAGTTGGAACCTCTCTTTGGCAACATTGTTTGCCATCACAAGATGGAGGCATGTGCCAAATTTGGGCATATTATCACAAACTATTCAACGAATGTGGCCATATCATTGCTCGTTTGGCTTGAAAGCCATGAATCTTCGTTCATGGTAGGTCATTTTTGAGAACACTTTTTCAAGAAAACATCGGTATTCCAAGTTTAATATTTTTACTAGTTGGTAGGCCACATTTGATGATGTGACGCGGAGGTCTCCCATTTTTTTGAATTTTTTACGGTGTTTTCAAAAACCGGTCTAACTTGTCGCGTCGGCCGTCCGTGGCTAGGGGTTTGATCATGCATATCTGTTGGTGATTCTATGATGAAATGCCTACCTGTGAAGCTAAAAATGATTTTTAGCAAAAATAACGGGCAAGCTATGGAGGACCCGCAGTTCAAATTCCAACCGGTTCCAGCTGAATCGGCCGATGGTTGTCTGAATGGCCGGGAGTAGCTACGAGTGTCGGAAATGCATGATTTTTGGCGACCATCCGTAGAATAGGGTCTACTTTGAGATAAACATGGAATGGCGCCATTTGGAATGTCCCTCTTCGTAGCCGCTTCACGAAAAAGACGTGTTTTTTTCATTAAAAAAATGAAAAATGGTCTTTTTTGTGAAACAAGTTGGAACCTCTCTTTGGCAACATTGTTTGCCATCACCAGATGGAGGCATGTGCCAAATTTGGGCATATTATCACAAACTATTCAACGAATGTGGCCATATCATTGCTCGTTTGGCTTGAAAGCCATGAATCTTCGTTCATGGTAGGTCGTTTTTGAGAACACTTTTGCAAGAAAACATCGGTATTCCAAGTTTAATATTTTTACTAGTTGGTAGGCCACATTTGATGATGTGACGCGGAGGTCTCCCATTTTTTTGAATTTTTTTGTATTTTTTCAAAAACCGGTCAAACTTGTCGCGTCGGCCGTCCGTGGCTAGGGGTTTGATCATGCATATCTGTTGGTGATTCTATGATGAAATGCCTACCTGTGAAGCTAAAAATGATTTTTAGAAAAAATAACGGGCAAGCTATGGAGGATCCGCAGTTCAAATTCCAACCGGTTCCAGCTGAATCGGCCGATGGTTGTCTGAATGGCCGAGAGTAGCTACGAGGGTTGGAAATGCATGATTTTTGGCGACCGTCAGTAGAATAGGGTCTACTTTGAGATAAACATGGAATGGCGCCGTTTGGAATGTCCCTCTTTGTAGCCGCTTCACGAAAAACACGTGTTTTTGGTATTCAAAAAATGAAAAATGGTTTTTTTTTGGGAAACAAGTTGGAACCTCTCTTTGGCAACATTGTTTGCCATCACAAGATGGAGGCATGTGCCAAATTTGGGCATATTATCACAAACTATTCAATGAATGTGGCCATATCATTGCTCGTTTGGCTTGAAAGCCATGAATCTTCATTCATGGTAGGTCGTTTTTTAGAACACTTTTGCAAGAAAACATCGGTATTCCAAGTTTAATATTTTTACTAGTTGGTAGGCCACATTTGATGATGTGACGCGGAGGTCTCCCATTTTTTTGAATTTATTACGGTGTTTTCAAAAACCGGTCTAACTTGTCGCGTCGGCGGTCCATGGCTAGGGGTTTGATCATGCATATCTGTTGGTGATTCTATGATGAAATGCCTACCTGTGAAGCTAAACATGATTTTTAGCAAAAATAACGGGCAAGCTATGGAGGACCCGCAGTTCAAATTCCAACCGGTTCCAGCTGAATCGGCCGATGGTTGTCTGAATGGCCGGGAGTAGCTACGAGGGTCGGAAATGCATGATTTTTGGCGACCGTCCGTAGAATAGGGTCTACTTTGAGATAAACATGGAATGGCGCCGTTTGGAATGTCCCTCTTTGTAGCCGCTTCACGAAAAACACGTGTTTTTGGCATTCAAAAAATGAAAAATGGTTTTTTTTGTGAAACAAGTTGGAACCTCTCTTTGGCAACATTGTTTGCCATCATAAGATGGAGGCATGTGCCAAATTTGGGCATATTATCACAAACTATTCAACGAATGTGGCCATATCATTGCTCGTTTGGCTTGAAAGCCATGAATCTTCGTTCATGGTAGGTCGTTTTTGAGAACACTTTTGCAAGAAAACATCGGTATTCCAAGTTTAATATTTTACTAGTTGGTAGGCCACATTTGATGATGTGACGCGGAGGTCTCCCATTTTTTTGAATTTTTTTGAATTTTTTACGGTGTTTTCAAATACCGGTATAACTTGTCGCGTCGGCCGTCCGTGGCTAGGGGTTTGATCATGCATATATGTTGGTGATTCTACGATGAAATGCCTACCTGTGAAGCTAAAAATTATTTTTAGCAAAAATAACGGGCAAGCTATGGAGGACCCGCAGTTCAAATTCCAACCGGTTCCAACTGAATCGGCCGATGGTTGTCTGAATGGCCGGGAGTAGCTACGAGGGTCGGAAATGCATGATTTTTGGCGACCGTCCGTAGAATAGGGTCTACTTTGAGATAAACATGGAATGGCGCCGTTTGGAATGTCCCTCTTTGTAGCCGCTTCACGAAAAACACGTGTTTTTGGCATTCAAAAAATGAAAAATGGTTTTTTTTGTGAAACAAGTTGGAACCTCTCTTTGGCAACATTGTTTGCCATCATAAGATGGAGGCATGTGCCAAATTTGGGCATATTATCACAAACTATTCAACGAATGTGGCCATATCATTGCTCGTTTGGCTTGAAAGCCATGAATCTTCGTCCATGGTAGGTCATTTTTTAGAACACTTTTTCAAGAAAACATCGGTATTCCAAGTTTAATATTTTTACTAGTTGGTAGGCCACATTTGATGATGTGACGCGGAGGTCTCCCATTTTTTTGAATTTTTTACGGTGTTTTCAAAAACCGGTCTAACTTGTCGCGTCGGCCGTCCGTGGCTAGGGGTTTGATCATGCATATCTGTTGGTGATTCTATGATGAAATGCCTACCTGTGAAGCTAAAAATGATTTTTAGCAAAAATAACGGGCAAGCTATGGAGGACCCGCAGTTCAAATTCCAACCGGTTCCACCTGAATCAGCCGATGGTTGTCTGAATGGCCGGGAGTAGCTACGAGTGTCGGAAATGCATGATTTTTGGCGACCGTCCGTAGAATAGGGTCTACTTTGAGATAAACATGGAATGGCGCCGTTTGGAATGTCCCTCTTTGTAGCCGCTTCACGAAAAACACGTGTTTTTGGCATTCAAAAAATGAAAAATGGTCTTTTTTGTGAAACAAGTTGGAATCTCTCTTTGGCAACATTGTTTGCCATCACAAGATGGAGGCATGTGCCAAATTTGGGCATATTATCACAAACTATTCAACGAATGTGGCCATATCATTGCTCGTTTGGCTTGAAAGCCATGAATCTTCGTTCATGGTAGGTCATTTTTTAGAACACTTTTGCAAGAAAACATCGGTATTCCAAGTTTAATATTTTTACTAGTTGTTAGGCCACATTTGATGATGTGACGCGGAGGTCTCCCATTTTTTTGAATTTTTTACGGTGTTTTCAAAAACCGGTCTAACTTGTCGCGTCGGCCGTCCGTGGCTAGTGGTTTGATCATGCATATATGTTGGTGATTCTATGATGAAATGCCTACCTGTGAAGCTAAAAATGATTTTTTTAGCACAAATAACGGGCAAGCTATGGAGGACCCGCAGTTCAAATTCCAACCGGTTCCAGCTGAATCGGCCGATGGTTGTCTGAATGGCCGGGAGTAGCTACGAGGGTCGGAAATGCATGATTTTTGGGGCCAACCATAGAATAGGGTCTACTTTGAGATAAACATGGATAGGCGCCGTTTGGAATGTCCCTCTTTGTAGCCGCTTCACGAAAAACACGTGTTTTTGGCATTCAAAAAATGAAAAATGGTTTTTTTTGTGAAACAAGTTGGAACCTCTCTTTGGCAACATTGTTTCCATCATAAGATGGAGGCATGTGCCAAATTTGGGCATATTATCACAAACTATTCAACGAATGTGGCCATATCATTGCTCGTTTGGCTTGAAAGCCATGAATCTTCGTTCATGGTAGGTCATTTTTTAGAACACTTTTTCAGGAAAACATCGGTATTCCAAGTTTAATATTTTTACTAGTTGGTAGGCCACATTTGATGATGTGACGCGGAGGTCTCCCATTTTTTTGAATTTTTTACGGTGTTTTCAAAAACCGGTCTAACTTGTCGCGTCGGCCGTCCGTGGCTAGGGGTTTGATCATGCATATCTGTTGGTGATTCTATGACGAAATGCCATCCTGTGAAGCTAAAAATGATTTTTAGCAAAAATAACGGGCAAGCTATGGAGGACCCGCAGTTCAAATTCCAACCGGTTCCAGCTGAATCGGCCAATGGTTGTCTGAATGGCCGGGAGTAGCTACGAGGGTCGGAAATGCATGATTTTTGGCGACCGTCCGTAGAATAGGGTCTACTTTGAGATAAACATGGAATGGCGCCGTTTGGAATGTCCCTCTTTGTAGCCGCTTCACGAAAAACACGTGTTTTTGGCATTCAAAAAATGAAAAATGGTCTTTTTTGTGAAACAAGTTGGAACCTCTCTTTGGCAACATTGTTTGCCATCACAAGATGGAGGCATGTGCCAAATTTGGGCATATTATCACAAACTATTCAACGAATGTGGCCATATCATTGCTCGTTTGGCTTGAAAGCCATGAATCTTCGTTCATGGTAGGTCGTTTTTTAGAACACTTTTGCAAGAAAACATCGGTATTCCAAGTTTAATATTTTTACTAGTTGGTAGGCCACATTTGATTATGTGACGCGGAGGTCTCCCATTTTTTTGAATTTTTTTGAATTTTTTCAAAAACCGGTCAAACTTGTCGCGTCGGCCGTCCGTGGCTAGGGGTTTGATCATGCATATCTGTTGGTGATTCTATGATGAAATGCCTACCTGTGAAGCTAAAAATTATTTTTATCAAAAATAACGGGCAAGCTATGGAGGGCCCGCAGTTCAAATTCCAACCGGTTTCAGCTGAATCAGCCGATGGTTGTCTGAATGGCCAGGAGTAGCTACGAGGGTCGGAAATGCATGATTTTTGGCGACCGTCCGTAGAATAGGGTCTACTTTGAGATAAACATGGAATGGCGCCGTTTGGAATGTCCCTCTTTGTAGCCGCTTCACGAAAAACACGTGTTTTTGGCATTCAAAAAATGAAAAATGGTTTTTTTTTGTGAAACAAGTTGGAACCTCTCTTTGGCAACATTGTTTGCCATCACAAGACGGAGGCATGTGCCAAATTTGGGCATATTATCACAAACTATTCAACGAATGTGGCCATATCATTGCTCGTTTGGCTTGAAAGCCATGAACCTTCGTTCATGGTAGGTCGTTTTTCAGAACACTTTTGCAAGAAAACATCGGTATTCCAAGTTTAATATTTTTACTAGTTGGTATGCCACATTTGATGATGTGACGCGGAGGTCTCCCATTTTTTTGAATTTTTTTGAATTTTTACGGTGTTTTCAAAAACCGGTCTATCTTGTCGCGTCGGCCGTCCGTGGCTAGGGGTTTGATCATGCATATATGTTGGTGATTCTACGATGAAATGCCTACCTGTGAAGCTAAAAATGATTTTTAGCAAAAATAACGGGCAAGCTATGGAGGACCCGCAGTTCAAATTCCAACCGGTTCCAACTGAATCGGCCGATGGTTGTCTGAATGGCCGGGAGTAGCTACGAGGGTCGGAAATGCATGATTTTTGGCGACCGTCTGTAGAATATGGTCTATTTTGAGATAAACATGGAATGGCACCGTTTGGAATGCCCCTCTTTGTAGCCGCTTCACGAAAAACACGTGTTTTTGGCATTCAAAAAATGAAAAATGGTTTTCTTTGTGAAACAAGTTAGAACCTCTCTTTGGAAACATTGTTTGCCATCACAAGATTGAGGCATGTGCCAAATTTGGGCATATTATCACAAACTAGTCAACGAATGTGGCCATATCATTGCTCGTTTGGCTTGAAAGCCATGAATCTTCGTTCATGGTAGGTCGTTTTTGAGAACACTTTTTCAAGAAAACATCGGTATTCCAAGTTTAATATTTTTACTAGTTGGTAGGCCACATTTGTTGATGTGACATGGAGGTCTCCCCTTTTTTTTAATTTTTTACGGTGTTTTCAAAAACCGGTCTAACTTGTCGCGTCGGCCGTCCGTGGCTAGGGGTTTGATCATGCATATCTGTTGGTGATTCTATGATGAAAAGCCTACCTGTGAAGCTAAATATGATTTTTAGCAAAAATAACGGGCAAGCTATGGAGGACCTGCAGTTCAAATTCCAACCGGTTCCATCTGAATCGGCCGATGGTTGTCTGAATGGCCGGGAGTAGCTACGAGGGTCTGAAATGCATGATTTTTGGCGACCGTCCGTAGAATAGGGTCTACTTTGAGATAAACATGGAATGGCGCCGTTTGGAATGTCCCTCTTTGTAGCCGCTTCACGAAAAACACGTGTTTTTGGCATTAAAAAAATGAAAAATGGTTTTTTTGTGAAACAAGTTGGAACCTCTCTTTGGCAACATTGTTTGCCATCACAAGATGGAGGCATGTGCCAAATTTGGGCATATTATCACAAACTATTCAACGAATGTGGCCATATCATTGCTCGTTTGGCTTGAAAGCCATGAATCTTCGTTCATGGTAGGTCGTTTTTGAGAACACTTTTTCAGGAAAACATCGGTATTCCAAGTTTAATATTTTTACTAGTTGGTAGGCCACATTTGACGATGTGACGCGGAGGTCTCCCATTTTTTTGAATTTTTTGAATTTTTTACGGTGTTTTCAAAAACCGGTCTAACTTGTCGCGTCGGCCGTCCGTGGCTAGGGGTTTGATCATGCATATCTTTTGGTGATTCTATGACGAAATGCCATCCTGTGAAGCTAAAAATGATTTTTAGCAAAAATAACGGGCAAGCTATGGAGGACCCGCAGTTCAAATTCCAACCGGTTCCAGCTGAATCGGCCAATGGTTGTCTGAATGGCCGGCAGTAGCTACGAGGGTCGGAAATGCATGATTTTTGGCGACCATCCGTAGAATAGGGTCTACTTTGAGATAAACATGGAATGGCGCCGTTTGGAATGTCCCTCTTTGTAGCCGCTTCACGAAAAACACGTGTTTTTGGCATTCAAAAAATGAAAAATGGTCTTTTTTGTGAAACAAGTTGGAACCTCTCTTTGGCAACATTGTTTGCCATCACAAGATGGAGGCATGTGCCAAATTTGGGCATATTATCACAAACTATTCAACGAATGTGGCCATATCATTGCTCGTTTGGCTTGAAAGCCATGAATCTTCGTTCATGGTAGGTCGTTTTTGAGAACACTTTTGCAAGAAAACATCGGTATTCCAAGTTTAATATTTTTACTAGTTGGTAGGCCACATTTGATGATGTGACGCGGAGGTCTCCCATTTTTTTGAATTTTTTTGACTTTTTTCAAAAACCTGTCAAACTTGTCGCGTCGGCCGTCCGTGGCTAGGGGTTTGATCATGCATATCTGTTGGTGATTCTATGATGAAATGCCTACCTGTGAAGCTAAAAATTATTTTTATCAAAAATAACGGGTAAGCTATGGAGGACCCGCAGTTCAAATTCCAACCGGTTTCAGCTGAATCAGCCGATGGTTGTCTGAATGGCCGGGTGTAGCTACGAGGGTCGGAAATGCATGATTTTTGGCGACCGTCCGTAGAATAGGGTCTACTTTGAGATAAACATGGATAGGCGCCGTTTGGAATGTCCCTCTTTGTAGCCGCTTCACGAAAAACACGTGTTTTTGGCATTCAGAAAAGGAAAAATGGTTTTTTTTGTGAAACAAGTTGGAACCTCTCTTTGGCAACATTGTTTCCATCATAAGATGGAGGCATGTGCCAAATTTGGGCATATTATCACAAACTATTCAACGAATGTGGCCATATCATTGCTCGTTTGGCTTGAAAGCCATGAATCTTCGTTCATGGTAGGTCATTTTTTAGAACACTTTTTCAAGAAAACATCGGTATTCCAAGTTTAATATTTTTACTAGTTGGTAGGCCACATTTGATGATGTGACGCGGAGGTCTCCCATTTTTTTGAATTTTTTACGGTGTTTTCAAAAACCGGTCTAACTTGTCGCGTCGGCCGTCCGTGGCTAGGGGTTTGATCATGCATATCTGTTGGTGATTCT